>OY987331.1:99215112-100441829 GCA_963920685.1 Polydrusus tereticollis
TTACTTTAAAATGTTTTTTGACCCGTGGCTTTAAAACAAAAAGCACTAGAAAAAAAGGTTTTAGACAAAAGTTGTAGATCATTTAAATCTGAATAAGAACGTTTATAATCATTTTTACGATATCTCTAATAGTTGTGGCCTTAGAGTCATGTGAACTTTGAGGGTTAGTCGGCGTCTTCAAAATTTCACAAACGCATTAAATTTTCAACTTGGCAACACTGCCCATCGTCTGGCTGAGTCTCTATACTCTATACGGGTGTCTGGAAAAAAAGTTTTTTGGTAGGTACGGTAATTTATTAGAGTATGTTATATTTGTACTGTTTTGAGGTTTCTATGAGTGAAATCTTTTTGTGAAATATTGTTTGAATAACCCTGTGAAAGGTATGTATGAAACTAAGCCAAAAATTTTGAATGGTTTATAATTATTTTATATACCTAATATGATATTTTTATTGGGGGTGTATCTTGAATAATATTGTTGCCCATTGTCAGTCAACTGTGAAGATATTAGGGTTAAACGATTTTTGGAGGTTAAAAGAGTAAAGCAAAAAATCAGTTTTAAACCGTTTTTTTAGAGCAACTTTTTGGGTGCCAATAATTGATGGTATGCCAATTTAATATACACTCCTATAATAGGTATCACCTATATGAAAAATAGTATGAAGTACTTAATAACTGTGCAGTGAAATTTATCACTTACTCAGATTTTGATCTTCTCTTACATTGTCTTTCTAAAGTAAAGTAATATTTTTTGTTTTTAAAATTTTCGAAATGAAAACTACAATATGTGCTGTTCCGTGGTATTAGCTATCTACTAACCAAATTTCACATACACCTAAAATATAGATAAAGTCTGTGCGATTGAAGAAGTCCGATATCGGATTAAATCACCAAGGGATGTTATCGCTTTTAAAACAGTAAGTCGGTTAAGTTACAATATCTTCGCATCTTGATCACACCGAACATCCCACTGGTTTACTGTATTCTATTACTGAGCGAAATCAGAGGTTTCAAAACAAAATAATCTTAGAATTACGCGTTGAGCATCAATAATAATTAAATAGATAATTAAATTATTTTGCTATTATTATAGTTAAATCTATATAATAATCGCTATTTTCCAAGAACCAATTAAAATTTGCTCAAGTGCGGGATGGTTAAATATGTTAAAGATTTTGTCAGGTATATACTTTTCCGATAATGACATTATTTTGGGATTATTATAATTAAATCTTCATAATAATTACTATTTTCCAAGAAATAATTAAAATTTGCTGAAGTGCGGGATGGTATGTTCTACTTTATTTTAAATAAGTAGTTGTGCTTTTCACTTTTAGTTTGTTTCTCATTGTGTGTGAATTAAAATCAGTTATTAAGCAAAGTTATGGAAAATGTTCAGCAAGGTGGCACATCGCCTAGAAGGCATTTATCTCCAGGTGAACGCCGTTTGGTATTACAAGTGGAACGTTATTTTACTTTAGAAAAAGATAACTCGGGCCCGTTAGAGTCTGTTTTGGCAGTGCAAAAACGAACGTCTGATGCTTGCGGCATTTCAGAGAAGACCTTAAGAAGACTTCGAAAAAAGAGTGAAGAGGATTTGGACAGACCATATAAAAGGGTTCGACTCCATTCAAAAACCTTGGATTTATCCCAAGGGATAAAACTCTCTATTAGGAATATTGTTTATGATATGTATAAAGCCAAGGAATATGTTACCCTCGAAGCTATTCTTGAAAAGATAAAGCAGAAAAAACTTTGCGATATTGGAACTAACAGTTTGTCCATCATCTTAAAACATATGGGTTTCCTATATGGGCCGCCCTACCATTGTCATTACAACGCAATTGAATTGGTATGGGGTATTAGCAAGAACTATTATGACAAACATGCCTGTAAAAATATCGGTAAGCCTAGCGTTATAAAGTTATGGGAGGAGGCGCTTAGCCAAGCGGGCAAAGAAGAATGGCGGAAATGCATTGAACACACAGAAAAAATTATTTTTGAATCTTATGAGACAGAACAGGTTATAGACGAAGTAAGACCGTTAATTATTACGAATGATGATGATGATGACGATGATGTTGATTCTGATGAGTCTGAAAGCATGGGTGAAATTTCAAATGCAGAGGAAGACTACTTTTAGTAGTACCTATCTACAAGTAGGTACGTTCTGTCGCAAGACTACAAAATCGGTTCTTTTTAGAACCAAAACTTTATAAAAAAGAATTCGTAAAACTAATTTGTCTGAATACTACAAAAGCTAAAAAATTATTATTTTTCTTTACCTAAACTAATTTTTTATTTACTTTAAATTATTTTATTTAGAAAATGTAATTCATCAACATCCAAAATTACCTTCAATATAATTTATTGTTTGAGAGCCACCGACATAATGCTCAAGAGGTTTTATGGCTTAGCGGACTTCGTAAAACGCACAGACTTTATAAATGTTATTTGCGCACCCTGTATCCGCAAAAAAAATCATTCGGCATCTAAAAACCCGATAAATACTGCACTAGACGCTGCAACTCTTTTCCAAAGACGACAGTGATGCCATATCCATATTTAGGTCCCATTTATTGAAGACCTGACCAAAAATTGTTTTTGAAATTTGCGAACCTCTTATGGCTTTTAGATTTATAGATTAGAAAAAAGTAGTAATAACCTTTTTTGTGTAAAATTCAATGCTCTACAACATTTAATAAAAACTTTTTTTCATATTATTTTTTATTTAAAAGTTATAACCCAAAAATATATTTTCGACCCCAAAAGAAGGGTTTTTTAGCTCTCGTGCAAGGACTGGACACAAAATAACACTGAGGTGACTTTTCAAACATTAAAATGTACCTTCAACCGAAAAAGCAGCTTTCTAACTAAAATTCCTTTTTAAGCGTTCCGTTTATTGGACTATTATACAGAAATGAGTTCATAAAGTAAACAAAAAAAGGGCTTAAGAACTAAGGTTTTTAGTTTATTGATAGTATTATTTATTTTAACTTTGATTAGGCTCTTACTTGAACTCTTTGGAGCAGTTGCAAGTAGTTTCGTAGCAGGTAAAATTGAGGCTGAAGAAGTTTTATGCTCTTTTTTACTCAGGTACTCCTTTGAAAAGTGTATAAGTTTACCACATCCATTGTAAATGCAGGGCATAAACTACGTAAATATAGGTATATTTTATCTTTAAGTTTTTCCCATGTTTCTGTACTTTCGGACGTCATAGAGTTTATAAAACTTGCCAGTAACATATAGGTAAGCTTCTGAGTTTTTCTGTGCAGCTTTCTAACGGTGGTGCTTGGTTCGCGGCGTCTTGGAGTTGCAATATCCTATTTTCTAGCTGATAAAAGAATCTCTTAAATAATCATCGCAGTATTCATAGGCAGCCTAAAAATTTCAGTTCTTACTAAGTTGCTATTTCTTGCAAATATTTACTTATTGTCTCACCAGGCTGTTGTTCTCTAATAGTCAAACAGTGCCTGGGAAATACCTCGTTTTTAGGCTTAATAAAAATATAATCCAGAGTTTTAAAAGCTGCTTCATACGTTTTACAATCAATAATAAAATCGTAGTTTGTATGACTTCATGATAAAATTAAGTAAAAGTTTCAGTTTACCATCTTCGCCTATGTTTTTGATAAGTGATATGAGATTGTCATATGTTACTTTTCAATGGGTCTATTCTTGAGCAGCTTTGGGAGAGTTCTGATGAAAGCCAATCTTTCAGGTCGTATAAGTTGATCCACTCTAGTTAAATAAATTCGATAATATGCTTTATTTAAGCTGGATTTATAAACTCGAAAAGTTTGCGAGGTTGAAGTTATGTTCAAGTTGGTGAAGTTCGAAAAGTTGTTGTTTGATTGGTTGAAATTTGTATCCAAGAGAATGGGTGCGTCACCCGGCCTCAGCAGCTGACTTAAAGCTCTCAGCAGTTCAGCGGTAATATGAATTAGCAGTTGAAAAATAGATGAACGCATTGTTGAACTAAAGCGTTATTATTTGACGTTTAGAACAGCTGTTGCATTGACATGTCATGTAACCTCAAAATTCCCGCTTTTTATTTTGGGCCAATTTTTTCTATCATATCTAGAATGGAGAACATTTAGCGAGCAATTTTACTGGAATTAATGAACGATTAACTAAATTTTAGCCCGATAGGGGCAATCGTAGGTGATTTAGTTCGGGTAGTCGATATAGTGGAACCTGGCAGAATAATTCCTGTTCGAAATGAAGATTATTATGAGAATGTTATACCAAATTACAGCCCTGATGATTTTCATAATCATTTTAGCATGTCCAGATCGACGTTTCAGGTAAATAGGTGTTGTAATTTAATGTGAATTACAGCAGTTTCCCTAAAATATCATTATTATTTCAGAACTTACTAAATGTACTAAAGTAAATAAAAACAAGACAAACAGGTTAGGAAACATCTGTAAAATGTCAAAACCAATAAGTTCTGCGCATGTCTAAGCGAAGGATGAGTTGGAAAGCAGAAATAAACTTCGCCTAAAGAAATTTGCAGCTGCTGATATCCAGCGCCTGATCAGCGGGTCGGCTGAACGCGATGGCTTACTCAACTTCTCAACTGTTGACGTTGACAATTTTGACAGATTGTCTTCATTGGTCGAAACGAACCTCTCGAACCCTTAACATAAAAATTGGTTATCTCGAACTACTCGGAAACTTTTTAAAACTTACGAACTTTGCACGAACTGAGTTTATAAATTGAACTGAGTGTTCCTTTTAGTTTAGTTTAAACTCTTATTTCCAACGCCAACTAAACCTCAACCTCGCCAAGTTTTCGAGTTTATAAATACAGCTTTAATTAGAAGACAGAATGACATTAAATAATACATTTTCTTCTACATAAACAATATGGAAATTTTCCGTCATTTCCCCTTTGTTCAAAGATGGAAAGCGTTTAGACCTAAATAATTATCGACCTATTTCCGGGCTATCGTGCATGGCTAAGATCCTGGAATCCGTAGTGACAGACAGAGAATCTTTGCTTCATTTAAAGGTGTCAGAAAATCAACATGGTTTCTTTTCCGGTAGATCTTGTCAAACTAATTTATGTACTTAGAGTGACTTCATTTCTACTGCTCTTGATGCCGCTTTACAGGTTGACAGTGTTTATTTAGATTTTAGAAAGGCCCTCGACCGAGTTGATCATAATATTTTGCTGCAAGAATTGAGTTTTTATGGTATTGGTGGCCCTTTACTTTCCTGGCTTGATAGCTATCTCCACAATCGAATCCAGTATGTTAAATTTAACCATACTTTGTCCGAGGAGATCACTGCACATTCCGGTGTCCCCCAGAGATCTCACCTCGGTCCTGTATTATTTTTGATTTTCATTAATGACCTATCCTTTGTTTTCGAACAGTGTCATCATTTGTTTTTTTTGTTGATGATTTGAAAATATTTCGTCATATTGCGAATAAAAACGACTGTGCCCTTTTGCAGAGTTAAGTCTCAAAACTATATGATTGCATGACCATAAACAGCGAAAAGTGCAAAGTAATATTGTTTTCAAGAAAGAGGCAACCTCTGAATGTTGTTTATCCGATCAATGGAGCACCAATTCATATAGTTGAACTGAATAATGACTTGGGTATTGTATTTGATAGCAGTCTACGATTTAACAGCCACATTGATAACATAATTGCAAAGGCCTTCAAGATGGCTGGTTTTGTCATGAGACAATGCTGGCAAATTAAAAATGTCGAGACATTAAAGAAAATGTACTATGCATTGGTGCGAAGTCACCCAGAATATTGTTGTGTGGTCTGGGCTCCTCTATATCAGGTACACATTAAACGGATTGAGCGGGTGCAATCGAGGTTCATGAACTTTCTGTTGCATATACTGGGGATTGATCGTTCTACGCTTTCTTATAGGGATCGCTTGAGCCTTGTAGGGTTGGATAGCCTGGAGATACGCAGAATAAAGCTCTCCCTGGTATTCGGCCATAAAATCTTGAACAACTTGATGGACTGCTCGGATTTTTTGTTTTTGCTTAACTTTAGAGTACCATGTCGTTTGACGAGGCAGGCCAATTTGTTTTCTGTGAATCAGAGCCGTACTGACATCGGAAGGAATAGCCCTTCAAATCGTTTAATGAACAATTTTAACCTATTTGTGCCACGGGATTTTAATATCAATTGTTCCACGCTTTCTTTTAAAAACAAAATTAGACATTTTATTGACCATAGGGCTGTTTGAGAGATTTAGAACACTTAGTGGGGGGTTTACATACTGCTAGGCCCACGAGGCAAGAAAAGGGAAGACTGTGTATATTTATGACTCTGAAATATTGTTAATTGTGTGAATTGATTTTTTTAAACTGATTTTCTAAGTAATAACTGGTACAACAAACAAGCAGGTGTAATATATAGCACAGTCGCTACCAACATTAGGATATGAACAACCTTATTAAACAAAAACCCTACAATAACGCCATCAGCGTCTGGTGGAAAAACTAAAGGAACGGGGAACTACCTTCACCGTATAACTTATCCTAGCCTGGTTACTGTTATGATATTTTCATTTTTTGTTATGCCCTGCATTTAACCTCTGAAAACGTCATTATAAAATGAGTGGTTAACGATATCCTACGCGAACAGTGTCACAATCGATTACCAATAATTTAGGAGCGTCGAATTTCTTTTTCAATTTTAAAGGCTTAAATTGATCTATTTATGTCCAGAAGTGTGTCATCAAACATTGAGCACGTATTTTCCAGACACCCTGTATTTTTAAAATTAGATTAAGCCAGTTATAAATATATTTTAACGAGGCTAGCGCTTCCACCTACTTGTATTTTTTTAAATTTTATAATATTATTTAATAAATGCTGTTTGTATAACTATTATTAAATATGTAGTCCGCCATATAAACTAGTGCGATTTTTTTCAGGTCCTCAATGACCTCAATGAAGATATCATCAACAACTCCAATACACTGGACATCGTTGCACCCAATCCTAAAGTCCTCCTCAAAAACGAGCAGAATGCCGCTCAAAACAACTCAAATCCAGACCAAACAAATGTTTCCGATGACAACTTCACCGAAACCTTTTCTGGATCTTTGGAGGACTTAGTCAACACGTTCGATGAAAAAATAACAAAATGTTTCGGAAATTATGAGGAATCTGTTGAGAAATTGGCGCCAGTTCAAGTAAGGAGTCAGGAAGAGATTATGAACGAGTGCCAGTAAGTACTTTTAGTACCTCTATATGCTTAGTGTTCTTTAAAATTGCAGATAAGATGCTTTAAACCATAGATTTTGATTCAAGTTAAATGAATCTTGTAGCTATAGTCTATTTTCTGCAAATGTTTTCTTAAATTCCGTTAAGGTGCAACCGAAGAGTGGTTTTAACTGCGATGAGGTTCGCCTGTTTTAAAGGTCGTTCCGCTATCTATAATAATATTGAGTAAATTTAGGTTTTAGTCAAAGCCTTTATTATTAGCATGCAATTATAAAACAACCTGGGATATTAATTAGTACACAAGGCATTCAAAGGGAGCTGGATAATGCAAATATTACAAAAATAACAGTCGCTGTTGTTCTTACGCGAATGAACCTACTTACCTACTTCATAGATATTTTTAAATGTGACACTCCCATTCAATGTACCTAACATTGGTAAAAAAATAAGCACGGAATCATTTCGTTCAGTGTCTAAACACAATTTAAAGTTGTTGGCACGGAATTCCATCAAATAAAAGTGTCTGTAACAATTTCTCAACATTCATAAACTTCAAAGCAGTACGTTTATTTTAGAAAACCGTGAAACATGAAAAATTTATATACCTATGTCTGAGCATTTTTAGAATACGTTTTTAATGCCTAACCGCCGAAAAAATAAACTGTTTACAGTAATTAATGGAGATAGGTATACAACGAGGTCTATTCACTGGCCGCAAGACGTTTGAGGGTAAAGTAAGAGAAATTATATGGTAATGGTAGAATGGTTTACTAAATTACTAATTAATCGCGATTAGCGACAAAAATCATATGAAAACTAGTTACCATTTTGAAAAGCATTGGAACCAAATTATCTAAAATTGAAAAGCTTTATTCTTCTTCTTTATGTGCCATGTCCGGTCGCCCGAACGTTAGCGATTACTGCAGAGAGTGCGTCTCTATCTTCTGCAACCCTGAACAGGTTAACAGCGTTCCGGATGCCTGTCCATTCCCTGATGTTTCTCAGCCAAGAGATTTGCCTTCGTCCAACACCCCGCTTGCCTTCTATTTTTCCTTTTATGATCAACTGGAGAAGATGATACTTTTCTCCGCGTAAGATGTGGCCAAGGTAAGCAATTTTGCGACATTTTACAGTGACCATTATTTGTCTCTCCACCCTGGCTCGTCTCAATACTTCTTCATTGGACAGCAGATCAGTCCACGGAACACGCAGCATTCTACGATGAATCCACATTTGAAATGCTTGTAGCCAATTTATTGAGCTAATCTTTAAGGTCCAGCATTCCACCCCATACATAAGAGCTGACCAAATAAAACACTTCACCATACGCTGGCGCAATTTAAGGTTCAGGTTATCGTCACAAAAAAGTGTTCTCATTCGTTGGAAAGTTGTTCTTGTCATTTCTATCCGACATCTTATCTCAACTTCGGGTCCAAGGTGTCCGTCAATGTACTTCCTAGATATTTAAACTGGCTGACACGTTCTATTACCTTCCCCTCAAGATTTAGCTGTTCGTTCTCGTAGCTATTTCGGCTAAATATCATAAACTTGTTTTTTTCAACATTTCCGAACTCTTGGCCAGCCACACTGATCTTGTTTAACAATTGCTGCAAGCCATCCATGGTATCGCTCAAGATAACAGTGTCATCTGCATATCTAATGGTATTTAGCAGAACGCCGTTTATTTTAATTCCGTACACCGCCTCTTCCAAGGCTTCTTTAAAGATTTTATCGGAGTAAAGATTAAACAAGAGGGGTGAAAGAATACAGCCCTGTCGTACACCTCTTTGAATTTTCACACCAGATGTAGTCAGCATACCGACTCGTGCTTCAGCTGCTTGTCTCCAATATAGATTTTCGATTATACGGATGTCCTTATCATTCAATTGGATTTCTCGCAACATACTTATCAATTTAGAATGGCGCACCCTGTCAAAGGCCTTTTCATAGTCTATAAAACAAGCAAATACATCCTTGCGCTGGTCACGGCACTTCTGGAGAAGGACATTTATTCCGAACAGGGCTTCGCGGGTTCCAAAGGCGTTCCTGAACCCCATTTGAGCATCATCAAGGTTGAATTCGCATTTTTTGCGGATTCTGGCATGGACGATTCGGAGGAAAGTTTTTAGCAGGTGGCTTATCAAGCTAATCAGTCTGTAATCACTGCATTTTTTTGGGCGGGGTACTTTAGGAATTGTAATGAAGGTTGATTTGAGCCAGTCCTCTGGGATTATGCCGGTATTATATATCGCATTAAACAGGCTTGTGATTTTGCCTATATTCTTTTCCTCTATAAGTTTCAATATTTCCATGGGTATTTCGTCCGGGCCTGGAGCTTTTTTATTTCTTGCTATGCAAATGGCGTGCAGTACCTCTTCGTCGGGTATATCCGGTCCCTCTATTGCGTTGTTGTTTTCCTGCAGGGGTGGTCTTTCATCGCTAAAAAGATTTTCTATGTATTGCACCCATGTATTTTTAATCGTCTCCTCGTCTATGATGGGGTGATTTGACGACAAGACGACAGGGTATCGTTTTTTATAGGTTCCCGCTATTTCTTTGATTTTTTTGTGCATTTGAAAAATATCATGCTTGTCCTCAAGTTCCTCCAATTCTCTACAGCTCTCTCTCATCCAACATTCCTTTGCTTTCCTGATTTCTCCCTTTATAGCTTTGTTGATTGTTTTATACTTATCCCTGTCACTTTTCGCCAGCCTCCGTTCTTTCATCAAGCTTAAGATATTGTCGTTCATCCATCTTTTCTTTTTGATTCTGTTACGGGGTCGTAGATTGTCACGGCATACCGCAGTTAAGGTATTCTTTAATTCTTCCCACGAGGACTGTACTTCCGACTGTTCTATCTGTGTACCTAGTTCTGTGTTGAGTTGCTGACGTACTTGTTCTTTTACTTGCGGGTTTTCTAGGATTGATGTGTCTATTCGAGGGGTTCGTGTAGTGTTTCTAATTAACTTCAACTTAAGTTCTATGTTTGCTACGAGCGGCACGTTGTCGGAGCCAATGTCTGCCCCTGGGTAAGTCGTTACACGTTTTACGCAATTTCTAAAACGTTTATTTATGGTGATGTAATCTATCTGATTTCTTATGGGTTCGCGACCTTCTTTTTCGGCGGGTGATATCCAAGTGTAAAGGCGCCTTTTGGGGAGTTTAAACCACGTATTCATGGCCACCATTTCCTTTTCCTGACAGAATTCAAACAGTTTGACCCCTCTTGCATTGCTTGAGCCCAGTCCGAAGTCACCAACCAAGTCGGCTCGTCGACCTTGCCCTATTTTGGCGTTAAAATCACCGATAATTAAGGTAACCTCGTCTTTGCCGAGCTTACTGAGAACTCTGTCAATCAGATCGTACAAACCTTCAACCTCTCCATCATGTTGTCTCTCTGCTGTGGGGGCATATACTTGTATTACATTGATATTGAACGGTTGGCCTTGCAATTGAAGAAGCATTATACAGTCCGTGATCGGTGTGTAACTGCTGACGTATTTGTTGTAGGCGGCGGAGACAAATATTCCCACGCCGTTCCGATGATAACGGTCTTCAGGTGCACTACCAGAGTAATAGAGAGTGCCATGTTCATTATTCAAGTGCCATGTTCAAGGTTTATAGGAAGGGTATTTTCCATTTTTAGTTCACGTTAGGTTACACGATCATTTATAATATACAGAAATCATCAACCACATACATACACATATCATAAATGACACCACAGATCTATAGCTATACAGGGTGAAGATTTTAAAGTTTTACAATGCAAAATTCGAGAAACAACTGGAAATAGTTATTCAAATTTTAGGAGAGAAAAAATTCCCATTTATTTCAAAGTTAATTAAAACATTTAAATGAAAAATAAATTAATTTTTTTTAAATAATGATACAAAAAAAAATGCAACAGTTAATCAAAGCAAATGTTGAAAATGGCCACCTTCTGATAAAACGCACCATTGCAATCGTCTCACCATTGATTCTCTTATACGTTCAAAAATGCCCGCATTATTTCGCATCGCATTGCAACTTTCAATAATTCGAATTCTTAAGTCGTTTTCATCTAGTACAGGCGTCTGGTATAGACGGAGCTTTAGGTGACCCCATAAATAATAGTCCAGAGGATTCAAATCGGGACTGCGAGCTGGCCAACCTTGGGGACCTGCGCGTCCAATCCAGCGATTAGGAAAAGTGTTGTCGAGGTATTGACGAGCAACTGGGCTAAAATGATCTAGGGCACCATCGTGCATGAGCCACATATTAGTTCTTATTTGTAGAGGTGCGTCTTACAACAGAACGTCAAGTTCTTCAGATAGAAACTGCGTATATGAGTTGCCATTCAATCGAGGTGGTAAAAAGTATGGTCCCATAAGATAGTCGCCAATGATCCCTGCCCATACATTCACCGAAAATTGTTGCTGAAAACGACCTTCTCTAATTTTATCAGAATTATCGTCCGCCCATAATGGCTTCTCTTAAAAAGAGGCCTCATCAGTAAATAAAATGTTCGGTAAAAGATTGTTGTTATATACTACCACCTACTAAAATGAAACCTTGGCTGAAAATCACGGGGAAGCAGAGCTTGCACACGTTGAATATGGTATGGGTATAGTTGATAGAGATGCAAAACCCTCCAAACAGTCGATGCACTTGTTTGAAGTTGCACACTTCTTCCTTCGGCACTCTTCTAACTCTGGCGTGGTTACTGTTGCAGGTCTGCCAGGAAGTTCCGTACTACGTTTAAAACTCCCAGTCTCACTTAATCTTGCATAAAGCTGTCTTCTAAATGTTTTGGCACATGGCAGTACTCTGTTTGTATAACGTTCCTGACAAATTCGGCGAGCTTCTTCAGCATTTCCATTTGCTAGGCCATAGTTAAAACGCATCTTGGCCATTTCACCATTGGTAAAGTTATTCAATTTTGACATGTTGATGATTAAACAGATAAACTAGACATTAAAACTTACCTTTACCTCATATTTCAATTAATTTTTTTGTGTACATGCAATAAGGTGGGTTTTATTTTTTTTTGTCGGAAACGAAGCAACATACGAAAACAATTCGGGAAACAAAAAAGTTGTACTAATGGTTGGTAAATCCGAAAAAAAAATATCAAAATTAGAAAAAAGTCAGTGGCGTACATTTTCTTGCCAATAATATTCGTTAAGGTGCTCCCCGGGACGCCAATGTAGTTAATAAATTTAATCTAGTCAAGGCTAATTAAGCCCTTTATTATTATGAATAACGGTACCAGATTTCAATAATATCAAGAAAAAAAAATAATAAAAAAAACATTTTTTTTTTAAATTTAACACCCTGTACATCAAAAACGGGGCAACTCCGGACACATGTTTATATGAACTTTTTTTCTTAGAATATTATAAGGAATCACCCCCTTAAGTTACGTGCCGTGCTTCTGAAACACCCTGTATATAACATAACACATTTATACCATCAATAACTATTATTCAAAAATTCGTACATAAACAACCAGCAGAATAAAATGTAACAACTTTCTGCTTACTTAAGTAGTTGTTGACGGGGAAATCAAATTATCAACAATAATATACCGATAAAAGAGGCGTTTTATCGATAATGCTCCTAATATTCACGACCCCGAGAGCTTTAGCTCGAGGGTCTTATCTCTGATCATAAATGAAAATACTATTGAGTATAGAAGTTTTCACGGGAAAATCGAGTTTCTAGTGAATAACAGAGGTATTAACATAAGGCGACGATTCTAGAGGTATATTTTATTAGATAATTTTAAAATTTACTGAACGATTCTGTTTTGCTTTCAAGTTTGTATAGGTTTTTACTTTTTAGCAACAAGAAAATTAGTAAAATAATCGTATTAATTGTAGGTAATAATATTTTATTGTGTAGTTGCTACATGTACTGTATACATAAAGAAATACACGGTAAACTCTATAAATGTAAAACCAGCTAGAGATAAATAATATTAAATATAAAAACTTCGTATAATAAAATGGCGAAGAAATCAAATACACGGGCATTTTAAGAGTAAAAATCCTTCAAACACCGCTCACGCCTTATAATAATAATAATTGGTTTAACAAGTGTTGAATGGATGATTCACTGAAAGTTCTGCCCACCAAATTAGGTATTTAGTGACTTTAAAAGCTTTGACATTCGAATAATTAATATTTATTTGAAATGGCCTAAGTGGATAACATTCTAAGAAGAAAATTTGTATATAGGGTATTAGGGTAAATATAATAGTCCGTTTTTTAACTCCTTATGTTGGGACCACGTCTGCTATACAATACAGCCTAAACTTTAAATAAATAAAGTACAGGGTTTTTAAATCAGATCAGCTCAATAACTACAATACTAAAATATTGACGGAGATAACTACAATAAATGCGATTATTTTTTATATAAAGTATCTTTCAACGCACCTTGTAATATACACACCTAGCAGGTAGACGAGATGTCAAGATAAATTAGCATCTCGTCCCGAAGGGATAAATTCAAAAATATTCCGACGTAAGTACTAAAATCAATTAGAACATTTGGCAAAAAGGGAAAACTAGGTAATTAAATCCAATCCATTTTTAATTTCCTGCTAAAATTTTTAGTAAAAAAAATACCCGTGTTCCTATTACGTCGCGCTTCCGACCTTTCACGGCTTGTTACTGCAAACATTTAAATGAGAATGGGATCAACCTTGCTTAGGCTGGTTCAAACGTTTGCCAAAACTTCAGGGATGAAAAATCGATTCCCCTGGATATTTGAATATTACCTGCCAACGGATGAGCTCAGGTTTTTCCAATTGGAATATGATAAATGACGATGTATTTAATGCAATCCAAAGGATTTTATGCCAAAAGATTAGTTTGGAAATACGTAGGTATATAATTATATACAGGGTGTCCCATAATTATGGTACACAGTAAAACTGTAGATTCCTTAGATAAAAATATTGCTATTTGGCCATAATTAGCTTAGTTTAAAAGTTGATAATAACCTAGATACAGGATATTCAAGTGAACATTTGATTGTCGATTTTCCTAATTAATTGAGGAAATTATTATTGTACTCATTGAAAATATTGTCATTAATATGAACTAAAAATGCAATGTAAAATGTGTTATTTGTTGTTGACCCTCGAAAATAATTTTAGGTCTTATGGATGAGATGCGCATTAAAGTACAAAATGCTTGTTAAAATGTTAAAAATGAACATTAATTATTTTATATTAAAATATAGCTCTTCGCGTTTTAAGCAGTTTGGTAAGTAAGTAAATACCGTTTCTCCACGACCATTACTGAATGCAATAATTCCAAAATCATTGTTGATAATAGAATGTAAAAATTCTCGCTCTTGAGTTGGAATATTTATTCTGAAACACTTGCTTCTTATGCGTTTTGCGTGTATTTTCATTCCATAACAAGATACGGAATGAATATTCTGTAATTGATCTAAACGACATAGGTTGCCATGAATTTCGAAACTGTCAGTGTCAGATAAAAATGGCCGCGTTGTAATAATTATTTTCAGACAAATTTTAGTGCAAGTCAAAAAATGAGTGAAAAATCGGATGAATCAGATATGGAACTGGATAATACTCCACCTGAAATTACGAATAATGCGAATAAATAACTTAATTGCTTTGTACAGATTTTATTTGTTTTTATTCGTACTTTTTGGTCGTGGAGAAAATATAGTCTACTACTCGGTTAGAATGAAAATTCGATCCGAGTGGAAGATTCCGAACGCGAGCGTAGCGAGCGTGAGGAATCTTCCACTCGGATCGAATTTTCATTCCAACCTCGTTACAGAATCTACTATTATTTTCAGCCATGTATGTAATATTGACATTCCTGTCTTTTTAGAAATTTTAAAATGTCACATTTCTGTCTTCTTACTTCCGATCCACATTTTCCATCCTAGGACGGAAAATGCGTTTCTATCCTAATACATTTCAATCCTCATTTTCTTGCCCGGTATTTTTGAGTAGGTCTTATAAAAACGGGGTAAAATAAGAACACGAGAACTATCCGATTCTTTATTTATTCATATTTTTATTTATACACGTTAATTGTTAAACTGGCATTGTTATTTATTACAGAAATTTTCAAACCCTCTTGAAGTTGAGTTTGATTTGAAATTCGTATTTCTTGCGATGCAGCTTCACTTGAAATACTTGGTAACTCAACAGTTTTAATATAATAATTAGTGATGCTATTTTTTCATTTCTTGAACATCTTTATTTTAAATTAAATGAAGGAGATTTTGCTGCAGCAATATTTTGTGATATTTCTAAAGCTTTTGATTGCGTTAACCATAATATATTATTAAATAAGCTTGAGCTTTATGGCTTTAGAGGTATATCGTTTAAATGGTTTAAATCATATTTATCTGAAAGATCTTAAGTAGTATTGTTAAATGGTAAGAAATCAAAAAGTAATAAAATTGATTGTGGAGTACCTCAAGGTTCAGTTCTTGGTCCATTACTATTTTTAATATAAATATAAAAATTGACGCAAGGTCATTTATATATTTATATTAAAAATAGTAATGGACCAAGAACTAAACCTTGAGGTACTCCACAATTAATTTTATTACTTTTTGATTTCTTGTAAAACTCTATGGTAAATTTACAATATTTGCTGATGATACAACAATACTTTGGCATAGTAAATATTCTAATGAATCAATTAAAATAATTAATGAAGATTTAATAAATGTTAAAAAGTGGTGTGACTCTAATCTACTCTCATTTAATATTACTAAAACAAATATATTAACTTTTAAGTGTACACTTAATAATATAATTTTTGACAATCTAATAATTAATAACCCCAAATTTATAAAGTTTTTAGGAATCTATATTACTCAAAATCTTTCTTTTAATGAACATATCAAAAAGTTATATAGAAAATTAGCTTCAGGATGTTATGCCCTGAGAGTACTTTCTCATGAAATGAATATGGCGGTTCTTCGAAATGTTTATTTTGCTTTAATAGAATCTCTTTTGAGATATGGAATTTGTTTCTGGGGAAATTTAAGCCAGTATCTTCTAAATTCAATTTTTATTTTACAAAAAAGAGCTATCAGATATTTGTGCAAAGCTAGATCTAGAGATTCTTGTAAAACTCTATTTATCTCACAAAAAAAACACTAACTTCAATTTTTATATTGGAAACAGTTTGTTTATTTCATAAAAAGCATAGAAATAGTATTAATTCACATACTTATAATACAAGAGAAACCTTTAATATATGTTTACCTATTCCTTCTTCAAGTCTTGTAAAAAAATCCATAATTTATGATTCTAAAAAAATTTTTAATTTTCTTCCAGTTTTTATTAAGAAAATGTCAAATTTTAAAATGTTTAAAAAAAATGTTAAAAATATATTATTGGAAAAAGCTTATTATACTCTAGATGAATATTTTGGTGATACTCTGTCATAATTATTTGCATTTTTTTTGTTTATTCCGATATTTTAAGTTTTATTATATTATTATATTTTATTGTTAATTTAATTTTAAAAAAAGGCTTTGTCGATAAAAATAATTTTTTATGACAATAAAGCATATTTTGATTTGATTTGATTGGATTTGATTTAGAGGAAGATGATAACATTTTAGCAGTCTTTCGTTTGTTCTCTAGTGAGGATTCTACATATCCCTCCGCAACTGCACTCGATTTCCATCCGCCGAGTCTTTTTAGCTGCAAAACATCAGCTCCATTATCAACCAATAAAGTAGCGGCTGTTCGTCGAAAAGCATGACCCGTGAAAGACCCTACATTTGGAAGTTTCAAGAAAGTAGCTATCTTTTGAGGAAAACTCGCGATTGAATGATATCCAATAGCCTAATTATGCAATTTTCAATTTCTCCATTGGACGAAAAACCTGTCATTTTGAATGTTGTTTCGCAAGGTCACATATTTCTGAAAGACGTCAATCCAATTTGGGTCACTTATGATGAAGGATCTATTTATATATGTCCTCGTATCAGGGATTTCGATGACGACCTTTTCTTGCAAAACATTAACATGGGAAATTTTCATCTTTACTAGTTCATCACTCCTGCATGCTCTCGAGATTCCAACAATAAGCGCAATATTCATACACAAAAATTCTTCAGGTGCTTTAACCAAAAAATCTCTGATGTTTTCTCTTAAAAAAACACTTGACTTTTTAGACCGAAAGCCTACACTTTTTCGCTTCAAAAAAGCCACAAGTTTTGAATGCTTGGAAATGTCGACCTTTTCTCTAAGTTTCAGTATACTTTTTATTATACTGTAGGTAGCCCATAAAGTGGAAGATTTTTTTTCTTTAGAGATCTCAACAAAACGGTCTCTGATGTAACATTGCTGCACCACGCCTGGAATGTATTAAAAGCTTTCTTATAACGTAGCTTACTTTTTGTAGGTAGCAGACTTTCTTCAATCTTATCCGCTGCTTCTTTTAAATCAGGCGGGGTACAGCTAATTAACTCGTCGTCACTATCGGAGAATATCTTTAAGCTGGATTTATAAGCTAGAAAAGTTGGCGAGGTTGAGGTTCAGTTGGTATTGGAAATACGAGTTCAATTTAAACTAAAGGGAACACTCAGTTCCATTTATACACTCGTTCATGTTGTTCATGTAAAGCTCATGAAAGGTTCGAAAACTTCCCGGGTAGTTCGAGATAACCAATTTTTATGCTCGGAGTTCGGAATATCTAACCTCACAAACTTGATCATAACTTCAACCTCACCAACTTTTCGAGTTTATAAATCCAGCTATAATCTGTATTTTTTTTCTTAAAAAACGCAATAAAACATTTTCCGTCTCGTATTGTAATATACTATTTATTCTATCTAGTTCGAGAGTAAGTATTTACAAAACATAAAAAAATGGTGCTTTCGGTAATAACTTAAAAAAAAATGTCGTTCACTTCTGACTGGATTTGTATGCATGGTTCTGACATCACACACCGCCACGGAAATAAAGGGTGATCCAATTTGAGTTTCCTATGTTTGCACCACTGTAAATCCGACAGTTGTTAATAACCACTACTTTTCAAAATGTCAAATATCAGTTTCCAACAACACATTTACGAAATGGATCGCTTATCCACCGTTCATCGGGTTAAAATTGTTCAATTATGGTACAGAAATAACAATTCTGCACGAACTGTGTATCGCAATTTACGGGAAGATTATGGGTCCCTTAAATCGTCCTACTGAGCGAACTATTCGCAACGTCGTGAGAAAATTTGAAGAAACTGGAAGCATTGGAGATAGGTTAAGGCCTGTGCATCGTCGTCGAGTGCGTTCAGCGGAAAATATTGCTGCCGTAAGTGAAAGTGTGGCGGGAGACCCGAGATTGTCGATTCGTCGGCGTTCCCAGGTTTTGGGCTTTACTTATGGCTCTCTTTCGCGCATTTTGCACCAGGACTTGCATCTACACCCGTATAAAATTCAGCTTACACAACAACTGAACCCCACAGATCATAGGCAGCGAAGAACTTACTCAGATTGGGTGCTAGAGCCGCAGGATGATGCTGATTTTTCAAAGAAAGTCCTATTCTCTGATAAGGCACATTTCCACCTATGTGGTTATGTTAACCAACAAAACAGCCGCATATGGGGAGATGAAATCCTCATAGCATTCACGAGACACCTTTACATGCTGAAAAAGTAACTGTTTGGTCGGCTTTGTGGTCAGGCGGCGTCATTGGACCTTACTTTTTCGAAAACGATCAGGGTGAGACTGTAACAGTCGATGGTGAGTGATATAGGCGCATGATAACCAATTATTTCTGGAACGAACTTGAAGATATTGCAGTCGAAAACATGTGGTTTCAACAAGAGGGCGCAACTTGCCACACAGCCGGTGCAACGTTGTATGTTTTACGTCAAAAGTTCCCAGGTTGCATTATTTCACGATTTGGTGACGTCAACTGGCCGCCAAGATCTTGCGACTTAACGCCCTTGGACTTCTTTTTGTGGGGGTACGTTAAAAGTCGTGTCTACGCCAACAATCCCGAAACGTTGGAGCACCTAAAAAACAACATTCGCCAAGTTATAGCCGAGATACCGCCCGAAATGTACAAAAATGTAATCATAACTTACCTCAAAAGGATCGACTGCTGCAAAAGGTCCAAAGGCGCCCATTTAATTCATATTATTTTTCATACTTAATGAAATACATACAATATGTGTTTAATAAAATAAAATAAGTATATTTCGTAAACCTTTTGTGATTTATTTTGATTTCAAGTTCGGTAGCTGAGGTTGGATCACCCTTTACATGTATTAATTGACGGAATAGGGTAGCAATTTTAAAATTGCCACTATTGACTTTGTAGGGAATGTTTTTGATTTTTACATTCCTATTTTCACAAAGGTATACATGTATTTTGTTACAAATTTGTTTATTAAGGTGTGTCATCTTTTATTTACAGAAAATCAGTCGAGATATGTGGGGTTATAAGTATTGCGTTTCCTTTCCTGTTGGTTAAATGCACAAGGCGCTGTAAGTAGGGTTGACCGCGTATTTTCATTTCGGTCTCCGTCAAGTCGCAGAACGCCCACTTTTCCTTTTTGGCAATTTTATGTAATAACAAAGTTTGGAATTATTTTCTTTATTTCATTATTAATTCTATGTTCTGGTAAAGCCCAGACTCTCGTATCATTCTAATTTGTTATGAGGTGTCTCTTGTTCTCTTCTCTTTTTTTGAGGTTATGTTAAGTTGGCAACACTTGTTTGTTTAAGGAGAAGAGGTTTTCTCGGAGTTCTCGTGGCCTTTGGTCTGGCTTTTGATCGAAATCCTTCCATCAAGGAAGTCGAGCCACCTGCCGTGTGTCATTCTTTTTTTGAAAAAAGACCATGAGTTCTTCATCCCCCTTTTAGAAGGTTTGTTTGCCGTTCGGAATTTATGTAGGTTAAACCAAAACCACATGGGATTTTAAGACCCACGTCGTAGCCTATGAGCTTGGTGTCCTAGTTAGCCATACCAATTCAAATTCTACCTGACCTACCAGGAGTAGCCCAGAAAAAACCACATGCATAGCAGGATAAATCGAGGATTCGCATGCAAGAGAGTATAATCTTATCTGTATGTTTTTTTTTTTATTTAATTCACTAAAACCTTTTTTTTTTCAATGTAAGGCTATCTTGGCAAGAGGTAACACTTTTATAACCGTACACCATGGAAAGATTTAAAGGTTCAAGAATCTTCGTAGGTTATACCCTTTTTTTAACCTAAATCCTTGCATCCGGAAATGCTGTTTTTATTTCATTAATTTAAATTGGAATATTCTTTTTGATAATAAGCTAGCGTAAACCCCTTTTCCTTCCTTTTTTTTTAATAGAAACTTCGTTGTTTGTGGGAAATTTTGGTTTTATTCTATATATTTTCAATAGGTACTAAGATTCGGTATATTTTCCTGGTTTGGATCGATTTTTGAGCGGTACCAACTACAGTCGTGATCTACATAACTTGACTATCTTGTTTTGAGAATGAAAATACTGTTTTTTAGTTGCTTTTTTGGCAATGAAGGCGCAGGTTAATTTTAGATTATTTAATAATAATTACTGAAAGTAGGTATACGTTTAATTCGAACCTGTCAAATTACTCAAGTTTCACTACAAAATGTTAATGTAAAACAGCTGATTTCGTGTAGAAATACTTTTTAAAAATACATGTAGAAATACACGGAAAATTACACAGATGTGCAATCAGCGTCCATATGGTATTGCGTCTGAGGTATTGCTGGTGTTTATTCTGGGGTATAGCAACGAACTTGGGAACTAAAACTGCACGGATAATTACTAGATATTTTTTTGACTACCCTATGCTGTCCGCCTTTGTGACCACATTTTCGTACGGCAACCCTGAATTTCCTAAGTTTTTGGTAGGTTTGCAATAGTTTATTTATTGATTTATATTCTAACCAAACATTTTCATGGTTAAAGTACTCGCTTTGGCGGTACATTTACCAAATACTAAATATTGTTACTGTATTTTTAATAAACTTTGAGTCCGAGGTGCTAATAGAAGTAGAGTTACTTTGTAGTGACTTTAAAAGTTTCGCCTATATTCAATGAATTAAAGGAAATATACGCTTTTTCTATGCGATATATAGACATATTTCGTCGACAGTGAACCAGCAAAATCCATTTCCGAAAAGCATGGAAAGCCTTCAGAAAAGAAAAACATAATTTCCAGATTATGAAGAACTTGTAATCTCAGATTTTTTCATAAAATGTTTTTAATAGCCATAAGGTCAATTAAAGTTTTTTTCTCGAATTGTAGGCTAAAATATAAAACTTGCAAATGGGTCTAGTAAAATCAAATGACAATTTAGTTCAGATAATACTGAACCGATGAAAAAAAAAAGGTTATTCACTTTGGACATCCGTAAATAGAATTGTTTAAATAAAGAAACAGTCTTTATTTAAGTTTTTTATTTTATGTACTTAAGTATCTACACTTCAAAGGCATTTATTTTTGATGTGATCATTATTGACAAAGAAAGATAAGAACACAAAGTAAAAACAGATCGATAAGAAAACTTATCAGCTGCCTATGGATTTCAGAAAATGATTATACCTACCTAAGGGGATTTCCATTTCGAATTTAAGGTGAAATATACAAATCCAGTTTCAAGGGTTGGAATAAGTCATGACTTTTATAAAAAAAAGTCAAAAAAGTCCGACTTCTTAAATTAAGTCGGACTTTTTTGAATTAATTCACTTTAAAAAAAAACAAATTTTATTTACTTACTGAAATAAAAAACAACAACAACAAAGAAAAAGTTTTTATTTTCTTCAAAAATCTTAAAACATACCCGGAACATACCTAACAAAAACATGCAATTTTTGCAAAACAAACCTTTAACTATTGATTGAATAAATAATAAATACATATGCAATTTATTACTTATCAAGAATCTTCATTAGAAAAGTTAGTTTTTTCGGCTTTTTCCACTCCTAGTCGGTTGCGTAAATCCGAATGTACCAATCCGACGGACGAAAGTATTATTTCCACACTTGCGGATGACGCTGCTGCTGTCATAAGTTGTTTAATGCTACTTTGCGCTGCAGAACCTATCTCTGTTAATGAAAATGTCGACATCCACCACTCAATATCTGTCATGTTTGAAATAACAGAGTCTTGCGTCAGGACCTGATTATGAGGGGACAACTTTTCATGGAATCGTAACAATACCGGTAACAGGTTTGGAAATTCTGCAGCTGCAGATTCCGAGGCCTTTTGCTTTTGCTCTTCGGTTAAACTTATATTTTCCTTGCTATCTGTTGGACTTAGCATGTGTGCAATAAAGTGATACCTACCAACAGCTTGCGTGTACCTGCCAATAACTTTTTTTTTCGCAGTGCTGTCTAGACCCGCATTTATATCGTTTACAAAATTTTTCCAAATAACAACAGGCCTAGCGATTGTGTAATTCTCTTTTTGCATTAAATTCAGTGCACACGAAATAGGTTTTAGTCGAGCCATCAGATCTTCAGCAGTGACGTAAAAACCACCCCCGCAGGCCCCGCATTGCGGGGGGGCGCAGCAAAGCCAGGGTTATGAATGCCGATGTAAATAACAAACAAAGCTTATGAAGAAAAATTCAAAATTTATTTAAACTTTAGCATGAAAAATAATGTGAACAAATTCTGACAAAGATTGGTATCGAAACAATGGAAATACTTTATAGCTACAAATTAAAAATGTTTTGTATAAAATAAACCAAAAATGTAACTAATAACAGCGACGTGACTAAAATGGTTACAACTGTTTCATGAACCAGGGTTGCTTGAGGCAAATAGGTGAAATCTTGACATTTGGGCGTTTTTCCAAAAAAAAAAATGTTTGCTTCATATCAAACCCAGGCTTTCTAGTTACTCTACTGACTATTAATACAAAATAGCAATTAGCTGTTTATGTTTGCACACTTTCTTAGTTCAAGTAAATTCAGTAAGTTACTTCAGTTTTGACCCATTTACATAAGAATCTTACTTCCTCCCTTGCTTTTCTCTTGAACTTAGCTCAGTCAAGTGGTAAAAATGTAAACAGTTATAGCCTCTGGTAGAAGGAAAATAATAAAAACGAATGAAAAAATATTGTGACATGAGTTAATCAGTGCCAAAAGTACTGGCACTAAATATATTTTCCGTCTTCCAGTAAACAACTCTTTATTAAAGAAAAAAAATTTACATAAAAAAAACATAACGGTCCAGGTACCTACTTGAAAGTGTCCATCCAGGTGAAAAATGTCTTGGTCAGGTGTAAAATCTCGTAGCCAGATGCAAGATGTCTTAAAGCCTGTTTACATTAGATGCAAGTGCAAGTGAAATTGCCTGAAGGCATGCGCATTGGTCACTTTGTGATCAGCTGATGCAAATTTACTTGCATTGCACCAAATTAGGACTTGTTCTAATTTACTTGCAAATGGCATGCAAGTTTGGTAAATTTTCTAGTAATATTTTCAATACCAACTTGACAAAAAACTAAAAAAAGTGACCATAACCTCCAAAAAAGTGTTGTTTTGATAGTTGATATTAAATTGAATGGATTTGCAATAATATTCATTGTTTTAATTTAACAATTATTTCAAAAATAAACGCACATATTATAAACAATAAAATCCAAACATAACTCTTTCTTTTATCAACTGATATTGAGTGGATTTCTGGACTAAGGTTGGCAATATGTTCTGACAAGCTACTTGCATTAAAATACTTGCATCATAATGTAAACGATCATGCAATGCATTTAAATGCATCTATGAACTTGCATGCAGTCACTTGCACCTAATGTAAACAGGCTTTTAGGCAGGTGTAGGTCAAATGTTGCAGCCAGAGTTAAATTGTCACTGGCTTGATAAGGTGTCCATGCAACAGAAAAAAATGTTTATGATTAGTACCAAAATGACTAACAGACTGAACAAAACATAATTTTTTAATTAAATACTGAGTAACTGAAAGCAATGAAAAAAATTCAATAAAATATAAAGTGGAATGTGTACATGTGTCAAAAGTAGAATGGATACATTTAGAGGACCAAACGGAATGTTTTAGACTGCTAGTAAAAAAAATTGAACTACCATAGTTCTACAGAATGTGGACGTGATCCTAAAACATCAGATGGTAAAAGCTCAGGGACAGCTTTTTTGAGAACAGCATTCCAATTAAGCCTTTTTAAAACTGAGTTTTTAAATTGACAATCATTGAAATGATTTTCACAAATCCTAAAGTTTTTGCGCTCGATGTCAGGATTAATAATACAATTATTCTTCCACACTCTTAGTCTTTCAACATCAGTAAGGGGAAATGTATAGAAATGCTTATTGACACAATTAGGGTCAGATGAAGATCTAAATGCACTCTTGCAACCGGGATATTTACAGTAAAACTTGATTTTGGTTATTGAATGGGCGACACAGGCCATCATAGATACTGATAGAGGCAAATAAGGAGCATAGGTAGACTTAAATATAACACTTAAAGTATTAAATTGCAAAGAACAAAATGAAAAACTTACACGAGGCTGAACATTAATACTCCTTCGGCATGACTTATCATACAGTTCTATTTGCATTCGCTTGGGCTGTGGATATATACCTACCTCTTTTATAAACTATGGTTGGTAGATCTTTTTGAACAGTATGCTAAAAATATTAAAAAAGATCCAATTTGAATTTGAAAATTCAGCAAACCTAACCTCTCGCCTAACCTTCAAGGCGTAAATTTTACATTTAGGTTACATACCTGTGATATAAGGTCGCGTAACAATCCTAAAATTCTTCAAAACTCGTAAAAAAAGAATTAAAACAGTAATTATAATATAAAAATTTAAAAAAAAAACTCAGGTTCTTACCAACAATTCGTTCGGGGGTTCACATTTTACAAAATTGACAGAACTTCTCTTCTTCTTCTTTTATCCAAAAAACTGATAGGTAATAAAACCCTCCAATGAGTTGGTAAAATATAATATATTGTTATGTTAACAATTAAACTGTGGAGACTGCATTGTTTTATTTTATATTACATTGACTACACTGAAAGTATGGACTATTTTTTCAACTTCAATAATATATTGTGTTTTTAACAGGGTCTGTCTTTTTATATAGGTTAATATTATGAGAGAGAGAGAGATAGTCGACAGATTAATATGCAAGTCTGATTTGGCAAAGAGTACATGGTAGTGACCGTTCGAACTAGGTTTTTTGTAACGGTTTTCTTGTTGTGAAGTTTTTCCTATGAGTTTCACCCATGTGATAAAGACTATCGACATCTGTGGTAATTTTGCACCTTCCCAACCTTTAAAGGATTCCTATCATAGACCTATAATATATATGCCTATGGTTCCTATTTATTTTAAATATATTTTCAAAATAAATTAATTCATAACTTTTTTCCCCTTTCTCATGTTTATACTATTTGGTACAAGCAAAACTGTTATTATATCTATGTAGGATTATAAACAGATGGTAAAAATCTCACTGAACGACGCGGTAAGAGAAACTGCATGGCATGTAATAAAATGAGTTCAAAATGTACATATGCATATAAGTAAGAAGTATAGTCTGTATTTGGAATTATGTCTAAAGAAAATAAATTGAATTTAAAACGTAATTTTTTAACATGCTATATTTTAGTTAAGTATTATACAGTGAGAACGTAAAGGTTGGAACAAATTCATTTAAAATGCATGTGTTTTTTTTTCGAAAAAACGCTCGGACCCGTCAGTTTCTTATTTTTGTTGTGAACTTTTTAAGCTTATTTCATGTAAACAGGTTGTCCAAAAAACAAATTATGACGGTTTACTTTATTTTTTTAAATGGAAACCCCTATTTTATAATATTTTTTTTGGATTCTACATGAAATTCTAAACATATTTCATGAAACCTATACCTTAGACTTAAGATAACCCCACAAAAAAAATCTAAAGGGGTTAAATCTGGAGATCTGGCCGGCCATTCAATTGGACCTCGTCGGCCAATCCATCGTTTGGGAAAAACTGTATTAAGGTACTCACGCACACGGCGGATGTAATGGGCCGGAGCTCCGTCTTGTTGATACCACAAAAAATAGTTCGGTGCATCCGGATCTTCTGGATTAGGGTATAATGTGGCAAGGCACGGTACTAGATCATTTTCTAAAAATTCTAAATGTTCATGCTAACATTTTTATTTCTAACTATTTTGTTACTTTTAAATGTTAATAAACTAAGTATTAAATAAAATTTTTGATTGGAATAAAGTTAGTAATTCCGTATATGAAAAAGCGTGTTTATTAGAAAAAACAGTCAACCCTAAGTATCTACATTAACTTTGACACTTAGCAAATGTAGCTGATTTACAATAATAATTTTAAGTCAGAAATTCACCGTTGCTCGATTTTCCGTTGCTTTTGGACCACGTACTTAGTTTAATTGGACATATTATATGAAATGCCATTATCTCGAAAATGGTTTCTCCTAGCGACTTAAATAAGTTATACGTTTTTCATGTAAAAGAAGTAAAGTAACTTATTTCTTTATTAGTCGGATCGATATAAGAAGCCTAAACAAAGTTATGCCAGCTAAAATGAGTGAGGCATGCCGTAGATAGCGCCCTCTACTGGTTACACAAAGACTATGTATAATTTTGAATTCCTCACCTTAAGAATCCCCAAAACCCTTAATTTTGTGCTGCTATGTTGTTTCGTTAGAAAATAATCGCAAAAAAACGAAAACAAAATTAAAACTTTGACACCCTGTATCTTGGTTGTTATCAATTTTGGGATAAGGCAAGTTTGAATAAATCGCATTATTTAGCGTTAAGAAGTCTGCTGTTGCTCTGTGTCCCATTACTTTTGGGACACCCTGTATAATTAGAAAATATTATTTTTTTTCGCCATAAATATATTTTTTTCAGAAAAGATAAGTAAGTTCTTTCATTGATAGAGGCTTAGGATTTCCGAACCTGTCATTAGAGGCTGTCTTTTTAAAATCCTAATATATGTCATGATATTCTGTTTTCGATCTTGAAATTAGACATAAATACCTATTTAATCAAAACCAATTATAAATGCAATATATCTATATGATTAGCGATTGGTTTTACATTGTATGATCGTGGGCTATATAATAATGTGGTTTTCCTTCAGATTCATGCAAGAAAGTTTAAGTGGTTTTCCATTTAAGGAGATATTTATTTACTTTACCTACAAAACTATATAACTTTTATGTGTGCAATATACCTATCTGTCAACAGAGTTTATTTTATGACACAATCAAAGTAGCACGTTAAGGTCGAGTTATGTTTATAATTTTTCGTTTATTTTGAAATGTATTTTACTGCTTTTGAAAATGGCAAATGAACGTTTTTAAATGTTTGTTTGACTTTAACCTTGCACATTATATCAAGTCGGTCTTATAAATCTAAAAATATGATTTAATCTACGCAAGTTGAACTGGAAGGTGTTTGCGATCTAATTTATAAAATCGCATAAAAATTGTAAAATTACTTATTATTATTATTAGAGAATGTAATTCTTCTTAAGAAATCATCTTTATAAAGTTCTTGGTGTAATTCTATGTAATAAGGATGATATTTATACTTTTTCATAATCTGTCGCACGCTTGTTTCCTTAACATCGGTTTCCTGAAATATGCCAGTTTGATATACATTATGATTTTCCTGTACTGCCAATAGGACCCTTAATTCATTTTCTTCATTAACAAAGGGTTTACTGATTACTATCCTTTTTTTGTACGCAACGTTTCCTGTTTCTAAAAATCTATGCAACAGGTTCTCGAAGGCCTCTGGTCTCGACTTTCTCTCAATATCTGGATATCTCTCAGCATACACTTGACTCGCTAGAAGGCAATTTCTTGCACATTCTCCCAATATAAAAATCATATTTACGATTTCCAAAGTGGTAAAATTCGACATCACCAAGGCTTCAATTATTAAACTGTATGCAAATATTATTATTATCTTTCATATTTCTTTTCAGTACTACCTCTATACTATTAATTAAATAAAGAAAAGAAGTTTTTATTCCACCCCTGTAACGACACATCACCCTTAACGAAAGTTATTGATTTTTCAAGGGATGTTCAGTGACCTTCTTATCTTGGCACTCATGCGCCAAAAGTGGCTAGGATAATGTAGGGAATTGGTGTTTGTAAACATTTCTTTAATAATTGATTATTAATGGATTATGCTTACTTTATCTTTTATGTAACTACTAGGTGGAATAATCTGTGTACTGGGTATAATATACAAATTTTACTATTGTTATCCTTAATAATTTTATCATTATTCATTACTTACTTGTAGTTTCGTCAAACACATTTTCTTTTGTTTTTTATGGTTTGTACACTGTAGTTTGACTTACTAGTAATATATGTAAGGTACTATTACCAACCACATAAGCCCTACTAATTTACTTATATTGGTTACATACTTGCTTTATTGCACAAATTGCCCATTTATTATGCTTGGTCTTATGAAGGTCTCCTGTTGATCTAGACTTACGGAATTAAACATGTTTTCGAAAATTATGTGTTATATATTTTTTGAAATAAAATAGTATATTATAAGCCAAGAGACTAAAGTGACTGATTTAATCCCGCGAATGGAGTTGATTGCTCGAGGGCTCTGCTTAATATAAATCTATGACTTTTATTCAAAAACCCTGAAATGTTTTTTACAATTATTGATTCTTCTTAAACCTAGAAATTAAGAAAAGTATTTTTGGAAAGAAATGGTGTTTCCGTGAAATTTTGTTAAATTTGTACTGTTCCATTTACCACCCTGTATTGTGGAACTAAAATGCACACAAACCAAAACTAATTAATCTACCCTAATACCAAATAGTTAGCCCTAATATGCTTTAAGCCGCTTCCAGATATCTTTAATATTTTCTGAGATATTTAATTTCAAATATAGACTAAAAATTTTCCTTGTATATTCTTTTAGACAAAGCAAGAAATTTTGGCCAAATGTCATTTAATTATTAATAAATAAAATAATGTTTTTATCCAAACATATACTTACTTTAGGTACCTTAAGTTTGCTGCCATTGTGGCGTGGAGTTGGGTAACACGCGTAGAAAATTAATTTTCTACATACGTCTAACGAACTTATTCTTTTCCGTTAAAATAAACTATTTTTTATTTAATTATATATAATTCAACAAGGCAAGATTTAAAACAGTACATTATATAACTAGGTTGAGAAGTAAGCTATTATATAGCAAGCGCTTTTATATCATGAGACGCGAAGCGCTGGTTGATGGTTGGAAGAACTGATAGAGTAACAAGAAAAACGTTGCTAGCCTTATTCACAATGTTAATGGTAATATAGCTTTTCTGGAATCATTTAACTTGACAGGTGAAAAAGAAACTGCTGATAAACTTTAAGAGATTGTGGAAAGCTGTGTAATTATAGCTAAGAAAGTTTAGAATACAGAAGTTTCCTCCGTCTGCTCAGACAATGCAACCAACATGAAAAAAAAAATGGGTGCACAGATAATTATATGGTATACAAATTGCAACAGCCATACAGCGAATATACTTGCAAAATAATTGGTTCTGAAAATATCCCGGGATCAGTATTAAAAGAGTTCTCGTCACCGACTAAAATTAGGTGGTAAAAGAGTGATCCCACCTGGTGAAACACGTTGGTGTTCTTTTCGCGGCTCATTTATTTGCAGAATTTGAAGGCAATGAGAAGAGTAATTGCTGAATCCACCTTATTTAAACCCAATTAACAAAACTGGTATTTGACGAAAATCTAAAAAAGCAAGTTGAGGACAGTCTCAAATTGTTCAACCCAGTTTGCAAAATTAATAACGCATTACAACTCAGGCTTCTATTGCAGATGCAGCTGAAGAATGGATGAACTTGCATATGCCGGAAGGTTTTGATGAATACATTCCATACGTAGAAAAACACCAAAAAAACGCTTTAAATATCCTTACCGTGGCCCCGAACTTCCTGCATCCTGTTTATCGAGGTACAATGTTTAGCGAGAATCAAATAAGAGATTGACAAGGGTTTGCTTCTTCCTTCTGCCAGAACCATCTCCAGACGCGTTTTGCTGTATAACAGCTCCTTAGTGAGGCTATAGGTTCTGACAAAAGGAAAAAAGTATCGGCGTCTGTTTTAAAACAGATAAGTCGGGATGAAACAGAGAATGAAAATCTATTTTCATTCTCTGTTACATCCAAATAAGAGATGTTAATGATTTCTTAATAGATAATTTAGGTGCCGAAAGGTTGAACAGTCTTCAAGATTTTGCATAATCGCAATATATTTCATAAACTCAGCGACAAAGAAACTACAAAAGAACTTTTTGGGAATTAGCTGAAAAAAAAATTCCTGCGTCATCCGCATAACTAGAAAGGCTATTTTCAAATTTGTCGTTTGTTCATTCCCCTATCCGTAACAGACTCACTTCTGAAAATTCCAAGATGCTGACTTATATCTATTATCACTGGAAGATTAGAGACCATAACAAATCCGACGAATACTAACTTTCTTTGTGTATTCTTATTCTACATTTCAAGATGCAGAAAATATAGAAAAATAATTTTCTACGCCTAGAATATGTATAATTATGTATCTTCCCATCCCTGGTCATAGGCGGCAAAATTGTCCATGTGAGTCATTTCATATCAAATCAACCAGAGGTTTGGCAGGTGACCTCTCCGATTTTTGTAAATTTTTTTACAGTCATTTTACCCATCTAGTAGCTGAAAAATACCAAATTTCAAATTTTTTTGACAAGTAGTTTTTTTTTATTTGATTTTTGAAATAAAAATTACCATCTTCCCTAAACACATACTAAGAGAAATCGAGATATCTTAAGAACTACTTACACTAGAGCAGTGAGTCATTTAAAAGGTCTTTAAAAAACCTTTCGAATGAGGTACCACTCGATATAGGTGTTTAAAAAAAAATTATAATTTTGAAATAAAAAAAAAATTTCAAATTTTTCAAAAAGGTATTTTTCTATTTTTGTCAAAAATTATATTATTTTTGTCAATATTTTAGCAAGATATTCACTAAATTTCGGGAAGGAGAAATGATGGGTTTATAGGGAAAAAAATATTAACAATTTAAAAACAGCAAAAATTACAAAAAACGCCTATTACTTTTAATAGAAACAAAAAATCCAAAATCCACAATATATTAAATTAGATTTTTGCTTTTATTTTTTTTTCTGCAGTTTTTGAAGAATTTAACATTTCTTCTTTAGTGAGTGTGTAAGTTCGACCTCTAGCAGTAACCGGCTTTATTATTGAATCTCTTTTAATTACTAAAATATAATCTGCTTTGGGCATAGGATAATAAAATGAACTAGATGGTCCATCTGGATGCAAAAAACTGATTTTAAGCTCATCAGATTCTTCATTTTTTCCAATAATACACGCTTACCACCACAAGTTATCATACTGAACAGTCACAAAACCAGATTGAAGAAACATTAATTCATTATTTGTTATTTCAGAGCATTTTGAAAAACTAAACTTATATGATGCAATAAAAGTAGTTCACATAGGTTCAAACAAAATTTGCTTGAATTTCACCAATAAGCATAAAGCGGGGAGTGGCATAAAAATTAGAAGGAAGAATTAGAATGTGGAGGAGGATGGGTGGTAGAATGGTTAGGTTTTTGTTTAGGCTTTACTTTAAAAACACGAAAGGAAGTTAGCAATTAACCAAAATTTGTAAATACCTCGGTAAACTCTGAAAAATGGTGTTTAAAATAAAAAAATAGTTATTTTTGTATTAAGTGCGTGAAGTGAGTGTTTTTTAATGGCATATGAGAGTGTCAATTTTTTGCCGAGACCGCAGGTCGAGGCGAAAAATTCTCTCGAATGTGCCATTAAAACACGAATTTCACAAACGAAATACAAACAACATTTTTTGTACAACTGAAAGTTTGAATTAATCGGTAAAATTGTATATTATAATAAAAATTTTACCATATAATTTCACATAATCAAGTTAACAGCCCTGTCGTTATTATAGAAATGGTTTGTTGGCACGTTGCTTGTTTTGTTGTCATACGTTGATAGCTGTTCATATTTATTGCAATTTTTTAAATAAATAGTATAAGTACTTAAAATGGATGTAGATTACGATAGTGATAGCGAGATTCCTTCAGATATAGCCGATATAGCAAATTCGGCTATAGCTAACATGTTACCGGCGAAATCAAAATTTATATACGAGAAAAATTATAACCAATTCCGTGAATGGTGCGGCAAGAAAAATATACAAAAAGTGTCTGAAAAGGTACTTATATGCTATTTTGAGGAGAAATCAAAAACTGTAAAACCTTCTACTTTATGGAGTGTCTACTCAATGTTGAAGAGTACATTGAATGTTAAAGAAAATATTGATATAAAGAAGTTTTCAAAATTGGTGCCTTTTATTAAGAACAAAAACGTCGGATACCGAGGGAAGAAATCTAAAGTTTTATCGAGAGACGATATTAATAAATTCATTCAAGAAGCTGATGATGAAACAAATTTACTTTATAAGGTACAGATGATCAAAATTTTGTATTATTTCAGTAATTTCAATATTTTTTTAATTGTAGGTTGCGTTAATTTTGGGAATCAGCGGTGCTTGTCGCCGTGAAGAATTATTGAAGGTAACTATTGATGACATTGAAGATACCGGGTCTATATTGATTGTTAAAATACCGGATACAAAGACCTATTGCCCAAGAATGTTTACCGTTTCAAATTCTGATTATATTGAGATATATCGCAAGTATAGAGTACTAAGGCCGTCCCATACACACAAAAAGAGATTATTTTTAAAATATTCAAGAGGAAAATGTGTTGACCAACATGTGGGAATAAATAAAATAGGGGAAATTCCTAGCTTGATTGCAAAATGGCTGGGAAAAGAATTGCATAAGAGCTACACAGGTCACTGTTTTAGGAGGAGTTCTGCAACTCTCTTAGCCAATGCAGGGGGTAACATGACATCTATAAAACGCCACGGTGGTTGGAAATCTGCCGCCATAGCAGAAGGATATATAGAAGATAGTTTGAGTAATAAAATTGATATTTCTAATAAATTAAATTGTTCCTCTACTTCCAAACAAATCAATATAACTGATACAATTGTGGACTCAACTTTTCAAGGAATATGTAGCGTTTCTGATCAGCAGCAAGGTGGACTAGCTTCGGGAATTAATATTGGAAGCAATTGTTCGAACTTCATCATCAATTATTATTGTAACAAATGAGATTTTTTGGTAGTTGGTAATTAATTAGTAAATTTGTACAAAAAAATTCAATACATTTTTTAAAAAGTAATGTTTTATCGTTTTTTTTGTAAATCATTTTTCCAGTTAAAAAAAGTCTTTTTTTCACTGTTAAAAAAACAAAAGGTTTACGTATCGATAGCGATGAAAAAATGTCAACTTTTTTTGACAGTTGTACAAAAAATACTTTTTCGTAATTTTCGCTGTTTTCAAATTGTTAATATTTTTTTCCCTATGAACTATTTCTCCATCTCGAAATTTGGTGAATAACTTGCTAAAATATTGACAAAAGAACTATAATTTTTTGAAAAAAATAGAAAAATATTTTTTGACAAATTTGAAAATGTTTTTATTTAATTTTTAATCTTTTGTTCTAAACACCTACATTGAGTGGTACCTCTGAAAGGTATTTTCAAGGCCTTTTAAATGAGATATAACTCACTGCTCTAGTGTAAGTAGTTCTTAAGATATCTTGATTTATTTTAATATATGTTTAGGGAAAATGGTCACTTCTCTTGATTTTTAAAAATCAATAAAAAAAAACTACTTGTCAGAAAAATTTGACATTTTGGATTTTTCATCTACTAGAGATGGGTAGAATAGCTGTACAAAAAATTATCAAAATCGGTGAGGTGATCTGCCAAACCTCCTGTTATTTTGGTTGGTTTGATGTGAAATGACCCATGTTCTGGTTAGTTTTCGAGTTGTTTTTCATTAATTAATGTCATAATTAATAATACTTGAATGAAACATGTTTCCCCACTTTAAGGTTAATTCTATAGTATAGAATCAAACTTCTAAATTAGCATAGAGAGCTTTCTTTCGTGTTTATCCCATACTGAATTTAAATTTTACGTAATGAAAACATCCACTTGGGTCCCTTAACTATCAAACACGTTAATTTCATCTCTTTCGATGCTTCTGCATCTCAAAGCTGCCGAAGATCTCTCGTGCACGATCCCAAGCAAGAACGGGTTTTCTCTTCCTGAAAAATGTACTTTGTGCATGGTGATGACCATTAAAGCAGAAGAGGAATCTCGACTTTACCGTTCTTATGATCACAGGTTGTTTAATAATATAATGCTAGGCTTTGTTTGTTTGGAAATATAAACATAAAAGCATCGATGGTTATCTATCCTATATAGTATACTTACATGATATATGGGTTTTAGACTTCCATTGTCATTATCTATAGAATCATAATATAATGATTGATATACAGGGTAGCTGGTATGTATGGAAACTGTCGATTATTTCTTAAACTAAGACAGCTAGCAAAAAATATTCAAGACAAAAGTTTTAGAGTTTGTTAAGTTCTATCAGAATTTAAAAAAAAATAAGTATACAGGATGAGTCAGAAAGTCGTAGAAAAACAAAGTTACTTTTTTTTAATCTAATCTTAGAATAGTCTGGGATTTTATATAAAATTACAATTATTTTTTAATATGTTCATTATAACTCTAAGCTTAATAGTTTCCGAGATATCGACTTTTGAGAAATTACATTTTTGAACTTGGACAGCTTCTAGCTTTCGAACGATACACCTTAGAGTAAAATTGCTTACCTATCCCTACCTTACTTTTTTATTATCTTTCCGAAGGTGTTAACTTTCGGTTAAACCGGATTTAACTCGATAGCCCGAAATATAGTACTCCCGGTTTAACCGGATATTTTTTGAAAAATAATAAAGGGTCATGTAAGCCGTTTTGTTCTATGGCATACCGTTAGAAAGCTAGAAGCTCACAAAGTTCAAAAATGTCATGTCTCTAAAGTCAACATGATGCATTTAGTATAGAGGCGAACTCAACAAAAGATAGTTTCGATAAAATTGAGTTTAAACAAAATTTCCATACGGCAAACGCAACAAAACCTTGGCAACATCATGCTTTTTTACTAACTTTTTATTATTCACTTGCTTGTAAATTTGCAATGACAGGATCCATTAAGCAGGGTCGACAAGTTAAAGGTTGCATTGTAAATTTCAAGTAAATTGCATGATAGTTTTTAAAAATTCCTTCAGATATTTACGACGTACACACCCCAAATCAGTCCTAATCTAAGGTCGCCCTAATTAGCATACAATAGAAAGGCCAGTTTGGAGAATGAAATGAAAACTACCTGTAGTAACACCGGCGTTACTACAGGTAGTTTAAATATTAATATTTATGAAAAGAATCTGCTATGTACAATACAACAACTTAATTTTTAAATTTTAGTCATCATGTTCCGAGTACTCCGATGAACTATCGTCACTAGGGTCCAGAGAAATAATAAGTGTTTTCTAGCATGTTATCAGCTTTTCACATTCTTTCTTCTATTTCAAGCACTTGTTCGACGCACTTATTCCATTTTTCACAATCCACTCTCTTTATTCCCTCTTGCAAGAGGTTTTCAATATTTGGAGGTAAACTAACTCCTGGTAATCTCTCCTTATACATCTGCACTCTTAGAGGTGCTTTCAAAAACACTGTTTTTACTTTTACCATATACGGTGCTGCATCAGACAAAAGCACTAAAAAGTTCTTATATGGAACTGGACTTGGTATGAAAAAGCTCGATAGGGACTGCTGAATAAATCGGGTTACGGTCACATTATTAGTTTTGTCTAGCTGCTTAGAAGCTATTAAATATGGGTTTGTTGCTTTATCTTCTTGAAGTGCTCCAATCACAAGATGTGCGATATATCTGTCACAAGCATATGTGCTTTCATCAACAATAATGTAAAATTTTCTATCACTTAGTGAAGCTCTGATTTCTTCTAAAACGGTTTCGTATACTGAATGGATATTCTTCTCTTTCAGCGTGGATTCGTCAGGAATGGTTTGTTGACAATATTTTTGCAAAAATTCTCTAAATTGCGGATTTTGCAATGTTTGCTGCGACCAAAGCCTTGCATCAGTTTTCTTGAAAAATTTCCTTTTCAGATTTCGATTTTTCTCCAACATTTTAAAATGCGTTTTTTTACAGTCAGCTGAACTGGCTCAAATTACATTTTTTGTAACTTTGATTTATGCAGCGGTGTTTTCAAATATTGATCGATTTGGAACTTCTTCTCACAAACAATAATTTTTGCACAACTTTACAGAAGACTTTTTTCTCCACTAAACTCTAACTCTGGGAAATTTTTTATTTACGAAGACGTTTTCGCCACTTTAGACATTTTGAACACAAATCTGAAATCACTAGTTTCACACTGAAAATACTGAAATTTTTCGACAAACTAGAACAGAAGTACGTATTATAACCTGATATAAATACAGTTTGTTAAGCAGGTAATAATAAGGCATTATTAAATGACAATAAATAACCCCTAACAATATACCTGCAAGCCCCGGAAACCCCCAATAAATACCTTGGGTATAACCAAAATGTAAATATTAATTATTATATAATTTTCTTTAGATTGGAAAATCCCTGAAACAAGTGCCGGACTAGACATTAAACCTATGAGTCTACGAGTTTGTATGACCGGGCGTTTTTAATTTTTTGATAACGCCGAAATAGTATATTAAAGTACATGTTTTATAAAGCATCATCTTATAGCACGCGTCCATGTTAAAAAACGAGCCGCTTGCGGCGAGTTTTTTAACGGGACAAGTGCTCTAACTGCTTTATAAAACACGTACTTTATACTATTTTTTCTATTTTGTATTTTTTTCAATAAGAAAATACATATTTAAAAAGAAAATCAACCCTTCAAATTTTGTAAATTTGTGTGTCTAAATTCTATGTTGGTAATACTCTAAATTTCTTTTTATCATAGTAGCCTTGACAATAAATAATATTTTCTTTGTGTCATTGTCACGAAATTTGTGATTTAATATTTCATAGAGTTGTTCATAATTATAATTAAAAAAATATGGAGCATGATAATCTAAGTTTAACTCCCCCTGAGTTAAGGGATATTGCTAATAAAACGATAAATCAACTTTTACCAGAGAAATCCCGAAAACTTTCTTTTCTCATGGATAACAATAACAGGAAACGTCAGACGTCAACAGAATAAAACATTTAAATATAACCAATGCCAACTTTTAAAAAATAAAATTCGGAGTTCGAAATGGATATATTTCGAACTCGCTAGCGCGTTCGAAATATCTATTTTTCGAGACAAAATTAGAAAAACATAAAAATATGCTCATAAAATAATAATTTGGGAAAAATATGCATTTTATTATATAATTGACAAAATATGCAAAAAATGCATATATATGCACCTTGCATATATTCCGCCCTTTACTAATTATCAATAATAGGACGAGATACTTAAAAATTGCCCCTGTATTGTTTATTTGTAAATAAAACTAAAAAGCCAATATATAAATCTTCTAAGATTATAATAATAATCTTAACTTATGCGGAATGTAAGCGCCAGCTGTCTTTGATGCATTCCTTTTGTAAATACTTCTTTGTCTGGAGCGCTATGCAATATAACAGGTGTTTAATACGGTGCCCTAGATTGCAGCACGTTGCAATCGATCCAAATGCAGACAATGCATATTTAAGAAGTCACAAAAATTGCTTCAATGAGTCCTGAATAAATATATTCACTTCCGATATGGCACCCGAGTATTTTACTAGTGCTCGAAGGTTATTTAAAAAAGATGATAAAGAAGAAACTTCAAATTATATCTCTGTATCAGTTTTGCCAGTGTTATCTAAGATAATGGAGAAACATGTTAATCAAAGATTTCAGGGTTTTATAAACACCATCATCAGGTCAGTATCGTTTTTGTAAGGATATAGAGACACTGAGACAGCGATAATAGATTTAATTTCAGATATGCAACTAAAAATCGATAGTGGTCACGTATATGCCTTGGTGTCTTTTGATTTGCAACAATCATTTGACATTGTAAACGAAAATATACTAAGAACAAGTCGGAGTAAGAGGTATTGATCTTGTTTGGTTTTAGTGATGTCTAAATGATAGAAGGTAGGTGGTTTCCAAAGCTCTTAGCTATTATTGTCGGCAGCCTCGAATTGCGCGGACCGACTACCTGATTGTAATAATTCGGTACTCGAATTGCGGACCAAACCAAGAAGACCCCTCTTTTAAAAACAATGAATTGCGGACTAGGCTTAATTTTATACAACTAGTGTAAGGGTAATATAAATAAGGGAATAATAAATCATTGTCATTTTACTATTCTTTATTTAGAATACGCAAGTTATAAGTTCTTACAGTTCTTACAGTCTGGAAGCAAGCAAAACGTTATAGGAATGACTATTTTGCTCTATATGAATTGTGAATAATTGCAGAAAATATTTGACACAGAAAGAAAATATATTTTATCTGCGTTGCACTCATGTTAGTTTCTGTAAAAAACTTAATAGTTTTCTTCTCTAAATTGTTCACGAATAAAAACTGCTCAGCTTCCGTACTCCTTATGTCGGTTTCATTCAAAACGGCTCGAGAATATTCTCAAATTGGAGAACTTTCTGAGAATGGTAAGAAAATCGCTAGAAATGGCAATAAAAAGAAATAAAATTTTTACATTACATTAAGTACAGTACATTTTTTGTATTAAAATATTTCCAAACGTTACCTTTTGGTTTTGTGATGCCCTTTAATTTATTTTGCTCCATGTTTTTATACATATAGACGGTCTAAACCGTGGTGAGAATATTCCCATAAGTAAGTACTGGCCTGACCAAGACCTTATAGAGGCTAACTTTGGTTCGATTACTAAGTCTACTCCGCCTGTGAAGCAGGGGATAGATTGAGCTTAACTGACGCAATGCTGCTTTTATTCTATTAATTGAATGTAACCTCCAATTCAGTCTTTGATCGTCTAAACTACCAAATATGCCTGTTATTTTTAACGTTTACACATTAACATTTTTTGAAACATAATAATAATATATTGTTTTAATTTTTGTAATTGCTAGAAAAAAAAAATACCTTCCAACCATTCCATTCCAATACAGTGCGACAATAGTACTTTTCGCACGGGGGGTGCAAACAATAATAGGAATAACACTAACCTGAAATAACCTAACTAACCCGAGTCTACCCACTCGCGGCACAGGCGGATCCCAACGTTAAGAGGAGTGCGACAATACCAAGTCCAATGATGCAAATACCAAGAGAGCTAACCGGAACTGAAATAATTTGCAGCACTGGACCCAATATAATCGGCCTTTTGTTACAAACCCGGGCGTAGATGTTCGGCTCACTTCGCCATTGGCTACTTTAAGGAAAAAAATTAGAATGAAATAAAACGTTCTTATATTGATGGATTCGTTTATAAAAAATGTGGTCCCATTAATATTTTATTTTACCGGATATCCTATAAAGGAAGTTTTGGATTGGCATGATTTTTTATGTATAATTCAGTTGGTGTTTACCTATTTTCACTTTCAAATTGTATTCTTCTTTATGCAACTGAAACAAAAAATGACCAATAAATAGCTTAAAAATGTTAATTGGATCGCTTTCACACTTCCTGCTTGCGTAATATTTGTTTAAATGCCACAAATCTAATTGAAATAATTAAACTAGCTATGAATTAATATGAGGGTACATATATTTCCAAAAAATGAACTCATTTAGTGCAAGTTGGTATTCAATGTATATTTGTATATTGTATTAACGGTGAAATTTACTACTATTACTATTACAACCACAAAGGTATGTATTAGCAAATTGAAATTGCTTCGCCACGTTTATTTAGAATTTATCCCTCTATTATTTGTCATTGTTCCAAAATCATTTTAGGAAATCGAAAACATTGTTGAATACCTAGGGGGGAGTTGTTAGTCTCCTGAATTTAATTTCTGATTCTAGCCGTTAGGTCTTCTAAGTTTTCCCAAGGGGTTTTAAAAACCGAGTTTCAAAGTTGAAATACATAGGTATTTTTCTTGTACAGGGTTATCCAACCAAGACTGGACAAGGCGATTTTTTGACTTTTCCTGTACTTTTATAAAAAAACTGAAATAGCCATCTTAAGTCATTTTCTCCCGCGAATTCGAATATCTTCAGCAAAAAACAATTGAACATCAAACAAAAGTACTAGGGGTCACTTTGATATTTTTTTAAATGGGATGCCGTATTTTTAATAAGCTTATCCGATTTCTCATATAAATTTTGATCTAAAATGTTGGATTTTTAATTCAAAAACGCCTTTTTTCTTCAGTTTTAAATTCGGAAAATGTTCGTCTACCGTAAGATTAATACCTGATAGATGGATACCCGTTTCACCTGTTCACCCTTTAACCTGCTTTAAAGCGTCCGTCAGTTATACAAAATAATCAAGTTTCAAATATCTATATATTTTTCACGAATCAATTACAAATTTAGTAGTTTTTGCAAATCTATTATTGCTTACGTATAAAAAAAGTATGACATATTAGAAAAAACTATAAACTAAAGTGAATAACTTTAATCTCAATAATATAATTGTTCTATGTGTCCTCCATTATTTTCAAAACATGACCGATGCCCCCTTTTCAATCTCTCCAAAGAATCTCTTACAATATTTTGGTCCTGGTTAAGTCTATTAATTTCATTTATAATTTTTTGCTGAATGTCCTCCAGACTTCTGTTGGGTCGTTGATAAACTACATTTTTTAAATGACCCCATAAAAATGTATCCATTGGCGTGATATCGGGGCTATTTGGTGGCCAATGAATTGTTCCGTTACGGCCAATCCACTGATTGTAACGCTCGTTTAGGTATGTTACCACTTCTCGAACTGCATGAGGCGGAGCACCATCCTGCTGCCAAATGATATTGTTGTAGGCTTGCAATGGCAACCTTTCCAAGAAATCCCCGATATCGTTATGAAGAAAATGGAGGTATCTTTGGCCTGTTAAAGAGCCACGATAAAATAGTGGTCCAATAATTCGATTTTCTAACATCCCACACCAAACATTAAGTGAGCTCCAACCTTGAAACTTTATCATTTCATATCTATGAGGGTTAACTGCTGCCCAGTATCTTGTATTTTTCCGATTGTATACCCCCGATGTTGTAAATGACGCTTCGTCACTCCATAGAATTTTATTATATAAATTATAATCTTCGTCTTGCTCTCTCATCAGCATTGAAGCAACAAATCGAAATCGCAGTTCTTTTTGAAGCTGTGTTAAGTATTGAACGGGAAGGATGCAATATGGTTTTAGACCACATTTTTTTAAAGTTCTGTGAACTGTTCCATAGCTTACTCTCCGGAGCCCTGGACCATACCTTACTTCTCGTACCGCTTGCGGAATAGAACTCTTCGGATTTATAGTAAAATATTGAACAATAGCTCGATCCCTTATATTCCGTCTTTTCATCTTTCTTGGCTTATCTTTCAATGTCTTACTTTCTTCAAATAGGGTCTTAATTATGAGAATTGTATCCACTGAAATGTGTCTGGAAACTCTCAAAAAATGTTCTTTGTGTTTGTCGAGCATTCTCTCCACTTTTGTAATATAATTTTATTACATTTAGCCGTTCTTCTAAAGAATATTTCATTATTTGTAATTAATTCGTGAAAAATATATAGAAATTTGAAACTTGATTATTTTGTCTAACTGACGGACGCTTTAAAGCAGGTTAAAGGGTGAACAGGTGAAACGGGTATCCATCTATCAGGTATTAATCTTACGGTAGACGGACATTTTCCGAATTTAAAACTGAAGAAAAAAGGCGTTTTTGAATTAAAAATCCAACATTTTAGATCAAAATTTATATGGGAAATCGGATAAGCTCATTAAAAATACGGCATCCCATTTAAAAAAATATCAAAGTGACCCCTAGTACTTTTGTTTGATGTTCAATTGTTTTTTGCTGAAGATATTCGAATTCGCGGGAGAAAATGACTTAAGATGGCTATTTCAGTTTTTTTATAAAAGTACAGGAAAAGTCAAAAAATCGCCTTGTCTAGTCTTGGTTGGATAACCCTGTACATGTAATAAAGTGGTTTTTATTTTTTCTCTTGAAAGCGATAAGATACGAAAACAATTCAGGGGACATAAAAGTTGTATTATTAGTTGATAAATCTGAAAAAAAAATATCAAAATTAGAAAAAAGTCAGTGGCATAAATTTTTTTGTCAATAATATTCGTTAAAGTGTTCCACGGGACGCCACTGCACTTAATAAATTTAATCTAGTTAGGGCTAATTAAGCTCCTTATCATTATGAATAAGGGCACCAAATTTCAATAAACTCGGGAAAAGAATATTAAAAAAAAAACAAAAAACTATAACACCCTGTATATCAAAAACGGGGCAACTCCGGACACATGCTCATATGAACTTTTTCTCTTAGAATATCACAAGTTACGTACCGTACTTCCGAAACACCCTGATTAGACCTGGTCGCAAAGAGGAAGATCCTAGTCTCGAACCTAAAATAATTGAAGTATGAAGTATTAAGATCGGGTACTAAGATAGAAATTAAAGAATACTGATCATGTTTGGCATCAATTCAATCAGAGATCGTTAAAACAGGTAAAGCAATATATGAATACAACCTCATTACTAAAGGGCGGAATATATGCTAAACTCAGCCTAAATATGCAGTTATATGCATTTTTTTGACAAAATATGCATACTGGTATGCAATATATTTTAATTTATTATAGTAAAATAGGGTAAAGAAACACACTGAGTTCTCAAAAAGATGTTTATTTAAAAAGAAAACAAAGAAAAATAAAAGTAAACAATTTTTTAACCTGAAATTGTATAAAAGGCATTTATTAGGTACTTAATATTTTTCAAAATTTTCAATTAAAGAGGATTGTCTTCTATCAGTAAAAATATGTTTATACAAAGAGAAGCTTCTTTCAGCATCTACTGATGTAATCGGACAATACTGCAACTTACGTAGTAAAGTATAAGGCCAAGATATAACTTCGTTGGATGGTTGATCTTCATAAATGCTTTTTCCTGCAGTTAAGTATTTAAATCCTTCATTCTTTTTTACAGTATACATCCAATTTGTTTCTTACTTGACCTCCTACTTAACCGGGAATGTTGTTACATTTCGCGGAAAAAGTTTGAACAATACTAATTGAGTCTTTTAAACTTAAATTTCTATTCTCTAACGAGTATATTATGTCCAGTATAAAACTGAAATTAACCTTAATAAAAACAAGATCTTTAAATACACTTGCACTTTTTAACAACTCTTTACTTTGCACAACACACTGCGAATCGTCATCTAATTCCAAAATTAGTTCTTTAATGGCTTCGAAATGTTCGGCGTAGAATATTGCAGCCTTAATCCATGTTCCCCACCGGGTAATTACAGGTTCTGGAGGTAAAGTAACTCCGGGTAATCTCTAAAGGATATTCAGTTCTGACGGTTTATTCCATGTAAAAGACAAGTCACATGTACCATATTGGGGCTTTTACCCCATTCATAAGTTTTAGCCTACTTTTACCATATACGGTGCTGCATCAGACAAAAGCACTAAAAACTTCTCATCTGGGACTGGATCTGGTAAGAAAAAGCTCGATAGGGACTGTTGAATAAATCGGGTTACGGTCACATTATTAATTTTGTCTAGCTGCTTAGAAGCTATTAAATATGGGTTTGTCGCTTTATCTTCTTGAAGTGCTCCAATCATAAGATGTGCGATATATCTGCCACAAGCATCTGTGCTTTCATCAACAATAATGTAAACATTTTTATCACCCAGTGAAGCTCTAATGTCTTCTAAAACGGTTTCGTATACTGAATGGACATTCTTCTTTCTAAGCGTGGATTCGTCAGGAATGGTTTGTTGACAATATTTTTGCAAAAATCCTCTAAAATGCGGATTTTGCAATTTTTTAAGGGTATGTTTGCTGCGACCAAAGCCTTGCATAAGTTTTCTTGAAAATTTCCTTTTCAGATTTCGATTTTTCTCCCAACATTTTTAAATGCGTTTCTTACACTTAGCTGTATTGGCTCAGATTTCATTTTTTGTAACTTTGATTTATGCAGCGGTGTTTTCAAATGTTAATTGACTTGGACCTTCTTTTCACAAACAATGATTTTTGTACAAGCTTTACAGAAGACTTTTTCTCCACTAATGGGAAATTTTTAATCGACGAAGACGCCGGTTCTCGCCACTTTAGACATTTTCACTAGTTTTAAGCTGAAAGTACTAAAATCTTTCGACAAACTAAAATGGAAGTACGTATTACAACCCGATATAAATAAAGGTTGTTAAGCAGATTAGTCAATTTAATAAGGCATTATTAAATGACAATAAATAAACCCTAACAATATACCTGCATATATACCAAAATGTAAATATTAATTATTATATGATTATGTTCAGATTCGAAAGTCCCCGAAACAAGTGCCGGACTGGATATTAAACCTATGAGTCTACGAGTTTTCATGATCGGGCGTTTTTCACTTTTTAATAACGCCGAAAATATAAAAATATTTTTTAAAAGATATTTACTTGCAACTTTTTAAAATTATACAGTTCTTATACTCTTCTGCACAGTTTTTATTTTTGGAGTTTTCGTTGTCACCGACGCGTTATTAATTTAAAAAGTAACTTCTGCAGCGTAGTGTATTTTCTCCCCTGGAATGCCAATTCCATTTAGATTGAATACAGCATGTTTAATGAAAACTTCCTGCTCTATTAACCTTGTGAATCATAAAGTTCCTTTTTAGGGGGTCATAAGTAACACAATTAGACCATATTTGTCACCATATATTAGAAGAATTTTTAAATTCATGGAATTCTTATATGAAGCACATTTAATGCATTGCATAAATAAAATAATTGTCGGTGCGCGCAATACGAAACCAAATAATAAATTGTTTACGATCTAAATTACTCGTTACAAAACCACAAGAATGGTATTTAAAATATGTTGATACGGTGAATTTCATATTGTACTGTGTATGTATCTATTATTATTCTTAAATTTTTGGAATTGTCAAGACCTATTTTAAAAACTGCTCAAAAGTTTTCTAAAATACCCAGTATCATTAAAATGCTGTTTTCAGTGAAGACGAAAATCTCTAGCTTGTGACCCTACTTGGATGAGTTCAGGTTCAATCAATATCTAAAAATAGTGCACTTTTTTCTACGTCCTTAATATTGATGTGTAAACGAATACTATAGTATTAACAACTTACAACGTGACTGGAAAGCAGCAATTTATTTTCATGGCCATCACACGTTACCGATTTAACTCCTCTGGATTTATTTCCTGCATGAGTATGTTTTGAATGAGAAAGTTATTTTTAGTATTATGATTATTGAACTTTGACATCTTTGAGGAAAACGATTTATAGTATGTTGCTTAATGCAAGAGAGTAATGAATCATTATTGAACTATAAAACCCAGTGGTCTTCGTCGTATTCCATAGGTGTAGTCCAATTATTATTATTGTATCTATTTTCCGCAGTTGTTGGAAAACTTTGTTCTTGAAAATGGCTAGTGTTGAATTTGTTGCTGAGAAACGGATTAGTAAACTGCGCATGTATAGTAATACTTGCATTGAATTAAAAATGGACAACCCCACATGCCCCCCAGATAAGAATCAAGTATCTAAAGTGAGACAGAAAGATAGCCTTGTACACATTAATTTTGCTCCTATATGATAGATAATGTCTGTTCTTATATAGGACACTCATCATCGGTAATAACTTATCGGATAAATGATTTATTATGTTCCGTCCAACTAAGTCCATTGTCTATAATTAATCCTAAATATTTAATTTTTAAAACATTTTCGATTTGTCTATTATTTATTTTTATATTTGGTGTTTCAACAATCTTATTTTTTTGTTTAAATAGCATTCGTTTAGTTTTGCCTATATTATTAACTTTTAGCTTATTATTCAGGAGCCAATCTGTATACCTTTTAAGAACTGTATTTCTAACATTCTCTATCTTATTTGTGTTTTCAAAACTATACACAAACACCGTATCATCTGCAAAGGTATAATGCTGTGCCACTAGTCCTGCATTTTTTACACTCAGTACATAAAGAGGGTAAAATAAGGGACCAAGGACGGAACCCTGCTCTACACTAACTATATCGAAGGCCTCTTGTAAATCTGTAAATACTGCAACAACTATTTTCCCTCTATCTACTTTTGCTGAGATGTTGTCTATAAGATCAGTAACTGCCCTGAAAGTATTACTTTGTTTGACAAAGCCATATTGGAGTAGGTAGTATATATTTATTAATAAAATACATCATTCTAATCTTTAACACAGTTTCCAAAATCTTCGCAAATGTACTTACTATACTAATGGGATAATAACTACTCATACAAGATTTACATCCAGACTTAAATACAGGGTTTACTTTATTTATTTTTAATTCTTGGGGAAAATTACCGGTTTGAAGACACTTATTGACTAGTTTGGTCAGAATTACAATGAGATCTTTTAGATTAAGTATATAAGTAAGCTGTTCCCTATATAGACCCAAAAATGATGTTTTATTACAATGAATTCACTAGTTCTAGGATTTTCACGTGCCTCAGTTCCTAAACTATTTATCTCAATATTTAGTTCCTCTACATAATTTTTACCTACGGTGCAAAAGTGTTTCTTAAGTTCAATATTTGCAGTATTATTTTTTTTCTTTACTAGACCGTATATGAAGCATCACTGTTTTTTAGAAACATTCCCACATTCAGACCACTTTGTTCCAAAATACTGATTTTTTAATACAGTAAAACCTCTGTTTGCGACCGCCTCTATAAAGTGACCACCTGTCGTAAACAACCGATTATGAATTGCCCATATTTAAAAATGGAAATCCCATTATTTTATACTCCTCTTTACCGACTCATCTGTTAAACGACCGCGGGCACTTATCATCGGAATTTTTAGTAAACATTAATGCTAAAAACGCCTTCCATTAGGGGCAGTAAAACCCGACCTGACAATTCTTGAAAAGTATAGGTACATACACTAATTACTTTATTGCAGGCGGATCCATTCAATTTGCTTTAAAGGCTGATTAATCGGTCGTTAACACTAGTTTGGTTTGGAACAGTTTTTGTGTATTTTGGGACTAACGTGAATAATTCAAGATGACGAGAAAAAGAAAAAAATAATCGAGAAAAAACTGGTTTAAGTACCAGGAAATTTGCTGAAAAATTTGAAGTAGGTAAGACCCAAGTGACTATGTTGCTTCACAATAAAGCAGAAGTTAGAAATTTGATTCAAGAAAGAAGGTGGTAACGGTGAATAAAAATGAAAATTTCCCAAAGGCGAATGACTGGCAGTGGACCAAATTGTTTTCAACTGGTTTCGTAAGGCGCGAAACAAGCACTTACCAATTTCCGGGCCCATAATTCAAGCAAAATATTGACGCCTTCGAAGAAGAAGATAATATTTCGCTCGGACAACTGTTTCCTAACATTAAGGACACATTTGTGAACTTAAAACAATTTGCCTCTATTCATAACGATTTGCCAAGAGAAAGGGTAGAATTAACTATCATCGAGTGTATTGAAGAGTTCCAAGAAACGGATGAAACTACTCCCAACTATCAGACAGAGGAAGAGGAACCTGAACTTGCTCCAGTGTCAAAAATATCAAGCCTATCTGAAGCCTGCGCAAGCTTGAAAGACTAAGAAAATATTTTTAATTAAAAAAGCCTTAAAAAATCGATGTAATGTTGTTAATAATCAAATTGAAATACCTTCAGGTGCCAATCTAATACTTAATAGCCTAATACCTAAAGATAAATATGCAATAAACACTGTCAATAATTGCGAACGAAAAAATCCATAATTATATACACAACATAATTTTCTTAATTTTATTACTTAGATGTAAATACCTCTATAATCACACCTGTAATTTAGTTGTACCTTTGGCCAATACCTGTAAATTAAGGACCAAAATAACCCATCATCTGTCAATTTTTATTTTTATTTTAATGACATGTAGAATTTAGTATTGTCTTATATGCCTTTGATAATCCGTAAGGGTTGAAACACGTGTCAGGAAACTGAATTAAATTGGGAAATATAACAAGTACGACTTTAGTTTACTCTACCATGTAATATCCATTTCACCAAGCATGTAGCTCATCACAAATCAATTATATTTTTAATAATGTTAACAATATTTCTCAATTGCTGTTAAAATGTGAATTTGAATTTTACAAAAATTAAAAAATATGAAGCACTCATTAATTTCTGATTATTTTAAAAAATAGGAATTTCAACGCAAACATACAGAACATTGTATAATATATATATATATATGTTAGTATGCACGTGCAGTATATACATATTGGTAAATTGGCTTTATCTCATTTAATTTTAGTTCTGATAAATTTAAACATAAATATTTAAAATTACATATTCACATACAGGGTGTCCCACCGGGAACTTCATCGATAGATTATGGAAAACTATAATTAGGAAAAATCTGAAATTTTGGTGGCTTACTAATGCCTATGGGGGACATTCGTCTAAAATATTTTTAAGAATCTGACACTTCCGGTTATACCGGAAGTAGATGTCAACGTGCTTATTTTAAATGGGATGCCCTACATATTATTTAATTTTTAGATTCCTCGTAAAATTCCAATTACTTTTCGTGTATAATGTTCTATACCTAGGTCTAACCGTTTTTGACATATTTCAAATTTTTCGTCAAAAATGACGTTTGCAGACTAAAAAAGAATTATTAATTTTTCCTGTACGGATTTAATTTGGATTGTTTTTTTTTTGTAGAAAGAGGTCTACTTTAGCACACTTCGTATGATATTTTGATAATTATTAATACAGGGTGTTCAAAAAAAAAATAGTAAAAATGAAATCGAAAAACATGTCAAAAGTTCATTTTTTCAAATGGAAACTACCCATTTTTATAATTTCATCATATTCAGTATTAAAAATAAGAATAACTTTGTATAAGGTTGCCTATTTAGAAAATTAATAGTTCCCGAAATATTGGCAATTTAATATTTTTCTATTGCAAAAATGCCACGGCTTTTCAGTTCAGTAACTATCAGTTGGACATGATGGCAGTAGAAAACAATCAAATGGTATTTAAATGTCACTGACATTTAAAAAGTATCAAGAATCATGCCGGGACGCTTAAATAATTCAAACAAAGATTATTTAAATTTGTTTATTATTTATGGAGAATGTGATAAAGTAATATCAAGAACGTGTGATACATTTGCTACTCGACATCCACAAAAACAGAAACTAACACAAAACACCCTTAAACAACTTATAGAGAACTTCAAAAACTTTGAAAAGCACTAGCCTCGGCACTAGCAGTTAATAGTTCATTAAAAGAAAATTGTTAGGAGGAAAAAAACGCAATAACAATTATTATTAGTGAACACAACATTTTAAAGAAATAATTATTTGAGTAAATGTTCAAATTGACGTCCTTGAACTTCTAGACATTTTTCACATCTTAATAATAATTCTTCATGGGTCGCTTTCCTTACTGATTCAGGATCTAAACTGTCAAACTCATTCTTTACTCGCTGCATGCAGTCTTCCATGGTTGTTACTGGAGTGGCGTAAACTCGATTTTTAATTGTACCCCAAATAAAAAAATCAAGCACTGTCAGATCTGGGGAGCGGGTTGGCCAAAAAAAGGACCATTGTTGGCTATCCATTGGTCATAAAAAACTTCTTGTAGAAAATTATTAACTAAGTGGCCACCATGTGGGGGTGCGCCATCATGTTGGTAGAACAGGTTCCTGTGATCAGCCAGTGGCAAATTGTCCAAATAATCCTCTTGAAAATTGTGCAGAATGTTCAGATAACCTTCGCCTATGAGTTAATAAACGTGATTTATACATACCCAAATGTTTTTAAAAATATCCAACTCACCATTCAAATTTTCTAGGTAAAAGTGTAGTGCCACGACGCCATTATTTCTAATTGCACAATAGGCATTAAACTGCCAGGATTGTTGAAAATGTTGTTCTCTGAACACATGCAAATTTGAATCACTCCCATAATGGGGATTGTGCCGATTAAAAATGCAATTTTTTGTAAATTTAGCTTCATCCGTCCAAATGATATTATCCAAAAAAAATTGTTTGCTTGCGACCAAGTTAATATAAATTCACAGAATGACATTCTTCTGGGAAAATCAGTTTCTTTTAGGTGCTGAACTATGGTGAATACGTATGGATGAAATTTATGTTTACATAATATTCTGTGTATTGATGATTTGGATAATCCTGATTCCAATGCAGCTTGTCTTACAGATAATGTTGGATTTGCGAAAAAATACCCAAAATAGCTATTTCTCTATTTTCATTATATACAACAGGTTTATTTCTCTGCACTCTTGCCTTGACCGATCCAAAGTTTTTGAAGTTCTCTATAATTCGTTTAAAGGTGTTTTGTGTTGGTTTCTGTTTTTGTGGATATCGAACAGCAAATGTATCACATGTTCTTGATATTACTTTAACACATTCTCCATAAAGAATAAACAAATTTAAGTAATCTTCGTTTGAATTATTTAAGCGTCCCGGCATGATTCTTGATACTTTTTAAGTGTCAGTGACATTTAGTTACCATTTGATTGTTTTCTACTGCCATCATGGCCAACTGATAGTTACTGAACTGAAAAGCCGTGGCATTTTTACAATAGAAAAATATTAAATTGCCAATATTTCGGGAACTATTAATTTTTTAAATAGGCAACCTTATACAAAGTTATTTTTATTTTTAATGCTGAATATGATAAAATTATTAAAATGGGTAGTTTCCATTTGAAAAAATGAACTTTTGACATGTTTTTCGATTTCATTTTTACTATTCTTTTTTGAACACCCTGTATTAATAATTATCAAAATATCATACGAAGTGTGCTAAAGTAGACCTCTCTCTACAAAAAAAAATAACCCAAATTAAATAATAAATGCTTCCGTACAGGAAAAATTAATAATTGTTTTATTTTTTAGTCTGCAAACGTCATTTTTGACGAAAAATTTGAAATATGTCAAAAACGGACCTAGGTATAGAACATTATACATGAAAAGTAATTGGAAGTTTACGAGGAATCTAAAAATGAAATAATATATAGGGTGTCCCATTTAGAATAAGCACGTTGACATCTACTTCCGGTATAACCGGAAGTGTCAGATTCTTAAAAATAGTTTAGACGAATGTCCCCCATCGGCATTAGTAAGCCACCAAAATTTCAGATTTTCCCTAACTATAGTTTTTCCATAATCGATCGATGCAGTTCCCGGTGGGACAACCTGTATATGTAGATATTTATTAATAAACAAACACTGTGAATTGCAGACCAGTTGCTTTAATTTCTCTCTATTAACCGACCACCCGTGTTAACCGACCAAGATTTGATTTCCCGAGGGTGGCCGCTATTGAGACATTTTACTGAACTATTCGTTATTTTGTTTTTTAAAGTCCTATATTAATTGTTAATTACATTGTTTTCGGTAGGGATCGACCGATATGATTTTTTGTGACCGATACCGATATCGGCCGATACCGATATATGCATAGCCGATATCGGCCGATACCGATATATCGGCTATATTTTCTATTATGGATATTTTGCTATATAAATTAGCTACAATTAATGTCCGTCTTGTTCAACTGCCAGCTTAAGTAAAACCACACGGCTAAAGATATTTGAATCCTTTGATAACATGCAGTTATGGGTTATGGGACATCAATAGTACTAAATCTAAAGACATTCACTATTCTATCGGAGAATTATTAGCTATAGGTGTACAACCCTTCAGTATTCTGAATGATGTCGGCTTTAAACAGCGTTTAAAAAAATTGGATCCTTGTTACAATATGCTTCTGATAAATATTTTAGAGAAAATATACTTCCTGATATTTACCAAAAATGTTCTTCAGCAATTAGTAAAAAATTATCATCATCACTTTCCTTAGAAGAAAACATTAAAGTTTCTGTAACTACAGATTTAAGGACGTGCAAACACAATAACAATTCATTTATGTGTTCTACTGCTCATTGGATGGATTTTAAAACGACTGAAAGATGTTCATTTGTACTGGCCTGCAAACATTTTCCAGGAACACATACAGCTTTAAATATTGCCCAGATGTTAAATGATTTACTGAAGAGATGGAAGTTAGTTCATAATCAGGTTCTTTTGGTTTTGGCTGACAATTCCGCCAACATAAAAAAGGGCATCGACGAAGTTAAACTAAAACACCAAACTTGTTTTATACATCTTTACAATTAGCCATACAAGACTCGATAGAAAGTCAACGATCAATCATGGATTTATTGGCAAAAGCGAGGCGTATAGTAACTTATTTTAGTCACTCCTCTTTGGCTTGTGATTGACTGAAGAATATTCAAAAGACTATTAATATGTCGAGAAAATCTTTGGTTCAGGATGTACCTACATGATGGAACTCAAGTTTTTATATGTTGGAACGTTTGGTAGAAAAAAAAACGCTTTAAATATATTTATAATGGATGATTCAGCTTTAAAAGATAAGGAACTAGCATATCAACAGTGGGAACTAGCAAAAAACTTATGAAACTTATTAGAACCCTTTGAAGAGATTACCAACATTTTTAGTAAGAACAGTACATCTATATCGGAAATAATATCATTACTTAAGACACCTTTGATTTATCTCGGCAAAGCTGAAGGAGCTGATTTTTCTGGAGTGCAGACTACTAAAATTGAGCTCAAAAATTCTTTATTTATTTATTTTACTTTATAAATTTTGTTTTAATTTCTTTAAAAAATATATCGGCCGATACCGATATTTTCTTGGCCGATATGGGCCGATACCGATATCGGCAAGAAGGCCGATATGGCCGATATACCGATACCGATATCGGTATCGGTCGATCCCTAGTTTTCGGGATACACACATTTCCTCTTAAACACCCTATTTCGTTTCTTAATTAACATAAAAATTTCATTATTCATTCATTTGAAAAAATATCGATATATCAATATTTTAGTTTTTAAATACTGATATTCGATATACCGAATTTTTGCCCACTCATATTTATGACAGTACTGCTGTATTTTCAAAAATTAGAATCGCTAAAAAAAGGCTAAACCGCTAAATGAAATTTTTACCGACCAAACTGAAAAAGAAAGCTGAGAGATCTAGCGTAAAGTCAAAATTGTCGTACACGTTGAGAAAGACTCGGATACTTTTGAAATTATGACAAAAAATTGGGCGCAAAAACGAGTACGATTTGATATAAATTTTTTATGCTTCATATGATTTCAAACCAAAATGGTATGCACAACATTAATAAGTAGGTAAGTGTGTTGTAATTCGTTCAATCAAACAATAAAAATCCAAACACAAATTACATCAATATGATTTGATTTTCCGTCCACGTCGCTACGAAAATAAATCTAATTATGACAGGGTCAACAACATACAAATTCGTTATCAAAAATTTATGCCAGTCGGTCACAAATAATTTTTAATCAGCACATTAAATGCAGCATCGCGACAAAGTATTGTTCGAATTTGAAATAATAGCAAACATCAAGACTTAGGAACATCATTTAAATAATTCATTACTATAAATTATTTATAAGCATTTTTGTTGCTCATTTCCTTTCGCTAATACAATGGGAAGGAAGGATATTTGCTACTTGTAGCTTTTTTGCATTTAAACGGATACAAAGATCGTAGCCTTAAAAAGACTAAGATGTCATTTATTGCTTAATTTCTTATAATAAAATATCCACGGTTAAAAAGATACCAATCCATGTAAAAATTCATTTTAGAAAATTGGCGATGATTTGAAAATACTTAAGCGGATATTAATCAAATTTGGTGTAAAGTCCATCTATCTATATTACAAACTCATTATTAATGCTAATCCCTAATGCCGATAAGACCCAGCGGGTGATCGAATGAGAGCAGGGACGCACTCGTTGCAAGCGTGCAAAAAAATATTTTTTTTATCTACCTGTATGCAACAAAAGTGTCGTACTGATGAAACATATTTTAAACGTAAGTTAATAATAAGTAAAAATAATATAACAGTATATAAGATACAATACAATTAAAATTATGACATATAGGACGGTTATTAATTAAAACCGAATATACATGATAACGTTAAGGGTTTTTACCCCAATAAAACTCGAAAATACCCCAATTGATAATTTATTCAATATCGTCGTCTTACAAAAGCAATGACGCGCTTGACCAACTTATTCAGACTGTCCTGCGCTTCTCGCGCTTTTTCCGCCTCGCCCATCCTGTCTGAGCATGTGCGGCGTTTCTGTTACGTACGTGGAGCTACGGCGGGGAAAGACCGCTAACACGGCTATCCTGCAAACGGAGCGTCCTCGCACCGGATCTTTATCTGGAAATCCAAAAAAAAATACAAGCAGTATTTCGGTTACGATTATCTACCTTCGACAATGTTTTTTTTTTTTTTTTTTCGTTTCCCTCTTTTCCGCTTTTGTTCTATTTTTTTTTTTGTTTTTTTTCTAACACAATAGTACTTTAATTATTATACCTAGGTGGTGCTGCCACCTTTCCGGCATAGTGGTACTGCCACTATCCTCCAATCTTTTACTTTTAACATTCACTCAGATGGTACTGCCACACTTCTTTAAGTTTCTACTTTCAACATTTACTCAGTGGTTCTGCCACTATTCCCTATTTTTTTACTTTTAACTTTCGCTCAGTGGTACTGCCACTATTCTTTAATTTCTTACTTTTAGTATTCACTCGGTGGTACTGCCACCACTTAGGCATAGTGGTACTGCCACTATCCTCTTTTTCCCCTCTTTCATTTCACAGTCATTCATTCGAGAACTACTACAACAATACAGTATTACTTACTTTTTTTTTATTGCATGGCAGGCCAACGTCGTAACTGCTCATGAGCAGCTACAGTGGTCCGGCGCCCTTGTCTATGTAGTACGTATCTCTCGTTCGGAAGAATGTTGCGAACGGTGTATGGCCCTTTAAATTTTGATTTTAATTTGCCTCCACCTGCCAGCTGAGAATCTTCAACAGCCACCAGGTCTCCCACAGTAAACAAGCTGCTGCGATGACGAGTTGAATCGAATTGCTGAGCCTGCATATTTCCCGATTTGTTATTCTTTCCCGAGCTTTCGAGACGGCCTTGTCTGGGTCAACAAAATTGGCTGATGACGATACGTCTCCTAAAAACTGCTGAGTAGCTGCTAATCTCGGATCTATTCCAAGCTGTAACAGTGCCGGCGCGTAACCAGTTACTGCGTGAATTGTAGAGTTTAAGTTTTCTTCGCAGGCAATGCAGTCGTCCATGTACTTTCTTTCTCGGCTATAAGTGTTGGACAAAATGAGTCATTGTTTTGAAATTCTCGTAACGTTTCTATGTTGTTTATTTTATTACTGGGCAATGTTTTTAAAACGCACACTTTTAAATCACTTTCGTTGTCCAAAGGATTACGGCTTAGATAATCCACATGTGACATTTTATTACCCGGGCGGTATTCAATTGTAAAGTCATAGTCTTGTAATTAAATCCACCAACGCGCAACACGCGGATGCAAGTCTTTCTTTAGAGCAGTCGCTCTAACAGAATTACAATCTGTATATACTGTAAAATGCACTTCGTACAAATACACTCGGAAATGTTCAACGGCCTCCACTATGGCAAGTGTCTATAAGTTGTCGTTCGGCTTTCCAGTTGGATCTTCCCGCAACTTCTGAGTTTCTTGAAATTCTTGATGATCCAGGGCGACGTGCACGTTCAAACTTTGGATTTGCAAAGCAGTGCGTGCTTCTGCGTAATCTAATCCATATTCAACCATACTCACAATTTTATTCCAAGGCAAACTATCGTGAAATCTGCTGATGCTACGCAATTTTTGATTGCCATACTCGCATAACGATTCACAATCGTGACTTCGTAAAGTAGCAGCCCTGTATGCGCGAGCACCTGGCGTTTCCCGATCAGGAAAAGCAATGATTAAGTCGTCACAGAAATTTTTCCAACTTTGACAAAGGGGCCTCCAATCACAACAATAGCGGTAGCCGCGATTTTGTAATGCCTCGCTGGCTTTGGCAATCATTAGGTTATCACTTATATTAAGTTCATATTTAAGTTTAGTTGCGTCCTCCAGCCATTCTTCTATCGAGTAGGTGCTCTTGTCCGGATCAAATGACGCATGGACAGGACCGAACGCATGCGCACTTAATGTCTCTGCGCCCGAAGTACTAGGCGTTGGCGTACCACACCTTGATGATGATGTCGCCATCTTGGATTGGCGGGTCAATTCAGCTAGCTGTTGCTGTTGTTTTGTCACTAAAGTAATAAGCGTCTCTTGCCACTGCAATTCAGAATGTTTCGGATCTGAAACCTGATCTTGTTCAGCATCGCCTCCGGCAATTTGTTCGGTTGGCTTACTATTGCGACGCGGACTATCTTCCTCCATTATTAAGCACTACTTTACTGTCTAGTTAGGTAATTACCGATTAATTAACACTGCACGGAGAACAATCCCACTTCTGATGATAACGTTAAGGGTTTTTACCCCAATAAAACTCGAAAATACCCCAATTGATAATTTATTCAATATCGTCGTCTTACAAAAGCAATGACGCGCTTGACCAACTTATTCAGACTGTCCTGCGCTTCTCGCGCTTTTTCCGCCTCGCCCATCCTGTCTGAGCATGTGCGGCGTTTCTGTTACGTACGTGGAGCTACGGCGGGGAAAGACCGCTAACATACATATACCTACAAAAAAGTGCCGTGTCAGAAAAATAATTATTACATTTTAACCCAAGTCAGTTTCACTGTCACTGTCTTCATCTAAGTTCATTCTTTCTCTGGGCAACAGATCCATATTTACCTATGACTTTTTTACTTTTTGAACATGCACACAATTTTCCCAGCTTTTGTTTGGAATATTTTGCATCTCTGACTGTACTAAAGCTGTCACAGAAGAATTTAAGGTTGGCGAAACATTATTCCTCCTTATCGATGCTTTCAGCTGGTGCCAAATATGTTCAATTCGGTTGAACATGCAATAATAAGGAGGAAGTGAGGAAGTCTTAACACGGTATGACCTATTTCTGTCTCCAAAGTGTCACAATAATATTGCTTTTTTATTGAAATAGATTTTAAAATTTCGAGCAATTCCTTTTTTGTGTAATTTTTCTCAAAATACATATTATTTTCCGTCATATAGTCCTGGATGGTAACTTTTGTCATTAGAACACGGAACTTTATTTAACCTACGACTGTGGTAGCTCGCATTATCCATCACTATCACACTATTTGGTGGTATATTTGGTAATAACTTGTTTTTAAACTAATCTTCAAATAGTTTGCCGTAGTATCATTGTGATAATCAACAAGGGAGTTCTTTATATTTTTGGCTGATAAGACCAAAGCGTTTGATATAAATCTGTTTTTTCTCCCAGCATGAATTATTGCTATACGCTTACCTTTATTTGATGGAGCTTTGGTTCTGCATTGACCCGATAAATCTACCCAACCTTTATCTGGAACTTCGTGTGTGCCATACCATGTCTCGTTCAAATAAATAATATCTCTTCCATCCTGTCTATATCCATGGACTGCGATTAGGTATCCATCTTCCATCTTTTTAACCGGACCATAATTATTTGTCGTTTGTTAATTTTTTTTCATTTTAAAACCGTTACTAAAAATACATTTTCTTAGAGTCTCACGACAACATTATATTCCTGTATCATCTTTTTTAATTATTGCAATAGGGTTTTTAAAGTGGGGATAATTTGTTGCCTGTACATGGCATATATTTTCCTACAAATTATATCGACATCCGTCGCGTCCAGTTTCTTAAAAGTAAAAGAGTATTTCCTCTTTCTTCTCCCCACTATAGGTTTATTTACAACAAACCACGCTGTGCTCATTGGCCTGCGTGTCAAAGCTGCCGCTTCCTTCACTGCACCAAATTTTGAAAAACCACGTTCAAGAAGGGCGGTGTAAACGTCGAAGATTACTTTTTTTTGTGTCAACTGATAAAATATCACGCTTTAATTGGTTTTTATCACGACCCGTAGATCCACTTGGCGTACTGGTTTCCTCCATTCTTAGGTATCACGTTTAAATGGCAACAAATAACTTCTTGTCTAAACCAATACAAACATCTAACTGAATTTTAAAACCAAAAATCAGCATATTTAAATAACTAAAATTAACCTATTTTATTTTACCCTAATTATTTTAAGAGGATTACTGAGAAAATATAGTAATATATTAGTCTTTAAATAGATCCGTACCTGGAGCCCCCAGATCAGGTCACCGAATTTTACACCTCACACAATAGGTTATTATGACGGTAAGGGATTAGCATTTATAATGAGATTGTAAGATAGATAGACGGACCATACCCCTTTTATTCTAAGAAAAGCAGCCATCTAATAGACACGTATTATATTATTCAAGTGAAAAGATTCCTTGTGAATCAAAAACATATTCTTTGCAATTCACTTTCATGATGGTTTTCCTTTAAATGTATATGCAAATGTTCTTTCTTGGGTAATGGTCGACCACCTAACGATTTGCAGAAGATGTTCTGTTCCGCGTCATATGAAAAAAAACCTATATATTTCCGTAGGAAAATGGAAGAATCTACAGTCTCTGATGTAGTATATACCGCCGATACATTGTACTTTTTATAAAGAGTTAAACCATAGAAACAAAAAAAAACTGCAGATAACACTATTCTTAGTGATTCCGAATTTGACATGGACATGGACCTTGACATGACTTTCTGGACTCTGATTATGAGTGTAATGAATAATGTAATATTTTTTCTTTCATATCCATTGTAGTTTGTTGAATAAGTTTCGATACTTACTGAACTTCGTTGTTTGTTTCTTTCGATTATTTCGATTAAAAAGGGTACAAGTTCAATTTTTTTATATAAAAAAAGTATGTATCCTAAATATCAAAATGGCAACAACATTTTAATATTTTTAACGACTAAAAACAACTTCCTTAATCTGATACAAATTATTATCTATAATTTTAAATGCTTATATCATTTTAAACTCATTTATCTCAGAATATATATTTATGTATACCTACTTATATGCTTTCTATTCTAACTCCTTTAATTTTAATAATGCAAGAAAGTTGTATTTTCTTAAAAGGATAATATTATTTCCTTTTGAGTTAAACCTAAGAGGGTTCGGAATATTTTGAAATTTGGAACAAATTCATTGTGAAGTCTATAATTGATTTTTTGCTGCATTTGTTAAAAATTTACTAACTTACACAAGGTGTCCAAAAAGCTAAGCTGATTACATAATATAGCGACAGTGGTTCGTAATTTTAAGAAGAAATTAACATAATTGAACTGTCTAAAAGCAAGAAAAAAAAAACAATTATTAACCAGTCATGTAAGATTCTGGAGTTGGGTGTGCGAGGGAAATGGAAGAGCAGCACTGGACGATGCAGAAATTGCCTTGAGAAGGACAACGTAAGCATATTTTAAATCTCAAAGGCAGTAGATGAGGATAGAGGAGATACGAATATTTGGCTGGGAAAGGTGTGTACACAGGATATGTTAATGTACACTTAAGTAGGAGCCATGCATGGAATGTGGTGAAGCAAGTAGCGAGGTCAATATAATTAAGGGTGAAGGATAGACAGCGACCATTTTGATAAAATGCACACAAGTCATACCAAAATGATGTATGCTCTCCGCACGGGTTTTTAGCTGGTGGCACCCCAAGGGTGATGTCTTTAAATAGAGTTTTCCCCTATGCCATAAGTAGCACGGGAACTGCATTTTATGTAACTTTAAAAGCAGCTTCTATATAATATGTAATTTGTTCTATTTTAGCCTTATTCTAAAATTAGTTTAATTGACACTTCTATTTACCTAAGAAGTTTATTGTATATATTTGTAACTCGCTTTTACTTTGAAACCCAGATTTACTGTTTTGTTTATGGAGACGTAACGATTGCTTAGATTTGTTGCAAGTTTATGTGTAAAAGCCGATTTCTACCTACTTATTTCCGTTAATAGTGTGTAATTTGCATACGTAACAAGTACCTATACCTCTAATTTCTTCTGCAGTTCGTGCAGTGTTGTTACGTGTTCCATTCGAAATTAGAGAGTTTTTAAGCCACCGAAATTTTCAGCGATTAACGTTCATGTTATCAATTGCAGTCGACGCGTACATGGCGGAAATCTAACTAATCAAAATATACTCTACACAGTATGCACCCTTCTAAATCAGAAAAATTCGGGCTTACGAACTAGCACGATCCAATCCTTACTACAACGGTAAGGACTCCGAGTCTTTTGAAGAATGCTTTTTTTACCCCTCCATATAAAAAACAATATAGAGAATTTTCGTCCAATCAATAATTTACCCTCCTTCTCAAAAATCTTTAAAAAAGTGGTTTTTAAACCTCTAATGGGTCAACAAATCGATAGAAACCTATTTATAGTCTAATAAGTCGATTTATATTATTTGCGACATGGTTTAGTCCCCCTTGAGATGGGAGAAATATTTTTTTGCGAGTTATTTCGGCAAATGGAATTTTTTTTAGAGCATTGGTAGGTCACCAAAAAGAATAATAAAGAAACGATATATTATGTTATTTTTATAATGTTTTTATTATACTACATAATAATAGAAACATATAATAGTGGATTAAGGGCAAAACCTAAACCTAAATTATTAATGTTTATAAATTTCCTAACTATTGTTACATAATAAACACTAATTGATAATAATTTGGCAAATTATATTCCACGCCGACATTAAAAACTGTTATAATGACAATACGGTACAATTTTAAATTCATTATTACCATTACAGTGATTATTCACTATCTGACGATTAAAACATTTCATTACTGTCGCTACTGCTGTCATCTGCAGGATTTATAATAAGTTCCACATTTTTTCTTCTACGCCGTCGACATGTAATATGTACTTATGCCAATCTGCTGCTTGTACATCCGCTATTGCCGTTTTTAACAGTTCTTTAACATCTTATAATTTAAAAGTTTTCTTTTCACGCGCCACTTCGCCTTTTATCTGTGCCCATGTAAGCTCGATTGGATTTGGTGCACAATGGTAACGCGATAACACCTCGTTCACGAGCCATTTCATCCACTATATATTTCGTATATTTTTTTTTGTGAAGTCTTGCAAGATCGAGCAACTGCACTTTTAGCATTTTTCCGCAAAATGCAATATTTTCTTCTTCGAGCCAGTCAACAATCTTTCCTTTTCGCCACGCAGAAGTTGGCAAAGCTTCCACCCGACGGCTGTGGTATGGTGCATTATCCGTCACGATTACCGACCCACGTTCAATACGCGGCAAGATGGATTTATACCAATCTTCAAACACTCCCGAGTTCATATCCTCATGATAATCACCGGTTTTACGAGATTCAAACACGTTTAACCCACCTTCAAGGAAACCAGAATCACTCCCGATGTGGGTTATAATTAACCGGCGACCTTTCGACCTTTTCCTGAAGGAGCTTTCAATCCAGTGGACAGTCCATTGATAAAGGCGTTACGTGCATCTTTAATATTGAGATCTTGCCAAATGTAATTCACAGTATATCCTTAATTTAACCATGTCTCGTCCGTAAAGTAAATTATTTTCCCTGCACAGCGATATTGTTGAATTTCTTCTAGATACTTTCTACGCCACAATACGATTTCTTGCTTTTTCACCAAAAGACTATTGCGATTTCGTTTTAAGAACTCTTCGTGAAATTTTTTGCATATTTTCATCCCTTTCAATTTCGGCAGAATTTTTTTTTTAATTCGGAAGTTCATTTCGAAAAAGAAATGAATGCACTTTCCGACGAATGGCTAACTTTGTTTGCAGATCAATAAAAATCTTTTTCCGTGCTCTTCTGCTGTGTGCTGATCGGACACTTTAGTATTTAGGTTTTAAATGACGTCGTTTTCTAACTTGTTGGTTACTATCACTTGAAGAACTCGCCTGCATTATAATATCTGCTGTTTTGAATAACCACCAAAATAATAAAATTGAATTGCTAATATCCTCTTGATTGAAACTTGTCTACGACACTGAACGTTGGTTAGAGGCGATAAGAAAACGCGCGAGCGCCTTTAGACATGTGTTTTTCCTACCTGCGTTGCCAAATTAAGTAAAACAGGTAACCGTAGGTTGAAAAGGCCCTTAATGACATGCCGATTTCGGTAAATTTTATGGAAATTTCAGTGAAATCTATTGAAACTTGTCAACATGTAATGACCAATTTATGCACAATCTTCCCAAGCGGTTTGGATTGCTTTTATTTAACTTAAAAGTGGGCTCAGTGTCCCCTTTTAGCTAAACCTATAATAGGAATTTAAACAATAAAGTGCCGAGTTGACCTATCACTTCTCCTTGAATAGTACCTGGTCAGCTCGGTGCTCAATCCACCCGTTTACTTTTATTACTCCGAAGGTTCGGTGCTGAATTGGCCTGTACCCGAAGAAATGCACTTTCTTTGCCAGGTAGAACATAAGTTAATATAGACGAGAAACTACAGGTAACCAGACAAAGGTTTCGTGACGACCTCAACTCGATATTAGCGCCCTACGTTCAATAGGAGGAGTTTTTGCAATACTAAATAATTGCGTTATATTAAAACGCTATTGGAAATTGGACTAAACTCTTGCTCGGTTTTGCCCACTTTCTTGGCAGACATTAGAAATTAAATGTCTGTTGAAATTATACTTTAAATATAATATAAAATTCTATCAAATATTTTCTAGTAAGTTGAAGCGAGTTCTCACGAGTTTTACAAAAAATTTAGTCTGCGCCACCGGAGCCTGTTTCTTTATTTTAACTTGATGTTATACTTTCTTCAAAGTCAGTTTAATGACATAAAAAAAGCTTCGACCGAACTGCAAAGGGACCGGCATCATAATCGGGGTTGTCAGATCTTTTTTTAAAAATTCTTTAAGTTTTTATTATTAAAAGTGTTCTTTTATATCAGTATTTGATTGATAGTCAGTTATTCTCTTTGAAAGCTAGTTTAAAAGGTACTCTGAACCAAGAAATTTTGAATGTCAAAGAAAGAAGGAACAAGCCATTCATGAATATTATAATACTTTTTTTAGTACTTCAGAAATATTATTTATTCAAAAGTAATTTAAACCTAATTGAAAAGGAATTCTACTGTTGTTAAACAAAAAAAAATAAACAAATAACAATCCCTTTTGTTTCTCCTACACTTACGAAAACTTTGTAGAACTGGAAACACCCTGGCGATAGACCGTCGACGCCCACACGCAATTTAAAGCACATTTAAAGTGCGAACTATTTTTTCTGGATGGGAAATTTAATAGAGTAGCATATAAATACAAATTTATATGCTATAGACAAAAACAGCAAATAGTTAAAGGTTCTCAAATTGGGTGATCCCTTATCAGCTTTAAAATCACTTGAAGTTTGAGGTATGCGATATTGGGGATCGGACAGCGGCGTGACTGGTTGAAACGATTTACTGTAATTTACATATTTTATTTTCTGCTATAACTGTGTGGTTTCAGACAAGTAAGTTTTTACTTGGTACCTATATTTTATTATATCAGTATGGCTTTTTGGCGACTATTTGAAACATAAGGTCAAGGTAAATTATCACAGGAATATGAGTCAGTGCCAGAGTCGGCCATCGATAGCGAAATAAGTCCGGAATTAAGAAACAAAGATTTACATGCTTAATGTCGACGCATTATTTTAAATATGTAGGTACGCGTGTTTAAAAAAAGAAAATCCGGCAACACCTGAAACTGCGCTTTGTACAAGATTGAACTTGTAATGAATTAACACAACTTGGGTTTTATTAAGACTTTATAACGTGATTAATTTGGGGACTGTAACCGGTCATTCCACAAAGCGTAAACCAATAAATCAAAATCTAAATCAAAAATTCAAAACGGCTGACAATACTACAAGGGATTTTATTTTGCAAACTAGTTACAACTTTTACGAGGATAATATAGTGCCAACTTTAGAACTGGTTCGTTATAAATTGCTAGGTTACCCTGATAATAAGTACCAATCTTTAGAAACATTGCGTGGTGTTTTATTAAAATGTGGCTTTAAACTTTAAACATAAAAAAATTAGGTAATCTAATGGTTATAATGGAATCCCCGCGTATCATTGAACTACGACAGGAATATTTGCGCAAAATAAAGGAGTAACATGAATCCGATAAAAGTATAATTTATTCAGACGAAAGTTGGTTCGATACTTATGATGTTGTTAAGTATGGTTGGGTATTGTGTAGATAGTACAGATTGTACTTTTGGTACACCGTGTTCGAAAGGAAAACAAGATGGCTTTGTACCTAATGTGTTGCTCTTGTCAGCAAAGAATATCACTGAATAATCGGTCCCCTACTTTAAGCGCAGTTGTCCTTGATAATATTCGACAGGTAATAACGAAATGAGTAGCGATGTATGGAAAAATTGCGTAGCTCATGTTATAAAAGCAGAAAAAGGATATTCTATTTCACCGCCTATAGCGCCAGTAGTAATCCAACCTGGAAACGATTCTACTTCTCAAAGTTCTGACCATTCCAGTCATTAATTTGTTTATGAATTTTAAATAAATTATGTTAGTATCCTAAAAACTTGTTATATTATAGAACGTTTACTGTGATTCTACTGATGCGATCCGCAATTTTTTGTTAAAATAACTATTTTCCAAGTAACATAGTACCTGCCCAATCCTTTCTTGGCAAGGAAAACTCATACCTCGTCGCGGTCCTGGCTGGACAAAGACAATTTTTTTTTATTGTTTTCGGCAAAATAAACATTTTTTTTTTACCGAAAGACCATTTTAAAAATATTAAACTCATGTGTTCTTTGCAGGCGTAGTCACGGGTACAATCCTCTTATTGATATTAACTATATTTTTAAATTGTTTTTGGCAAATTTAACATTTTTCTTTACAGAAAGACCATTTTAAAAATATTCTCTGCAAGCGAAGTCACGGGTACAAACCTTTTATCAATATAAACTATAATGAACAAGCTGTAATATATACTATTAAATCATATTAAAAATTTTAAACAATCCGTATTTTAATTATTTGGTAGAAGCGACGCCTATGGTCACCAGTTTAATGCTTCTTTTATTATTGTTATTATTGTTGTGCCTGTCCCCTTTGACTTTACGCAACTGTATTAAATTTTAAGACATCTTTTTCTTGTGATAAGTAGTATAAAAGTTGCATGCTAATTCCTAAATTCGCATTTTGATAATTTTACATTTTCTACCACCACACAAAGTTTTAAGAGTGTTTCTAAGCGGATTAACTTTAGTAAAAGCCTCCGTTTGTAATGTCAATTCTAAAAACTTACCACACTCCACCACTCTGACACTAAAAATTCGGTTGCGTTTTCTAGAAAATTGTCAAAAATTCGAGCGATTCTACTAAATCAGACGTACATACAGTGATGAATGCGAAAACTTTTTAATATCCACATCGGCGCCGCGACGCTATTGTATATTCATGGCCGACGCCTTCATGTCTACTTGACTGTCCTGTTTTGTACTAGTAATAAACTTAATATATTTTTTAGTTTGAGTAAAAACATCCAAGAATGCCTCATAATTTTCTTTAAAAACAACGTATTACAATAATGTTTTATATTTTTAAATTAATTAATTATTTTTAGATCTTTGTTTAACGCAAACAGTAACATAAGTATGGCAGGTATAATAGTTTGGATAACACCTTGCTATTTAAATATTTAGGAGGGCTTTCGTATACCCTTAATATATCTGTATAAAGTCAGAGTTATGAGATCATTATTCGGATAAATTATATTTTAGTATTACACCTATATTCTGGTGTTTATAATAGAAATTATCTTCAAGGCGTAATATTTAATATTTTCTTTAAATGTTTACATAACAAACAAGGTTATGCAAGCAACATGTGCATTAGGGTGGAGCGAAATTTTTTTTTTTTGAAATTTGATTGGCCTTAGTTATCAAAAGTTGCCTGGTATATTAGGGATCAAATAAACATTTTACTTTTTTTGATCAAAGACAGTCTTGAGGGTCCACTTGACTCCTAAAAAAATCATGTAGCCCAAATTTTACCTATTATACTAAAATATTTTTGCGTAGCAAAAATATTTATTTTTGTTTGGCATTATCCATGATTAAGTTGTTGGAGGACATCTAAAATCAAAAAAAAAATTTAACCCAAACATTTATGTTTTATTCAGGGTCCGCCGCGTACCTGAAAAGTGCCATTTTATGGAATTTCTATGCATAGCTAATTAACATACCAAAAATGCAGGACCACGTGCCCTACCTCTTGTCGGCATATTTTCAGATGTTTTGTCTGGGGCATTTAATTAATTTATAATCATTGTTTATTACTTCAGGCCTTATTCCCCAGGCCAGCACTTTTATGCCTTTAGTGTGTGCGAAATAGTATACGAGAAAGTAGAGCGACGGAATTAATAATTTTATCAAGAGATATTAATTTTTAAAGTTCGTTATTGGTTTAGTGAATTTTGTTATTATATTAGTATAAAATGGCAAGTGCAAGTAGTGTAAAAACTAGAAAAAAATCTGCGTGTCCCATATTTGGACAAGGAAGTGATTTGGACAAAAGAGTGTTACCGACATATTACGATATTATGAAGGTTTACTTACATATCCGTGATAGTCTTATACCTGAAGTTAATTCCAAAGAAGCAACGTTCTTTGATATTTCCCAGATTCTTATACAAAAAATACAAGACCTGTGGGATACAGCTTCAATTCCAACCCTTAGTAAGCAAAGAATGGTAAAAATGTTGAAAGACTATCATAAAAAGTATATGAAGATAAAAAAATTTTCAGACAAAAAAGATCTTTTTAAAATAAAAAGTGAATCTTTTTTAGAACACGCAAAAGCAACACTTTTTGATGTATCTTACTGTAAGTGCAAGGAGTTTTCAAGTTGTAAGTGCAGTAAAGATAAGAAAATCCCTAAATTGGAACGGCAATTTATTGTCGACCAGAGGACAGTTCGGAAAATGGGTATTGGTAACATCGATATTACAACAACAAATCAAATGGTTAAGAAGCATGCTCGGCAATTAGCTTTTAAAAATAAGGTAACAAAATTAAAAATAACGACAAGTGCTACTCAGAAATCCATTGATATCGAAGATGAAGAAGTAACCCCCGAGAAAAATATAGATCCACAGTTTATTTGTAAAATACAAGATGAACCGTCTACATCTTCAGGGGTTAGGTCATCTCAAATGCGAAAATCTATACCCACAGTGGCTTTAGAATGTGATAGGACTTCTGTTTCCGATCGTGCAGCAGCCAGAATTGCCTCTGCTGCTCTAAAAGATTTTGGTATCATGACGGAGAGTGCAACAAGCAATGTAATAGACCGATCAAAAATTCGAAGAGCGAGAAAACGACAGAGGAATTTACTTCAGATTGCTGAAAAGCGTGAAACCCAATACCCTCTATCAGTTTATTTTGACGGCAGAAAGGACCGAACATTAAAAATGGAACGACGTGGTAAAAAATATTACAGAGTAAATGTCGTGGAAGAACACATTGTGTTAATTGAAGAACCCAATTCAAAATATATAGGCCACGTGAGTCCAGAATCCGGAAGCTCAATCAGTTGCGCAAGAAGTATAATTAATTACTTGCAAAGTTCTGCCGACTTATCACATCTCATCGCTTTAGGATGTGATGGAACTGTTACCAATACTGGCATAAAAGGGGGAATTATAAGACTAATTGAGTTACATTTAAAAAGAAATTTACACTGGTTTGTATGTCAACTACACGGAAATGAGCTTCCCCTTCGTCACCTATTTTATAGTATAGATGGTAAAACGACTGGACCAAAAAGTTTTTCTGGGCCAATTGGAATTGCAGACATGTGAGACTCTGCCTGTAGTAGAATTTGAAAAAATTGGATCTGAAATACCGTTGTTGGACTTAAAAGATCTCAGCTCTGATCAGAAATACTTACTAGAGATCAGTCAAGCTGTGATAAGTGGAACTGTGTCTGAGGATGTAGCGAAAAAAAATCCAGGAAAGTTGGCTCATGCGCGTTGGGTTACCTTTGCCAATAGAATATTACGACTATATGTTGCCACCTCTAATCCTTGCGAAAAATTAAGGAAACTTGTCACATATGTGGTAAAAGTGTATGCACCAATTTGGTTCCGTATAAAAAATAATAATTTATGTACAGATGGTGCAAATAATCTGTTTTATCTAATTAAACTATCACGGTATTTAGATGAGCCTGACAGAAAAATCGTGGACGCCGCTATTCAAAGAAACGCATATTTCGCACACCCAGAAAATGTACTGCTTTGTATGGTTGCTGATCACCGACAACATGTTAGGGAGCTTGCCTTACGCCGTATTCTAAAAGCTAGATGTTCTAAAGAGAAAAGCGACGGGACAGCTTTAAGAGTCTTTAGAATACCCCCGCTTAATTTTGAAGCTAAAGACTACATCGAAATATTAGACTGGCAAAACCTAGATGTAACGGATCCACCTGCATTGGCAAGATACTCGGATGAAGAGCTAAAAATGTTCATAGATACTGGAGAATCACCAGAAGTTCCAAAGTTTCCATGTCATACACAAACTGTGGAAAGACATATTAAGCTTGTGACGGAGGCTTCATCATCAGTCTGCGGTCACATTAGAAGAGACGGTTTTATTCGGTCCAAAATTCATTCGCAGCGTTTAATGCCAAAATTTGAAACAAAAAAAGAATATAAATGCTAAGACTACACCAGCATTGGTTGGGAGGTTGGGTTGGTGTAGGGTGGGGCTCGATTAGCAGTCACCTCCACGTGGTGAGCTCTGGGTTATTTTGATCTATTAATCAAGATAAGCGAAGAACTGCTAAAAATACCAATAATTTTTTTGAATCAAATTTAACTTCAAACAATTAATAAAGAAAAAGATGATAATTTTTTTTAATCAAATTCAACTTCAAAAAATTAATAAAGTAAAAAGATAGGGCGGACCCTAATGATATTTTTTAAATTTAAAAAATAAAAAATGACAATAATTAAGACCCCAAAATGCAACTTTTTACACTAGTGCTGACTTGTTTTAAAAAAAAAATTAAAAGTCAAGATTTAAGGGTGCGGTGGACCCTCAGGACCTATTTCAAATTCAAAAAATAAAACATAATATTAAATCAGAACATAAAATACAACTTTTCCGCACTAAGGCTAGTTCGATTTCAAAAAAAGAAAATTTTGGATTAAATTCGCTCCACCCTAATGTGCATAATATATTAAGAGTGTTTTAATTTATAGAAGTACTTTTTTGCCGCCTAACTTAAATATTAGTTTTACATGAACCAAAAAATCTTTCTAAAATTTGAACATTAACAATTACCTAATATCTTCTTTCTTTTTCAGAATGTGGTGGACGATTACTGGAAATTTTGGAAATATACTGCCAATTGATTGGTCCAAGTCCTACGCCAGAAAAATACAAATCGACGCTCTACATTTAGAACAGGTAGTTGTTATAGAATAATCTTGAACTGCAAATACATATAAATTCCATGATATAAGTACCCTAACTGGAAAGGGTTGAAATATGTCTGAAAAGGGCATTGTTATGTCGATTTTAGTAGGGTATAAAAGTGGAACATGAACTAAACAACTTTGTGTTGAAACAAAACACTGTCTCTTTATATAGGGTGCTCCATTTAATTCGCCCATTTTTAAAGCATAATAAACACCATCCCTTAAAATCTATTGTGTTTACATTAAAGGATCCAAATATGTAATGAGCATTCTTTAGGTAGTTCCACCCTGAATTTATCGCAGCCTATTTTCCTAAAATTGTATTATATTATATTCGTAGGTATTTATAACATATGAAAACATTTCAAATATCGTATTAACTAATATACACTATCGGACATAAGTATTGCAACAAATTAAAAAATCAAAAATTTGCATACTTACCTAATATTTAGCGGACCAACGAGGGCCTATTGTAAAAATCACAACAACATTGTTTTTCGAGTTGGCCGTGATTATATCTGACATAACAAGACATTATTCCATCAACAATTACGATTTTATAATTTGGCGTTCAGTAATTTGCTGTTTTTTAAACGACAAAAGTATTGCAACAAACATATTTTATTGCATTTGTGTAGTGGTTTTGGGAGTAAATCCTAGCTTGCAACTTAAAATTTGTTGACGCCAGTTCAAAGAAGTATTTTTGGAAATGGGAAAAGGAATTGCTGTGTCCAAAGATTTAAGATCACGAATTCTAAGAGCTTTTCAAGATGGAGAAAAACAAGCTTCTATTGCTAGAAGGTTTTTGTTAATTCCCAGTACAGTTTTACGGATAATCTCATATTTTAATGAAAGACATCATTTAGATACTATTGCCAAGTCAGGTAGGCCAAGAAAAACACATGCGCGCACAGATAGGTTAATAAAACGCATTTCTGAAAACGATCCGTGGAAGTCTGGTCCTCAAATCAAAGCCGAAGTACCTGATATAAACATTTCCTGCAGAACGATTCAAAGAAGGCATATCGACTGGACTGCCGCTGACTGGAAAAAGGTTCTTTTTAGTGATGAAACACGTTATAATATTTTTAATTCTGATGGCATGAGACGAGTTAGAAGACCTGTAAACCAGCGTTTTAATCACAAGTATGTAACGCCTACAATAAAACATGGCAAAGGTAGTGTTGTTTTGTGGGCTTGCTTTTCGTCTGGGGGGATTGGTCCTCTACACTTTATCGATGGGATAATGGACATGCTCATGTACAGAAACATTATGGAAAACGTTATGCTTCATTTTTCAGCATGATAATGATCCGAAACACACGTCAAATCATGTGCAAGAGTGGTTCAAACAGAACAATATTAGAGTTTTAGACTGGCCTGCGCAATCTCCCGACTTAAACCCGATAGAAAACCTATGGGAAGAAGTAGAACGACGGATACGAACCGAATTATTTCCCAATAAACAAGCACTGATGAATAAAATTTCAGAGGTTTGGAGAAACTTGCCACTTTCTGTCTTAGAAAATTTAATCAACTCCATGCCGAGAAGATGTGCCAAGGTTATAGCTAACAATGGATATGCTATTGGTTATTAAACTTGTGTATATTTTTAAATGTTATTCTTGTTATTTTAGCGTGTTTAAATTGTTCGTTCTTTGTTTATTTAATCAGTTAACCTTAATAATAAAAAATATTGCAATACTTTTGTCGCCACTATTTCTTAATAAATTACTCTGAGAATTATTTACTGCATATGTGGTTTTAAATCCTACTTCAAAGAAGTTTTTGTTTCATTGTCACAGTCTCAACTATTAAGAAAACGACACTAAAGTTTAAAGAAATATGAAAATTTTTTATTAATTACAATTTAAATTTGTTTTCAATTTGTTGCAATACTTATGTCCGATAGTGTATATAACAATGGATGGTACTGTTTAACATAATATAATTACAAAAACAAGATATAATATAAAATCTTACAAACAAAGCATTTTCAAAAATCGAATAATACCTTGTCGTTATGGCTTAACCATAGTCCGATTCGGAAGATGAACTTTTATTAACATCGTTTATAATAAAATTAGCGGTTCAACCATTTCTTTGATTATTATATCTGCCTGTCACATTTTGGCTTCTTCTTCTATCACATGATCGATACACTTTTTCCACTTTTCCACACTGATTTTACCGATAGCTTCATTAAAGAATCTTTTTAAATCCACCATTTTATAAGTCGTGTTTTTTTCTGGCGAGATCTGTAAGGAGGGAGTCTGAGCACAGATATTCCTCGTAACTTTGCCATTTCTTCGACTACATATTTTTTTAATGCATTTTTATGTAAATTGGCTAGTACCAATACCAATAGTTCTTTTTTAAGCCATTCTGTTATTTCACTTTTACGTTTAATTAAAAAAACACAGACACTTCACACTTTGGCTAGTTTTACTGAGAAACAAACGCCCAAGGTAGGTATGTACAAATATAAATAAGTGTATTATTTCAATAGACTCAAGTTTAAAATGGGACCAAAATGTTACAAAATTGACTAAAAAACTGAGATCCTTAATGTATCTTTTTAAGCAGATAACAAGAATAACAAATATTGAAAATATAAAAATTGTATATTTTGGACTTGTTCAATCGCTTCTTTCATATGGTATAATTGGATGGGGCGGATTATATAACAATACATTGAGACCACTAGAAACAGTTCATAAACAAATACTTAAAATTATGCATAGACTCACGATTTTATACAGTACAGACAGGTTGTATCGAGATACACGACTTTTGAGCATTAGGCAGTTATTTTATAAAACCAGTATTTTGTTTCTGGTTAAAACAAAAACTTTAACATCAGGACTCACGCATCAACATGAAACCAGATAGAAAATTGGTGACAACTTAGAAATGCCTAGAACACAAAAAACAATAGGTGGTCGTTCATTTGTCAGTGTTGGATATAGGGTGCACAACGTGTTGCCGCATGAAATAAAAAAACAGATTTTTAAAAGAAAATTTAAGATAATCTTAAATAATTGGATTATTCAAACTCCAATAAATATATTGTAACATACATTGTATTTCATTTTCCCTTTTTGTTCCCCCTTACTTTGTAAATAGTGTAATATGGGAGGGAAACTATTAAGAAATAGTAATCATGGTTTATTCTGGGAACCACAGAGAGCTGAATGAATTTGTTTTCTCTTTTTTTTTTTAATTTATTGTTTGATCTCTGATTGGACTTTTATCTTACTTGAGGGGTGGGCTTTGAGCTTAGAGACACGTATATTATAACATGTCTAGTTGTTTGCTGTCAAGTTTTATCTTAGTAAACACTAGATATGAGCTGATTTTTTTGTAGTATTGTAAAGAACGAAAACGAAGAAGCCTTGTTTAATATTTATTTGTATAGAATGTTATGTTATTTTCTTCATTTTTATTCCATTTTTTTTGTAAAACTTGGCAAATAAATATTAAAAAAAAAAATAGAGGCACCCAAAAAGCCATAATAAGCACGTAATTAGCAAACAGGTAATCAGGATTAGGTACAAAAAAAGGAATAAAATGATTAGAGCAGAAACGGAATAAATGCATAGACTCTAATTAGTTTTGATAATATTGCTTTATAATATTCCAGGTAAGTAGTACATAATTTTAAGCTTAAAAAATGTAATATTAAAATATATATTTGAAGACAAAACTTGAATTTATTGTTGATATTTCGTCGTCAATATCACGAAGTGTCGTAACTCAAAAAAATTGAATTTTGAGATATGTCGTCTATGTATATAAAATAACCTTCTCTACAATATCACGAAGCGTCGTAACTCAATTTCCATTGGTACTAAATATACGGCAATATTAACCGGTGTCGTATGCTATTGTAGCCGAAAAGAGAATTTCACGAACTGACGTAAATAAAGTTACGACAGTTCGTGGAATTGTCGCACTGAAAACTTCTTTGGTTTTATTATGGCGTATCTCAACTTTTCGTGTTAATACTTGTCTATCCCTCCTTTCAATAATATTGCATTGTCTCTGAATTTACTGTTAGTATACATCGAGCTTGCACCGAATGTAGATGAACCATATTTATTTTTATAAAAACGTATTAAAAAGCTGAATTCAAGTGGAATTATAATAGATGAACGAAGAGAAGGGCGTCAATCTGCTGACGTAATTGAACGCGACACTAAAATCCGTAGCGCCATTATGAAACACATCGAAAGGTTTCCAAAGATGGAGTCCCATTACTGTCGATCCAGTTCCACCCGCCAGTACCTCCATCCAGAATTAACTGTTTCCAAAATATACGCTATGTTTCTGGAAGAACTACAACCAAAAAATGACGAAAAACCTTGTATTGATTTGTACCGCAAAATATTTAGATCTCTTAATTTAGCATTTCACACAGCTAAAAAAGACCAATGTTCATTATGCCTTAGTTACCGTGAAGGTGATGATGCAACAAAAAAAAATTAAAAGAACGTTATGATCAGCATATTGCAGAGAAAAAAAGAGTCAGAGAGATTAAAGAAAATATAAAACAAGAAGCCCAAATGAATAGTGACATAGTTTGTGCAAGTTTTGACTTGCAACAGGTGATATACTTGCCCCAATCTAAAGAAAGCGCTATTTTTAATAAACGACGTTTGTCAAATTACAACTTTACTTTTTATGCCATTGCTTCAAAGGATTGTTCTTGTTTCATTTGGGATGAAACTAGCAGCAAAAGAGGATCGTCAGAAATAAGTTCCTGCGTTTACAAGTCTTTACAAATTTACGACAATGAAAAACGAGCGAAATTCGTTAACCTTTTTTCAGATGGATGCAGTGGCCAGAATAAAAATTCAATTACTCCTGTTATGATGCTTTATTCTGTCGTTAACAGTTCCAACATTGAAGAGATTTCACTAAAATTTTTCAAATCATTTCATGGGCAGAATGAAGGCGATAGCTGACATAGTGCCATATCCACAGCCATATCATGTTCAGGTGAACTTTTTATCCCGTCTCAGCTATACCCCATAATTCGACTTTCAAGGCGAAAACAGCCATATAACGTGTATCCTCTACAATATAACGATTTTTATGATTTCAAGTCCCTCTCCCAAGATCTTCGAGTTTTATCGGTTAAAACATCTGAATCTGGAAATCCTGTAAAATGGAGTGACATGATGGAGCTTAAAGTTAAAAAAAAAAAACGAGCCAACAAAAATATTTTATAAAACCAGTCACCTTCAAGACTGCTACGATACTATTAATTTAGAAAGGCAAACCTTAAATTTACTATATTTACCTTTACAACCATTAAATCCAGATGCTAGAAAAATAAGCAAAGAAAAATTTGAGGATTTAAGGTCACTGTGTGTAGGAGACACAGCTGTTGTCAGAATAAAAGAATTTTAAAATTTGTATTTGAATATTTCTCCTTATTAAATTATAAAATTTACAATACATTGTTTTGGTTTTGTTCAGTGAATACTGCTTAATTTTTAAGTTACTCAAACAATATTCATTAATACTATTAGATGGTTTTTTTATATTTGTAAGAATAACTTTTCTGGTATTATGTACACTTTAATAAACTATTATTTTTAATTTATTGCCGTTTAAATTCTAAGATTGCCAAAATTCACTACCGACGTAACTATTGTTAATTCTTTGATATATTATTTTTAAATTTCACGAATGGTCGTAACTTAATTTTGCACTAAAAAAAAATGTATATAATTACTTTTTTTGTAAAATTATCACACTTCCAACATTCATAAACATACATTTCTCACTACCCAAAAAATCGAACAAATTTATTAATTAGTTATATTAGAGTGTCCATGTAAAATCAGTGCAAATCTTTAAATGACTCTCCTGTATAATTGGTGAAACTGAGATACGACATTTCGTGATATTGACGACGATTTGTACTAATTCTGCACAAATTTAATAATTCAGGCCTATTTAAATCTATGCATGCCGAAGAATCTTGCACGCCCATGGAGAAGACAGTTTGATTGATTTATTACTTAGTATCATTTAAAGATATACTATTATTATCCCATTACTAAAGTTCAAATACAGTAGTCACTTATTATTTGGCCACTTGTCTTTGCTAAGCTAACTTGAAGAAATATCTTGACTGAATTGTAAATAAAACAGGGTTGGCTTGAAAACATAGCTATCTACATATATTTTTTTTTTTTTTTAATTAAAAATACATTTTAAACGAAATATAAGTAAAGATCAATAAAATTATTATAATAATATTATTTTAAGACATAAACAGCCCTATGATCAAACGCACAAGTTAACTTTTAACGTACCGTTTCCATGACAACAACCGAAAAAAGCCTATACTCTATTTCTTAATGCGAGAGAGTAATAAAATGTAAATTTGCAATGACAGGACCAATTGGGCAGGGTGGACAACTTAAAGGTTGCATTATAAATTTTAGGTAAATTGCAATGATACTTTTTAAGAATTCTGTAATTCAGATATTTAAAACCTACACACCCCGAATCGGTTTGATGAATGAAAGTAATGGGACAGCGGCGTTGATGATGATGATGATTAATACAGGCAGCAAGCCAAGGTTAATACTACCACTACACCGCAGACTAAAGAGACTCATTGTGACGCTTGTTGCTCGATTTCTCATTAAAAGAGGTTAGTCACCCTTATTAGGCTGAGCAGCCCCTTTATCAGATTTTTTTCAGGGGATTCTCCCTGGGGAATTTGACTCCCCAGGTGGGTTGTTCTCCAGCGTGTCAGTGCGTAGCACTCTTTGATAATGTGGTAGGCTGTTCCTTTTTCCTCATTGCAAAGTCTGCATATGGGTTCGTCGTTATATATGCACATGGTGTGCAAAACTTATAAAGAAGTAAGAATAATATGAAAATAGATAAATTGGAATAAATATTAATATTTATAAAAAGAATCTGCTATGTAAAATACAACAACTTAATTTTTAAATTTTAGTCATCATGTTCCGAGTAATCCGATGAACTACCGTCGTTGGGGTCCAGAGAAATAATAAAGGGCTCTGCAGTGTTTTCTAGCATGTTATCACCTTTCCACATTCTTTCTTCGATTTCAATCACATGTTTGATGCACTTACTCCATTTTTCACAATCCACTGTCTTTATTCCCTCTTGCAAGGGGTTTCCAACGCCTCTCATTTTAAGAGTGGTGTTACACCAATTCTATGGGGTTTAATTCACAGTGATATGGCGGAAGGCGAAGTACCGTTATATTTCGTTTTGAAGTGATTTCGTCGACAACAAATTTCGTACAAAGAGGTTTATTCAACTTTACAATCTCGAGTAGCTCCTTTTTCAGCATACCTTTATGAAATGGCTTCTTATTTACAGTAAGCCAATGAATGATTTCATGTTTTTTTTTTAAGAAGACGTTGGTATTTTTTTGGATTTTCTTGAGTGATAGCGACAAATTCATTTTTGCTTCCAATGTGAGTAATTATTAATCTTTTACCTTTTCCCGAGGGTGCTTTTATTCCAGTGGACCATTCTTCCATGAATGCTTGCCTCGCGCTTTTTATATGTTTATCCTGCCATATTTTACCAACAATGTAACCTTCATTTAACCAAGTTTCGTCCATATAATAGAAACTGTCTAACTGTTCTTAAATATCGTCGTCGCCAGCAGATGATTTCGTTTTTCTCTATTAAAAGTAATTTTCTGTTTTGAAGTTTTTCATAACAAAAATTCATTTCTTTCAAAGTTTTTCATAGTTTCTTCTTACCTATGGGTGAAGTGAAATTCAAAATCATCCTTTTCATTTCAGACATTATTTTGTCTAAGGTAGGTATTCCTTTTTTAAGTAAGACGATTCTTCTGATGGCAGTCTTTTCATCCTCATTTATTACAGTTTCTTTTCTTCCTGTACTTCTCTTTGGTGACCCGATGGGGCCGCGTTTATCCTCGTGCACAAGTCGGTATATTGTTGAATGTCCGACTCCAGACATATTCGAACACATTTCAACTATCTTTGCAACTCCGAATGTTATATGAAATAATACGTGGACTTCGCCTATGAAATACGGCGAAGATCCTGGGTTTTATAGTTCAACAATGATTCATTACTTTCTCGTATTAAGAAACAGACTATAGGAATATGTATTTAAAGTTGAAAAAATAGTCCATACTTTCAGTGGAGTCAATGTAATATAAAATAAAACAATGCAGTCTTCCTCCACAGTTTAATTGTTATCATAAAAAGTTTTTAAGTTCCCGACATGTTTCGAGCACTTAAGTACTCATCTTCAGGGGATACCAACATCGAGTTTAACATCGAACAAAGTTGTCTCAAATAAATGAGTACAACAGAAAGGCTGGAGACTTGGTGTATATTAAATGGTTAAATAAATGGAATGAGAAGTGAAGTTAAGATTGAGTTTTGTAATTTAGATAAGTGTAACATATTTAAGTAATAATAAAAGATTATGACATCTGAAGGCGATTAAAGGAAAGTTTGTTTAAAAAATTAAGAATCATAAGCTTGTATGGTTAAATTTAGATGAGTAACACATATATTAAGTTAAATAAAAAAAGATTGTGACCTATGGAGGAGAGAAGTTTTCTTTTACTTTTTAAATCATAGGTTTTATTTAATAAAAAATTTTTATGTAAACTATTGAAAGGTTTTTTTTTTAAATCTAGAGGGGTTTGTCTCATTTTTAGCTTTTAGCTTATATGATAATATGGGGCTTTGCCCCATATTTTAGAAGAATGATAAAAAATGATCATCTTATTTATGTTGTAATAAATTGGTTAATAAGTTTAAAAAGATTTTATTTAAAAATATTTATTTGTATAAAAATTTTGAAAATTTTAAAAATTTAAAAAGAAGATTCTATACAACCTTTGTGCGAACACAACCGCGGTACTTCCGCAAAACGTGGGAAATCATCATATTATCATATAAGCTAAAAGCTAACAATGAGACAAACCCCTCTAAATTTTAAAAAAACCTTTCAATAGTTTACATAAAAAATTTATTAAATAAAACCTATGATTTAAAAAGTAAAAGAAAACTTCTCTCCTCCAGAGGTCACAATCTTGCTTTATTTAACTTAATATATGTGTTACTCATCTAAATTTAACCATACAAGCTTATGATTCTTAATTTTTTAAACAAACTTTCCTTTAATCGCCTTCAGATTTCATAATCTTTTATTATTACTTACTTAAATATGTTACACTTATCTAAATTACAAAACTCAATCTTAACTTCACTTCTCATTCCATTTATTTAACCATTTAATACACCAAGTCTCCAGCCTTTCTGTTGTACTCATTTATTTGAGACAACTTTTTTCGATGTTAAACTCGATGTTGGTATCCCCTGAAGATGAGTACTTAAGTGCTCGAAACATGTCGGGAACTTAAAAACTTTTTATGATAACAATTAAACTGTGGAGGAAGACTGCATTGTTTTATTTTATAGTATTTATTTATTTATTTAACTAAAAAAATAGTTTTTAAATTATCTTCATATTCTTTTCAGTGAAATCATACAACCAGATGTTTTAATTTTCAATACTGTTCCCACACATGCTGATTTCAAGGATAAAATGAGACACGGTGTTAAAATAATTATTTTAAATTGGATCTTATTTACTTATGCTTGACATACGGTTTAAAACATCTTTTTAACGGCCTTTTAAAAGGTTTTAAATAGTACAAAAGTCATAACTAATATAACCTTCTATAGTATCTACCTTTTCGATAAAAATGTGCCCCTAAGTGTTGTTCTATGTTTCATTTCGCATTGTAAAATATTTTTTGGTACCTACCTAATTCGCTTTAACCTCAACATTTTTAGTACGGAACCAAAAACAAACAATTAGGTATAATAATATATAATAATGTGAATTTTTACTTTGTTTCTTTGATGCGTATTAAAGTAATAAAACAATACTGTAAACACTAAAGTAAAGGAAACGATGTATGTGGCACAATAAGCAAACATAATGCGGTTTCCCATTAAAATTTGTGTCCGTGAGTCATAACATGATTTGATGTGTTATTTGTAACAAAATTCCGTCTACGCAAAACTGGATTACTGAGAAACGTTTAACAATTTTGGATGATCTAGAGGAGAGTTGTATTCTAGATTTAAAATCACTGTTTTAAAAACTGTTTAACAACACATCTATTTTTTCCTAGGCATGAATTTTACTGACTTGGGCTGCCTGGAAGCAGAAAATATGCTGCTTTTTTTTAAAATATAGGTGTAGGTTGATCTCCTCGGATATTCGTTTATTACGAAACGAATACTTACTTCCACACCAACACCGATGATTGTTAGAGCAGGTTTAATAAGTTTGCTAGTTTACCACTTTACTTAGATCAATAGGCTCGTTGAATGTTTCTTTTTCCATGCTCCTAGAAGTTCTGCGATACATTTGTAGCTGCTGAGGAGACAATAATTAATATACCGACTGCGTGTATCCAAGGGCGCCGTTGTCTTGAAAGTTCGGACAAACAATCGCACTTTTCTTATTCTTTTCCTTCTTCTCCTACGCCACAGCAATTAAGATAATGATGTCGCATTTACCCGACCACATCGCGGTATAGTACAATCATCTGTTATGGAAAAGCGGGTTTACGGGAAAAAAATACCATAAGCGATTTTATTTCATAAATGGTTAGGGGGGCATGTGATTAGCTTAAAACCAAGTTGTCGCCCCCCCCCCTCCTTGGGCGCTTGTGGGAAACTCAAAAGGAATTTTGACTTGATATTCCGCAAAAACGGTAAGTCGCAGAGAAATATTTCGTAAACAAATATTGTAGAAAACAATATTCTCCACAATTTATCTCATGGAGTCACTGCGCTACGACTAAAAGTGCAGAAAGCAAAGGGCGCCAAAGTCGCCAAAAATCACTTTTTCCTTATTTTCGACGCGAAAAATATTTTTTTGCTCAATCGCATAAGTACAAAAGTTGTAGAGCCCAAAAAATCCTATAAATTGAATCGGCGCTTTTTTTTTACAATGCACGGTTACGGAGATACCCCTCTACCACTCTCTACACTCTACCACCTTATCCCGAACGTAGAAACGTGGGTAAAAAGAAAGCACGGAGAGGTTGACTATTACTTGACCCAGGCATTATCTGGTCACGGTTGCTTCAGCAAATACCTTTACGTCCAGCTTGTCCATACTGTTTCATGATTGATGATGCAGCCCACATTTCGTTCGAGTATAGACAATGGGAAGAGAACAAATAAATCTTCGAACGGGCTAGGAGAATGACCTTTAATCCCATCAAATATGATGAGCCAATTGTCGGGATCCGAAGAAACGTGGAAACATGTATATAGGACGATCCATGATATACTAGAGACTAGAGAGGTCCAAGGTCCAAGACAAAATGCTAGCCTGAGTAAGAGTAGCGAGGATCTCCGTCTACGGTGCCGAAGTAATGCGCAAGCGGTTCCCAGCATCGTATATCACAATAGAGAGGGAAGGGTTTCAGTCCATGAGGTAGACTATCCGGGTTAAGATGACCATCTCGGGTGTCTAGATAGAGATTATCTAAGCCTATCTTTAAAAAAAAAAGTACTTTTGGAGTATTTAAGATCCTTTCGAAGTACTTATGTGTATGACCTACTATGGCTCTTAGACGACGCACTTTAATCTTGTTTTATTAGTAATATCTACGGAATCTATACGTTCAGATAAACCTACAAAATGTCAGGTGGGGGGCCATCGCATAGGGTTGTTAACTCTCACGATTTAGGCAGCAGGCCTCTGTTTTTCCTATAAATCTCCTGCTTCCCAACTAAGATTAAAACTACCTATACAAAATGTAGAAAATCGCTCGGACCCGTCGATTTCTAATTCGAGGGGGAATAACTTTGCCGCTTTTTTTATCTCCGTAACTTTAACCCCCTAAAGAGGGTGAGCACAACCCCCTGATTTTAAATAGGGATGAGGGATGTTGCGATACCTCATTTTGAAGATCTTATCGAGTACTATCTGACCCTATAATTTCGCTTCAAGATTTCCATCTTTAACGAAATGACAGCTAAAATAGTGGAAGACTACTTACTTTTGTGATTAGTTTATAAAATGCTGAAAATGGCCACCATTCACTTGCATGCAGTAAAGAACGCTGGTGTATGAGTAGAGAATGTGGAATTTACCTCGAGGATATTACTCTTATCAGACGCATTTGAATTATTTATTTATTTCTTAATTTTTTTTCCAAAAAAGTGGACGGACCATGTTTTTGATTTACCTTAGTCTATCGTGAATTTTTAAGAACGTTAAAACTGTGTCTCAGCGATTGTAACTTTGTAGTAAAATTAAAATGGTGTATTCCGTAGAAGAAAGGGTGGAAATGATAAAATTATTTTTTAGAAATAACGACTATGCGCGAGTAACAGCGGCTTTATTTAATGAACGACATCCTGAAAAAAATGTATCCGCTGCTTACGTTGTGCAACTGGTTGCCAAATTTGATGCTACTGGTTCAGTCGGAAACAAAAAGGGGGTGTATGAAAGAGACGAAGCGAGGGAAGTGGCTGTCTTAGGTCAAGTAGTAATGTATCCGACCCTTAGTACTAGGAAATTGTCCGATGTATCTGGTGTTTCACGCACAACAATCATGAAAATCCTTAAACAACATAAGTTCCATCATTTTAAGACACGACTGGTTCAGGAACTGAATGAGGATGATTTTGATCGCCGACTCCAGTTCTGTGAAGTGGTCAGTGGAATTATTAACAATAATCCTAACTACATGTTCAATATCTGTTTCTCGGATGAGTGTTCATTTTACCTTAATGGCATTGTAAACAGGCATAACTGTCGGTATTGGTCAGATCAAAATCCAAGATTATTTCGTGAAGTGCATACTCAGCATCCCCAAAAGTTAAATGTTTGGGCGGGTATTTATGGAAATCACATAATCGGCCCTTTTTTTATACCCGGTAATCTCACTGGCCAAATTTATTTAGAACTATTAGAGAACGCTATTTATCCAGCCCTCGTTCAAGTATTGGAGAATGAAGAAGACCATGTAAGGATAATTTTTCAACAAGATGGCGCACTACCTCATTTCGCTCAACCTGTGCGTCAGTTCTTAGATGAAAATTTTCCTCAGGCCTGGATTGGAAGAAGGGGACATATTGAGTGGCCACCCAGATCACCTGATCTGGCTCCACTGGACTTTTTTCTATGGGGTCACCTGAAATCTAAGATTTACGCTACCCAGCCTGAGTCACTGGATGATTTGCGAATTCGGATCATTAATGAATGCCGTCAAATTACACCAGAAATGTTGAGTAATGTACGTGAACGTTTTGAGCAAAATTTATTTTACTGCATGGAAGTGAATGGTGGCCATTTTAATCATTTCAAACTAATCACAAAAGTATAAGTAGTCGTCCACTATTTAAGCTGTCATTTCGTTAAAGACGAAAATTTTGAAGCGAAATTTTAGGGTCAGATAGTACTCGATAAGATCTTCAAAATGAGGTATCGCAACACCCCTCATCCCTAGTCAAAATCAGGGGGTTGTGCTCACCCCCGTTAGGGGGTTGAAGTTACGGAGACGAAAAAAGCGGAAAAGTTATTCCCACTCGAATCAGAAATCGAAAGGGCCCGAGCGATTATCCACATTTTCATTTTAAAGCAGGAAAATCGAGGTGTTAAGTTTTTGTTGGACCACCCTGTACAGTACCGCTTTTTCAAGTCTGGCTATCTAATAGTATAAAATAAATGCTATTATGTTCCCGTTCTGAATTCCTAAGATTAGTTACAACAATATTTGTTTAAATTAATAGGTTAAGTGTTTAAAAAACAATTGTTTTCAGAAGATGTTTACGAAATGGCACATCTGACAGAAATGAAAATATCTTATTGTTTCCTGATATCTGGCAATCCTACCAAAGTTTTTTTAGCTTTTTTAAGTTCTCAAAATTAATAACAAATATACTTTTAGAGTATGTTAGTTTAGCTATACTTTTGAAGTAGATATCTTAGTTACTGCACTACAGGATAAATCCTTTATGGCGCTCTAGGAGCGGTGCGTGTGCGCAGGAAACGATTCACGTTGGTCTTGAATCTTTCGAGATTATACTCGTTGGGGAACACGATCTCAGGGAGGTCGTTCCAGAGTGATGATATGCAGGGTATCCTTAAAAACACGAGTGTCCCCCACACTAACATTCAAGCAAATTATAATCGCAATAGGGCATCAGGCAACTCTAGCCATACAATGTGGCAGATTATAAATAAACCTAAGGGAAAAAGCAAAAATGAAATTGAGTATAACGACTTAGGACCAGACGACTTTAATAACTACACTTCTCTAAGAAATTAACGCACCACCAAAAAATAACCAAAAGTTTAAAGTAAATTTTTGTCAAAACTACTTGTCCGATTTGAATAATTTATTTTTTTTTTAATAACAGGTTAAATCTTCCAGAAAGTTAGTGTACTACTGTATTTGCATACAAACTTATTTTTGTATAAATACGGGGTGTTGCAATGATAACCTAATTTTTTCATAAAATTTATAACACCCGTCAACACTTACAATATCAACTTAAAATTAAAATTAAGCTGTAGCTTTATCTTTTTGTAACATTTTGTTTTTTGATTTACTCTATTATGTTAGTCACAACAAGAGAAACATAATTTTATAGCATAACATGTTTTTATTAATTTTAATTTGCATTATTTGCACTAAAGTGAGTAGCAGCCTATGAAAAAACATAAGTTACAGTAAATCGTCATTAGCTAAATACACGTGTCAAAAAGCATTTCATAGAAGTGTATTTTCAGTGTTAGTCCTTACGTTTGTTTTTGCAAAAATCTTTATTTTGATTAAAACGCAACGTGAAACACGATATCTTACTCGCGAAGAATGTGCTCAAGCATTAATATTGTCCGAGGAAGGCTGGAATTACCGAAGAATTGCTAGACGATTTAATGTATGTATACAACCGGTTCACGAGTTATACAAAGATTTAGAGACACAAGTCATGGTCGCAGACCGGGGCAAGGAAGGAATCAAATAACAACCCCTATTCAGGAGCGGTTTTTAAGACCATCAGCATTAAGACAACGTTTTGTAACAGCCCGGACCCTTCAAACCCAGCTTCGAGATGCTAATGGTTTACAAATTTGTGTGGTAACAGTTCGTCAGCGACTAAGAGAACACAATTTAAGACCTAGAATTGCTGCTCGGGGGCCAGCTCTAACTAGAGATCATCGACGAGCGAGGCTGAATTTTGCTCACTCTTGGGAGGAGGTTAGAAGAGGAACGGAACTTGAACAATTTGGAAGACGTGGGGAGGCGACTGATTGAAATATGGGAAGAACTTGACCAAAATGATATACGGTCGCTTATTTTTATATGAGCCGTCGTTGCCAAGCAGTTATTTGTGCCAGAGGCAGAAATACTCGCTACTGACATTTTTTTTACATTTTGTTTCTTTGTTTTTCGTTGTTAAATTTGGATAATAAATTTTAATAAAAACATGTTATGGTATAAAATTGTGTTTCTTTTGTTGTGGCCAAGATAATAGAGTAAATCAAAAAACAAAATGTTACAAAAAGATAAATCTAGAGTTTGATTTTAATTTTAAGTTGATGTTGTAACTGTTGAACTCTACAGGGTGTTACAAATTTTATAAAAAAATCAGGTTATCATTGCCACAATTTATACAAAAATAAGGTTGTATGCAAATACAGTAGTACACTAACTTTCTGGAAGAGTCAACCTGTCATTGAAGAAAAAATTTATTTAAATCGGACAAGTAGTTTTGACAAAAATTTACTTTAAACTTTTAGTTATTTTTTGGTGGTGCGTTAATTTTTTGGAGAAGTTTATTTTTTGATTATTGCACATAACCTTCTTAGAGATAAAGAAGAAGACGGGTGTTAATTTAGAAAGTATATCAATTTCATGTCTCTTTCTAAAGTAAGGCTGGAGACTGCATTAACAATTTAAAAAAGAAAAATAGTCGAGATTTTCTGGGTTTCAATGATTTAATGTTAAAATTGTGTCAAAAACATAATTTTGATACTTTTGACTAGGTTCATCAACTTATGTCAATAAGGAAAATATGTTTCCATCTATCTAAAGAAAGCACTCGTTGTTCCTCTATTTAAGAAGGGTGATACAGAACGGTTAACGGAGAGAACAGAGAGAACGGAGAACTACTATCATAAATAGTTGAGAAATGTATGGCAAAAAAAAATTAAATTTCTTTGAAAGTGTGCCAGTCAATTTGGATTCAGAAGGGGTAAAAATACTGTACCTACTCATGTTCTGAACTCAATTACAAATACCTTGGAAGTATTTAATGAATTTCAATACAGCATAGTATTACTTTGCGATTTAAGCAAGACCTTTGACTGTGTCAATCACGAAATTCTTTTGAGAAAATTATGAGCATATAAATTTTCATTAAACAGCCTTAAGCCTAGAAATTCTTACCTGAGGGGACTCTGGTGTGACATCGGCGCGAGGTAAGATTACTGTTGGGGTGCCACAAGGTTTTGGGCCCAATATTATTTCTGATATACCTATATTAAAGATCTTCCAACAGTCGATCTAGTGTCTCAATTCACGCTTTTCGCCGATGACACAACAGTGTGTGTCAATGCGGATACTCTGGAGGAATCGATAGAGGGATATATGATTGTGCAGGAAACGGTATTAAGATGTTTATATAACAATGCATTATTGCTAAATGGGGATGAGAAACCTGGACTGAATAGACCTGGATGTTCAGAGCACTAAATTTCTTCATGTGCGCCGCAGACTGTCATGGGATACTCATGTTCGCTTGGCCGGATCGAAACTGGCAGGAATATATAAAAATATTTTCCTAGGGGTGCTGAAAACAGCTTATTTCCGCATATTCCACTCCCATATCTCGTATGCCACCCTTGTCTGGGGTCATTCTTCTGGCGCTGACCTTCTTTCCGGTTTGCAGGGGAGAGCCATTTGAATTTTGGGTGTGCTTAAAATTTTGGGAGGATTTTAGGCGTGCTTTCGTGGATCTGGGTATCTCTCCCTTACAGCCATCTTTACCATGCGAAATCTGATATACTTAAAGTCTCTACAAAACTAACGAAAATATTCATTAATATGGGATACGAAATAGAGGCGACATTGTTCCAGACTTTTGGCGTCTAAGGAGGTGTCTGGGCGGGCCTGGATATTAGGCCATAAAGTGTTTTAACAAGTTGCCAGAGGAGATAAAGAATCTCCCATCACATAATTTTAAAGGGAAAACTCACAGCTTCCTCGCTGCAGATGTAGTAGTGTAGTATTTTTCAGTATAAATTTGTAATTTTTAAATTTTTGAATTTTTAAATTTGCGAATTTTTATATTTTAGAAGTTTTGAACATTTTAAGTTATGAGGTATATGAATTACTGTATGGAATATTAAAATGCATAAAGAATTAAATTTAAATGAATCGTCGCGCGATGCAACATCCTTATTCCTGCTTTTGAACAAGTCGCAAGTGGCTACAACTTTGGTGTTCCTATTTACTTTATTTTTCATTTATCAATTATTTACTTATAATACCTTACGGTTGCTATAAACATCATCATAATATCATAGGAAATATTAACGGGCGATAAAGTTCATAATTCCCGGTGATTTTCGTAATGCCCAGTAATTATTATTAAAGAAAATATTAAACAAAATTTGTGTTTATTTTTAACAATTTTTTTTGTTTTTCCTATGTTAAATGTACAATTTTTGAATTTTTCTGAGAAAGAAGCTGGACCAACTATGAAATTTTGCGACTAGATTGCTGAGTTTCTCGATGTGCATGCGGATTCCTGCTCCATTTCAACATTAATTAACATATTTTCTTTTTCGGTAACAGAGCTAGCTATCATTTTTGCTATTCGGTTTTTCGACGTGATGCTTTCCTCTATATAACCCTCCGCTACGCTAGTACTAGGTCGGAGGTAGGCAATGTCCTGTATATTCCTTGGCGTCTTCTAAATTAAGAAATTTTGCTATGATTGAAGGAACACGTCCTGGTGTATTTTTACCCACAGGCATAGCTATGCATTTACCATTTCGGTATGTAAGGAAAAATCTGCGTTCCTTAATTCCTTTTGGCCTTAATGCAAGGTACTGTCTAACCAATTTTAAGGCATCTGTTTGGTCTTCTTCGATTATAGTAAAACTTGTTGACGCAGCAGTTTTAGTTTCTGGTACCTTGACAAGCATAACAGACCCCTTATCCTCAATATCATCAATGGTCATTTTTACCATCTTATCCCGCCTTAGGCCGCCAAATACTCCCATTACGAGTACCACTTTATGCAGCAGGAAAGGTATCATTCGGCGCATTTTTGGTAAAAGTTAAAACTTGGTCACCTTCCAAAGCTTTTGACATATTGGGAAGATATTCCTTTGATTTGATGTTTTCCTTTACTATAAGTTCAGACTTCACCTGGGAATATTTTGTCCAAAGGCTATTTGGGGTATATTTTTCAGATTAAAATAAAGTAAAAATAATTGAAAATTGTTATTACCAATGAGCAAAAGGGTTACATACCAATTCCTGAAAGTAAGCCATCATAACTGTTTCAGTAACCACCGTAGTTTGGTTTTATACTTTCCATTACAGAAAATTTTCATACCCCTTGTCGTACAGGGCTTTAGACTTTGCCGGTAATAAGTTTTTCTTAGCTTTTTCAGCATTTTATAAAATATTTTATGGAATTTCCATATTTTTGTTTATAAAACGTAAAATACGCTTAAAATAAACCACCCTTAGCAACCGTGAAACTTATTCTATGACAACCGATCAAAGCTCATTAATACTAAAAATTGGCGAAAATAGTTAAAAAAATGCAGGAGTTTAACTATTTATATTTTAAAATTAATGAAAAATAAAGTATTGTATACACCACAGGCGTTACTAGACTAAAATGCCCATCAGGCGAATTAAATACATAAATAACTATTAATGCCTCACAGTAATAAACGTAAAACGTGACAACCTGCCCAGATAGGCTAGTCCATCACTCAGGAGCGGATCCAGAACCTCGTTTGGGGGAGGGTCATTCACAGAAAAGTAATATATTTCACTTTTGTGTATTAATGCTATTATTATATAATAAATCTCCAAAATAATAAAAGAAGTTTTCATAAATACATTTTATATAAGACCCACACGAAAAGAGCTTATTACATAACCCATTTTAGCCTGTTTGCGTTATGTAATATACTATATTATCGTACTGAGTGATGTAATGAACTCATTACATTACTCACTTTTAATCAAACCATGATTTTTTTTTGTTCCGTCAGTCACTGTCACTTTTTGTGTAATGTCACTGCATAAATATGAAAACCATTTTGAATACATAAAAAGCCAAAATTCTGGGTCTTATATAAAATGTTGTATATCACACGTACCACGTACAGTAAGGCTTATTACATCACTCGTGTGGTTACTACGACTCGGTCTACGACCTCGTCGTACCAATATTCCCCACTCGTTACTGTAATGAATCTCATACCGTATTAGTAATATAAATAACTATTACGGATCAATATAATTAAATTTTATCGTGCATTAGAAAATAATATGATCCCTACTTTCTTAAAACCCTTAATTAAAAATATTCTCAATAAAGTGGAAAACCATGTGAAATCCAGACAGTCATACAAACACTTACATACATGACTTATACCTACAGGTAGGTATACAAATACATACGCCTCAAAATATAAGTAGTATATATTTTATTTACCAGCTGCTCTGTTACTTCTATTCCAAATTCTTAAGTATTTACCTATTATATATTATTAACCAACGTTGACATACGCTCGCGCTTTCAGCGAAAATATCGTATCATAATGCCAATTTTATTAAAATGTGGACTATAAGCTGCCGTACACAGTATACAATATAATTATTAGTTTAATTTACAAAAAAACTGTTGTTTTTTTATTTTTTTTTTAAATAGGTTATTAGATCCGCTGAAAGTATTCCTCTACGCTTATTGAAAATTATACAGTAATTGTAATTTACCACAAAATTTCTAAATGCTTTATGCTTTACGGCTTAATACCAAACTACACGACATTTTACAATTCCCTATCTGCCTAAAAACAATAACTAAACAAAGGACTAAAACAACTTCAACACAAGCAAAGTGGCGCGGATCCAGAATATGGTCAAGGGGGGTGGGGGGTCCATACCCACATAGAACTGACTGAAGACGAAATTCTTCAAGCATTTTTAAAAAAACCTTGACAACTCTCTGAGAATTGAAAATTTGCTTTTTAATTTTGAATAAATCATGTCATTAATAAATAGATGAAGTTTTGAGATTTTCTATTAAAAGTTATACAAATCGACTTAACCCAAGATGGACGTAGTCAGTCATTAATAAAAAGGTCTATCGTCTGTCTCAAACAATCAACAGGAAAGGGGGGTGAGGGGTATTTACTGCGTCTTCTACTTAGAAGCTGGACTCAAACTGCGATGAGACAAAAGGCGCAACTCTGCACACATCGTTGGGTATTTTTTTTTGTGTTCCTCTGTTTGTTTGGGGGGGGGGGGGTCATGACCCCCATGACCCTCCCCCTGGATCCGCGCTTGCGCCATCACTGTTGGGACGTCTCCGCTACTAAGTTTTTTTTTTATGGATGTTCTGTTAGGATTCTGGTTATCCCACAAAAGAATTCTGATTTCGTCAGAGGTTTCGACAAGCCTTCTCCGACTATACTTAGTCGTTCCGGATACTCACAGTAAAACAATACAGATTTGTTGGTTCAACGTCCAACTCGAGAGTTCATCTGACTAAATCTGAATCTAATTATTTTGTAATAAATAATATTTAATTTTATGTAAAAAATACAGTTACCTGCTTACTGTAATCACAGTTGCTGTTGATTGCCCACTTTGATAACTGTTTTATAACTTATGCGGACTAACACCAACATGGTATATTAAAACTAAACAAATTTGAAACAACTATCAATTATTAAAGCTTTATTTATGTAACCAGTCAGAAAGTAACGGTTGGAACAAGTTCATTTAAAATTCATGTGTCTTTTTTCGAAAAAACGCTGGGACCTGTCAATTTTTTATTTTTGTTGCGCATTTTTTGAAGCTTATTTCATGTATACAAGTTGTCCCAAAAACAAGTTATGACGGTTTCCTTTATTTTTTTAAATGGAAACCCCTATTTTATAATATTTTTTTGAATTCTGCATAAAATTCTTAACATATTTCATGTAATATGTCATATATACTTGAATTCAGCCGTCTGCGAGAAAACTGCATTTTAACTTAAAACAACAACACATTATTTATTAGCGAGAAGAAAAGAAAATTCAAAAGAAACTGAAAGTCATTTAATCAAATGTTGGAAATGACCTTCACCAACAGTCTGACAGTACCCGAGACGATTTTCAAATTATTGCAGAACGTTATTAATGACGTAAGGTTCTATCAATCTTATTTCACCTCTTATTCTGTTCTTTAAATCTTCAATTTTTTGGTTTGGTCGGTTAACACATACCTTACAGTTAAGATCTTCTTCTTAAAGTGCCAAGCAGATTCCTGCGTAGGCGACCGTCTATTTACATCCTGTCAGATTTCTCTATTTAGAGCAGCATTTTGGAGAGACATAAAGTCGTGTATTCCTGTCCATTGTCGAATGTTCCTGAGCCATGAAAGTTTTTTTCTTCCTATTCCCCTTCTTCCTTCGATTTTTCCTTGGAGGATAAGACGTTGGAATTCGTAACGAGGACCACGCAGGATGTGACCCAGATAGGAAGTCTTTCTCTTCTTAATGGCGTCGAATAGTTCACGGCTGGTCAGACCGGCTCTTCTAAGGACTTCTTCATTTCTTACCAGATCTGTCCAAGGGATCCTAAATATTCTTCTAAGAGTCCACATTTCAAATGCCTCCAATCTGTTTATCGAGGTTACTTTAAGAGTCCAGGCTTCGACACCATACAACAGGACGGACCAGACATAGCACTTAACCATTCTGTATCTGAGTTGAAAGCTGAGATCATTATTTGTTAGGAATTTTTTAAGTTTAAGGAAGGTTGATCGAGCTTGTTCAATTCTGCTTCTGATCTCGACTTCTGGATCCCATTTGTTGGTAACGAGGCAGCCCAGGTATTTAAATTTAGTGACTTCCTCTACTAGAATGCCGTTTAGGTATAAAGGGGTGGCGGGGATGTTATTTTTGCTAACCACCATAAACTTGGTCTTCTTTAAGTTAATTTTTAGGCCCAGGTGCTCACTTTTCTCTTGAACCAAATGCAGAAGTGCTTGAAGGTCGTTTGCGTTGTCTGCTAAGATTACTGTGTCGTCCGCGTATCTAATATTATTAATTGGGATGCCATTTACTTTTATACCAACTGTACACATTGACATTACTTCGGCAAACGCTCTTTCTACGTACAGGTTAAACAGCATAGGTGAGAGAATACATCCTTGCCTTACCCCTTTCTTTATTACAATGTCTTCGGTGGTTTTAAAATTTTGAAACCTTACTTCGGCAGATTGGTTCCAGTACAAGCTAGCTATTATTCTGATATCCTTATTGTCTAGTCCTAATTCCTGTAAGTATCTTATCAACAGGTCGTGTTTCACATTGTCAAACGCTTTCTCGTAGTCAATGAACACCATGAATACATCCTTTCTCTGGTCGAGGCAGTTCTGAACCAGTGTTTGTAAACTAAATATAGCTTCTCTCGTGCCAAACCCACTCTTAAATCCAAACTGACTGGACCCACTGGCTGCTTCGCATTTTTTATATAACCTAGTATGTAGGATGCGTAAAAAGAGTTTTAAAAAATGGCTCATGAGGCTTATCAGTCGGTAATCCTTACACAATTTTGCATTGGCCGTCTTTGGAAGAGTAATGAACGTGGATCTCAGCCAGTCTTTAGGGAGTTGTCCGGTGTCATATATGATGTTGAAAAACTTGACCAATTTTTTCATGTTATTTACGTTTAGCATGTGTATAGTCTCTGCATACATATCGTCTGGTCCGGGAGCTTTGTTGTTCTTCATTAGTTTTATGGCATACCTTACCTCACTTTCCAGTATGCTCGGCCCCTCCGGTGTATTGTTAATAACTTCGGGCGTATTCTGCGTTCTGTCGTCATTGAAAAGGTTGACCACGTATGATTTCCAGGTTTCCTGTAACTCGTCTGGGTCTATGATCGGTTCGTTTTGATCATTTCTAAGAGTGGTTGTAGGTCTTTTGTTGTAGATGCCAGCAACTTCTTTTACTTTTTTGTGTAGTTGAAAACTGTCCCCCACTCGAACAAAGTTTTCAGCCTCCTCGCAACGCTCCGTTAGCCATTTCTCTTTTGCCAATCTTATCTCGTTTCGAATTCTTCTTTGATAAGAAGTATAACCATCATGGTCTTTATTGACTTTGCATTCCCTGCGACTCTCCATTAGTTGTAAGATATTCTCCGTCATCCATTCCTTATTTGCTGTGACTCTTGGTTGCAGAAGAAATGTATTATTTGCTGTTTCGAATGATTCTTTGATGCTCGACCACATTTCTTCAACGTCTTCTGAGTTTGAGGAATTAATCAGTTGGTGATTTAAATGCTGCTCAAAGCTGAATTTCGTATCAGCATCCTTAAGTAGTTTTGGGTCGATTCTTTTGGTGACTTTCCTTTTCTTGCCTTTTGACAATCGCAGTTTGACGTTAGCGCATAACGGATTATGATCTGATTCTATGTCGGCTCCGGGTAGTGTGGTGGTTTTGGTTATCGTATTTCTGAATCTCCGGTTTATTAATATGTAATCTATTTGATTGCGAACTATATGGTTGTCGTTGTCTTGTGGTGACTTCCATGTGTATAGTCGTCGAGGTAGTAGTTTATGCCATGTATTTGTGACCACAAGATCTTTTTCTTCGCAGTATTCTATTAACCGCTCCCCACTTTCATTTCTTATACCAAGGCCATGCTCACCCACTATGTTTTCGACACGACCTTTGCCAATCTTTGCATTGAAGTCCCCCAATACTATATTTATTTCATGTTTCTTTGTTAACTTAAGTGCTTCGTCTAGATGTTTATAAAATCTCTCTATATCTTCTTTGGTTCCGTCAGTGGTAGGAGCATAGACTTGAATAATATTAATGTTGATCGGTCTTCCCGCCAGTTGGACAAGCATGACTCTTTCCGAAATGGGTAGAAAGCACTTAACCGATTTACAGAGACTCTCATCTATCAGGAGACCCACACCATTTCTGTGATTTCGTACGACCGCTGCGCTCCCAGAATAGTAAAACGCATTTCCATTCGAACGAACCATTCCAGAATCTGGCCATCTAACTTCGCTTACTCCAAGGATACTGATCTTCATTCTCTCCATCTCTTGAATTAGATTTTGTAGTTTGCCAGCGGCAAACAAAGTTCTTACATTCCATGTTGCGACTTTGATTTTCCTATCAAGTTGGAACCGGGAGATTCTTCGCACCCCTTGACCATTAAAGGTCTGCCCGGGACTAGGGGCCATTTCTAATAGTTCTTCCATCATGATAGGGTATGGACGGATGTCCTGGGGAAAATAATGCGGTGGTTTCCCACTTGCCTTCCGCATCGCAGTTCCACAACCTGTACACTGCTCCAGTTTAGCCTGTGGAAATCCAATAATGAGCCGGTCAAAGGTAATTCCTTGTGCGCCTCATCTTGGTTTTGAGGATCGCTGCTGCCCTTCCTCAGACGCTACTTATCACCATATCTGGCTACCCTCACTTGGTTTAGCCTGTGGGTCAACATAGTTACCAGGGTGTGGCGCTTGGAGCCATCAAGTGAGAGTTGGGTGTCTCGTGAGGACCAGTTGAGCTAAACCTCCGCCCGTCTATGACGCTTGGATTGACCGTTTAGAACAAAAGGTACTACCTCTCCGACACATCCCTACAGTTAAGATAACTCCACAAAAAAATCTAAAGGGGTTAAATCTGGAAATCTGGCCGGCCATTCAATTGGACCTCGCGGGCCAATCCATCGTTCGGGAAAAACTGTATTAAGGTACTCACGCACACGGCAGGTGTAATGGGCCGGAGCTCCGTCTTGCTGGTACCACAAAAAAATGTTCGGTGCATCAGGATCTTCTGTATTAGGATATTATGTGGCAAGGCACGGTACTACATCATTTTCTAATAACTTTTGCCGGACACTTTGACTGCAGGCAAAACTACTTAAATCAGGGGACAACCGTCACTGTCAGGGTGACAACCTAACAACTAAAGGCTTTATTTACAACAGCGTTAATGATTTAAGTAATAATGAAAAAATCATCTGTTTAAGTATATAACATATTTTCTGAAGAAGAATCTTATGCAGAATATAAAAAAATATTATAAAATAGGGGTATTAATTTAAGAAAATAAAGAAAACCGTCATAACTTGTTTTTGGTACAACCTGTATACATAAAATAAGCTTTAAAAAATGCACAACAAAAATAAAGAATCGACGGGTCCGAACGTTTTTTCGAAAAAAAAACACATGAATTTTAAATGAATTTGTTTCAACTTTTACGTTCTCACTGTATAGGGGCTTACTTGCCAATATGTCTAGTTTTGAATTACCTATATTACCTATAAGGTAACGCCGGGTAAAATTGACATATCTTTAGAATTATTTTTTTTGCTTTATTAATATTAATATCAGAAATTTGAAAACCTGGGTGTAATTAAGTTACTATGTTGGTAGCTCATAGTGAGTAGCAATTTCGTGTTTAGCTTGAAACCTTGGATCTTAAAAATTATTTTTAAAAACTATGCAAATGTCAATGTTACCCTCCTATGTTGGTAAGATTGACACCCCTTATAAACTGCTTTATAAAACTATATTTGCTAATGGTGCGGTATCATTGACATAAAATAAGTTAATTAAACACTGGTTTTTTTTTATTTGAACAGAAATGTGGGTTATGTTGTTAAAAATAGAAATGACAGAATAAAAAACATAAATCAAAACTACTAAATAATCGTAGCTTTGCCATTACCAGAAGCAAAGTTTGTGGTAAATATGTGCATTCCTCGACGAATGGTAGGTTGTGGCAAAATCCTCACTATGTCTTTGAGCAAAACTGTGGCCTCGTCAGGAACATTTGGATAAACGAAATGCTTTTCTTTCCGTCTCAAAAATGCCACTGTTAAAGTCGGATTCTTGAACCGTCTCGCAAGATGGTGGACGAGTCACGTGTCACTAATGGCACCCTGTCGACTTCTAGTCTATTTTGTTTTTGTAGGTTGGTAGGTTACTTGTACTAAATTTCAGATTTATCAGGATTGGACTAAGCTTAATTTGTTAAGCACGTAAACCACATTAAATGTGCAATTTTTTTTTGGAGGATTGGAATATATAGTTTGGTGAAATCAGCGTAGGAGCAAAGGGAAAGAAAAAAGGTGTATGTAGTACTTTTTTATTTCTAATTATAAAAAATCTACAATCTACAAGTAAAAAATACTAGTACTACCAAGGCTATTTTGTAATTTTATAAATTAAATTAATACCTATAAGCTGCAATGGCATAGAAATTGTTATATTTTAAGAGCTGATATATATTTTCAGTGCAGTATATTACTATTCATTTATATAAGGAAATAATATTAGTTCATTCTATATTGTTTTTCTTGGAACATAAAATCGATTTATACTTTTTGTCGGCATTTTTTGAAAAAGGCGAGAAAAGAACTTCAGTGAGTTTAAGCCCAATGCAAAAATGTTATGCAATGTTACTATACCACCGTTTTTAGTTATTCAAAATGGAAGGCAATTTTATTCATTAAGCAAACCAATAAGCTATAATACATAGTTATTTTTTGTTGTTTTTTTGCTGTATATATAGATACTGATACTGCACATGTACAGAAAATAGTGGGGTTGCGATAGTCACTATATATTTCATCAGGCAGTTATTTATTAAAGGAATTTATTGGACTTTGTGGACATACTTCCTGATTCTTGGAAACAAATTATTTTATTTTTCCAATGTAATGATAGACGTCAGTCGACCTCTGTTTTTCAACAGTAAATTTTACAAGAACCCAAGAATTCATGAAAAGCAATTTAAAACAACCTACATTCTACAAAAAATATTGTATTACACCAGGATGGCTTAGAAAAACAAAGATTCTTCTCGGCGTAAATACTATAACCACACTTAGGCAATGTTTAAATGTCCAGCAAAAATTTAGGAATTGACTGTTGCACAATTTCTGTATTCTCACAAGAGGACGAGACTATATATTAAATTGTAACATCGCAAAACATGCATTCTTTTATAACGTACCAGTGCTGGGCGGGATATTTGACAATGTGTCAATGTTTACCCCCTGTCAATGTTACCCGGCGTTACCTTATACATTACTTTTTTACTCTGTACCGACAGTGTACACGGCGACAAAAGTTTTCCTCAGCCTTACCTACTGTGACCTTTATTAGTTCTATGATATTGATGGTCTCTCTTTCTTCTAATAATAATAATCTAATAAATTGCTTCTAGTTAGTCGATGCATTGGCATTGCAAATAAGCTCTAGACAATTAGTGTTCAATATTCTTATAAATCAGAGGCCAATGTGTTTTCGCTCAATTTGCCTTGTGTTGTGTATAGAAACTATAAAGCATTAAAGAAAATAAGTAACTGCATTATTGCGGCGGGACAAATATTAATATAGCTGCAGGGCCGTAGATAAGGGGGGGGGTTTAGGGGGTTCAACCCCCCCCCCCCCCATAACAACGAATGTTCAGTTCTACCTTGTTAACCACCGTAAATTTTAATAATAATTCTAATAAATTGCCAGAGTTTTCTTACATAAACCCCCCCCCCCCCCCCCATGGGTAACGCCTAGCTACGGCCCTGTATAGCTGCATTATATACAGTGTGTCCGATTAAGTTCTGTACATATGGGAAACTTTTTTAATATTAATTTTACGAAAAACACTTAAGATAGTATGTACAGGATGATCAAATAGTAAAAAAATCAAAATCGACCTACGAGAAAAGTACCCCTAATTTTAGTTTTAGAGCAAAATGGAATAAGAAAATGTTGATTGGCATTAAAAATTGTATCTGTGTCTACTCTTAGTAGACTACTAGTGAAAATAAATTTGACATTTCAAAAAATGAATATCATTTTTTGAAATGATTTATAATTAATAATTGTATTTAGTATGCAATTCAAGCTAATAAACATTTATCAATTATTTTTATTCAAAACGTAACCTTTGGTTGTTTATCCATGTTTTGTAGTCATTTTATGACGCATTTAAATATTTGATAGAAACATGATAATTTATTTTGGAAAAATACAATTATAATAAACATTAAAATATGAATTTAAATAAAAATATTCATTAACTTTCCCTCACTGTACATTTGCCTCGACATCATATCCTCCCTCCATTTCAATACATTTAGCCGTTCTTGCAGAAAATTCTCTTAAAACATTTCTAATCATGGCAGGAGTTATATTTGTAATTGTCTCTCTAATTACCCTCTCTAAATGGTCAACATTTTGAAATAGCCTTTGTATACATTCTGTTTTAAGTAGCCGCACAAGAAATAATCGAGGGGGCTCAAGTCCGGAGACCTAGCGGGCCAAACAAGGTCAGAATATCTATCGATAACTTTTCCATTAAAAAGGGTTTTTAAGTATTGTCTTACATTCCTCGTACTGTGGCATGGTGCACCATCTTGTTGGTACCATATTCGTAGTCTATCGAGTATGTGAAGTCCATGAATAAAATTAAACAAATAATTATTTTAAAAATGCAAGTAACGTTCACCATTTAAATTTTGTCGAAGGAAAAAAGGTCCTATTATTCTTTTTTTTTCTCTCTATTTTTGTAAATTCCGCACCACACATTTGTTTTAAATGAGTACTGATCACGTGTATGTATGGTGAAATTTGGATTAACGTAACTCCACTAACGACAATTTTGTGACTTACAGTCCCGTTTGAGGTAAAGGTTGCTTCGTCGGTAAAAATTATATCTCTTGTCATGAAAGGGTTATCTTCTAACTCTCCTTGTATTAAAAAACAAAATTCTAAGCGTCGCTCAAAATCACCTGGCTTCAAGGTATGTGTACATTTTGGCTTGTAAGACCGAAATTTGTTTTCATTTAATATTTATGAAATCGTAGTTTTCCCTACATCATTTGGTAATGTTGTTGACCTTTTTCACAATGATCTTTTAGGATCTTCTACTACAGACAACATTACTTGGTCACAGTTTCAATATTTGCAACCCCTTGGTCTACGTTTCTTATTGTAGTTATTTTCCACACTTCCAAAGGTCTTGAATTTAGTCACTATGTTCCCACTGTTGTAAAAGAAATCATTTTATCAGGATATCTGTAGTTAAAAATGTTGGCAGTTTCCCGATACGTTTTGTAATTTTCACCAACAATTAAAATTATTTCAATTTTATCTTGCATACTCAATTTCAACGGCATATTTATCTAATTAAATATTCAAACTGATGTTTCAGACAAATAACATAGCTGACAGTTAAAATTCAAATTCAGGTGGGAAATGGTGGCAAGATAATGGACATGCCATTAAGAATTAAGATTTAAATTTTTAAGTTTCTTTTCAATAATAGTCTACTAAGAGTAGAAACAGATGTAATTTTTAATGCCTTATTCCATTTTGCTCTAATATTAAAATTAAGGGTACTTTTCTCGTAGCTCAATTTTGATTTTTTTACTTTTTGATCATCCTGTACATACTATCTCAAGTTTAAATAGTCTAATATTATTTTTTCATTAAGCAGAACTTTTTATAAAGAGTAACTTTTTTTCGTAAAATTAATATTTAAAATGCTTCCCCTATGTACAGAACTTAAGCGGACACACTGTATATGAATTAGGCATCTCAAATTTAACTCCCGCCTTAGATCCTTCAATAAGACACCATATTAAAATCAACCTTATCTCTACCTAAACTTTATTAGCAAAATCTGTGCCACTGATACAAAGTACAGGTTAGTTCAGGTTAGTTCTTAGGAGTTCATCTAGATCTCACTTTTAGTTGGCATTTTCACCTTCAAAAGCTACAATGAAATTATTTATATAGGGGGATGTTATGACACACATATTTATTATTTTTGATTATTTATTATTATTTATTATATTTTATATTTATTATATTTTCAGCAACCACAGACACCCGACGACGACCTTGACCTTTCATCTGAAGACGAAGCCGTAGCAAATGACCTAGATATGCACTCTCTGATATTAGGAGGTCTCCAACAAGATACCGAACCATTGAAAACTGCCGACGAGGTAAAAATTATTAACATTAAATACATACATATGTACACTGTGACTCAAATTAAAGGAGTATATATATGTCGGTTTTAGAACGTTCTTCGACGTCTTCCGATGCCCAGTCGCCATTGATCTCTATCCAACCAGAGATCTTCTTCCACTCCCCGGTCGCTTATCTCCTTGTCTATTCCCTCTCTCCAGCTTTTTCTTGGTCTTCCCCTTTTTCGTCTTCCTGCTGGCTTCCAGTCTAGGATCTGTTTTGGCAGTCTCTCGCGAGGCATTCTTTGTACGTGGCCATACCATTTTAGCTGTTGTGTTCTTATGTCGTCAACAATTGTCCTATTTATACCCATGATTTCTCGAATTCTGTTGTTAGTTATTCTTTCCGCTCTAGATTTACCTGCGGCACGCCTCCAGAAATCCATTTCTGTCGCTTCGAGGGTACGTATGGTTCTGTCCTTTAGCTGCCATACTTCGCTTCCATAGGATATGATGCTTTTCACAATTGTGCTGTATATTCGGTGTTTGTTAGTTTTAGAGATATGGTTGTCCCATAGAACACTGTTTAGCATAGATATTGCTTTTCTTCCTTGGGCATTTCTCTCCTTAATAGCTTCATCTAGCGTTCCACTATTTGACATTAAAGGAGTACCTACACTTTTTATTGTGAATATTTTTTTTTTCATTTTGCACTGATTTAATTTATTTTTGGAGTAATAATGAAGCGAAATCGTCACAGTAAAATGTGTAATTTTTATCAAAATATTTTGAACAGGGCCGGATTGACAGGTTTTTTTCAACAAACGTGCGCTTATGTTCGTTGCAAACGGAAACTGATTTATTTAAATTTTAGATGATACGTTTTTTTGGTAGTTTAACTATCGAAAATTTTCCAGTATAGGTCTCATTGTGAAAGATTTTAAAATTCAAGAAATACAATTTATTTTGTTCAATCTTAATTAACAAATTTAATAATATTAACAATTAATGATATCAAGACTAACTATCCCTTAAAATTGAAAGTAGTCTAGATATTTACAGGATAACATTTTGAATATGACCACCATGATTTTCTATCACCGATTGCAGTCGCCTTCGCCATAGGTCAATAGCTGCACTGATCGATTATGTCCTGGTTAAAATTAGTCCAACAGAACTGTAACCGTTCCTTTAGCTCTTCGATGGTATTAAACCTTGGACCATTGTGAACTTTTGCCTCTAAAATTCCCCATATGGAATAGTCAACAGGGTTTAAGTCTGGACTATTGGGTGGCCACATCTCCGATTCGATGTAATCGGTGCATTGCTCAAACAAAAACATTCTTGTAGAGGTATGGGAAGGAGCACCGTCTTGTTGGAACACGTAATCGTCGCAGATTGCTTCAATTTCAGGAAGCAATTGATGTGAGATCTGTTGTTGATACGCGTCCGAGTTGAGTTTTACTCCGGCATCTACAATGAGACTTGATTTCCCCAATTTGGAAACTGCCACAGAGACCCTTACGCCAGGTGAAAAGTGACTTCTCTCGATTAAAAGATTTTCCAAAGGGATTTCCCTCTTTACTCACACATTTGCATGTACCCGGTTATTTTGTGTATTCTTTGGCGGCCTCAAGTAAAACATCTTCTTATCTGAAAACCATATATTTGCGATATTTTCCCGAGAACGGAATCTTCGTAGTAATAGATTACATCTTTCTAATCGTTTCTCCTTCACATGGGCATTAAGTTTCTGACAGTAAACTTTTTTAAAGACTTTAAGTTGACAATCATTTTTTATAATTCTTTGAACTGTAGAACGGTGAATTCTTGTTCTTTTCGCTATTTTTTTGGTACCTACAAATTCTTCAGGTCGTACATTTTCTATAATATTTCTTACCATGTTAATATTTCCTTAAGTTCTTGAAGTTTTCTTCCTTCCCCTTCCAACTTTTATTTTTATGGGTCCGTTATTTTCTCTAAGATGTCTTAAAAACTTTCCAATTATTCCAACATACCAATTTTTTTCAGGAAACTCCTTTACAATTTTTCTTGCAATGTAATTATGTTTTTGTCGAAAATATTTGATAAGAATTCGATCCTCTTTACTTAAGACTGCCATTTTGTACGGATTAGCTGTCACGAAGCGTACAAAACATCAAAAACAACATTGTTTATTATTTTAATAACAGTCATGGATACTCTGATTTTTAATAACAGTCCATGGATACTCTGATTTTTAATAACGGTCATGGATGCTGCGATCATGGTTCAAACGACTTCAATTTTCCAAAATGATAACCGCAATGTTTTAGTACATCAATGAACAAAATAAATTATTTCTTGAATTTTAAAATCTTGCACAATGAGACCTATACTGGAGAATTTTCGATAGTTAAACTACCAAAAAAACGTATCATCTGAAATTTAAATAAATCAGTTTGCAACGAACATACGCGCACGTTTGTTGAAAACAACCTGTCAATCCGGCCCTGTTCAAAATATTTTGACAATTTCAGTTCATCATCACTCCAAAAATAAATTAAATCAGTGCAAAATAAAAAAAATATTCACAATTACCCTTATTATAAAAGATATCTCGACACAAAAAAGCGGAAACGATACCAAAAGTTAAAATGTCTGTTTATAGGGGTTAGGTCTTTGGGCTTGCAAACAAATATACACACAGAAATATCTTCGAGATATTTGCGACTAAATTGTTGTATCCAGCAACATATAATTAATATATTAAATTGTTTTAGGTTATTCAAGAAATAGATGACATGATGCAAGAAGACGAGTGTTCCATCGATGAAAGCCCCCGTGATTCTTTCGAAAATAGTGAAGTTATGGAGAAGGCTAAAGAAGTCTTGGCATCGCCGTTGTATGAAGATAGTAAGTATACTGCTTCGAATAATTACACTTTACAGAGTGAGAACGTAGAGGTTGGAATAAATTCATTTAAAATTCATGTGTTTTTTTTTCGAAAAAACGCTCGTACCCGTCAATTTTTCATTTTTGTTGTGCATTTCTTGAAGCTTACTTCATGTATACAGGTTGTTCCAAAAACAAGTTATGACGGTTTACTTTATTTTTTTAAATGGATAAAGCCTGTCCAGAGATATAAGAAAGTTACACTTTGCCTTTGAATGGAATTATCCAAACAAACAATAAATGAATGAATAAATGCAGGTAAATTATGGTCCGTACTTAAAAATGTCTTAAAGTAAACTGCAAATCCGGAAGATGGCGATCCGAATATCTACAAAAAATTAGGATTTACAGAGATCAGCAAAGGCCGATTATTTACTTGGATGAAACCTGGCTCGACACATATGATACCCCGGAAAAGGGTTGGGTTGACTCAAGCGGCAAGTGTAAAACAAGCGCTCCATCAAAAAGAGGTATACGAATTACGATTTTGCATGCTGGATCTAAAGATGGATGGATTTCAAATGGACTTTCTCTGTCTGCAAAAAACATTAAATATTCTTCTCTGGATTACCATGAGAACACCACTGCTGATTTATTTGATGGTTTAAAAACAAGCTAATTCCAAATATACCTAAGAATAGCGTAATTGTAATTAGCAATGCAAGCTACCATAGTAGGCAGTTGACCAAGACTCCCTCCTCAAATGACACAAAAGCAACAATCCAAAACTATATGTATGATAATGACATTATTTTCAGGAAGATTACACCAAAAGGCAATTAATTGAGGTTTTACAAAGTTTAAAACTACAAAAGGAATACTTCTGTGATAATTATGCAAAAAATCTAGGACATACAGTTTTAAGGCTTCCACCATACCATTGTATATTTAATCCCATCGAACATGTTTGGCACCAACTGAAATCTGCCATTCGTCGTAACAATATTTGCCCTACTATTGACTCCAGCTTATATAAACTGAAGTTTTTAACATCCCTTCACAAAGTTGGGCAAATTCTGTTACCAGGGGCGTGCGGTCCATGGAAGCGATGGAAGCACTGCTTCCCCTACCGCTTTCATAAGACAAAACAAATTTTATATTAAATATTTAATCTATACCTATCCATACAATTAAAATACCCAAGTATTTATTCCTATCTAATCTCCAAACCAAATCCGGCCCTGTATGCATCCCTGACCAATGCAATATTAAATTTATCGAAGTCATCTCAATACGTGTATACTACACTATATACGCGTATACGAGTAATAATAATATAGTCTGCTGTGCCGTGCCAAGGGTTAATCGTTAGATAAATTATCGGTATTTCCTTCGCTAAATGCAGACGACGCGCGACAGAAACCGACAAAATATTTAGTTTCCACGTGTTTGTAGACGACGATTTACGATTGCCTGTCGCGATTTTTCGCCAGGTAAACGCGCTTAACGGTAGAGCATCTGTGTATTGACTTTGTTTATCTTACTTCTTGATTTATTTTGTCATGGAGCAACCAATTGCCGGCCCATCGAGTTCGGGAAATATAAAGTGTATCTGTTCTGTATGCAAGTTATTGGAAAAAGGATTTTCAACGCTTTCCTTTGATGAAAAAAGGAATATTATTGCAACAGGTAGGCCTACACCAGATTCGTTTAAAATTAAATCAAACTGTGAATTCAAAGTAAAAATGTATAGATAGTTTTCTGTATTAGTTTCTGTTATGAAATTTTGTTAACTTGTTTTTAACGACTCTTAGGCAGGGTTGGGTCACTAAAGAATTGGTTTTCGACGGGCAAATTACGTAAAAATTAATAAAAAAACATAGGTAGCCATTTAGAAAATAGAAGAAATATTAAAAAATCATAGGTAGGTACATAATCTCACATTTTCGACAGTACCTACATGACAGTATTCTACCTGTATTTAAACGTCGAAAAATTGCCAATATTCGGGCGTGGTCCTCGAAAAATTTTTCGCCTGCAGCCTCCGGCGGGCCTACCGGCGGTGCTTCCCCTTTTTCATAACTCACCGCACGCCCCTGTCTGTTACACATGTTGAAAAAGTGCAAAAATCCTATATCCATATAAACAATATGGTACAAATAATAATTAGAACAGATGATGATAGCGATAGTGATATGAAACAGAAATGTCCAATTATAGGCCTATTTCCCTAATAAGCGTATTTTCAAAAATAATTGAGACTGTTCTCAAAAATCGAATGTTGTGTTTTATAGACCGATTTATTAAAACTGACCCATTTCAGTACGGCTTTTTGAAAAACAGTAGTACACTTAGCGCTACAATTGACCTAACGGACTATCTGGCAAATGGCCTTGACAAGGGAAAAATAATAATTGCAGTTTTTGTTGATCTCCGAAAAGCTTTTGATGTTGTTTGTCATCGGGTATTGCTTAGAAAACTGGAAAAAATGGGGTTTCGTGGTGTCATGCTGAATCTAATAAAAATATATTTATCTGACCGTGTGCAATATGTAACGCTTAACAAGGACAAAAGCACAGCTTTAACACATAACAGTGGCGTGCCGCAGGGCTCCGTCTTGGGCCCGCTGTTATACTCCTTATACGTGCTTAGCTTGCAACTATCACGGCTTAGTGCACAGGATTACACTTTTGCGGACGATACCGTTTTGTTGTACAGCGGTAATAATGGGGATGACCTATCCGCACTAGTTAATGCGGACCTGGAGACCTATTATAATTGGCTATTAAAAAATAATCTGAAAATTAATACAGAAAAAACTAAATTTAGGATATTTAAACAAAAAAACAAGGCGGTGGATAATGTAAACATAAGAATAAAAAATAATAAATTGGAAAGAATCGAAACCATCAAATACTTGGGTCTTGTTCTGGATGACAAGATGAACTGGGGAGCGCACATAGATCACATCAAAAATAAAATTATACCGCTAACAGGGGCAATATCCAGGTGCAAGCATTTTCTGAGCTATGGTACCAAGCATAAGGTATACAATGCATATTTTTTATCAGTAATGAGATACCTTATACCAGTGTGGGGAACGTGTGGTGCGACGCAGTTTGGTAAAGTTACTGTCCTTCAAAACAGGGTACTAAAAATACTGTTTGGGTTGGATTATCTGACACACACTGAAACACTTTACCAAATGTTACAAGTTCAACCATTGGAGCAGGTCTTAAAACTAGAACAATCTAAATTTATTTACAATGTAATTAAGAATGGGCAAAAGTGTAATACTGTAATAGCATATACAAATGAAATACATACGCCTAACACACGAAATGCCAATAACATCTATTTGTATGGTGTCAGAACCAGTATAGCTTTACACAACCCAATATGGGAGGCTTCAGGTACATTTAACGGATTACCACAAAATGAAAATTACAAAAAATGAAATTTATTACAAAAAGTTTTTAAAGAAATTAAAGGATCATTTGTCAGATTGATGTGCTCTGCGATCAAGTTAAAATAGTTTATAGCTCTTCGATACCAATACTTTCAGTATTGTTTAGAAAAGCGCCTTCATTCAGGATATTATATCACTGTTTCCTCTTGTAAATATAATGTTAATGTAAGTGTAATGTAAAAGGTAGGCCTATGTAATATTGTTTATGATTTCGTGAATAAAGGATTTTGTTTAAAAAAAAAATATTGATATATTAAGTGAATAATTATTATAAGTACCGATTAATTTGTATATTTTTGTAATCATAAATATAATTTTTAATAATAAAATAACTTGTAATTTCACATTTAAACATAAGTAAAATATTATTTGATGTCTTACTTATTTTCATTACAAACCATGATTAAATTCTAAGCAAAATACAGAACTGTTCGGCCATATTTCAGTTATACAGCTGGCCCGGGTCTTTCCTAATAGGGATCAGTTAGTCACTTTCTTATATCTCTGAACAGACTTTACCCCTAGTTTACAATATTTGTTTTGATTCTACATAAAATTCGAAACATATTTCATGAAATATGTCATATACTTAAATTCAGCAGTTTGCGTGAAAACTGCGTTTTAACTTAAAACAACAACACAATATTTATTAGCGAAAAGAAAATTCAAAAGAAACTAAAAGTCACTTTGTCAAATGTTGGAAATGACCTCCACCAACAGTCTGGCAGTACCCGAGACGATCTTCAAATTCTTGCAGAAAGTTATTAACGACGTAGTATGGTTCTATCAATTTGTTGTTTGGTCGGTTAACATATACCTTAGATTTAAGGTAACTCCACAAAAAAAAATCTGAAGGGGTTAAATCTGGAGATCTGGCTGGTCATTCATTGGACCTCGTCGGCCAATCCATCTTACGGGAAAAACTGTATTAAGGAACTCACGCACACGGCGGGTGTAATGGGCTGGAGCTCCATCTTGCTGATACCACAATATTTGTTCGGTGCATCAGGATCTTCTTGATTAGGGTATAATATGGCAAGGCACGGTACTAGATCATTTTCTAAAAATTCTAAATATGTTTCACCTGTCAAATTTCCGTCAATAAAAGAGGGTCCCAAAATTCTGTTTTCAACAATGCCGGCCCAACCATTAATTTTTTGATTGAGGATATTGGGTATGACAGTTCATAATCCAGCGTGGATTTTCTGTAGCGCAATACCGACAGTTTTGCTTGTTTACACTTTCATTCAAACAAAACGTTGCCTTATCCGAAAATACAATTCGTTTCGAAAACTGTGGATGATTATTGCACATATTCATCATTATCTCGAAAAATTGAACTCTTCTGTCTGCATCAATTGGACTTTGTAAGGATGGAATTTATTTTTGTCCAAACAGTTTAGGACGGATATTTTGCAGATATGATTTTCCAAAGCAATAGTACTACTCGCCTTATGGTGATCTTCTTGAAACGACAATTACATATTCAATTGTGTATCTTCTAATAACGCAGGTCGACCTTTAGTATAATTGTCCCTAACGTGACCTAAATATCTATATTTTTTTTCTATTTTACTGACAGTAGATTGAAATATCGGCTCTCTGCGAGGATACGTGTTATTGAAGAGTTCGCAAACTTCCATTTGTGTTCGCATCTCCATAACCAATCATTATTAATATCTCTATTCACTCTCTTTAACCTAAGCGTACCATTTTTTAAAATTACAAGATTATCAAAATAACTTTTGCCAGATACTTTGACTTGAGGCATAACTACTCAAATCGGGAAACCGTTCCCCGACACTCCATCACTCGACAGTTCATCACATGACATCTCATCACGGACACTTCATCACGGCGACATCGTATCACAACGACACTTCATCACATTCCATTTCATCACTACGCCAATTCACCACACACAATTTCATCACATCAATTCGAAAAGTAGTATAGAATTACCTAGTATTTATTTATTTCTTATTTATTAAAGTATGATTTCCGTGACAAAAATTGCAATTACAAACAAAATGGAGGAAATGTTATACATAAATCAAAACAAATATGACACTGTTCTGAGAAACATTATTAAATAAAACCACCAAAAGTAATTAGGATTTTAAGACCTCAATTTTAGTGAAAATATTAATGATGGATTTATCCAAGTGATAAGTAAATAATCTGTGTCCAGGTATTGTTAGGCCAGCAGGTAAAATGGGGATTTTTATAATTTCTTTGAATATTTTCTTAATTATGGAATCAACGAAACGCAGCTGCCGAAGGAATCGCCAGGACAACCAACTGTGTTGAAGGGTGGCATAATGGCTTGCAGTCGCTTTTTCAATGCGCACATCCTACAATGTGGACATTCCTAAATGGCCTGGTGAAAGAAACTGAACTATCACACGCGCAATATTTACAACACATATCTGGACAACGCATCCCAATGAAGCCGATATACAAATCGTTAAAACTTAGGCTACAGAATATCATTGCCAATTATGAAACACAAAATCGCCTCATGTTTCTCAGAACAGTGTCATATTAATTTGTTTTGATTTATGTATAACATTTCCTCTATTTTGTTTGTAATTGCAATTTTTTTCACGGAAATAATACTTTGTATATTATTTAATGTAATATATCTGTCCCTACTATTTTCTATTCTTTTAATATATTTTTGTCAAATGCTATTTGGTGGTTATATTTAATAAATAAGAAATAAATAAATACTAGGGAATTCCATGATTTAAATCGTAAGAGGTAATTCTATACTACTTTTCGAATTGATGTGATGAAATTGTGTGTGGTGAATTGGCGTAGCGATGAAATGGGATGTGATGAAGTGTCGTAGTGATAGGATGTCGCCGCGCGCCGTGATGAAGTGCCCGTAATGAGATGTCGTGTGATGAACAGTCGAGTGATGAAGTATTTTGGATTCTCGGGGAACAACCGTCACTGTCAGTGTGACATCCTAATAACCAAAGGCTTTATTTACAATAGTGCTCATGATTTAAGTAATAATAAAAAAATAATTTGTTAATATATCTCGGTTAATATCCAAATATCGATTTTCTCGCAAGCGGCTGAATTTAAGTATATAACATATTTCATGAAATATGTTTAGAATTTTATGCAGAATCCAAAAAAATATTATAAAATAGGGACGGGTTCGAGCGTTTTCTCGAAAAAAAAAACATGAATTTGCTCCAACCTTTACGATCTCACTATATGATATACCAAAGAGTAGCACAACCAATTGATTGTGCTACTCTTTGGATATACAGTGAGTCCTAGAAGTAATGCCTAAATTCGTTTGTTCCCTCGTGCCTTGTTTTTCTATAAATAGGGAACATTTTTCGTGGAACAATCTTTAATTAATAATAGTTTTTAAAACCTTAATACCGCACATTGTTGCCATTAAAAATTTCACTCTGAAACATGAAGAATCAGTAAACAAGAATCTTTTTTCAGAACTTCGAGACTTAAGCCTCTCCCAACTAAACGAACTATTTCTGGAACTGGAAGTTCTGATCAGGGAATTCTCAGAAACCCTAATATCAGAGCTAGCACTAAGAGACGAGTTGGAATACGAAAAAGAACTGAAAAATACATTTATTTCATTGTTGCTGGCTGTGCAAAATAAAAGGAGACAGTACCATGTCGAAAGGAAAAGAAGTTCAAAAAGTAATTCGATCAAAATGCCAAATGGGCTGGATCCAAAAGTAAGTTTAACGAAAATCTTATATTATTGTGTGTACTATAGTAGGAAAAATGATACATTTCCTGTTGCCGGGTAAGGCGCCCGCCAGGTATAGTAAAGTTTACATTATATCGTTGACCTTTACTGCAATAAATCAACTACCTTCGGCTTGAAAATATAGCTACGATTGAATATTTTGATTACAAGCTGGCAACACTGTCGATAACTGACGTCACTCGAAGGGTATGACGGTTTTTGTTTCGCAAAGATTATACATACATAGTGACGTCATTTATCGGCAGTGTTGCCAGCTTGTAATTAAAATAACCGAGTGAGGGAATTACAGTGGTTTTGTTTTTTTCATAAAAACAAGATAAATTTACAAAAATAAACACAAATTTATTTACTTTATTTGTTACATTTTTAATCAACAATCCTAAAGCGGTGCAAATTTACTTACTGTGTGACCGTCTTTTCAGTGACACCCTCGAAACGCACAGGTATTTGTTTTTTTTTGTTATCGAGTGCAAGGATCAATATTCATTTAAGACAAACGTTTAATGAGGAATATTGGGCAACCGAATATGTGCGCCGTATTTTTTTAAAAGAAAATTTAAATCCAACTCTACAAAATTTACAATTTTAAAAAAGTGTGATCTTCAATATTTTAGATGAATGGCCATTACAAATTCGGAGCAAATTATTTTTCCAACAAGTGCACCCGTACATAGTACATTAGAAGTAAGAATGTGGTTAAATGAACCGCTAGATCGAAAGATTCTCTGTACATCCATGGCCTGCTAAATCGCCAGATCTTACGCTATCAGACTTTTTCTGGTGGGGATATCTTCAAAATAAGGTTATAAAAGTCGACATTTCGAAAACATAGACCATTTGGAAAATGTAATAACGGAATACGTTCAAAGAATTCTACCTATCTTTTTAAGAAATGTTCGAAGGGAAATGAACATAAGAACAATAGACGGTGCTAGACACATTGAAATTAAAAAAAAAAGGAGTTTTCTTTAATCCAGTCTTTATACAGGGTCAGGATAAGACAAGAAATCAGTGTGTTTTCTCCGTTTTTTGAATAGAAGGCCGTGACTTCGTATTCGGGCATAACTTTCGATTCTAAACAACTTTTACAAATGTAGATTGTATTTAAAAGAAAAAATTAGAATATTTTGCTCTTGCTCTATCCAATGAAAGGATCGGGTCCCTTATATCCAGTAAAAAAATTTCATAAACATATATTGTATAGTTCTTAGTTCTTCTAATAGGTCACGCACCGTAAAGTGTGAAGGACCCTGCATACTTATATACAGCTACGCAATTTATGGTTCCTTAATGTTAATTTTGGATTTATTTTGCAGTACCTAACTACAGTCATTCCATATCACATAGATAATGGCACTCCGGACAATCCAACGCTTCAAGTGTTAATAAAAAGTAAGTAGATTGATCTGTTTCTTATAAAGTAATATTATTAATAATATTTTTTTTTTAGTATTAAAAGCCATTAATGAAGACAGCCCTACAGTCCCTACATTACTTACGGACTATATACTTAAGGGTGAGTATTAATAATTAAATTACAATAAAGAAAAGTTAACGGTGGTTAATTTAATTTTATTAAAGCGTAATTTTCAAATATATTTTTCTCGAAAACGGTGTACCCTAGCGACATAGACCTAGAGTTTCATTTAATAGTATCAAAATCTTTAAGTTTGGTTAATAGATGAAATCGGATGGCGATGTCTGAGGCTTAATATTAATGACAAACTTACACCGAGGAAAAAAACGGGCTGCCACAATTAAAAATTTAGTCACCACAACTGACCTAGTTTAATTTAAAGAAATAGTCCATTCTCAAAGTGGAGTTGAAATTATAGGGAAAGGAAAGAAAGTTAAAAAGTCTTTCTCCACTAATTTAATAAAAGAACACTCAAAGGCTCAATTTTTTCGTATTAATAAGTCTACATGTTTCGAAGGTAGTGACCTTCATCCTCAGGAGACAAAAGAAATGTTGCTGTTAGTGTTAGCAGTAGAGGAAAATATTGGTGGATGGTGACGTTGATGGAGCTTTAAAATTTGTAAAATGTATTAAGCAGTGAACGAAACTTGATGAACGCAATCAGCATACCGAAACGTTAGATAAAATTTAGTTCAAATTTATTTGTACCGGGTGTCCCACTAAGAATGGCTGTCGGCCGTATCTCAGAAAGTGTTAGTCGTATGGCTTGCGGAAAAAAAATATATTAGGTCATGAGAAATTGCTGGAAATTATTTTCAAGTTTCTCAGACTGGCGCTAGAGGGCGCAACAGTAACAGTAAATATGAATCACGAAGTTTCCTCAAAAGTCGCCTAGTTAAGGTATCCCGAAAATAACATTTTTGTATATTTCGAAGATTTAATAATAAAATTCACCTATAGAACGTGTTCGTCACTTTTCAAATAAAGTGGTGGCGGAGGGTTGAACATTATTTGTAATAAATGCTGATAACTCCGGTCTGGCTTAACATAATTTAGTAAACTTAGTTTTGTTAGAAAGGGCTTTTCTCACTCTATATATCATCTTATGAGCTATGACAATATGTGTTTTACACTAGGCGCTAGGGGGCGCCGTCTTACACACTTCACAAACAATGCGCGTTTTTTCCATAATTGTAAATATAATAGTATATTCAATTTTACCTGATTACAAGGGCGATTAAAAGTCTAAGAAGTCAGCGAAAACCGCAAGTTAATATCTATTTTCAATCCGGAGATATCAACAACAATAACCATAATTACGGAACATTATGATTTTATTTGCAAGTTGCCATTGTAAAGGTTTTTTTAAGAGTCAAATAGGCCTTGGAAAAACAAAATATGAAGATACGTATGTTTCAGGCAAATATATCGTTACGACAATAATTCTCAGTGGCGCCCTAAACGTTCAAACTGTCGCCCATCGTTCTGTATACACGACTCCAATCTCTCCCTGGTTGATAATACTGCAGTTTCCACCTCTGCCATAGGGGTACGGCGGCTGCTGCCCATTATTCTTTCTATCTTGTTTTTCCTTGTGGTGGGTCTGGTAACGAAAACAAGATCCTTCAATCTCCCCCATAGATAAAAATCTAGGCATGTTAAGTCAGGTGATCTAAAATAGAAATTACCACTTTCATTAACAGTATCACAATATATCCTATAATATTACCTGACAGGCCACGGAAATATACTCCTTCTTCCTATCCACCTTGCAGGAAATGTGTCGTCAAGAAATTGACGAACGTTTGCCGCAAAATGTGCAGGACATTCATCGTGTTGGAAAACCATAGTTCTGCGAATATCCAAGGGCACATCTTCGAGAAGAATTGGGAGTTCGTAATTTAAAAAATGTAAATATCTTTGCCAAGTAAGCGACTCATTAAATACAAACGGTCCAATTATTCTGCCACCCAAAATGCCGCACCAGACATTGACACTCCATCTTCCTTGATGCGGCACCTCTCGCATCCAATGGATATTATCCCGCGACCAATAATGCATATTATGGCGGTTTACTCCTCCATTACTATGGAAAGTAGCTTCATCAGTCCACAAAATTCTGGAGAGAAGATTTCCATCTTCCAATATCATATTGAGCAACCAATAGCAATAATCCAATCTTCTATCATAATCTTGCGGGGTCAAAGCCTGGTGGAGCACAATATGGTAGGGATGTAGCCTAAAGAAAAACAAAATACTTATTACATTGACTTGAAGACTATTAAGAGAAATATTGGTATTATTCTAAACTATTTAAGAGTTATAACATATAGATACTTATAATTACTTACCTTCCTTCTAATAAAATCCTATGCACAGTAGAGCGAGTAACGCCCAAGTCTTTAACAATTAATCTAATACAAATTTGTAGATTAAATTCCACATACTATGCCAAAACATTTACAATGTTTTCCTCGGTTCGACCTCGGCGGCCGGCGGCGTCTGCGATATACAGGGCGACGAATACTTCCAGTAGTTCGAAAACGGCTAGCTAAATGATTAAACATTCTACTGTCGTATCGGCGCCTTTGAGGGGATCGTACTGCGTAAACCCGTTCAGCAATTGTTGCATTTCCCAAACATCAAAATACACCGCAACGATGTCAACCGCTTCAAGTAACAGAGGTATTTTGAAAATCAAATACGACACAACACTGTTGGCACGACAAAAATTTTGACGTAATAATGAGAGGTGACTCGCGTGCACAGTTTCAATTCATATTTTGTTTTTCCAAGGCCTATTTGACTCTTAAAAAACCTTTACAATGGCATCTTGAAAATAAAATCATAATGTTCCGTAATTATGATTATTGTTGTTGATGTCTCCGGATTGAAAATAGATATGAACTTGCGGTTTTCGCTGGCTTCTTAGACTTTCAATCATCCTTGTAATCAGGTTAAATTGAATATACTATTATATTTACAATTATGGAAAAAACGCGCAATGTTTGTGAAGTTGTAAGACAGCGCCCCCTAGCGCCTAGTGTAAAACACATATTGCCGTAGTTCATAAGATGATATATAGAGTGAGAAAAACCCTTTTTAACAAAACTAAGTTTACTAAATTATGTTAAGCCAGACCGGAGTTCACTATCAGCATTTATTACAAATACTGTTCAACCTTCCCCCACCACTTTATTTGAAAAGTGACGAACACGTTCTATAGGTGAATTTTATTAATAAATCTTCGAAATATAATAATAATTTCCAGCAATCTCTCATGACCACTTTACCTAATATATTTTTTTTTCTGCAAGCCATACGACGTAACACTTTCTGAGATACGGCCGACAGCCATTCTTAGTGGGACACCCGGTACAAGGTTTGTCACCCTTAGTAGCTTATGAAGGAAAATGAGGTTCTTTCTATGAAGGGATATATAAAGAGGGTTTGTGGAACATTCTAATTCATATCATCATATTGTTTAATGGAAGAAAGATTTTGTTAGAATTTAAATACGATTTCCATTTTATTGAAATCACATTTATAAAGGTTTAAAAAAAAAAAATTCGAAATTTTTGGGGGTACTGAAGACCCAGTAACCCGTAATTAAGTTAGCCCCATTTTGTAGAGAAATTAATAAAAAATAAAATTTGTTAGAAACATACTAACCTAAATAACTGAAGAATCGTCCTGTAAAATATCGGACACTTATTGAATAACACCCTGTACTATAGTGTAGGCCTGCGTTCGAACGAAATTCCTTATTTAATTGGTATATAAGCTACGGGTGCCTGACGCACTATTGCAGGACCCTGTATACGTTTATAGAGAAAAATATAATTATTTTGGGACGTAGATTACGTCCTATAAGTATGGCACCTTAATATCGGGACACCCTGTATAATATGAAGTGTTATTATTAGCTGTTTTATAGTTTTTTAAATACCTACTTATATTTTTTCTTTTTAGTGATATGTCCAACGTAAACCACCCTTAGGAAATAGACCTCGGCGTACAAGAAAAAATTATTTTCTTGAGACCGTTAGTGTAATAACTACCTTTTTTAGTTTTTAAGTCGTAGCATTTAACAAACAAGACGATAGCACAGAATTTTTATATATTATGTAATTATTGAGCCGGATAATACCTTTTTCTGTTGTTCCTTTAATTATAATATTTATTGATTTTATGATTTTTTACCAAAAGAATAAATAAAACAAAATTTACTTGTAAGGCGGAGAGTTATCCGTTCAACTAGGATTTAAAACGCAGGAGTTGTATCCATTACCAATAAATGTGTATAGTTGGATTTTATCGTTGGCTTAAAATTTGTTCTCCCTAATAAGTATGATAAGGTTTTTCCATTTTGTACTAATAAATATAAAACTGCCACTATAGCGGCTAACCAAACTAGCTTTCAAAAATGTTTAAAATAGTTAAAGCAACGTGCAAAAATCTGACTATATTTTCTTCTCATATTTTGTGTATAATTTTCAAATGTTAAAAGTTTTTCTTAGAACAGACTGTTTCCAAAATCTGTTCAAAGAAAAATTTATATATTTTTTTAAAAAGTGTCATATCCGAATCTAGTCTATTGATTTAAGTAATAATTTTAAGTTTTTTATTTATTATTGTACCATATTGAGTTATAATGTAAGTATGTTACGTGGTTGTTCATATTTAGGCTTTCTGTGATTATTTTAATTTGCTATTGAATACGCGACAACTTTATTTTTTAATCATGTTGCACCAATATCTTAATGTTTTTAAATTTCATTCATCAGATAAATATCTAAATAATTATGATATACCTAAGTACTTTAACCATCAAAAAAATTGTTTAACTATTTCCCCCCTTCATAGTTTCCTAATTTCAGGCGCTTATAAGGTGGTTTATTTATTATAAACAATTTTTTTCCGCTAGATTTAAAATATTATTATAAGTATGAAATGCAGTAATATTATAACAATAATACTTATACCTACCTACTAGCATATATGTATTAGTACTATATGGCTACTACCCTGAATAAGTTGAAGCAGCAACCAAAGACAAGGGAGATGCGCTTATGGTAGGGATAGATAGGCAACTTAACATACTAAATCGCTTCCCTAATAGCGCCATTCATGATTGGTTGAAGAACAAAATGTAGCAATGGGGGAGAGGGGCGGGGGGTCGGCGCCACGCCTGAAAATTTAAATTTTACAACTTTGAATTCTAATTTTCGCGCTTCGAACTCTGATGAAAAAGTTAGAAGCGCAAACCTTTTGAATTAAAGTGAATATATTTTGGGAGAATAAAAGGAAGTTGTAACAACGTTTCTGATATGGCGACAAGCTTTATTAATATTAGATATTTACATAAATTAATATAATAACAAGGCAAGTTTTACCTAGGATTGTGCTGTAAAGATTTAACATAGGAACAGCATTCAGCTTTAAACACGATCCCCTTCTGCCATGCTCCATTTTCTGGTCATATCCAAAATGTGTGTGACAAACTCTATACAACTCTATACGTTTTTTGAATGCCAATCTTGTCTTTGCCACAGAGTAATGGATTTTGAATAGCATTTACCCAAAGTTTATGCGTTTAAAAATACACGGACATTATACTAAGATCGTAAACTGTCATAACTCTAAGAAAATCAGTATATAAGTAATGTTCATGATTACTCAGGATTAAAAGGTGCCCTCCATACATTTTTTTTTAGATAGCAACAATATTTTGTATACAGTATAGGCGCAAGGTGCCTTTTTGACTCTTCACGATACACCCTTTTTATTACTTCGCTAAAAAAACAAAAAACTTACCTGGTCGCTTTTTGGAATTGGAAAGGTGTGCATTTTCACACGTTTCCCACTTTGTACTTTACATCCGGTAACGCAACAATAAATCACCATTTTAGCAGAATAAACTTGTACATCGCGCCGCTTCGTTTAAAAATTTAATTTTAAAATGTCAATGTCGGTTGGGTCCGACTCGAGATATTTTTATTATGGATCAGCGCATAGTCATATTTTTAGCTTTATTGCACCTTAGCTAGTACGGTCGAATGCAGAGAGAGAAAGATACAGAACGTTCACCACGCTCATTCTAAACACATGTTTTGTCGCTACCAACGTTAGGATATGAACAACCTTATAAAACAAAATCCCTACAATGGCGCCATCAGCATCTGACTGAAGAACTAAACGAACGGTAAACGATCTTCACCATTTAAGTTATCCTAGCCTGGCAGCAACCGAGATAGAACATCCAGGGTCATCTCGACTTCTGCGTATGCTCCGTAAGGGCTTTGCTAAATGTACTTTTGTTTCTTTAGAATAGGGCACAGGAGTGTGCCGTAGAAACTTAGAGAAATGATAAAATTAGGAAAAATCTTGCTAGAAAATTGCAAAAAAAGCATTGAGTCGGTAATTACAAGTGTTCTCGGCATAAACTCGAACTCTTTAGCAAATCTTGATTTGGTTGACAGCTCGTTTCGTCGAGTTGTGGTTTAATTATTGTCAACGGCGTTTGTGTACTGTTTATCTTTACTTCTCTTCTAATTTTGATTATGTGTGTGAAGTGTGATAATTTTGTAATGATTCCGAGGCAAAACAGAATATTTTACATTATTTGCAACAGATGTATGAACCTGTACAAAGATTTATCGTTCCGCAGGTATGTACCTACCCGGACGGGATGATTCTTTCTTTCTTTCTTTTAATTTACTTACGTTAATTTCGCGAGAAAACGCATGCGCACTGTACGAAATTACACTGACCAGACAAGGAACCTTGGTTTCACTACGTTTACATTGGTTAAATGGGCAAGGCGCCATATAGTACTAATACATATATGCCTACTAGGTGTCTAAAGAAATAGTTGGTACTTAATTAAAGTCTCTCAAAAATTAATATTAACCTGTCTAAAATCGTCTTAAGTTTTTGGCTTCCAACTTCTTTTATATATAAAAATTAAATAATAATGTTGTATCGTTAAAAAACTCAATAATACTATGTTTAAATTATGGTGCAATCAATATTCCTGCACAAAACTTTTAGTGTTAGAAGATAAGTTTTCAAAGGCGCAATGTATGGACTTCTTAATTAACATAAAAAGGCTACAAGTTATAGGTACTCAGTGGTAACTTCTGCCACAGACAATAATATACAGAGTGTTTTAAAAGTACGGTACGAAACTTAAGGTGGTGATTTCTTATGATATTTTAAGAGAAAGAATTCACATGAACATGTGTCCGGAGTTGCCAGGTTTTTGATATACAAGGTGTTAAAGTTTAATCGGTTTTTTATAATTTTTTTAATATACTTTTTCCGATTTTATTGAAATTTGGTACCGTTATTCATAATGATAAGGGGCTTAATTAGCCCTAACAAGAATACATTTATTAAGTCCAGTGGCGTCCCGGGGAGCACCTGAACGAATATTATTGACAAAAAATGTACATTACTGACTTTTTTCAAACTTTTTTATCCTTTTTTCGGATTTAGGTACCAACTGATAATACAGCTTTTTTGACCCATGCATTGTTTTCGTATCTTGCTTTATTTTTGAGAGAAAAAATAAAACCCACTTTTATTGCACGTACAAAAAAATACCTATCTATGTATTTCAAAGTTAATTAAAACATTTAAATTAAAAATACAATATTTTTTTTTAAAATATGATTATGAATAACGGTACCAAATTTCAATAAAATCGGGAAAAGGGTATTTAAAAAAATGATAAAAAACAGATTTTTTTTAAAAAAAACTTTCACACCCTGTATATCAAAAACGGGGCAACTCCGGACACATGTTCTCTTAGAATATCATAAAGATTCACCCCCTTAAATTACGTATCGTATTTCTGAAACACCCTGTATATATCGTCCCCCACGTATATATCGTCCCCCACCCTTCTTTTCAGATTTTACAAAAATGTATTCCAAATTCCAAGAATACCAGGTATCAGGAACTGTATCGTATTTACTGATAAAACACTCAACGAAAAAGTCCATACATTTAAGGTTAAATCATTTTATTGGTCATAAAAGTGCATGGTACATTAAATGAAAATATTAACAAAATTGTACCAGTTTACTTTTAGTTGATCTAATGTCGATCAGTTAAGTTTTTAAATTATTCTGACATAATTAATTATATATTTTGTACAAAAGTGATGTAACATATTTTTAGTAATTAATTTATTCAGATGTTATTTATTTTTTCAGTGAAATCATCCAATACGCGCTTACTTGCCAGCAAATTTTCATCCTATTGTGATTTTTATTTTAACTTGTTCCTTGTATAGGTGCATCAATTGAATTTAATAAGTTTTGTTTAAATTTTAATATTTGTTTACCTTACTTGATTCCTATTTAAAAATATTACACGATATTTTGATCTAATTAAATAAATTTAGAAATGTCTTTACAAATAAAATGTTTCTGTGTAAAATAAGTGTTTAGCAAAATGCCATGCCTCCTGTAAAGATCTCAAAATGCAAAAAAAAATGTTTTATGTTAAAAATATAAAAGCTTCAATAAAGATTAATAAACTAATAACGTTTTGAGTTTCACTTGCGTTCCAAGAGCAGACGGTAATGATGTCATAATATGATATCGCGATTTGGTAGAAAATTTCCAAATTGAATTTTAGTCATGGGTGATCAAGAAACGCTAAGGGTCTATCCATAAAGAATGTCTTTCTACAGGGTGCACTAATTTTACTTACCGATGTCGGGAAGTTTAGATTAAATTTAGTGAATTTTCTTGTATTCAATTTAAGTCAAAAATTTAAACTTCTACTCTAGTCTCCCTATAACTGAAATAATAGTATATTATTAACCAAGGTTTAGACAGCCATCATTATTGCCCGAGCGGCAAGTTTAAATCACGAGGAGCGGAGCGACGAGGGATTTAAGACGCGAGGGCTATAAGCTGTCTAAACCGTGGGTAATATAATATTTTTTCCACTACTACAAACTTTTATAGGACATTTATCTTTATAGTATTAATAATTATAAAAGATTATAGGTAGGTATAATTATATTTTTTAATCAAGTTACCTGCGCTTTGGAATTGGCAAAATATTTTGTTGTTTTGTCAGGTGGCTTTGTTAATGTCAATTTTTGTTCATTTATGTCATCAGATTTCACGAGTTTTCCGTTTTTTTAAAAAATGAGCGAAGAAAATGTTAGTGATATTATTATGTGTACACCTCCAGAATTAGGGATGGAAGCAGAAAAAATGTTAATTGTATCGACATTTTACAATATCAAGCATCTCTAATAATTTAATATGTATTGATAATTATCTGGTTGCCTAACCACAAGAAATCACCTTTCAGGTTATTCATGTTTATGAATTCATGTTGTAGAATCAAAAAATCAAGTTACCTGCGTTCAAATAGATTCTTGAAGATCGGTCAATAATTGATTTCAATGCCTAAAGCTGGATTTATAAACTCGAAAAGTTGGCGAGGTTGAGGTTCAGTTGGTGTTGGAAATAGGAGTTTAATTTAAACTAAAGGAACCACTCAGTTCCATTTATACACTCGTTCATGTTGTTTATGTGAAGCACATGTAAGGTTCGAAAACTTCCCGGGTAGTTCAAGATAACCAATTTTTATGCTCGGAGTTCGGAATATCTAACCTCACAAACTTGATCATAACTTCAACTTCACCAACTTTTCGAGTTTATAAATCCAGCTTTGTTATTGACCCTGGTCAATAATAACTTATAAGGTAGAGAATAGTTATTTACGATATAAGTGTTGTAAAGATTCATATTACAACACGAGATGTTAAAGTTGTTAAACGAGGCGTCAGCCGAGTTTAATAAAACATCGAGTGTAGTAATATGAATTTACAACAAGAATATTGTACAAAATTTTATCTACTTTCATCTATGAATAAAAATATTTGGCAAAAGGCATTTTTAAAAATAAAAATGCACCTGCTATTAAAAATCGTTTTGTAAGGGCATCTATTACAGCACTAGTGCTGTAATGGCATCTATTACAGCACTAGTGCTGTAATAGATGCCATTACAAAACGATTTACAGAACTGTAAAATTCATATTACTAAATGAAAGTAGATAAAAACGATTTCTAACGTTAATAATCGGTCAATAATGGCGATGGTATAGGTTAGTAGTGGAAAAAAAAATATTAATGGTTGCAGCATTGTCAAATCATTATTATTTTATCCAAATTTTCGTTATTTTCTTAGTTAATTTTTTTGTTTACCTCAATCAATCATGTGATTTTTTGTTCTTTTCTTGTTCATTATTGTTTGTTCCATGTTATTGCGGAGTTGATCTGTTTTTGTTAATTTAAAAGTTAAGATACACATTACACAAAGATGTATACAGGGTGTTCGGGAAAATATGGGAAATCTATCGGGAGAACATGAAAAAATAAGATGACGAGTTCCTATAATTTTTTTTCTTACAAACCCTCTCTACGACGGAGATATGTGCCCCTGAAGGAAGCCGTTGGAAGTCGGTTTTTCTTGAATAACTTTCAAGGTACTCAATATAATTTAATAAAAACTTAATGTGATGGACACTAGTACGGGCCTCTTAAAATTTTGTCCTTGAAACATATTTAGCTTTTTTAGTTTACCAGGGGCGAACTAAGCTTTATAACTTAATGTTCAAATTTTTAACACCCTGTATGATAAAGGCGTACAAAAAATAAATCTGGGTAGCTTGCATTTTAGACCAAAAAAAGGTACTCCTGTTTATTGTAAATAACCGTTTTCGAGATAAAGAATAATGAACGAATAGTTGTAGAAGACCTATGTTCACAAAAAAGTGCGTTTTATTCATCTATCGGCACTAAAAAAAACGTATTGTTGTTGTAAACGTTACTATAGTACAAAATAAATAAAATATCCTGCATTTTAAAACTTGTCAACTGTCACATCACTGACACATTGATCCTTTACTTCGACATTAATTTACTGATTTTTGGATTTCGTGGTGAATTTAATTGTGAATTAATCTGAACTATGGAATTTGAGTATACAGATATACATCTGATGTATGGTCTTGCATCTTGCAATGCTTTGGAAGCCAGAAGGTTATATCACGAAAGATTTACTAATCGTACTATGCCAAACCAGAAGACATTTCAACAAGTTGACCAACGTGTAAGGGAGAATGGTGGGCGATTCCAGTTCATAAGCTAATACATAATAGTGACTCTCTTTATAATATTAGGAAAGTCTGGAAAAAATAATACTGATGCTGGTCTGAGGAGAACCGTACGTACGCCGCAATTAGAGGAAAATATTTTAATGATGACACTCCATCAACGAGCACTCGAAAATTATCAGCACAGTTTAATACATCGAAAACAATGGTGTTATATTTATATCAATTCTAAAAAGTACATGAACTGATTCCTGAAGATTTTCCTCGTAGAATGCAGTTTGCAAACTGGCTATTGGATCAGCAACGAAATAATGTAATCTTCATTAGCATTATTCTTTTTACGGCTGAAGCAAAGTTTACCAAAAATGGTTTCATCAATTTACACAACACATGTTAAAAATCCTCATGCCACTATTGGTTTGCATTATCAACATCCGTTTCAATCAATTAATATCTGGGCACAAATCATTGGCAATTTCTCGGTTGGACCATTTGTATTGCCGGAACGTTTCCATGTACAACTTTATTTGGCATTCCTCCTGAATGCTTTTTAGGATTTAGTAGAGCATTTACCGACGGCGCACCACCTCATTTCAGCGTTGGCGTGCGGGAACACCTGAATAACGTCTATCCAAACCGTTGGCTAGGTAGAGGAGGACCTATTGTCTAGCCTCCTCGATCTCCCGACCTAACGCCGTTGGATTTTTACCTATGGGGACACCTGAAAAACTTGGTGTATTCCACTCCGGTCGGCCCCAGGGAGGAACTTCTACAAAGTATAACGTTCCATTGTGATGTGATAAGGACCAAGGCTGGGTGATTGTGGCGGGCACAGCAGTCCTCAATTCGTCGTGTCCGCGAGTGTATCAGACTTCACGGAGCCCATGTTGAACCCTCTTATAAAGTTTTTCAATAATTTCGTCAGATGCCTCCGATCACTGCGTTCTTTAAATTATTGGATTTTTTCGGATTAAATAATTTAAAACAAACCTTTTCTGTTGTTTGAATGACTGTCGTATCACACTTTGTTGTCGAGAAAGAAAATAGAAATCATGGTCCTTTTTATTAAAAAATAAACCATGGATTCGTTTATTATTATTTTTTTCGAAAACGGTTCTTTTTATCGACAATAAACAAGAGTACCTTTTTTTTTAATCTAAGGTTCCCCAGATTTATTTTTTTTAAGTCTTTATCATACAGTGTGTTACAAATTTAAGCATTAAGTTGCAAAGCTTAGTCCGCCCCTGGTAAACTAAAAAAGCTAAATATGTTTCAAGGACACTGTTTTAAGAGGTCCTTACTAGTGTCCATCACATTAAATTTTTATTAAATTATATTAAGTACTTAAGTTATTCAAGAAAAACCGATTTCTGTAAGACTTCTTCTTTGTCTTCCAGTGCCATATGTTTACGTGTCGTGTAGGAGTACCACGTGTTTAGTGAGCCATTTGAAGAGAGTCTTCTTTCGTCCTTTTAAATATTGTAGCGACATCTGCAATATTAAACCAATCGGGATATTGCGGATCCACAAATGCTGTTTTCTTTCTGGTCCTCTTCTTTTTCATTGGTCTTCCCCGTGAGTATAGTTTCTAAGCGATTCTAGGGTCCCTAGGTACGGGTCTCGTTTGGTCTTCACTCTTTGTAAAACTTGCGCATTTTACCCAGGGTATTTTCCACAGCTTTCTTAAAATCCACTTTTAAAATTCCTCTATTGTTTAATGATGTGACCAGGTCTCTACTCTATATATATAGTAATATTTGCCATAGGTAACATATCGTAGCTGGAAACTCAAGAATACTTCTTGACGTAATATGTAGATATTAAATTTAATAAAGGTGTTCCAGATAGTCTGCACTAGAATTTATTATAGTTTTTTCTACGTACAGTATTGCCGTGCTATAGGCATGTCGTAGGAGATTTGAGCGGATAATGGATAACTGTATTATGGAGTTGGGGTTCAACATGGATATTTAAAGGGCAGGTCAACTCAGACAGCAGTGTTTCAGTTTGTTGAGCGGCTTTTAGGGTCTTTGGATGACGGAATGATCCGCTTGGGAGTATTTCTTGACCTCTCAAGAGCATATGATACATTGGACTATGAAATCTTGCTTGACAAGTTGGAACTGTATGGAGTTCGAGGAATGATCTTGAGATGGATCAGATCATACCTATCGGAAAGGTATTAAAACGTAACAATAGGTAAGAGAAAGAACCGCGTAACATCTAATAGAGCGCAAATAAAACTAGGAACACCACAGGGAAGTGTATTGAGACCTTTACTATTCATTATCCATGTAAATGATATTACAGAACTACTTTTTTTCGAAAATATCTGTACTTTAACAAATTATGCGGATGATTCCAATTTCCTTATAGTGGCTCCAAGTCTGCCAAGCAATAATATAAGAACTAAACGAATAATGATGGGAGCAAATGAGTGGTTTGCCAAAAATAAGCTTGTGTTAAGTAGATCAAAAACAAATGTTACACTTTATGTATTTTAGTTAGATATCTGGATAGGCAAACATGTAAAATACGAAATTATTTTGTATGGGAAATGTAGGGACGTTGAACGATTGTTTATATGTCAAAAAAGGGCAGTAAGAACAATTTTGGGTCTCAATATTCAATATTAAAAAAGTTGTAGAGTTAAGTTTAAAGAGAACCATCTTCTTACTGTCCCTGCAGTTTACATATAGGGATGTGTTTTATTCTTTTTTAAAAACAGATCCTTGTTGAGATACAGTGAATAACATAATAAATATCCAGCAAGAACGATGAACTATACTTTCCCTAAACATAAACTGACATTGTACGAAAGTGGTGCTTATTACGACTGCATTAAACTATACAATAGTCTTTCAAAATAGATACATCAAAACTTGTGACAACATTAAAAAAGTAAAAATAAGTGCATTTAAATTACTGAAAGACATTGAACCGTATAATATCGAAGAGTATTTTGTAAAAATCTCAAATTTGTAGCGTACATTTTGCCTAGAATATCTGACACTATTTCATTTTATGTTATATAGTGTAATTTTGAAATAAGGAATGTTTATTATTATTATTATTATTGATGTGGAAGCTACAGTTGAAATATCTTTTCTACGTAAATGTTGAGGTAGACCCTAATAAGTTACAAAAAGAAAACAACTTTGATAACACCATCGCCAAGAGCTTGTGGCTCCATATGAAAGCATGTTAATATGCACTATTTTCATAGTTTTTTAAAGTAGAACAGTATATAGGTAATATATTATGGACTTCTTAATCTAATTAGCAGTGATATTTCAGTAAATATAATAACAATGCATCAATCGAGTTGTGTTTTACTACGGAAAACATTAGAAACAAAAGCTGAAAATGTATAGAACTTTCTCATAAATATTGCTCAAATTGTTCTCCATTATGCCTTAGACATGTTTCACGCATAGTTCTTATTCGCCTTAATGAATTTAAAATAATGAAAGGCCGCGTTTGTAACTCCCTAAATGCTCTTTCAGTGGCATTTCTTAAATCTGCAATTGCTTGGTATTGAATAGAATAAATTTTATTTTCAAGGTATCCCCACAAGAAGAAATCCAAAACCGACAAGTCGGGTGACCTTGGTGGCCATCTTATAGGTCTATTAGTTCTAATCCAGTGGCCTGTGAAATTATTGTTTAAGTAAGCCCTGATAATTAGCGCATTGAGCGGGTACTCCATCTTGTTGCAGATGCAAGTTATTGAGACCCGCTAAGACATACGCTACCACATATGTTGATTTTGGGGATGGACTTTTGGATTTCGGTGGGCATAATACCAGATTTTACAAATCAGTGTTGGTCTTTTAATGCAGGATCACTCACTCCACCAAATATTAGTTCCGTGGTGGCTCATAACGAGCTTACGTCCGAGCAAACCAGTCAGCTTAATGCTCTGACGTCTGAGTATTTTTCGCAAATGGGAGATAAGTTAGGCGCTACTACTTTAGTACAGCACAAGATAGTGATAGAGGGGTCGGTTGATCCGATTAAACAGCGTGCGTATCGAGTTTCGCCGGTTGTTCAGGCTCGTATCGATGAGGAAGTTAAAATTATGCTTGAAAAAGACATTATTGAACCGTCACAGAGTAGTTGGTCCTCTCCGGTGGTATTGGTTCCTAAGAAAGATGGCAAATATCGCTTTTGTGTGGATTTTAGAAAAATAAATAAGATCTCAATGAAAGACGCCTATTCTCTTCCTTTCATCTCAACTATTTTGGATCGCTTGCGGAACGCTCGATATTTGAGTTCGTTGGATATTAAGTCGGCTTATTGGCAAGTGCCCATGCATCCCGACTCAAAAGAGTATACAGCATTTACGGTACCGGGGAGAGGTCTCTTTCAGTTCAAAAGAATGCCTTTCGGCTTAACCAATAGTCCGGCTACGTGGCAGCGACTGGTTGATCGTATTCTGGGAGAGCAATTGGAGCCTCACGTCTTCGTCTACTTGGATGACGTAATAGTTGTTACCGAAACGTTTGAACAGCACCTCACGATTTTGAAAGATATCTTGGAGCGGCTTCATCAAGCAGGTTTGACAGTCTCTGCAGAAAAATGTAACTTTTGCCTATCGTCGTTAAAGTATTTAGGGTATGTTGTGGATCATCAGGGCTTACATGTGGATCCAGGGAAAGTGCAAGCAATTCTTCAAATTCCCACTCCGAAAAATGTAGGTGAAGTTCGTAGGGCATCTTGTTATCGAAGATTTGTACCTAATTTCTCGACTGTCATAGCTCCAATGACACAGTTGTTACAGAAGAAAAGAAAATGGGAGTGGAATGTTGAATGTGAACAATCTTTCCAGACTATCAAGAATTGCCTTGTTTCTGCCCCAATCTTGTGTTGTCCCGATTTTACTCGGCCCTTTTCAGTTCAAACAGACGCTTCAGCGTACGGTATTGGTGCCGTCTTATCCCAACAGACTGACGATGGCGAGAAGGTCATCGCTTACATCAGTAGGTCCTTATCACGACAAGAACGAGCGTACACGACTACTAAAAGAGAATGTTTGGCTGTAGTGTGGTCAGTAGAGCATTTACGTCCGTATTTGGAGGGTTATCAGTTTACGGTAGTTACCGATCATCATAGTCTTCTGTGGTTGCACAATTTAGCACAACCGAGTGGACGTCTCGCTCGTTGGGTTCTTCGATTGCAGCAATTCGATTTTAATATTGCCCATCGCAAAGGGCGAGATCATGCGGTACCTGATCTATTGTCTCGTGCAGTACCTGAATTAGCTGAGGTTAGAGAAGAGAAGGAAAAATCGTTACCACCTGAAAATCCTGATCGTTGGTATGAGCGGTAATGTAGGAGAGTGTTAGAGCAACCGCTAAAGTATCCTCAGTGGAGAGTGGAGCAGGGTGTGCTCTATAAGAACCTACCAAATGAATATCGTGAGTTAAGTGGTCCCCATTCTTCTTGGAAGAAAGTCGTCGCGAAGGGATGTCGTTCGACGGTTTTGGGCGCGGCCCATGATGATCCTACATCTGGTCATGGGGGTGTTCATAAAACTTATCAGCGTTTGGTTGTGGGATATTATTGGCCAAAAATGAAGGCTGATGTAGTTCGGTATGTACGAACCTGTCGTACTTGCATAACGCAGAAACCGGAACAAAGACAACCAGCGGGATTAATGTCTGGAAGGCCCAAGGTTTTGCGTCCCTGGCAGTTAGTGTCAGTGGATATTGTAGGTCCTTTGCCTAAGTCAAATACAGGTTATCAATATATTCTTAGCGTTCAGGACTATTTTTCAAAGTTTTGTCTTTTTCTGCCCATGCGTACGGCGAATGCCAGGACGGTTTGTAAATTGTTGGAAGAACAGGTCATTCTTATGTTTGGTGCGCCAGAGGAATTGTGGTGTGATAATGGGAAAGTGTTTGTTGGTAAAGAGCTTAAGAGTGTCGTCGGCAAGTATCGTATTAAATTAGTGCATACGCCTAATTATCATCCTCAGGCCAATGCGTGTGAGCGTCAGCATCGTACCCTGAATGTTATGTTGTCATCTTACGTTAAGGACAATCATCGGACTTGGGAGAGCCTATTGCAACGGGTGGCATGTGCCATTCGTACAGGTAACAGCGAGGTAACTGGATTCACTCCGTACTTCATTAATTTTGGCAGGGAGATTCTTCTAGAGGGTGACAGTCACCATCCTCTTCTGAGTGATGAGGTCACGGAAGCGACACCGGAGGTACGCTCAGAGAGTTTTCAAAAGTTATATCGGGAGGTGCGAGAGAGACTTACGGCTGCTCAGGAGCGAAGTCAAAAGGTCTACAATCTGCGCCGAAGGAATGTCCAATATCAGGAAGGTGATAGGGTTTGGAGAAAGAATTTCGCACACTCCGATGCCGCAAATTATATTTCGGCTAAGTTCGCTCCTAAGTTTTTGGGTCCTTTTGAGATAGTAAAAAGGATAAATCCGTGGATGTATAGGCTTAGGGACATGCAGGGAAAGGACGGAGGAGTATGGAATGTTAAGGATCTGAAGGATGACTGCGCTAGAGATTAAAAAAAAAAAATTTATATCGTGTTTTGTCCGTAGTAGGCTTATTAGGGAACATTGTTTAGGTAGGCTTCGCAGCACCTGTAATCAGGCTCGTCGTTAAGGGGTGCTTCATGGTAATATAAGTCTTAGGAATGACGGCGGAAAATATTCCGGTTTAATTACTTGAGGTATCGAAACCCAGGGGGAGTTAGTTAGCGCTATTTCGGAATTTGCTAGGGCATTAGGAAGTATGGAGGGAACCTTGGGTATCGCTATAGGCGGTTCAGATGATGACCGATAAAGTTACAGGTAGTTGCGAAGACAGTTAAAAATATATCGTTACGTTACTTAGGCTAGTTCATAGTTTAGTTATCGTAAACGAAAATTTTCACAGGAAAATTTTCTGGTAAGTAAGGGGGGAGTTTGTTACGGGTGAAAACGAACTTTAATAAGATCTTCGAGCTTTCACGACTGGCATAGATCTCAACGAAACCATTCCTCTATAGTAATTAATAAGTTAAGAATTTGTGTTCACGATTCTTATACCGCCACCGCTAGTTTAAGGTTCTGGTAACGACCTCTGTTGATTATCGATCGTAGTAGTACCTTTGAGTGGGCATCGTTCTGTTCTCTTCCGATCGATATGGGACGCATCAGCTCCTCATCTATCGGTAAGCAGCGGGAACGACCGTTCAGGCCGGCAGCTCGCTTTGCGCTTGCAAAACGACCACGTGGGACAGCAGGGTTGGCAGTTTGGTCAAAAGATCTGGGTACCGCATATTGTTGTAGAGTGCGGGAGGTCGGCTCTTGAAAGGGTAATTCGATGGTGTAGCGGGTCCTGGCTGAGATGACGTGACAATGTCGCCTTTAGAACATTTTTGGATAGTAACGTAGTAACATCTGGTTTTGGCGGCCATTCCCGTTTGAGAAATCATCTGTTGGCGACGGCAAATGGTGGTGTGACTTTACCAATCCGTGTGGAATTTGCCAAGTATTCCTTCTCCAAAGTAATGGAGGATTAAATCGGGTTGGGGAAGTAAATAGTTTTGTGATGTCGTGGTGAATAAAGGCCAGTAAAACCAAATCCTTGTAGGGATCAAGAAAACCATTTTTTGTTTGTCTGCAACGCCGGGATGATCGTCGCCGTTATGTCCGGCTAAAGACACCAATTTAGTCGCGACCGAGGACCCAAGTTGTTGTGTTCTAGTCCAGCTGTGCAGGGGCCCGATTCTACAGGATCACCCAGTCCGGGAGTCGTCCTTCCAGGCACGACAGGACAGGCCCATAATGAACCCGAGGTGAAGGTGCTGACGTGCAAGATGTGATAAGGTCGTATCCTCTATGTTTCATGTTATATTTTAAGGGTTTCTCTCTCTCTACATTCTGCAAAAGTAACATAGGTTCACTCACAGTTTAAAGATAATTTCAGACATTATAACCTATGTTTCTTAATCTCATATATAATTTACACAGCTCATCCTTTTGTTCCGGTTAACATTTATACAGAATCTAATAGATTACCTCGTAAAGCTCCCCGTGATGTTGCCTTTCAAAAGGGGGTATTTCACTCTAGCACCTGTAAACATCTGTTTACTGTGTGGATTTATATATGGGTATTTCAACTGTTAATAATTCTCATAATAGTGGCATAAAAATTGTTCTATTAATTAACCAACATCTATTGATAAGCATCATAATACTGTGCAATGCTACCACATTTCATTTATACTTCATTTATGATGTGTTCATTATACCCTTAAGTAACTAAATACCTCTTTAATTTTTCCCCACCCAGACCAGAAAGGACTAACCTACCCCTCACCGACTAGAGAGAGCTAGCAGTGTGCCTTCTCATCTTTTTATTTTGTTTTGTTTGCGGCCAGAGAACGGCACACTATAATAAATATTTTTTTTGTTAGGCTTACCTTGAGGTAAACAACAAAGATACCTCTAACTCAACATCCTAGTTCGTAAAAGGCCAAAATAGCCCTAACAAAATACAATTTTTGGGCAACTATTATGAGAATTATTAACAGTTGAAATACCCATATATAAATCGACACAGTAAACAGATGTTTACAGGTGCTAAAGTGAAATACCCCCTTTTGAAAGGCAACATCAAGGGGAGCTTTACGAGGTAATCTATTAGATTCTGTATAAATGTTAACCGGAACAAAAGGATGAGCTGAGTAAATTATATATGAGATTAAGAAACATAGGTTATAATATCTGAAATTATCTTTAAACTGTGAGTGAACCTATGTTACTTTTGCAGAATGTAGAGAGAGAGAAACCCTTAAAATATAACATGAAACATAGAGGATACGACCTTATCACATCTTGCACGTCAGCACCTTCACCTCGGGTTCATTATGGGCCTGTCCTGTCGTGCCTGGAAGGACGACTCCCGGACTGGGTGATCCTGTAGGATCTGGCCCCCTGCACAGCTGGACTAGAACACAACATCTTGGGTCCTCGGTCGCGACTAAATTGGTGTCTTTAGCCGGACATAACGGCGACGATCATCCTGGCGTTGCAGACAAACAAAAAATGGTTTTCTTGATCCCTACAAGGATTTGGTTTTACTGGCCTTTATTCACCACGACATCACAAAACCATTTACTTCCCCAACCCGATTTAATCCTCCATTAATTTGGAGAAGGAATACTTGGCAAATTCCACACGGATTGGTAAAGTCACACCACCATTTGCCGTCGCCAATAGATGATTTCTCATACGGGAATGGCCGCCAAAACCAGATGTTACTACGTTACTATCCAAAAATGTTCTAAAAGCGACATTGTCACGTCATCTCAGCCAGAACCCGCTACACCATCGAATTACCCTTTCAAGAGCCGACCTCCCGCACTCTACAACAATATGCGGTACCCAGATCCTTTGACCAAACTGGCAACCCTGCTGTCCCACGTGGTCGTTTTGCAAGCGCAAAGCGAGCTGCCGGCCTGAACGGTCGTTCCCGCTGCTTACCGATAGATGAGGAGCTGATGCGTCCCATATCGATCGGAAGAGAACAGAACGATGCCCACTCAAAGGTACTACTACGATCGATAATCAACAGAGGTCGTTACCAGAACCTTAAACTAGCGGTGGCGGTATAAGAATCGTGAACACAAATTCTTAACTTATTAATTACTATAGAGGAATGGTTTCGTTGAGATCTATGTCAGTCGTGAAAGCTCGAAGATCTTATTAAAGTTCGTTTTCGCCTGTAACACCGTCTTCTATTATTTCCGGCACAGCGTTTTCCAGAATTTCCAAATATTTATTTGCATTAAGGCTGCCTTCAAATATGTTATAAATTATTTCGCTTCCTAGTATAAAACATGAAACGTTAAAGCCAAACCTGCCATGCCGTTCGAGTGGAAATATTACATGCTGATTTTCCTGAGACCAAAGCCTCGTATTGTGCCGATTAACTATACCAGAACTGGTTAATTGAGCCTCATCGGACCATATAACGGTTCTTTCAAAATTATTTTTTCTGTTGATATTTTGTAAATACCAATTACAGAACTCTATACTGCGCTGTGCATCACCAGGATGTAAGTTTTGTGCTAGGTGGAATTTATATGGCGTAAAATTGTGTTTTTAGGATTGCTTGAACTCTTGATTTAACTACTCCGACCGAACCGTCAACCGTTCTCCAAGAACTAGTTGGATTTGTTTCAATTGAACCTAAAACATTTATTTCATCAGTCTCGCGGTTTTCCGTGTTCTAGATTTTAGGCCGAGGTTTAGAAAATAAACCGTGTTCAATTAAATTTGATTTCATCCTTAGAAATCTTTATAGAGATACCACAAAAAGGCGTATATTTACCCATTAAAATGCAGGTCTAATGCTTTATCTGCATTTTCATTACAATGAACATAACAAACGAGCATGTCGTATTTTTTTTATTATTTTTAAAGTTTACATTTTCTGCTATAATTAGGAAAAACTGATTTTTTACTATTAATTAGATACTTTAAAATAACTTAGAGAACTTAAATACTCTGACAGAAGCTAAAGAAGTTTTTAATATGACATAAATGATTGTGTTCTTTTCTTTTTTTAAATAAACGTCATGGCCGCCTAACTAACTATTGAATTATGAAAAAATCTGAGTACGTCACTAAAGAGAACATTTGTTTTCTCTTTGATAAGCTCCAGGATAACCTAAATATGGGGGGTGTCCCAAAATGTAAAATTTTCAAAAACATCCTATATATTAAAAACAAGGAGGACTAGAAAATTTCTGATTGTGGCATCTCTTGTTTCACAAAAAAGTAGTACAGTGTTGCGAAAACCGTATCCTTCTATCTTTACTAATAACGGAGATACCCCGTAAAACCATCGAAAACTGGACACCCTGTACAACAATAATTAGGGCGTATAATTTTTAAGAAGATACTGGCAATTGACCTCAAAGCCACCCAAAATCCGATAAGAGATGTTCGCAGAAAATGATGCCTGACTATTCCAATTAATACTAATAATTTCTTGTTGCTAATAAGCTGTTGATTATGGCAAATGATAAAAGTTTAATGTTAGTTCAGGTTATTTCATTCCGTCATTATACAATATTGGTTTCATTCATTATAGTAAACTAAAGTCAAAAATCTAGATTGGACTTTTATTCCATTTCCTTTATAAAAATATAGTTAGCACCTATTAGGGTGGCCCACATTTTGCGACTTTTTTTTTTCTTTGGTCTCACCCTTTTAAAATGTTGTAAATGTCAAACAAATGACGTGTGCAACATTTCAAGTCATTTAATTAATCCAAAATGGTGACGCCGATGGAATGAAATCCCAATGTTTTTAAATTTTAAAACTTCTATTATCATAACTACCACTGACTACATAGAAACAGATTATATATATACAGAGTGGCAAAAAAGTCGCGCATAATGCCTGTAACTTTTGAATTACCTCGTATACGAAAAAGTGACCTTTATGAAAGTTGTTCAGTAAATTATTCCCCACATTTCTATCTGCATAATTTTTTTCTGGCATTTCTTGTTTGGTTGGTATAGAGACTAACTTACTTTTTTTAAATGGAACAACATAATATTATTGCATATTTGGATTCTACTGGGAAAACTCTGAATTTTTTGTATTTCAAATTTTTATTTATTTAAAATTGTAACAAACTTTATAATAACAAAATAAATAGCCTAGAAAATTGAACAACTTAACATCTGAATAATAAACAAGTAAAACCTTTTCAGTAGAGCTGGTGTTCAAAATGACCACCATTTTCTGCTAAGCAGAGCGCCAGTCGATCCCTAAACCCGTCTACAACGTTTAAAAGGCAGTCCTCTGGAATGGCCCGAATTTGAGCACTAGTTCTGACTTTTAAAGATGGACGGTTAACGTAGACTTTGTTCTTTAAGTGTCCCCACAAAAAGAAGTCGAGCGGGGTTAAGTCCGGGGATCGCGCTGGCCAGTCAATAGCACCTCTTCTGCCTATCCAACGTCCTGGAAATTGTTCGCTTATGTATTGTCTAATATTTGCCGCATAATGCGCAGGTGCTCCATCTTGCTGGAACCATACCTGTTCGTTTATGCCATTATTTACAGGTCCAGATATTTTTCGCCATTCAAATTACCATCTATGAAAAAAGGTCCCACAATATGTCTACCAACTATGCCCGCCCAAACTTTAACTCTTTCGGGCCTCTGAGTTATTGCATCTTTCCATCATCAGCTCACAAAATTCAGCTCTACTATCAAAATCGAAAATCGTTCTCTTTAACTCGTGCACCAATTTGTAGGGATGCAACTTCTGCTTAAACACTGACTGATGGGATACATTAAAATCCATTGCCATTGGCCTGGACTATTGTGTTGGATTTTCAAGTATTGAGAGCATGATATTCAAAGCTTTGTCTCCCCCGGTTGCTGTTTTAGGTCGACCTGATCTAGCGGCTTCCCTAACCTATTTCTCGAAATTTCTTCACTACTCGACACACCGTTGACTGATTTATTGGAGTCCTATTTGGATATAATTCATTAGAAAATTGACAAACCTGATCTTGCGATCTCTTCATATTTCCGTAACCGCTCATTATTAAAATTTCAACTCGTTGTTTTTCATTCAGATGAACCATAGTGTAAAGAAATTAGAAATCAGACAACAGAAAACTAAACAGGAACTCGAAATTGACACACACCTCTTAGGTCGCTGTCATGAGAACACCTTGACTCAACTGATTAGGTAGGAATAATAATTATAACTAGGAAGTTTTTCATTTTTGAGCTGTCATTTTTGGAAACGTTTGCAAAAAGTGAAAATTTGAAATACAAAAAATTCAGAGTTTTCCCAGTAGAATCCAAATATGCTATCATATGCAGGGTGTTCCATTTAAAAAAACGTAAGTTAGTCTCTATGGCAACTAAACCAGAAATGGCAGAAAAAATTCATGCAGGTAGAAATGTGGGGAATAATTTACTAAACAACTTTCATAAAGGTTACTTTTTCGTATACGAGGTAATTAAAAACTACAGGCATTATGCGCGACTTTTTTGTTACTCTGTATATATAGGTACACTCACCGGCAAAAAAATCCGGCCAGTAAAAACTGGCCCCAATTTCAAAGTTGGCTTTCTCGCGAAACGCTTATTAGATTTTAATGATTTTTTTTTTAATTGTAGATAGATTTCTCAGTAACGATGCTATGTCAGAAATTTTTATTCAGATTTGAATTTAAGCATATACGGGGTGCAACGATGAGACAAAGTTTCTTGCCCGAAATTTGGAACATGCTGTGGGCTGCAACAGTTATAGCAGCTATTGTTAACTAAAATCACATTAAACACCATTTGCCGTCGCCAATAGATGATTTCTCATACGGAAATGGCCGCCAAAACCAGATGTTACTACGTTACTATCCAAAAATGTTCTAAAAGCGACATTGTCACGTCATCTCAGCCAGAACCCGCTACACCATCGAATTACCTTTTCAAGAGCCGACCTCCCGCACTCTACAACAATATGCGGTACCCAGATCCTTTGACCAAACTGGCAACCCTGCTGTCCCACGTGGTCGTTTTGCAAGCGCAAAGCGAGCTGCCGGCCTGAACGGTCGTTCCCGCTGCTTACCGATAGATGAGGAGCTGATGCGTCCCATATCGATCGGAAGAGAACAGAACGATGCCCACTCAAAGGTACTACTACGATCGATAATCAACAGAGGTCGTTACCAGAACCTTAAACTAGCGGTGGCGGTATAAGAATCGTGAACACAAATTCTTAACTTATTAATTACTATAGAGGAATGGTTTCGTTGAGATCTATGTCAGTCGTGAAAGCTCGAAGATCTTATTAAAGTTCGTTTTCGCCTGTAACACCGTCTTCTATTATTTCCGGCACAGCGTTTTCCAGAATTTCCAAATATTTATTTGCATTAAGGCTGCCTTCAAATATGTTATAAATTATTTCGCTTCCTAGTATAAAACATGAAACGTTAAAGCCAAACCTGCCATGCCGTTCGAGTGGAAATATTACATGCTGATTTTCCTGAGACCAAAGCCTCGTATTGTGCCGATTAACTATACCAGAACTGGTTAATTGAGCCTCATCGGACCATATAACGGTTCTTTCAAAATTATTTTCCCTGTTGATATTTTGTAAATACCAATTACAGAACTCTATACTGCGCTGTGCATCACCAGGATGTAAGTTTTGTGCTAGGTGGAATTTATATGGCGTAAAATTGTGTTTTTAGGATTGCTTGAACTCTTGATTTAACTACTCCGACCGAACCGTCAACCGTTCTCCAAGAACTAGTTGGATTTGTTTCAATTGAACCTAAAACATTTATTTCATCAGTCTCGCGGTTTTCCGTGTTCTAGATTTTAGGCCGAGGTTTAGAAAATAAACCGTGTTCAATTAAATTTGATTTCATCCTTAGAAATCTTTATAGAGATACCACAAAAAGGCGTATATTTACCCATTAAAATGCAGGTCTAATGCTTTATCTGCATTTTCATTACAATGAACATAACAAACGAGCATGTCGTATTTTTTTTATTATTTTTAAAGTTTACATTTTCTGCTGTAATTAGGAAAAACTGATTTTTTACTATTAATTAGATACTTTAAAATAACTTAGAGAACTTAAATACTCTGACAGAAGCTAAAGAAGTTTTTAATATGACATAAATGATTGTGTTCTTTTCTTTTTTTAAATAAACGTCATGGCCGCCTAACTAACTATTGAATTATGAAAAAATCTGAGTACGTCACTAAAGAGAACATTTGTTTTCTCTTTGATAAGCTCCAGGATAACCTAAATATGGGGGGTGTCCCAAAATGTAAAATTTTCAAAAACATCCTATATATTAAAAACAAGGAGGACTAGAAAATTTCTGATTGTGGCATCTCTTGTTTCACAAAAAAGTAGTACAGTGTTGCGAAAACCGTATCCTTCTATCTTTACTAATAACGGAGATACCCCGTAAAACCATCGAAAACTGGACACCCTGTACAACAATAATTAGGGCGTATAATTTTTAAGAAGATACTGGCAATTGACCTCAAAGCCACCCAAAATCCGATAAGAGATGTTCGCAGAAAATGATGCCTGACTATTCCAATTAATACTAATAATTTCTTGTTGCTAATAAGCTGTTGATTATGGCAAATGATAAAAGTTTAATGTTAGTTCAGGTTATTTCATTCCGTCATAATACAATATTGGTTTCATTCATTATAGTAAACTAAAGTCAAAAATCTAGATTGGACTTTTATTCCATTTCCTTTATAAAAATATAGTTAGCACCTATTAGGGTGGCCCACATTTTGCGACTTTTTTTTTTCTTTGGTCTCACCCTTTTAAAATGTTGTAAATGTCAAACAAATGACGTGTGCAACATTTCAAGTCATTTAATTAATCCAAAATGGTGACGCCGATGGAATGAAATCCCAATGTTTTTAAATTTTAAAACTTCTATTATCATAACTACCACTGACTACATAGAAACAGATTATATATATACAGAGTGGCAAAAAAGTCGCGCATAATGCCTGTAACTTTTGAATTACCTCGTATACGAAAAAGTGACCTTTATGAAAGTTGTTCAGTAAATTATTCCCCACATTTCTATCTGCATAATTTTTTTCTGGCATTTCTTGTTTGGTTGGTATAGAGACTAACTTACTTTTTTTAAATGGAACAACATAATATTATTGCATATTTGGATTCTACTGGGAAAACTCTGAATTTTTTGTATTTCAAATTTTTATTTATTTAAAATTGTAACAAACTTTATAATAACAAAATAAATAGCCTAGAAAATTGAACAACTTAACATCTGAATAATAAACAAGTAAAACCTTTTCAGTAGAGCTGGTGTTCAAAATGACCACCATTTTCTGCTAAGCAGAGCGCCAGTCGATCCCTAAACCCGTCTACAACGTTTAAAAGGCAGTCCTCTGGAATGGCCCGAATTTCAGCACTAGTTCTGACTTTTAAAGATGGACGGTTAACGTAGACTTTGTTCTTTAAGTGTCCCCACAAAAAGAAGTCGAGCGGGGTTAAGTCCGGGGATCGCGCTGGCCAGTCAATAGCACCTCTTCTGCCTATCCAACGTCCTGGAAATTGTTCGCTTATGTATTGTCTAACATTTGCCGCATAATGCGCAGGTGCTCCATCTTGCTGGAACCATACCTGTTCGTTTATGCCATTATTTACAGGTCCAGATATTTTTCGCCATTCAAATTACCATCTATGAAAAAAGGTCCCACAATATGTCTACCAACTATGCCCGCCCAAACTTTAACTCTTTCGGGCCTCTGAGTTATTGCATCTTTCCATCATCAGCTCACAAAATTCAGCTCTACTATCAAAATCGAAAATCGTTCTCTTTAACTCGTGCACCAATTTGTAGGGATGCAACTTCTGCTTAAACACTGACTGATGGGATACATTAAAATCCATTGCCATTGGCCTGGACTATTGTGTTGGATTTTCAAGTATTGAGAGCATGATATTCAAAGCTTTGTCTCCCCCGGTTGCTGTTTTAGGTCGACCTGATCTAGCGGCTTCCCTAACCTATTTCTCGAAATTTCTTCACTACTCGACACACCGTTGACTGATTTATTGGAGTCCTATTTGGATATAATTCATTGGAAAATTGACAAACCTGATCTTGCGATCTCTTCATATTTCCGTAACCGCTCATTATTAAAATTTCAACTCGTTGTTTTTCATTCAGATGAACCATAGTGTAAAGAAATTAGAAATCAGACAACAGAAAACTAAACAGGAACTCGAAATTGACACACACCTCTTAGGTCGCTGTCATGAGAACACCTTGACTCAACTGATTAGGTAGGAATAATAATTATAACTAGGAAGTTTTTCATTTTTGAGCTGTCATTTTTGGAAACGTTTGCAGAAAGTGAAAATTTGAAATACAAAAAATTCAGAGTTTTCCCAGTAGAATCCAAATATGCTATCATATGCAGGGTGTTCCATTTAAAAAAACGTAAGTTAGTCTCTATGGCAACTAAGCCAGAAATGGCAGAAAAAATTCATGAAGGTAGAAATGTGGGGAATAATTTACTAAACAACTTTCATAAAGGTTACTTTTTCGTATACGAGGTAATTAAAAAGCTACAGGCATTATGCGCGACTTTTTTGTCACTCTGTATATATAGGTACACTCACCGGCAAAAAAATCCGGCCAGTAAAAACTGGCCCCAATTTCAAAGTTGGCTTTCTCGCGAAACGCTTATTAGATTTTAATGATTTTTTTTTTTTAATTGTAGATAGATTTCTCAGTAACGATGCTATGTCAGAAATTTTTATTCAGATTTGAATTTAAGCATATACGGGGTGCAACGATGAGACAAAGTTTCTTGCCCGAAATTTGGAACATGCTGTGGGCTGCAACAGTTATAGCAGCTATTGTTAACTAAAATCACATTAAACCTTGATCTTTTCTGAACATTTTATTTTTTTAATCATGAAATTATCTCTGTTTTTATTGGAGATACACTGCTTCAAAGCAAACGCCTCGGACAAACTGTTTGCAGGCAAAAATTTCTACGTGTAAATAATCAAGGCGGCATACGCGACATTGACGACATTAAGAGCTTGTCAACGGTTTTAAAATCAAAAAATGCCATTATCTGCTACGGATGTTGCTCGTATTGTGGCCCTAATTGAGGATGGACGTAGTCAACGCTATGTGTCCGAAACCATTGGTAAACCTCGAACAACAGTCCAGGATGCCTGGAATCGGTATATGGAAACGGGAAATTTCAACAGGCGAGTGGGTTCCGGACGAAAACGGAAGACAAGTGCAATTGACAACCGCTTTATTGTCCTAAATGCTTTACGAAATCGTAGAACTACAGCTGTTCAGATTCAACATCGGCTACAAACCGTGCGTAGGATTGTTGTCAGCGAGAGGACAATCCGACGAAGACTTAAAGAAAACGACCTGTCTTTAAGGAGGCCTGCCACAGGACCCCAGCTGCTTCCGAGACATCGTCGAGCGCGTCTTCAATTTGCGCGGCTACATATGAATGGGGGAATTGAACAATGGACTAAAGTCCTTTTCACGGATGAGTCGCGGTTTTGCCTGCGATCGCCTGATGGTCGGGAGCGAGTTTGGAGACGTCGAAATGAAAGATTTGTGGACTGCACAATTTCAGAACGGGTGAGTTACAATGGGGGCTCTGTGATGGTGTGGGCGGGAATTTCGAGGGACGCCCCTACAGATTTAATTTTTGTTGAAAACTGCGCCTTAAATGCGCATCGATATATCGACGATATTCTCCAAAACGCTGTTGTTCCCTACTCTCATTTTATAGGAGACGGCTTCATATTATTGCTAGATAATGCGCGACCGCACGTGGCACGAATAGTTAACGAATATTTGGACGAAGTGGATATTGAGCGAATGGTTTGGCCAGCTTGCAGTCCTGATCTCAATCCAATTTAGCATCTCTGGGACCAACTTCAAAGACGCATTTGTCGCCGACCTGCTTTACCTGACAGTCTTCATGATCTGCGAATTGCACTTCAGGAAGAATTTGATGCCATTCCACAAGAGTTTATTACACACCTTATTGATTCGATGCCAAATCGACTGAATGAAGTCAATTTGGCGCGAGGAGGCCACACTAGATATTAGAGCCTTTAATTTTGTTCATTATTTTTTCAAATTTTTATGTTTTTGTTAATTTTATGATTAAACTTACGTTTTGATGTTTATTTGTTGTGTTTTCAGCGTTTGCTTTGAAGCAGTGTATCTCCAATAAAAACAGAGATAATTTTATGATTAAAATAACAAAATGTTCAGAAAAGATCAAGGTTTAATGTGATTTTAGTTAACAATAGCTGCTATAACTGTTGCAGTCCACAGGATGTTCCAAATTTTGGGCAAGAAACTTTGTCTCATCGTTGCACCCCGTATATGCTTAAATTCAAATCTGAATAAAAATTTCTGACATAGCATCGTTATTGAGAAATCAACCTACAATTAAAAAAAAAATCATCAAAATCTAATAAGCGGTTCGCGAGAAAGCCAACTTTGAAATTGGGGCCAGTTTTTACTGGCCGTTTTTTTTTGGCGGTGAGTGTATTATATAGGTATTATGGGTAGGTATATAATATTAATCAAATGTACCTAAGAACTAACCCAACTATGTATTTACACAAATAGTTTGTTTTAATCACTTTTAAAAAGTGTCGTCTTACTGACATCTTTAAGTTATTTTCTATATTCGCTTACAATTTACAGTATGCATTGACGTTGTTCTTTATCTTTTGTTAATATTTTATTATATTCGTCTATGAGTTTAATACCCCTTTCTGCTGTATCATTTACTACTTTAAGCTTTTTTACTACATTAAAATTATTTATGTACTCATCATTACTTTTCCAGTTTTCTGGATTCTCTTTAAAAAATTTGTGCATAACCCTAACCTTTCAAAAATCTAAAAGTATCTTTACAGATTCCCAAAGTTCTTTATGTTCTTTTTCGTATATATTACTTAATTAAATCGTTTTTCACCTCCCTCTAGCGAGTCTTTTTTTTCTAGGGCTTTTATCATATTTCTTTAATTTCAACAGGGATATCGTTATCAAAGAATGATACTGCGCAAATCTCAGAAGACAAGTACCACAAGTGATTTTTAATTTTTTCAACAGCAGCTTCAGACATCTGTGGATCGATAGTTTTATATTTAATACGATTTTTGGCAAACTGAATATCTTGATATGGAGCTTTGTATGGGCAGGGAGCGGTGAACCAAGCCTTAACAGAAACCTTGACGATAAAAATGCATACATCTCTGACAATCTTCCTTTCCCTGACTGTTAGTCAAAAGATATATTTTTAAGCAATAAATAGCTCTCACCATCCAGCGAGCATGATGAAACGCTCCAGGAGCACGAATGGTAAATTCTACATTGTCCTTTCCTAAAAACAACCGGGTCAAATGTAAAAATTCTCTATAGTCGTCGCGAGGCTGCTGGGAATGTATTGTATATGTAAAATTAAGAATACCAACCATTTTAAAATCTTCAAGTTGCAATAATGTATTTATATTTTGATCTTCTAATGCTGATTTATAATTTAAATTATTGATGTTAGAACAGGATTCTCTAAAACGTTTAAACAATGGTACGTTGGGACCACTAGAAGCAGGCATTTACTAAAAGCAACTGAATGAAATATTAATATTTCAAAATGTTGCCCATCTCTACAATAAAAGATATTTGCGTTCAGTACCGGGTGTTCCACCTAAGGAGGTAATCGGCTATATCTCAGAAAGTAATAACACTAGCACTTTCGGAAAAAATATATATCGATAAAAGCGATCAAGAGAAATTGCTGGAAATTATTTTCAAGTTCGAAAAATGACCGCTAGGGAGCGTAAGAGAACTTTCAAAATAGAAATGCCGATTTTCTCTTGTTTTTTCTTAATAAAAATATGTTAAAAATATAAGCATTGTATTCTTCATAAAATTATGCAACTTTATGTTAGGAATCGTTTTTTTCTATTTTCAATAATAAAGTGGTGGGAGAAGGTCAAACTTTTTTTCTTTCAAACGCTGATATCTCTGCTTTGGATAAACCGATTTTATTCAACTTGGTCTTGAAAAAAAGCCCTTCTTTTCCTCTACACGTAGATCTATCTATTAACTATACCATGTTGATTCTGATGGTGGCCACTAGATGGCGTTTTTCCGTAATTCCTCAATGAATAAGGATTTTCTCAAAAAAATCAAATGTTATGATATGACTTTTTTTTCATCATATTTTATTTTAGGCTTATAAAGGCTATTAAATAGTGGAATAAAAAATCCAGGTCCGTATTAAAAATAAAAAAGTTGATGATGGTCGCTCGAATCCGAAACGTACGATTAAAAAACTAACCCCGTCAGCTTGTAGAGGAGGAGAAGTTACTATCAGGAATTGAAAACCGCAACGTGATATCTTTTGTTAAACTAGAGAAATTAGGGATAATAATAATTAATATGGAAAAATAGGCCATTTTTTAAAACATTAATTAATCAATTAAATCTCTAGTTTAACAAAAGATATCACGTTGCGGTTTTCAGTTCCTTATAGTAACTTTTCCTCCTCTACAAGCTGATGGGGTTAGTTTTTTAATCCGACGTTTTGGATTCGAGCGACCATCATCAACTAATCATCAATCTAGCGGTAATTTTTCGAACTTGAAAATAATTTTAAGCAATTTCTCTTGGCCGCTTCTAGCGGTATATATTTTTTCCCAAAGTCCTAGTGTTATTACTTTCTGAGATATAGCCGATTACCTCCTTAGGTGGAACACCCGGTACATTTGTTATACAAGGTGATCACAAAATGCAAAATGTTAAAATTCTCTCTATTCTTTTAAATAGATCACCCTGTATATTTCTTCATTCTTAGAAAGTCCTTTTAATATCCTTTCTACTGATACATACATGATTTGGGTTTACCGTATTTTGGATATTTGGATATTAGCTTTAAAAGCCAACATTTTTGCTATTTCTTTGGAAAATCTAGCGGTAACCTTTTAAAAGTTTGCATTTAATGCATTACTTCAATTTCTTGATGCAATAATTTTAATAACCTAGCATTAAATAGCATTCCTTTCTGCGATAAAGAGACTAATTGTTATTAAAGCAAATTTATTAAGACAAGGAGATAAAACTTAAAATGAATATAAAACAATGAATCAGAATACGAATTTAAGAAAACACATGGGTTGACACAACAAAACTAAGCGAATCCTTATTAGGCAAGAAATCAGAATTTATTTTCTGGGAGTAATAATATGTTCAAAGGTTCTTCCCTGTTCTTGAACGCGTAAATGTAGCCTTCGCACAAAATCTTACTGGACATCTTGTAGAGTTCGTATTCATATTGTCTCGGTTTGTACATATATGGCATATACTTGTTCTTTAACGTATCCCCAGAGATAGAAATCAATGGGTGTTAAATCAGGTGACCTAGGAGGTAAAGCGATTGTTCCACCACGTCCAATCCACTGATTAACTCGTCAATGATTTAAAAATTGTCTAACCGGCTCATAATAAAAAGGGGGAGCGCCGTCTTGTTGAAACCAGACGTTTTGGAGAGTGCCGGCATCTATATTTTGAAGCAAAATGGGTAGATCATGTCCCGTCAAACGCTGTTCAAAAATATGGCCCAATAAGGTAAGGCCTTAATATTTCTCCCCAGACATTAACCGACCAGCGATTTTGGTTATCTACATGTCGAACCCAATGTGGATTTACAGTAGCATAATAATGCATATTATGTCTATTTACGATTCCATTATTTTTAAATGTAGACTCGTCACTAAAGAGAACTTTTGATAACATATCTGGTAGTTCTCTAATTTTATTAAGCATCCAATTAGAGAATGTAATTATTCTTAAGAAATCATCTTCATAAAGTTCTTGGTGTAATATAATGTCGAGAATAATCGAGAGATTCATCCCTGTTAATAGGAAAAAGGTAAATCTCCAAAAACCGTGGATCAATGGACATATTTTTGGAGATATTAATGAGGAAGGAAGACTTTGGGACAAATGTGTCAAAAACAAGAGCACCATAAACTACCAAAGCCTCCGTAACCACAACAATGCCCTGAAACGAAAAATTACTGAGGCCAGAGAGCGTTTAGAAGGGGATCTCGCTCTTAAAAGCGAATACTAAGAGATTCTACTCTTATATCAAACGATCACTAAAGTCAAATGTAAATAGAATCACGCCCTAGGATGATCATAAAGAAATTATAACCGACAGCAGAAAGATTTGCCTCAACTTTTAGTGGAGTTTTCACTTGTGAGGAGCTGGACTCTCCACCAACCCTCCCCCAATCTACAAGATGCCAGATACCAATCACCAACGTAATATTTACTCCAGAGAAAGTATGTAAAACATTAACTTATTAAGCAATAACAAAAAATAGATTCAAGCCCTGGGCCAGATAAAATTCCCCCTGTATGTTTGCAAAGAACTACGGAAGTCCTTAAGGTTCCTTTTTTCACAGCAATGAACCATTGCTTAAATACTTCCTTCATACTGGAAAGCTGGAAGCAAGCTTACGTAACACCAATCTTTAAAAAAGGCGATAAAATGCTTGACGAAAATTACAGACCTATCAGCCTCACATGTATGCTTTCCAAATGCAGAATCACATAATTCCACAAGAACAGTACGGTTTCCTACCAAAAAAAAAAAAGATCTGCAGAAATAAATATCCTTAAGTGCCTGGATAACTGGACTAGGAACAACGATGAACATATGTGCTTGGACTTTGAAAGGGCATTTGATATAGTACCAATAAAGTTACTTTTGCTTAAGCTGAAACATTATGGTGTAAGAGGGCAGCTTTTATCGTGGATTGAAGCATTTCTACGAAAAAGATCCTTCCGAGTTAGAGCAAATGGAGCTCTTTTAAGCAACCACAGCGTAATTAGTGGTGTGCCTCAGGGATCGGTGTTGGGTCCACTACTTTTTCTTGTGTACGTATCAGACATAGCAAACAAAATCCAGACAAATATCAGTTTCTTTGCCGATGATACTAAATTGTTCTGCGAACCTCTAAGACAAAGCCGAGAATTTGAAGAAGATCTTAAAACTATAGAAGCGTGGACTCACTTGGAAGATATCACTTAATGCCAGCAGGTGCACCATGCTGCATCCGGGACCAAATAATCCCAAGAAACCATTATACCTCAACAATACTCTACTGAAAACTGTCACGCAACGAAAGGATTTTGGAATTACTATCTCGGATGATCTGAAATGGGAACCCCACATATGTAATATTATCAAGAAGGCTAACAAAATAATATACCTTATCCAAAAATCATTCCACAACAAATCTAGCCATTTTATCCTTAAATTGTATAAGACCTACATAAGACCAATTCTGGAATATGGACAATCTATCTGGAGTCCATATTACATTAAAGACATCGAAGCTCTTGAAAGGGTACAGAGGAAGGTAACACGTATACCTAATGAATTAATAAACTTGCCTTACCAAGAACGCCTGTCCATACTGAATCTCATCTATTTAAAAGAGAGAAGACAACGTGGGGATCTAATTCAAACCTATAAAATACTTTCCAATTACTACTTAGTAGAATTAGACATATACAGAGTAAGCGAAGACAGAAATTTAAGGGGACATAGCAAAAAAATTGATAATAAAAATGTGCAAAGCTTCACCGTAAAAATTTCATTTCCAATAGAGTTGTCTACACATGGAATGGCCTACCTGAAAACACAGTGACAGCACCGACGGTAAATGCCCTTAAAAACAGAGTTGACAAGGATCTTCTAAACCTCGGAAACACACTGGTGCTTACTGAAGTTCCCATCACTGTGATTCTTTGCCTCTGATTAAAGTTCCCCATTTGTGATAAGTGATAACATTAATGTCTGTGTTTAAAAGCAATAATTAACTGAGATACCAAATAGTTCTCTGTGATCTAATAAACCTCCTGTGATGTATACGCGGACTAACGTTTAACAAACTAGTACCGAACAGTTCCATCGGGTAAAATTACTCACTGTTCGCGAAATAATAATAATAATAATTATATGTGATAAGGACGATATTTATACTTTTTCAAAATCCGCCACACTTATTTCCTTGACACCGGTTTTCTGAAAAATGCCAGTTTGACTAACGGTATGATTTTCCTGTACTGCCAATAGGACCCATAATTAATTTTCTTCATTAACAAAGGGTTTATTGATTACGGCTTTCTCTCAATATCTGGATATCTTTCAGCATACACTTGACTCGCTAGAAGGCAATTTCCTGCACATTCTCTCAATATAAAAAACATATTTACCATTTCCAAAGTGGTAAAATCGACATTTTGTGAAAGTTAGTACCTAATTTTCGCAACTGAACAAATATAAAATAAATGTATTCGGCTGTCATGGTGACAATCTAAACAAAGAAAAAATCATGGCAACTCGATTATGAACAAAAATAAAATGAAATGAATGAAAAATAGCAAAAAGTGTAGACTTTTACAGTTAATATCCAAATATCTAAAATACGGTAAACTCTAAGAGGTATCAGTAGAAAGGATATTAAAAGGTCTTTCTAAAAATCAAAAAATATATAGGGTGGTCCATTTAAAAAAAAGGGAGAATTTTAATATGTTGCATAATGTAATCACCCTATATAATAAATGTACTAAACCCGAATATTTTTTGTTGTAAAGATGGGCAGCAATTTAAAATATTATTTCTGAGTGTACTATTTCATTCAGTTGCTTTTAGTAATTTGGAAATGGTAAGTAAACTAAAGCAATTTTTTAGATAAAATCGTAATTATTTCTCAAACTACTAAAAATAAATTTACATAACCCTATATTAAAATGATCAGCAGCTCGGTGCCCATCTTTTAGGCCAATAATATACAGGGTGTTTTATTTAAAAAAATATAAGTCTTGTTCGCCTCACTTTTTTGAGCCACCCTGCATAATGTAAAATATATTTAAAATATGCCACTTTTAATTCCAAACCTCATGTTGTTTCAATATTTTTGATAAGTTCTTCGATAAGGATGCAATCTTTTCTCCCCGCTTCGTTGGCCGACCCGGTATATTTTAGCGCAGCTGGAAGTTGGAAAAAAGAATTAAGCATTGCATTCTCTGGAATGTTTATTTGTCTTTTAAATATGGTGATAAGTAGTTTTACGTTCCTTGGAATGTGCACTTGCGTTCTAAATATGGCGATTTACTCTCTTCATAATTATAGTAAATGATTTTCATGATTTAATAAGGTTTCCTTAATCACTAAAATTCTTCTAATTTAATAAACAAATTAGAGACCATAAAAGTTTATCTTGTTTAAATTTTAAACTGGAGCCAAACGTTCAAGTGATATAGGTATTGCAATGATTAGACTGGCTACATAGTGTGTGGCATTAAATGGTTTGAATTAAGAGCCTTCGACGAATCCAAATAAATCCCTAAACTATTTATTCGAATCTGCTCTAACACAAGGTAAGTACCTACCTGAATCTATTTAAGTGCCTACACCTATTAAAAATGCAAATTCTAATTTTTAAAAAGTACCCAGTAGTTTTGTAATTCGCTTTATGAGATTGTTCTGCCGCATTCCTTAAGATCAAAGGGCAGAATAAATGCACTTAAATTCAGCCAAAATATGCGCATATATATATAATATGCCTTGTTTGCCTTTAAAATATGTAATTATTTTTTTGACCAAATATGCATAGGTACTGGTATGCAACATTTCTTAATTTATTATAGTTAAATTAGGTTAAAGAAACACACTGGGTTCTAAAAAAGATGTTTTTTTTTTTAATGCAAGAAAAAAAAACAAAGAAAAATAAAAGTAGACAATTTTTTAACCTGAAATTATATAAAAGGCATTTATTACAAAATATTTTTCAAAATTTTCAACTAAAAAGGATTGTTTCCTATCAGTAAAACTATGTTTATACAAAGAGAAGCTTCTTTTAACATCTACTGGTGTAATAGGACAATACTGAAACTTAAACAAAAGTAAAGTATAAGGCCAAGATACAACTTCGTTGGATGGTTTACCTACATAAGTGCTTTTTACTGCAGTCAAGTATTTAAATCCTTCATTCTTTTTTACAGTTACATTCAATTTGTTTCTTACTTGACCTCCTACTTTACCAGGAATGTTGTTACATTTAGCGGAAAAAGTTTCAACACTACTAATTGTCTCTAAAAGTCTCTTACACTTAAATTTCTACTCACTAACGAGGATGTTATATCCGGTATAAAAGTTAATAAAAACAAGATCTTTAACTACACTTGCACTTTTTAACAACTCTTTACCTTGCACAACACACTGCGAATCGTCATCTAAATCCAAAATTAGTTCTTTAATAGTTAATAATCCATCTGCACTCTTAGTGCTTTTAGAAACACTTTTTTTACATTTGAAATAATTTATTTACTAAAGGATATTCAGTTCTGACGGTTTCTGCGACTCGGTTTATTCCATGTAAAAGACAAGTCACATGTGCCATATTGGGGTAAAAGATTCTAAAGTTTTGGCCTACTTTTACCATATACGGTGCTGCATCAGACAAAAGCACTAAAAACTTCTCACCTGGGACTGGATTTGGTAAGAAGAAGCTCGATAGGGACTGCTGACTAAATCGGGTTACATTATTAGTTTTGTCTAGCTGCTTAGAAGCTATAAAATATGGGTTTCTTGCTTTATCTTCTTGAAGTGCTTCAATCATAGGATGTGCGATATATCTGCCACAAGCATCTTTGCTCTCATCAACAATAATGTGAAAATCTTAATCCCTCAATGAAGCTCTAATTTCTTCTAAAACGATTTCGTATACTGAATGGACATTATTCTTTCGTGGATTCGTCAGGAATGGTTTGTTGACAATAATTTTACAAAATTCCTTTAAATTGAGGATTTTGCAATTTTTTAATGGTATGTTTGCTGCGACCAAAGCCTTGCAAAAGTCTTCTTGAAAAATTTCCTTTTCAGATTTCGTTTTTTCTCCAAAATTTTGAAATCCGTTTTTTACACTCATGTGAACTGGCTCAGATTTCATTGTTTGTAACTTTGATTTAGGCAGCAGTGTTTTCAAATGTTGATCGATTTGGAACTTCTTTTCACGAGCAATAATTTTTGCACAAGCTTTACAGAAGACTTTTTCGCCACTAAACTCTAACTCTGGGAAATTTTTAATCCACGAAGACGTTCTCGCCACTTTAGACATTATGAACACAAATTTGAAATCATTAGTTTCATACTGAAAATACTGAAATCTTTCGATAAACTAAAACAGAAGTACGTATTACAACCCGATATAAATACAGTTTGTTAAGCAGGTAATAATAAGGCATTATTAAATGACAATAAATAACCCCTAATAATATACCTGCAAACTCCGGAAACCCCCAATAAATACCTTGTGTATAACCAAAATGTAAATATTAATTATTATATAATTATCCCCAGATTGGAAAATCCCTGAAACAAGTGCCGGACTGGACATTAAACCTATCAGTCTACGAGTTTTCATGACCGGACGTTTTTAATTTTTTGATAACGCCGAAATTTGGAAAAATTATGCGCTTTATTATAAAATTGATAAAATATGCAAAAAATACATATATCTGCACTTTGCCTTTACTTATGATATCTTTGGGCATCTCTGCTTAAGTATTAGTTTGTCTGGGCTTCCTAATTTCTCCAATTGGTAGGCATAACTTTTTATTGCCTTTCTCGTAATATCTCTTTAATCATTTTTACAAATAATACATTAGTACGAACATGGTCTGTGTATATTGAATGTTGTATTATAATTTGTTACGGGTGAAGTTCACAGAGTGAGCAGAGTCAGCACTGCCCGTGCGTCGACTTTTCCCAGAGCTTCTGGGCAAGGTGTGCAAATATCGATTATTAGCAGATTGTGCGGTGGGCAATATGGAATTATTACATTTATTTGCAATCTTTGGCCAACTTCAATACATATGGTGACTGTTCTATTTGGTGACGAATAGCCAACAAATAATATTCCTCAGCTGGAAATATATGAGGAACCCATCCCTATAAATATAAATGTAAAAATCTTAACTTAGTGCAGGGCAATAAATTGCGCTTTAAGGAGCATATAACGTCGCTTCTACAAAAAGCATATACATCCTTGAAATTAATTTATGGTCAACGGTCAGAAGATCAAAGCACTGTTGTGTGAATCATTTGTACTGTCTAACATTAATTATGGTGATTGTGCGTATAGACCTTGCCTAGAGAATGTAGGATATCAATTGGTTAAATAATAATATGTTCTATCGACAAAAACTGCATCAAGGATGTTTTTTTTTTTACAAAATACTAAAATTTAGAACGCCTGAATACCTTTATGACAGACTTACATTTCGAACAGACATCCATAATTTGAATTTGAGACACAAGAATTGTCTTACTAACCTAAACATAAGAAAGAAATATTTAAACGATTCTTTCCACACAATACTGCAACGTTTAATGATATAATAGATGATCCAAATTTTGTAGCATCGTGCAGTCTTTAAAAAAAATTATAGAAAAATATTAGAGCATTTAGCATTGAGCAAAATTGATCTGGAATTATTGATTATTGTATCAGTGTTTATATACATATTATATAATATACTAGATCATATACTATACTTCGTGTAGTGCTTTTTTGTATGTGTGTGTGTGTTTGTATAGAGTGGCAAAAAAGTCGCGCATAATGCCTGTAACTTTTGAATTACCTCGTATACGAAAAAGTGACCTTTATGAAAGTTGTTCAGGTTAGTTCAGGTTAGTTATTATAAAATTATTCCCCACATTTCTACCTGCATGAATTTTTTCTGCCATTTCTGGCTTGGTTGCCATAGAGACCAACTTACTTTTTTTAAATGGAACAGCTAGAAAATTGAACAACTTAACATCGGAAATAATAAATAAGTGAAACCCTTTCCAGTGGATCAAGTGTTCAAATGACCCATTTTCTGCTAAGCGGAGGAGCGCCAGTCGAGCCCTGAACCTGTCTACAACGTTTAAAAGGAAGTTCTCTGGAATGGCCCGAATTTCAGCACTAATTTTGATTTTTAAAGATTCCAAGTCATTTGGACGATTAACGTAGACTTTGTTCTTTAAGTGTCCCCACAAAAAGAAGTCGAGCGGGGTTAAGTCCGGGGATCGCGCTGGCCAGTCAATAGCATCTCGTCTGCCTATCCAACGTCCTGGAAATTGTTCGCTTATTTACCGGTTGAGTCAATAAGAAAGGCGGCCGGCTATCTCGGAAGCCGTTAGTCGCACAGCTTGTGGAATTTTTTTTATGATAAAATCGCCGATGAGAAATCGCTGGAAATTATTTTTAAGTTCTTACGACGGTCGCTAGGGGGCGTAACACCCATGGCCAATTAAAAAAGATCATTTATTTCCGGAATTTGACCAATAAACATGTATTGAAAATATTCCTATCTTAATACTTGGAAAATTTGCAATACATTTTTTTCGGGCAATTTTTTTTGTCTCTCCTCAAATAAAGTGGTGAGGGAACGTCAATTGTTTTTTGATATTTTGATTGATAACTTCGGTTTGGCTTAACCGAATTTGACAAACTTAGTCTCGTTGAAAAGAGGTTTCTTTGTTTTATCGTTTGCATTATAAACTATGTCTTAGTTATGTTTACAGTGGCCGCTAGTTTTGTTTGACAACTTAATAGTATTTACGATTTTTATTGGAAATTTTAAATGGTATGGTATGTTTCTTTTTACAGAGTTAAATAGAGGCTAAAAATCCTAGATAACCAGTGAAAACCTCGTTTCCCTAACTCTTTTGTAGCCAGAGATATGGCCAATCAAATTTTAATTGCAACATTTTATCGATGTTAAATCGTCTACCCTCCTAAAATACTTATTAATTACAATAATAATAATAGTGGACGATTTGTTGAATAGGTAGCTATTATAAAAATTCTATTAGAAAATATTATTGCAAAAAGCTAAAATCAGTACTGTCATTATTTACACCCGGTAAAACCATTCTGCAAGAAGGAATTATGTGATTCCTGAGGAGGTCTACATATTTTTCGTCATTTAAATTACCGTCTTTGAAAAAGATCCCACAATATGTCTACCAACTATGCCCGCCCAAACATTAACTTTTTCGGGCCTCTAAGTATGACCTTCCTGGAACCAGTGAATATTCTCAGCAGACCAATAACGATAATTGCGTCCATTAACAATGCCATTTAAATGAAAAGTAGCTTCATCCGAGAAAATGATATTTGTTGCGAAGTTATTATCGTTATTGCATCTTCCCATCATCAGGTCACAAAATCCAGCTCTTCTATCAAAATCGTCCTTGTTTAACTCGTACACCAACACCAACTTTATTTTGTAGGGATGCAACTTCTCCAGCTTAAACAAATTTTTCACTGACTGATGAGACATTAAAATCCATTGCCATTGGCCTGGATGATTGTGTTGGATTTTCATGTATTGAGAGCATGATATCCAAAGCTTTGTCTCCCCCGGTTGTTGTTTTAGGTCGACCTAATCTAGCGGCTTCCCTAACACTGATTTATTGGAGGCCTATTTGGATATAATTCATTGAAAAGTTGACAAACCTGATCTTGCGATCTCTTCATATTTCCGTAACCGCTCATTATTAAAATTTCAACTAGTTGTTTCTCATTCAGATCAACCATAGTGTAAACAAATTAGAAATCAGACAACAGAAAATTAAACAGGAACTCAAAATTGACACCTTTTAGGTCATGAAAACACCTTGACTCAACTTTTGGGTATTAGGTAGGAATAATTATAATTAGTAATTAGGAAGTTACAGGCATTATGCGCGACTTCTTTGCCACCCTGTATAGTACATATTATGTGTCCTTATAATGTTTAGGTACACTTAGCCATGCTATTAATTTTTGGATTTTTGAGATTGCTTTTGATTTTTTCTTTTTACTTTTGGGCAATCAAATTATTTATAGTTTAGTGTTAACTGGTATTAAGAAGCTCCTGGCTGTTGGCGAAGAATCGGTACCTTGTTACCTATCAACAGACCTTTATTTACTATATTGTTGCCGTATTACATTGTTAATTGTAACTATTATGGTAAATGGTGTGTTCAACGGGGGGAGTTGAAAAGTTTTTGAAGTATTGAATCACACTTAGTATATAATACTTGTGTACATGGTGTCCTATAATGATAATTTCGGACCGGGTAGATTGTGTCAAAATAGGGTCCAAGGTCATATGTAACATTTTGTTCAATATCCACCTACATCTAACCAGGCTATCCAGAATAAGCAGGGGCACCGTCGTGTTAGAAATACATCCTCAACCTGAACCTTAGGGGTACTTCGTCGAACAGTCCTGCTAACTAATTTTGAAGGAAGTCCGAAAATTTCTCACTGCTTAAACTATTTGGTATTTCAATTCGACCAATCAAGTGATTTCCAATTATTTCCGCCCACAAATTGACGGAGAACCTATATTGACAATTAGTTCTTCGCACTGCTCTCGGATTTTCATCGTGCCAAAAGCGAGAAATATGGATATTAAACACCTGATGCCCATAAACCCATCGACATAACTGGATCCTGGGTGGGAAATCTCTAGGCAACAGCTCTTGAACCACCGGGTAATGATATGGGTAAAGACCTTGCATCTGAGTCATTCTTCCTATCTAAAATAAATATTCGTTATATTTATGGATACCAATATAGTAAATGCATTACAATTGATTTCGGAATGTTGACGTCTCTAGCCAATGGCCTGAGTTTGACTTGAAGATTATCTTCTGTTCGTTCAAGTGCATCTTCCAAATCTTAATCCCTCTAAGTCATCCTTGCCCACGAAGGTGTTAAAACGAAACATTATCCACCAAACTTCTATGAACTCCCTCAAATACTTTGCGACCAGGAAGTCTTGTGGAAAACGTCTGCGATACTCCGGTACCGCCGGAACGTCCATTAGCTCGCATTTCCGCACTTGTGTCCATTTGAAAAAAAAATCTATTACTTTTAGCCGTAGAACATGGTGGTAAAGTGTTGTCCCTTGAGTGGGCAAAGTTCACACATAAATACAATAATTTCCCATTGCCCACCACTAGTTCAGCAGCATGGATACTGCGCATTCTATAAACCGTGCACGACCTGCTAATAAATCGATTTTAGCGAACTCTGCCCAGAGGTACTGGGTACTGGGCAAAGTCGACACTACCCAGGGGACTACTGATTCTGCACACCCTGCAGACTTCGTCGATAACATACAGGGTGTTATTTAAGTACGTGGCCAAACTTCAAGGGATGATTCTTTGAGTGATTCTAAGACGAAAAGTTTATATAAACATAGGTCCGATAATGCTTCGTTTTGAAGATACTGGGTGTCAAACTTTAAAAAAATAATAGTTTTTTCGTAAATATCGTAATAATCCTTTAGCCGATTTTGTAGAAATTTGGCAGTGTTATTTAGAGTAGTAAGGTATATTAATCAAAACTGTCTCCTCCATGGGCGTGCTAGATTTTTCGGCATGTATAGTACCTAATCCTGGTTACCTGTTTGCTAATTATGTGGTTATTATGCCTTTACAGGTGCCTCTATTGGAATGATACACCTATTTATATCTATACAACTTGGGTGTTTGTCTCTCAGTAAAACTAGTCAAAGTGTGAAGGGTCAGTGTTTTTTTAATTAAATATGGAGAATTTTCAACAATTGCCTAAACGCTCTAGAGTCGGTCCATGTACAGTAAATGAAGAAAAAAAATAATTCTTAACTGTTACGTTTCTATTAAAAGTAAGAATGCAGATTTGAGTGTTGACAATGCAGTGTAATTTACAGCAGATATGCTTAACGTTGGGAAAACAATACATACATTTTTAAAAGAAGAAAAAAGTGTTGGCTTTAAACTTTCAAAAACTTCTCCAGAACGACCAAAACATGAGCTGGATGACGTTTTAATGCAGAGAATAAGGCGAGAGGTTTATAGTTTTTTTTTTTTAAAGAAATTTCCACGCTGTACAAAATTTTGTCCTCAATCCGAGAAGACCAGGACTTCGGACTTCCTATTTATGTACGCTTTGGAAATTATTAAAAAGAATGGGCTTTCGGTGGGAAAAACATAATAGGCAATCGATTCTAATAGACAGAAGCGATATCGTCTGTTGGAGAAGAAATTACTTACGAAACACCCGAAAAGCCAGAAAAGGCGCTATATCTCCGTAACCGTGCATTGTAAAAAAAAAGCGTGAACACAATTTGTAGGTTTTTTTGGGCTCTACAACTTTTGTATTTATGCGATTGAGCAAAAAAATATTTTTCGCGTCAAAAATAAGAAAAAAGTGATTTTTGGCGACTTTGGCGCCCTCTGCTTTCTGCATTTGTAGTCGTAGCGCAGTGACTCCATGAGATAAATTGTGGATAATATTGTTTTCTACAATATTTGTTTACAAAATATTTCTCTGCGACTTACCGTTCTTGCGGAAAATCAAGTCAAAACTCTTTTTGAGTTTCCCACAAGCGCCCAGGGAGGGGGCCCGACAATTTGATTTTAAGCTAATCACATGCCCTCCTAACCATTTATGAAATAAAATCGCTTATGGTATTTTTTTCCCGTAACCCCGCTTTTCCATAACATATTGATTGTACTAAAAGTAAAATTTGTTTGAACAATTATTTTTCCTTCCATGGCAGTCTTACTTTTTTGTTACTTTCAAAACACTGCAATAATAAATAACGTTACTTGTTTTATCGAAAACAGTTAATCTGAGCGAAAAAATTCAATCAATGTTTTGTTCTCAAAAACGAAGCAAGATACGAAAGAAATGCTAAAAATAAAAAAAGTAGTAGTTTCAGTTGCATAATGCGAAAAAAATACAAAAATTGCAAAAAAGTCAGTGGCGCACATTTTTATCTTAGTTATCTTAGTTAAGGTGCCTTCCCGGACGCCATCGGAATAACAAATTTTAATCTAGTTAAGGCCGAATTGGCCCCTTACTACCCTAAGTAATACTGCCAAATGTCAACAAAATCGGCTAACGGATTATCAAGACATTTACGGAAGAACGATTTTTTTGTTAAAGTTTGACACTCTGTATCTTGAAAACGAAGCATTACCGGACATATGCTTATTTTATTTTTATTTTACTTTTGTCGTATTTTATTATCTAGTTCGATTTGTAATACTTTTTATTATTTTTGTTATTATTTGTTGCATTCAGAATTTATCCAAACTGTCTAAAATTGTTCTGAAGCCGAATAAATTTGTTGTTATTCATCTGCGGCAAATTCGGATACATTTAATTAAATTTTCTGCAGGTTCTGCTAATTATTTTATCACACTGTCCAACTGTCCATGGAAAATAAATAAATTCATTAAAACTGTATTAGAGTAATTATTATTTTCCGCCATTGTAGGTACTCAAATCACAATTATTAAAAAAATTACATTTATATAAAACAAGTTGCCATGGCGACTATGTAACAAAAAATTTGTATCCATAGCCCACTACTATTAAAACCCTTGAAAGTTTGTCGATTCATGAAGTTTTATGAATAAACGCTAATAAATCGAAAACTTGAAGTTAGGTATTAGGCAAAGTATAGAAACTCTGTAAGCTAGTTTTATTGGCTTTTTAAATCCGATTATACAGGGTGTTCCATTTAAAAAAATAATTTTTCTGGCATTTTTGTAAGTTACCGACATAAATTAATTTCTGTACCGCCCTGTATACTTAAACTAAGATGTGACCAAAAGATCAAATGCCTAGATGCATTGTTCAGGTATAACCCAAATTTCAGCTCAAAATTGTTTAATAGGAGGGAGATATTAAAATTTATTGAAAGTCCTTTTTCCGTAAAAAAAAATGAAATTAATTTATTCCCGAAAACGACTACAGATAGGTATAGGGAAATGTTAAGAGAAGTTGGTCATAATTATATGCGGAATTCGAAAATTGAAGAATATACAGGGTATTCTATTTAGAATAGCTATGTTGCGACCGGTTTAGAGTAGAAGCGGCAACACCGCATGGTCAAAAATATTTTTAAACTGTAGACCATGATCGTTTATTCCGGTTGCCAAATTTTCAAAATGATCCGTTATTTAGTTCTCTATAAACGTCTAATACGCCATCCACCGTGGGACACCCTGTATATATATACAGTGACCGGCAGAAAGTGCGCAGCATATGGAAAAGTTTTTTATTTTTAAGTTTAGAAAATTAATTTGATTTTAGATAGGTTTTGCATGTTCTCAAACCAAAATAACACCCATTAAATCCGGTAAAAGTCTTATGGTATACGAGGTAGGATCAAAAATTTGAAATTGCGCTAAGAGTAAAGTACCTCCAACTTTCATTTTAGAATATTTTTTTACTAAGAATTATTGGTTAAATTTCAAATGTATACTCAAATTCCAAATTTCGCCTATTTTGGACAAAAAAATGGATTTAATCGTGTTTTCTGAATAACCCTGTACAAAAAATAAATGGCAACCGAACAGTACGAAAATAAGATTTTCTGCAGACTTTGTTAGGGATAACCGTCGATCATAAGTCCGATTAGTTCGTTTTCATAATATTATGGCTTTTTAAAATAAAAACATAAAAATATTAAATATTTTTGCTGCACACCGTATTTTATTTTCTGAGGGAACAAGTTAATTTCATCTAACTGATATTTTTTTATTTACTTTGACATAAAGCATCTCCTAAATAGTTTTTTTATACATTGAAGCATGCATAGAAAGTTTCCTTTTGATTTATAAAGAAAAAATTTTTAATTAAAAATATATTTTTTGTACAACTGTCAAAAAAAGTTGACATTTTTTCATCGCTATCGATACGTAAACCTTTTGTTTTTTTAACAGTGAAAAAAAGACTTTTTTTTACGGTGAAAAAAATACTTTTTTTAACTGGAAAAATGATTTACAAAAAAAACGATAAAACATTACTTTTTAAAAAATGTATTGAATTTTTTTGTACAAATTTACTAATTAATTACCAACTACCAAAAAATCTCATTTGTTACAATAATAATTGATGGTGAAGTTCGAACAATTGCTTCCAATATTAATTCCCGAAGCTAGTCCACCTTGCTGCTGATCAGAAACGCTAGATATTCCTTGAAAAGTTGAGTCCACAATTGTATCAGTTATATTGATTTGTTTGGAAGTAGAGGAACAATTTAATTTATTAGAAATATCAATTTTATTACTCAAACTATCTTCTATATATCCTTCTGCTATGGCGGCAGATTTCCAACCACCGTGGCGTTTTATAGATGTCATGTTACCCCCTTGCATTGGCTAAGAGAGTTGCAGAACTCCTCCTAAAACAGTGACCTGTGTAGCTCTTATGCAATTCTTTTCCCAGCCATTTTGCAATCAAGCTAGGAATTTCCCCTATTTTATTTATTCCCACATGTTGGTCAACACATTTTCCTCTTGAATATTTTAAAAATAATCTCTTTTTGTGTGTATGGGACGGCCTTAGTACTCTATACTTGCGATATATCTCAATATAATCAGAATTTGAAACGGTAAACATTCTTGGGCAATAGGTCTTTGTATCCGGTATTTTAACAATCAATATAGACCCGGTATCTTCAATGTCATCAATAGTTACCTTCAATAATTCTTCACGGCGACAAGCACCGCTGATTCCCAAAATTAACGCAACCTACAATTAAAAAAATATTGAAATTTCTGAAATAATACAAAATTTTGATCATCTGTACCTTATAAAGTAAATTTGTTTCATCATCAGCTTCTTGAATGAATTTATTAATATCGTCTCTCGATAAAACTTTAGATTTCTTCCCTCGGTATCCGACGTTTTTGTTCTTAATAAAAGGCACGGCACCAATTTTGAAAACTTCTTTATATCAATATTTTCTTTAACATTCAATGTACTCTTCAACATTGAGTAGACACTCCATAAAGTAGAAGGTTTTACAGTTTTTGATTTCTCCTCAAAATAGCATATAAGTACCTTTTCAGACACTTTTTGTATATTTTTCTTGCCGCACCATTCACGGAATTGGTTATAATTTTTCTCGTATATAAATTTTGATTTCGCCGGTAACATGTTAGCTATAGCCGAATTTGCTATATCGGCTATATCTGAAGGAATCTCGCTATCACTATCGTAATCTACATCCATTTTAAGTACTTATACTATTTATTTAAAAAATTGCAATAAATATGAACAGCTATCAACGTATGACAACAAAACAAGCAACGTGCCAACAAACCATTTCTATAGTAACGACAGGGCTGTTAACTTGATTATGTGAAATTATATGGTAAAATTTTTTTTCTACTAGCGTGCGGAAAAACGCATTTTCCGCACATGTTTTAGTGCGGAAAATCCACTTTTCCGCACCGTGCGGCAAAGATTTTTCCGCACTGTTATATTTTGAAATTAAATGTTTTAGTGCGGAAAATCCACTTTTCCGCACCGTGCGGCAAAGATTTTTCCGCACTGTTATATTTTGAAATTAAATTTAATTAAATTAAATGCTGTACGATTTGAAGTCACTGTTCATCATATTACCTTTGAAATATCTTAGTTGCTATGGTGTATATAACCAGTTGTTGATTCCTCACGCTAGTAGAAAAACTATTGCTATATTATAATATACAATTTTACCGATTAATTCAAACTTTCAGTTGTACAAAAAATGTTGTTTGTATTTCGTTTGTGAAATTCGTGTTTTAATGGCACATTCGAGAGAATTTTTCGCCTCGACCTGCGGTCTCGGCAAAAAATTGACACTCTCATATGCCATTAAAAAAACACTCACTTCACGCACTTAATACAAAAATAACTATTGAACGGATTTTATTTCTCACGCAAAATAAGGATCAATATAGGTTATTTTCATTTATCAAATACACTTTTAGGATAATCCAACTAATAGGTAATACATTTTTTAACTCAATAATAGGAAACAAAAAATGCTAATTAAGACTATTTACATTAACTATAATTATTATAACTTTATATTTCTACATGTCCTCCTCCATTTTCTATACATTTTATAGTTCTTTTGTTAAATTCTTTGGCTACGTTCCTTAAAAAAGCCGGATTGATTCTAGCGATACACTGTCTTATAACATTTTCCAGATGATCCAAATTTCTAAAAGGCCGATACTTATACACCTGGTTTTTACGTAACCCCAGAGAAAGAAGTCTAGAGGAGTAATATCCGGCGATCTTGCAGCCCAGCGATTTTCTGAAAACCGTCCAATCCATTTGTTGTAAAATTGTTGATTTAACCATTCCCTTACTTGTAAGGTACCGTCAAACGGGGTAATTTCGATCATGCGGGGCAAAGTCGATCAAGCACGCCCCTGTGAAGAAAATAGCGCGTAAAATGGAACGGTTGCGTTTTCATCTAGTAACAGTGTTGTCCACCGGTTCAGTAAGGGTGTAGTTGTGCTCTAGTTCTGAGTGTTTACTGATACATAAGGTAAGTACGTGTAGAAAAACCTGTTTATAAAAGGTTGAAAATTGGCTAAAATTGAAACATGCGAAAACGATTGATTCCACAGCTAACAGATTTCGCGAAGAAAAAGAATTCGTAAATATACGGGAAAACATAGTTATTTGTGAATGTAAATAAACAAAAATAACACTATAATTTAATTTTTTTAAAGCTCAACTGGAGATTTTTTAAAAAAATCCATTGTTAAGGGGTAATTTCGATCACTTTCAGTTTTAGGAATATGTTTTACCTTTTAATTTTAGAAGTAAAATTTCAGGTTAGTTGTTCATTTTTTGTAGTAAACTAACGTACGGAGAACGACCTGTACAGTGTTGCCAAGCATATCGCGATTTCCTGTTTAGTGAGAGAGTCATTTAATATCTATATTAATTCTGTTCATATTTGTTTTCAGATGCCTCGACACTACCAAAAAAAGTTTGGACCACGGGGAAAGAAAAATTATAATGCAATATTTGTTGAAAGGGCAGTGGCGGCGGTAAAACAAAAAAAAATGTCAATGAGGGCTGCCGCTGAGCGATTTGCCGTCCCTTACTCGACACTTAATGACCATTATCACGGACGACATCAGCTTAAGTATGGGAGGCCGTCCGCTCTAGATGAAAACGAAGAAAAAATGTTGACTGAAGGCCTGGAACTTTGCGCTAATTGGGGATTTCCCTTAAAGCCCATCGACATGAAACATATCGTTAAGCAATATTTAACAAAGCGTGGAGTGACAGAACCAAGGTTTATAGAGAACTTACCTGGAACAGACTGGTTTAATGGTTTTATGAGGCGAAATCCCAATCTTACCATAAAACTAGCAGAAAATACAAAACGGGTTCGAGCAGCGTTAAGCTACGAGTTAGTGGAAGATTATTTCAATAATTTAAAAGATGCCGTCAAGGATATTCCAACTTGTAATATCGTTAATTATGACGAAACCAATTTCGTAGATGACCCCGGCGCTGTGAAAGTCGTCTTAAAAAAGGGCACCAAACATGCACATAGGGCCATAGATAGCACGAAAACTAGCACCACGGTGATGTTTGCGATAGCAGGAGACGGCACAATGCTTCCACCATACATTGTGTATAAAGCAAAACATTCGTATGTGGGGTGGACTGAAGGGGGTATAGAAGGAGCCAGATACAATCGCACTCTCAGCGGGTGGTTTGATTCCACCATCTTTGAAGACTGGTTCTATTCTATTGTTTTGCCGCATTTTAAAAAGCTAGATGGAGATAAAGTTCTACTTGGAGACAATTTAAGTAGCCACATCACAATGAGCGTAATACAGGAATGCCAAAATAACAATATTAGGTTTGTCCTGTTGCCACCCAACTCTACACACCTGCTACAACCTTTAGATGTAGCTTAGTTCCGACCTCTTAAGGCGGCATGGAAAAAGGAATTAGAAAAATGGAAGTTAAAAAATAGAGGAGTGCTTCCTAAAACTTTATTTCCAAAACTTCTTAAGGATACTGTGGAGTCTGTTGGTCTCAAATCTGAAGCCAACTCTATTGCAGGGTTCAAGGCATGTGGCATCGTTCCATTCAATCCGGACGCTGCACTAAAGAAAATTCCACGTAAAACAGTTGACGATACACTTAAAACATCATGGACAGATGCTATAATAGATCATCTTGAACAACTTCGGACGGGTCCAACGAAGACTATAAAACGAGGGAAAAAACTGAATGTATCTGCAGGAAAGAGCATAGGGACATCGGATCTGTTAATAGCTGAATCCAGACGCACATCACAAAACGTTAAAACCAGAAGGCAGAGACGGGAGACAAGTGACAGCCAATCAGAAGAAGAACGTGGACAAGCTAAAAATAGGAATATAAGTGACATTGAGTCAGAAAAAGAGTCGGATTTAGAGGTTGCGGAATCAGATAAGTCATTCACAGAAGAATACGAAATAGGAGAACCCTCTACCCTAAGCGAAAGCTTGGCAGAAGAGCAAAATTCTTTGCCAGAAGGGCAAAATTCTAAGGTTTTTAAAGTAAAAGACTACGTATTAGTAAAATATAAAACCAACAAAAGAGACAGACATTTTATTGCCAAGATTGAAACTATCTCAGATGAAGAACTAACTGTTAATACAATGCGCAAGAAGGAGTCAAAAAAAGATGTGTTTTTTGTGTATCCGCAAATTCCGGACCTATCAATAATTACGTTTGAGCAGATTAAAAGAAAAGTTAACTTGAAAGGAGAAAAACGTGGAAGGCACTTCTTTCATCTACGCGAAGAAGAACAAGATCTTCTGGAATAAGTTTTAATATTTGTTTTGATTTTTTTTTTATATCTTTGACCAAAGTTATTTTTAAAAAGCTGTGTTTTTTTTACAGCTAAGGATTTAATATTTTTTGTTGTATTTTATTTAAGTTTTGACTGAACTTATCTACCTATGTAAAGAATATGTGATATTTTTTGTAGATAGGTAGATCTAAGAATTTGTGATTATGTTTTGTTCCTATGTTTTTCTATTATTTTTAGTTGTTCGTGAAGTTTTCTTTAGTTATAGCAACCAAGAGCTGTAAATAAGACTAAATAAAGAAGTATTTTTCTATTTTTTAATGGATTTATTACCCTAAAATTTAAAAAATTAGTTTTGATGTCTTTTTTTTTAATATTTGTTGATCGACTTTACCCTTTGAGAGGGTAAAGTCGATTTTTCTATGCTTTTAAATAGGTGATCGACTTTACCCCAATATGCGGGGTAAAGTCGATCACTCTTTAAGGAAAAATAAAAATTGAATGGTAAAATTTAAAAAAATAATAATAGGTTCATCAAATGGCTTAATGTTTAAGGTATCTTCATTTTTAATTTTATTTAAAAAAATTAAATCGTTTAGGCGCTATGCTAAAATAACCTTTATTTTTGATCGACTTTACCCCGTTTGACGGTACTATAAATAGAAGCACCATCTTGTTGGAAATACAGATTTTCTCTTAAGTTTAAGGGCAGATCATCGAGAAAATCGCTTATTTCATTCTGCAAGAAGTTTAAATATCTAGTGCCATTTAAATTTTCTCTGAAGAAATATGGCCCCACTATTTGAGTATTTAATATACCACACCAAACGTTGGTCTTAAAAGAATATTGATCTTTACATTTAATTATAAAATGGGGGTTTTGGTCAGCCCACCACCTGCAATTTTGGGAACTTACAGTGCCGTTGCTTGTGAAGGTTGCTTCGTCAGTAAATAATAATATTTCCAAAATGTCGATCATCTTCTTTTTTGCCTTGAAACCAAAAGCAAAAGTCAAACCTTGCATCTAGATCCCTATCTTGAAGGGTTCGCAGAAATTTGGGTTTATATGGTAAATACTTGTGATTCTTAAATATTCTTCTAATAGACTTTTTTGAAATACCAACTTGTTCTTCTCTTTCGGACAACGGCATCGTAGGAACTTCATTTACTGATAACAAAACATTTAAAGCGTTTTCTTCCGTAGCTGCAGTTTTTCTATGGACGGTTTTATCCTTATTTTCCACCGATCCACTTTGTTTAAATTTATTGACAATTCTAAATATGTGCAATTGTGAACATTTTTATTGTACCTATTGTTAAAAATAATTGTAACTGTGATAATTGTCACCATGAATTAAAACTATTGCAATTTTCTCCTGTAAAGACAACTTTCCAACTTCCATTTTTATAGCAGAACTAACTAAATGTCATTAATTTAATTTCAATATTTGACTTGTTTTCATGGTTGCTTTGATCTTAAATAGTATAGATTATGAGAAGGAAATTAATTTGTGTTATTATTTTTAGGCTTTAAGCTTGCCCTTGGGGCATAAAAAAATCAGTTTTTGAAGAAAAATTCTTTTAAAATTATTTTATTTTGCGTGAGAAATAAAATTCGTTCAAAATATATTTTTAATTAAAATTGTTTTCTTTATAAATCAAAAGGAAACTTTTTATGCATACTTCAATGTATAAAAAACTATTTAGGAGATGCTTCAAGTCAAAGTAAATAAAAAAATATCAGTTAAATGAATGATTTATGATCGACGGTAATCTCTAACAAAGTCTGCAGAAAATCTTATTTTCGTACTGTTCGGTTGCCATTTATTTTTTATACAGGGTTATTCAGAAAACACGATTAAATCCATTTTTTTGTCCAAAATGAGCGAAATTTGGAATTTGAGTATAACTTTGAAATTAAATCAATAATTTCTTAGTAAAAAAATATTCTAAAATGAAAGATGGATGTACTTTACTCTCAGCAGAATTTCAAATTTTTGATCGTACCACGTATACCATAAGACTTTTACCGGATTTAATGGGTGTTATTTTGGTTTCAGAACATGCAAAACCTATCTAAAATAAAATTAATTTTCTAAAGTTAAAGATAAAAAACTTTCCCATATGCTGCGCACTTTCTGCCGGTCACTGTATAGTGTATAGAGAGTGTTATTTAATAGGTGTTTGATATTTTACAGGACGATTCCTCAGTTATTTATTAGGTGAAAAGTTCATATAAGCATGGGTCCGCATGCTCTTTATTTTTGAGATACAGTCTGTTAAATATTTATTTTTATTTTTGTTTTTCGTGAATAATTTTTGAAATAATGTCTATATTTGGATGAAAATTGGTACCTATAGGTTTTCTGAAATGCGAAATTCGAATTTGATGTTAGCATGGCTCCCACTTGTAGAGGGCGCCACCTACGTGTCTTTTTCCTCTTTTGAGGAGTCATAAATGGATTTCTTAATCACTTTTACATGAAAAAGGCACATCTCTATTAACTCAAAAACTTAAACTGAACGTCCTATCAACAATGCCAGAAATATTTTACTTGACTACTCATTTAGATAAATATCCTTTTGTTTTTGTGGCGTCTTAAAATTGTTATAATCCCGTGTTGGGACTCTTAATAAAAACAGCTTAACACTATATTATCATTATTATCTCGGCCTGTGGTCTCTGGTCAACCGACAGAGCAGATAAACTTTTGTCCTTTGTAGATATAATAACTGCTTTAATTCATTATTCATTATAAAAATTGTTATTTGGATTTACGTCAAATCGTCATAACATCGTGGTACTCTTGTTGTGCTTGCATGGTGTTACAACTCGCTATATTAATTTAATATAATAAATATTCAATTACAGTCGTATATCAGGCCATAATAAGTTGTAATAAGTTTTAGAAAATAATAGATTGCTATACGTGGAGATAATAAGTACTTACGCAATAACAATAGAATAAAATTTAAAATGGTTTATAAAGCTGTTTTATTTGCAACGGCTGTAGTGATTTTGTGTGGATTTTCCAATGGATATACCGACTGTGGTAAGTTTTTTATATATTTACTCGAGTAGGTATCTACTTCCCACACAGCACAATCATGTTTCAGAAATATTTTGTATTAGTTTCTCCGAAAGATTTTAAATATTCCATAAATATTTCAAAACATTTATGATATATTGAATATGAATATAGAAAATATGATGCTTATTTATCTCCGAAATTCTTCTTTCTATGGGGCCCTGAAAGTAGACACTTGAAAATTATTAATTGTAACTTTTAATTATGATCACAATAATATTATGTGGGCATATATACGTGCATTTATATTTATAAAACTTTTCGTCACCGCTCCCGCTCGTCGCCACCGTTCCCGTCGCAACTTAACCTAAAGGGGAATAATGTATGTAATTATAAAAACCGTCACCGTTTCCGCTTGTAGCTTCAACATGACCAATTTTTATCTATACTAACCTGACCTTGTGTCTTTCGTCGTTCGTGCTGTAGTCAAGGGGAAGAAAGAAATTTGACACATTTAATAAAAAACAGAAATATTTTCCATATCCTACAATTAGTACAATTTCAGCATTTATAGACAATACATAAGGCTGAACTTATCTCATATAGGTTAATAATATTAAACATTGGTCACATTATCCACTGTGTTTCTCCAAATAAGTTACTGCTCTCGCGAATTTACAATGGCGCAGTTCGTGCTTTATAAATACTAAGAACGGTGGCGAAAAGTTTTACAAATCGACCTTTAAATTATAGGTCCCTGGTAGAAAAATACCAATCCCCAAGGAAGCTGCGTATAATAATATTTGATACATAAGCACTATTAAAACTACATATTCCATTATAGGCAGAACAGGAAAGTTTAGCCAAAAATTGTTATCAACTTATATAGGTAGGTATTCAAAGTTCTTACAATTCACAGGACAATTGACGTTTGAACTGGGACAGCCACAGTGCAACAATTCTTTGTACCCCTAGTTCTGTCCCGGAGGGAGATGATATTTTCATTAAATTGTCCAACGTTGGTACACTTTGCTCTTCATACATTTTATAAATTTTTCGTCGTATAAGTTCCTCGTCCCCTTGGTCCAACGTTCTTGATTTTCCAATATCACTTCTTTTCTGCGTTCCAAAATTGGCCCTTGAGTAATTTTCCAAACTGTGGAAAAGGATTTTTTTTGTAAGTAAAGCCGTTTCCTTTACAACTTCTTTAGGGCACAAATTTCCGCGCTACATTAATGTCAAAAACACATTCTTTATAATCTGTTTGGCATCTGTTGATAAATGCACTCTGTTATTTGCTTCAGTTTCATTGTTTTCACAAATCTCACTAGAACACCAAGGACGAAACATTTTCAAAAAACAAACTAAACTCAACAATGTACGTTGACAGACTGAAATCAAAAAGAACCCTGCTTTATCCGCATTTTTTTTTACCTGAGTACGGTACTTAAAATTTATTACGCCAATATCATTTCACAGAACTGCATGGTTCATTGTTGTTTATCATATTTTGAATACCCTAATAATAGCAGTAATTTAGGTCGGTATCTTATATTTGTGAACACACTTTACCAGTTGTTTTACAATTAAATTCAAAATTATGATTTAAATGCGTGGCTGCAGCAAGAAGGGGACCTGTCTAAATTATGCCCCATAACACATATTTTCTATTTTAGGATCAGAAGAGGGCAGTGTATTTTCTGTTGAGGTTTCAAATTGTTTGCCCAGTCAAAAAAGATGTTTGTTAAAGAGAAATACCAACGCCTCCTTAGAGATTACCTTTAGTCCAAGTAAGTACCTTAAGTCCAAGTACCTTTTTTTTTTATGATAAGGCACATCACTACAGGATAAATCCTTTATGGCGCTCTAGGAGCGGTGCGTGTGCGCAGGAAACGATTTACGACGTTGGTCTTGAATCTTTGGAGATTATACTCGTTGGGGAACACGATCTCAGGGAGGTCGTTCCAGAGTGATGACGTTCTCCAGATGAAATAATTTTGAAACAGTGTCGTTCGTGGGACACTAAGATGAACCACGTACTGGTGGGCTGCAGTGGCTCGTCGTGTATTTCTACCATGCACCGCTCTGGGTGGTATCAAGCGGGCAACCTCAGTTGAACACTTGCCATGAAAATATTTGTAAAATAGACTCAAGTCGCCAACCTGCCTTCGATGTTCAAGGCTTTCCGGGTTGTTTGTCAGACTATGGTCACCGATCAAGCGAATGGCTCTTCTTTGAATGGAATCTAGCAATCTCAGGGTATGTTTAGGAGCAGAGCCCCAAATATGCGAACAGTACTCCAGTGATGGTCGAATTTGGGCTTTATAGAGCATCAAAAGTTGTTGGGGTGTATAGAGGTTCTTTGTTCGGAAAAGTACTCCAAGCTTCTGCGAGGCTGCCTTAGCAATGGCCGCAACGTGACTATGCCAAGACATATGACTATCCAAATTAACGCCCAATAAATGAATTGATGAAGCCAAGGGAATTAAGTGTCCCGCCATAACTATATCCGGTTCTTCAACATTAACTTTTTCAGAAAAAAACTGCCGCCTGGGTCTTTTTAGCGTTAAATTCTACTTGGTTACTGTCACCCCAAGATAAAATTTCCTCCAGGTCCTTGTTGAGATGTGAGACCTCTTGCTGCCTATAGAGATGTGCATTAGCAGCCGATGTCCGAGCATCCAAAGTAAAAGATGAAACAAGTGTGCTGTCATCAGCGAAGCTATATATAGGATTTTTAGTTTTTTCCAAAAGATCGTTAATGTATAGTAAGAAAAGGGTGGGCGCCAATATAGAACCTTGAGGGACTCCGGCGTTGATGTTAAACGTGTCTGAAAGAAATCCGTCCATCGCCACTCGCAGAGAACGGTCTTTAAAAAAGCTCGACAGCCATGAACAGAAGTGAACCGGCATTCCGTATGCTCTCACTTTAGTTAGGAGCCCCTCATGTCATACTCGGTCAAAAGCCTTGGAAATGTACAGTGCTACCGCCCGGGACTCCCCATGGTGTTCTATTGCGTTGTTCCAAACATGAGTAACATAAGCGAGAAGGTCTCCTGTTGATCTAGACTTACGGAATCCATACTGGCGGTCACTAATAATGTTGAAGTCTTCCAGGTATTTTAGTAATTTTTCGTTGATAGCCTTCTCCATAACTTTTGATATAACCGAGAGCAATGCGACTGGACGATAGTTGTTTGGCAAAGTCTTCTTGCCTTTTTTGGGTATGGGCTGAACTCTTGCAGTTTTCCAGCAAGAAGGAAATATTCCTTTTTTGTAGGATAAGTTAAAAAGCCTACAAAATACCGGTGTCAGTTCGTCAGCGCATGTCTTAATTACAATGACTGGAATATCGTCAGGACCAGAAGCCTTTTTAGTGTCGAGACTCCTCAAGATTCGTTTAACATGGCGGTGGCGAAAAACAATCTCGGGCATTCTCGATTCTACAGGGGTAATGTTCGGTGGAGTATTTCCCTGAAAATTTACCGTTGAATGTGAAGAGAATAGTTCCGCCAGTAAGTTTGCTTTTTCCTGTGCTTTGGTCGCAATGGTGCCATCAGAACGTGTTAGAGGTGGAATGGTTGACTTGGTAAAGTTCTGACTGACGGCCTTAGATACCGACCAAAATGATCTTGAGCCGCTAGGACATTCAAGAAGTTTGTCTCTGATCCTCTGGTTATGTGCTTCTTTGCTTTGGTTTATCGTTTGCTTGGACTGGTTTCGAGCGTTAACAAAGATGGTACGATTTTCGGCGGTAGGATTTTTACGTCATTGTCGAAAGAAATAATTTTTTGATTTAACAGCTCGTTCGCAATTTTTGGTAAACCAAAGCTTGCCGTTAGAAGGGCACTTTTTTGAGAAAGGGATGAAGGCTTCCATGCCAGTAAGGATAACCTCCGATATTTCTGTTGCACAGATGGATGGATCATCAGAGGTAAAACAAACGTCCCGCCAAGGAAAGGTTCGAAAATGGTCCTCCCACTTAGCTGATGTATAATGCCATATCGTGCGTGGTTTAGGAGGCTCTTCAGCACTAATTGGCAGTTTGTTCAGTGCCGAAATAAGGTTGTGGTCAGACGTTCCTAACGGCGGCTTCACGGTGACAGTGTACAAGTCGGGGTTTGAAGTTAAGAAAAGATCCAACAAACTAGCAAAATCACCATCTCGGTCTGGAATCCGAGTTGGTTCACCCACCAGCTGGGTGAGGCCAGAGCTGATGGCAAAGGATTCGGCTTCACGACCTTGTTCGTCAGTCATGTTTGAGTATTTGAGCCAGTTGGCATTATGAACGTTGAAGTCGCCAAGGATGAGAACTTCGGAATTGGGATGGTGGGTTTGCAAAAAGTCGACAGTATTAGCAAGAGAGGAGAACAAGTCTCTATAATGGGTATCACTTGGCGGCCGGTAAAGGCAGCAGATAAATTTAGTAATTCTCTGCGTTGATATTTTAAACCACATTACATCAAAGTCGTTAGGCTTGAGTGTCTCCTCTCGTTGACAAGAAATATCACTCCGGACAAAGAGACAAAGGCCAAAATTCCGCCTAAATCGGTGATGAAAGTCGTACCCAGGATATAAATAGCTGACTGTACTAATCGATGATCTGACTTTGGTTTCGGTTAGTGCAAGTACATGAGGTTTGGTAGATTGTAGATGTTGATGGACTGCATTGATGTTCGAGTTCAGTCCTCTTATATTGCAGAAGTCAATTTGGAAGTTGCTAATCTCGGGTCTTTTAACAACTCCAGTTTTCACACCATTTCCATTTAGAATATTGTTCGAAGGACCCGCATGGCTACTGGACATGGTGGATGATTGGATAATCTCGCTAGATAAGGCGCCAGGACCCGCCCCCACCCGGAGATCCGATCGGGGGGCGTTTCTAACTCCGGAATATATTGATCTTGGAACCATCATCATAGCATTTTTGTATATTTCCCACCCTTGAGGCCAACAGAATATTTATAGCCCAAAAACGAATCTTAAGACTTATATTTAACCTAAAGCCTACCGATAGCTGCAGACCGATTTTTAATGGCCAAAAAATTATGACATTTCAATGTATCCATATACAGAGTGGCAAAAAAGTCGCGCATAATGCCTGTAACTTTTAAATGACTCCGTATACGAAAAAGTGACCTATATGAAAGTTGTTCAGTAAATTATTCCCCACATTTCTACCTGCATGAATTATTTCTGTCATTTCTGGTTTGGTTGCCATAGATACCAACTCACTTTTTTTTTAAATGGAACACCCTGCATATGATTGCATATTTGGATTCTACTGACAATTCCACTCATATACAAATAGTACCATTTAAAATGTCAAAAATCGTAGTTTGCTGTCGGATAAAAAGGAAGGAAGAGGAAATGTAACTGGATAAAAAAATCGGATATAATTTCTGCTCCTCCAATCGTTACCGTGGTAACAATTGCATTTTAAACTAGTTATTAAATCATCTGTCAGGCAATTGTCACAAATACTAAATAATTGTTTAAGCTGTTTTAAAGTCGATTTTTAAATAAAAAAGTATTTTTTAACATGCAGCGGTTTGGGACAATTATTGACGAAAAGGAAATAAATAACGAAATAGAAAATTCCATTCCTATTCGTGGAATTGCCTTACTAAATACCATTCGAGCTCAGATTATAAGCCTGATATTTTTTATGCTTGCTATCTCATACTTACTTTCAGAAAATTTAACTCGATCTGTCCGACAAAATCACTTGAGCTACGCTCTCGTGATTTTATCGGAACAGCTCTCGTAAAATTTTCAAAAAGTAAGTGTTCGATACCAAGCATAAAAAAATATCCGGCTAAATCTGAGCTCTTATGGTATTGCTTGTGAAAATATTTTATATTTCAAATTTTTATTCACTAAAATTGTAACCAACTAATAACAAAATAAATAGTCTAGAAAATTGAACAACTTCAAAATGACCACCATTTTCTGATAACCAGAGCGCCAGCCGATCCCTGAACCCGTCTACAACGTGTAAAAGAAAGTCCTCTGGAATGGCCCGAATTTCAGCACTAATTCTGACTTTTAAAGATTCTAAGTCATTTGGACGGTTAACGTAAACTTTGTTCTTTAAGTGTCTCCACAAAAAGAAGTCGAGCGGAGTTAAGCCCGGGGATCGCGCTGGCTAGTCAATAGTACCTCTTCTGCCTATCCAACGTCCTGGAAATTGTTCGCTTATGTATTGTCTAACATTTGCCGCATAATGCGCAGCTGCTCCACCTTGCTGGAACCATACCTGTTCGTTTATGCCATTATTTATACCCGGTAAAACCATTCTGCAAGAAGGAATTATGTGTATCCCGAGAAGGTCCAGATATCTTTCGCCAATGAAATCGCCATCTATAAAAAAAAGTCCCACGATATATCTACCAACTATGCCCGCCCAAACATTAACTTTTTCGGGTCTCTGAGTATGACCTTCCTGGAACAAGTGAGTATTCTCAGCAGATCAATAACGATAATTGTGTCTATTAACAGTGCCATTAAGATGGAGAGTAGCTTCATCCGAGAAAATGATATTTGTTGCGAAGTTATTATCGTTATTGCATCTTTTCATCATCAGCTCGCAAAATTCAGCTCTTTTATCAAGATCGTTCTCGTTTAACTCGTGCACCAACTTTATCTTGTAGGGATGCAACTTCTCCTGCTTAAACAAATTTTTCACTGACTGATGAGCCACATTAAAATCCATTGCCATTGACCTGGAGGATTGGGTTGGATTTACTTACTTACTTACAGATGTAGGTACTGAGAGCATAATATCTAAAGCTTTGTCTCCCCCGGTTGATGTTTTAGGTCGACCTGATCTAGCGGCTTCCCTAACACTGCTTGTTTCTCGAAATTTCTTTACCACTCGACACACCGTTGACTGATTTATTGGAGGCCTATTTGCATATAATTCATTGAAAAGTTGACGAACCTAATCTTGCGATCTCTTCATATTTCCGTAACCGCTCATTAATAAAATTTTAACTCGTTGTTTCTCATTCAGATGAACCATAGTGTAAACAAGTTAGGAATTAGACAACAGAAAATTAAACAGGAACTCCAAATTAAAACCTCTTAGGTCGCTGTCATGAAAACACCTCGACTCAACTGGCGGGTATTAGGTAGGAATAACTATAATAAGGAAGTTTTTCATTTTTGAGCTGTCATTATCTCGGAAACGCTTGCATATAGGTGAAAACTTGAAATACAAAAAAATTCAGAGTTTTCCCAGTATAATCCAAATATGCAATCATATGCAGGGTGTTCCATTTAAAAAAAGTAAGTTGGTCTCTACATCAACCAAACCAGAAATGACAGAAATAATTCATGCACGTAGAAATGTGGGAAATAATTTACTGAACAACTTTCATAAAGGTCACTTTTTCGTATACGAGGTAATTAAAAAGTTACAGGCATTATGCGCGACTTTTTTGCCACTCTGTATATAAAAGTTAATTATGTTTATAAGGAGCAACGAGAACAAATATCGACGTGACTCTTCCTTTCATTCATACCCAACCAGAAGTGCAAATCACTTATCAATAGTTAAGCACAAGCTAACGAAATTTGAGAAATCCCCCGAGTATGCTGGGAAACTACTATTTAACAAAATACCTAACAGAATTAGATTGCTGGGTCTCTTTGAGGAAATTGGGTGTGCTGTTCTCGAATCCAATGAGGATTTTCTTTGGACCAATAACGAATATTATGCCGGTTAACATTTCCATTAAGACAGAACGTCGACTAATCGGAAAGCATTATCTCATTAATAAAATTTGGATTAGCATGACACAAATCCATCATTTGCTTGCTTGAATTTTGTATGGGTGGAACTTCTCACACTTTAGTACGCGATCTACCGACATGTGCGATGTGTTGCAATCGAGGCCAATAATTCGAGTACAGAGGTGTGGATTTTCCTCTATGCTAAGCAAAATATCTAGGTAAAGCTTTATCGCCGCTTATCGCAGTTTTTGGACGGCCAGATTTTGAAATGTCTTTTACATGGCCAGTTTCGTTATATTTCTTTAAAATTTTGCACATTGGGGACCGTGCTATTGGATTTCGGTTGGGATACTTATTATAAAAAATCTCAGCAACCTCCTGCTGTGTTCGCCTTCGATCCCCGTAACCCAATATCATTAATATTTCTATTCGCAGTGTTTCCGTTAGTAAATCTATTTTAAGAATTATTAAAACTGATAAATTATGAGGCACAAATACCTTCTGAAAAGTTTGTCAATGTCGCTGTCAGAATTTAATTGTGCCACAAATGCCAATACCTACTTATATATCTATCAGTTTTCTTGGATAAGAAGTTCTTATGATATTTAAACCTCAATATCAAAAAAATGGCTAGATTTAGACATTAAAGTAACTTATATAAAAGTTATTTAGAATTTGTTGTGGAATCATTTTTTTGAATAATATATACCTACCTAGGTTGTTCCATTAAAAAAAAAATATTTTAAATTGCTAAAAAACTGTAAATTTGGCAACATTGCAAATGTCACTAGCAGCTCCGCAAAAACCTCTTATATTCGGATACCGAATTTTAGCTAAATCGGACAAACGGTATTAAAGATAGTTAAATCGTTCCATACTTCTGTTACACGCTGTATAGTAATAGTATAATAAAAGAAAAACAGACAGCGACCTAACAGAAAAACCAGCAAAAATAATGAGAAATGTATTGACGGGAGAAAACCATACGAATGCTTTCACCGTAAAACTTGGACTATGTGACGAAAAATATCTACTGTGCTCGGAGGAAAATACTACCAGCAGTACCAAACTCAATTATCGAAGTACACACAATTCTTGATGCAATGGATGGACACTATTATATTTCTTTAGTTTTCTGTTTATTAAAAGATAAACGTAAAGAAACTTATAGGTTATGCGTGTCTAAAATATTAGACTTATGTAACAATATCAATTTAGTTCTTTGGTCAAAAATAATAATAATAATAATAATAAACGTCATTTATTTTAAATTCTCTCTGTGACAACAACTACCTACATATTTCAACTATAGGAAAAATAAACACTATCAATAAAGGCGAAAAATAGTATTAGGTTTTGAAAATTCAATTTATAACGCGGTGGTTTAAGTGTGGAATGATAGTAGAATTGCAGGTTTTACTTGATCCAAGCGTGGTATTGTTAAATACAAAAGGGAGGTTGACGTATGATATTACTTCCCTCTTAACGGATACCCTGTAGCTACAGACTGAAGGGACGTACTATGAGCACCTTCTTATTTTTATTACTTATTAGCCTGTTTACTGAATTTATGCACTGCAGTCGTCCTTTTATCTTGAACACGGAAACTATACGACCATATACCGAGAAGATTGTTCCAGAAACCATAAGTTGTGTAAAAAAAGCAAAAATATACTCGGCGAAAAAATATTAGATAACCCAGAACTTTGTTGTTACCACGCCACTGGTTGCAACATGGGTCACTTGATATATTTTAAAAAAGTGAACTCCAATAACACTAACCTATACCTAAAAATTCATTTCTGTATTTCAACTAGATCCCAATCAATTAAAAAACGAACACTTTGATGGCATCGTCTTCAAGGGCATGTAGTTCCGTATAGTTGCGCCACAGCTCTTCTTAAGGTTACTGATGATATTTTGGAGGCGGCAGATCGTGGAGAACTTACTGCTTTGGCTTTGCTTGACTACTCTAAGGCCTTTGACAGACTAAACCGTCAGCTCCTATTGGCTATCCTGAGGTTTCTTGGCTTGGATGATGATAGTGCATGTCAACTAATTCAAAGTTACCTTACAAGAAGGACACAGTCTGTAAAACTCAACTCGGAACTCTTGGGTCGTGTGGAGGTCTTATGTGGTGTTCCTCAAGGATCGATACTGGGCCCCTTATTTTTCACTCTATATACCATTCAACTTATCAATAATTTGGGATACGCCACTGCGCACATGTATGCGGATGATACCCAGCTGTACTTATCCTTTCGCCCTGAAAACATTATTGAGGCTATTGACAGGCTATCCGCTGACCTAGATCGTCTGCTAAAAATCTCTACGCAACATTGTCTCGAACTAAATCTTAAAAAGTGTCAGTTACTTCTGTTTGGTCCTGCTCACAGCAGGGAGCAATGTCGAAACATGTTTCGCGTTGTTCTTGGTGGTCAAACCCTATCCTGTTCAACCATTGCTAGAAACCTTGGATTACTACTTGACGTAAACCTGAGGTTTACCGAGCATGTCAATAAGTGTATGTATCAAAAAAGCATTTGCAAATTTAAAACTTATATACTACCAAAGGCACCTTCTAAATCCTGATCTCAGGAAATCGTTATGTGATAGCCTGGTCTTATCTCAATTCACTTTTTGTGATGCACTGTACGGCCCGTGTCTCTTGCAGAGGGATGCCAGACGTATTCAGATGATTCAGAACTGCTGTATACGTACGATAGGTGGAATAAGAAAGTATGAAGGAGGGATGAGTGCTACAATGAGAGAAATAGGATGACTTCACATGAGATAGAGAATAATGTTCCATCGCCTAATAATGTTTAATAAAATAATCGTTAAAAAATGCCCGGACTATTTATATCAAAAAATAAAATTTAGATATGACTCTCATGCCTTGGATCTTTGGCATAAATCTACTATCACTCCTTCGTTGCACAAAACCACTCTATTCGAAAGATCATTCAGTTATCAAGTCTCCTTAATCTACAACAAAGTTCCAATTTGTTTAAAATCTGCTTCAACTAATCTATTTAAAAATGCAATTCGTCCTCTTATCAGACAAATATGTTCCGGTACACAATAAAGTCTACATGTATGTTGCTGTCCCTCAGTGCTCTCCACCTTGGCAGCTATAGTCAACTTCATAGACATCCTAACTATTAGACCGAACAATAACAAATAAACGTGTTGTCATCATTGTATTCCAGTGTAAAGTAAATCAACATTCAAGCTGCTCCCCTCCACTTGGTTTGCCAGACTTACGCCACAGAAAACGTAGTTTTCTGGGCTTACTCTGTTAAAAGTATTAACTTCTATGATTTACTAAAATAACATGTGGGAAATATATAACATTGCCTAAAATCTTGTAAAAAACCTGTAGTATGGCAACGCAGCAAAAAAGAATCCGCCCAGATCCCATCGTTTTCGTGGCCATCCGCATCGACTCGGCAATACTCGGCATAACGGATGCTCCATTTCATTTGTGACAGCGTTTTTCTGTGGGTTTTCCTGGAGTTTTGTCAACCTAACCTTTATTGTTCTGTGGTTTTGTCGCATGCATATGTAAAGGCAGCGTAATCCCCACTCCCGACCCCACCTAGCTCCTCACAGCGTCTCGCCACCAAACGATTTTGGCATCACAATTTTATAGCATTTATGAATGGCGTGTCGGATCTATAGTTACGATGCCTATGGTCAACTTATATTTATTTATAATACTTCAATTAGGTAAATTACGTGTTATTGCACATTAACTGTAAATTTATTGTTAGTCAGTCTTACAAATTCAATCAATTTATTGTTCTCTTAGTGATTACTACTGACGTCATAGTTTAAAATATTAGGTTAAGTGAGGAAGCTTCGCTTCAACTTCAGCTTTTGTAATTTTCTTTCTCTTAAATTACAATAAAGACATAATTATTATTATTATTATTATGGAAGAATTTGAAGACATTATGCTACCCAATATGAACTTTTTTTTCATATTTTTTTACGTAGATCATCATTTTCGGACACCCTGTCTAGACTCTATGACAAGATATGAAAGCCTTGGTACTTATCACCTTCCCAGAATCATTATTTAAAAAGTTTAGAGTACTTAATATAACTCGTACAACGACGGTAGTATAATATAGTTTATTTATGAAACAGGAAAAATTTAACGATAATTAACCAACTATGCGTTGAGTATTGCAATCATCCTAAACGCAACCTTGGAGCAACAACATGTAATTTCCTTAACAACTCATGAACAACACAACATTTTTTTTTATAGCCACAGGTTCAGATTCGCTGAAGGCAGTTGTCGATGGAGTAATTTTGGGTGTACCAATGCCTTTTCCTCTTCCAAACCCAGATGGGTGTAAAGATTCCGGCATACAATGTCCTATTCAAGCTGGTGCGAATTATACATATACAGCTAAGCTACCTATTCAAGGGAATTACCCCAGAGTAAGTATAGAGGCACAGAATAAATAGCTAAGCAACAAATTGCCCCCCAAAAAAAAACTAGGCTGGCGGCAGCGGAGTTCTAAATACGATTTCAGCAGCTATGGTGCGATGTTTATAACCTACAAGGGGCCGATAAATCGAATCCATGGTCAGTACCGTGTTGCCAAACTTACCGTTGTGTTCGTAAATGTATGGCAAATAGTACGTGTACAGGGTCTTCCAACGAGGACTGAACAGGGGCTCATTTTTGAGCTTACTTGTATTTAAAGAAAAATCCAAAATAGCCAATCGATGTACTTTTTCCTGCAGAATTCAGAAATGAAACCAAAAATTTATTTGAACCAGAAACAAAAGAGTTACGCTATGGATAAGGTGTTTTTTAAATGGAACATAGCTTTTTTTATACGATTTTTGGAACGAGTGATTTTTTTTTGTCCGTTCTGATTAAAATATTTAATATTGACAGCTATTTTTATTAAATTTTAATGTTTTATCCAGTAAAATTTAACTTTAACCTGTTTGAAACATACACTAGGTAATAAAGGTATAATCACCTTTGAATCCTTCAAAGTCAAAAAATTTGACAAATTTACTATAATATTGCCGAAATGAAATATTCATTAGATGAGAGATTGCAAATTGTTATCTTGTTCTACAAATGCCAAGAAAATGCAAGAGAAGCAAGGAGAAGATCTATTGCAAATTTTCACAGAAATATATCCGTCAATACTATTCTAAGGATAAAGAACCTATTTGAGGAAAATAAAACGGTACATTACATGACAGAAAAAGAAATCCAGAAAGGACTAGAAATCGAGACCGTGCCATTGTGAATTATTTTCGACTGAATCCAACCAAATCAATTTCGGACGCAGTTCGGGACGTTCAATACGGCGGCGGTGTAAGACGCAGAAGAGTTACCCAAGGAACTGTTCACAGGACTTTAAGAAATCATAAATTTAAGTCTTATCATATCCTTCCACTTCAACATCTAACACCGGCACAAAAAGAACTTCGCTTCCAATTTATTTCCCAAATTGTGATTCGGAAAGAAAACGAAGACCCTAATTTATTCAGAAATATCTTATGGACTGACGAAGCCACATTCACAACATCGGGGGTTTTCAATAGACATAATAATCATCACTGGGCCGTTGGAAATCCAAGAAAATTTCAGACAATTAAATTTCAAGGAAGGACTTCAATCCATGTTTGGTGTGGCATAAAAAATAATAGAATTTTGGGACCAAATATTTTTTAACGGGACTTTAAATGGACAGAGATACTACGAGTTCTTAGAAAACGAAATTGAGAACTTTTTGGAAGATTTACCATTGGAAGAATATCAAAATTTAATTTGGCAACATGATGGGGCCCCTCCGCATGCCGTGCGTGAGGTTACTCAATATTTAAACGGACGCCATGAAGAATGGATTGGTAGAAATGGAACCTATGCTTGGCCACCCAATAGTCCCGATTTGTCAATATTAGACACATTTCTTTGGGGCCATTTAAAGAACGTGGTATACAAGCAGCGAAACCACGATATTGAAGAGATCATGCAGAAAATTGTGAATGAAATAAATCGCCTTAACCAGGAAAATCACAGTATAACAGCAAGTTTGGAAAGGCTACAAAGAGGTTATCGCACATGTTTCGAGAACAACGGAGGTCACATTGAACAATTAAATTATTAATGCTTTTTTTAAAATTAGTATAGAGTTGGATTTCTTTTTCTGTCATGTAATGTTTTATTTTCCTCAAATAGGTTCTTTATCCTTAGAATAGTATTGACGGATATATTTCTGTGAAAATTTGCAATAAATCTTCTCCTTGCTTCTCTTGCATTTTCTTGGCATTTGTAGAACAAGATAACAATCTGCAATCTCTCATCTAATGAATGTTTCATTTCGGCAATATTATAGTAAATTTGTCAAATTTTTTGACTTTGAAGGAATTAAAGGTGATTATACCTTTATTACCTAGTGTATGTTTCAAACAGGTTAAAGTTAAATTATACTGGATAAAACATTAAAATTTAATAAAAATAGCTGTCACAATATTAAATATTTTTATCAGAACAGACAAAAAAAAATCACTCGTTCCAAAAATCGTATAAAAAAAGCTATGTTCCATTTAAAAAACACCTTATCCATAGCGTAACTCTTTTGTTTCTGGTTCAAATAAATTTTTGGTTTCATTTTTGAATTCTGCAGGAAAAAGTACATCGGTTGGCTATTTTGGATTTTTCTTTAAATACAAGGAAGCTCAAAAATGAGCCCCTGTTCAGTCCTCGTTGTAAGACCCTGTACATTTGAATGAGCACGCTGTAAAAAAAGGAGTAAGCTAAAATTGGGGCCACTTGCATCCACGCGTCTCTAAGTAAAATTGCGATTAGTTTTGGTGTGTGTTTATTTTATACAGGGTGACAATTTTAAAGCTTACAATAGCTTTAGGGGCTGGTCAAATGAAGATCGGGTGGAAAGACTATGAGAAATCTAAAGAGCTTATTCAAAATGTTTAAATGTATTATAATAGGGGCCGTCCAGACGCTTATTTTAAAACTATTTTACATTGCACAAAACAATTTTATGAAATAAACTAATGTTTTTTTAAATGGAATACCTACCCTGTATGTTATGATTTTAAACTATTGATCATTTTCAAACACGTGGGTTTGACAGGTCGGCCATTTTGCCTGGATGGCAAACAAAGGTTCATGTCCGTTTGTGCTAATGAGTTATTAGACTCTTTTGGTGTAATTTATTAAGTTTCCAAGTAATTTAAGGATTTATTTATAACCATTTCTAAGAAGTATCTATACCTGTGCTACCTGTACTTAAATAATTTTTCGTGTTCCGACTGTATTCCCATCGTAATACTTATTTGAACTTCCTTGTGCTTGAAAATTGTAACATCTTGTACCTAAAAAAGCGGTTGCGAACATGTTTATAGGAACTTTTTTCTTATTTTTATTGAAGAAACACCCCTTAAATTTTGTTTCTGGACCCCCCGCCCCCTAATCTGAACAACAATTTTAATATAATATTTGTTTACAGGTCACAGTTGACATCAAATGGCAACTTCAGAACGCCGAAGCTAAATCAATTATTTGTGTATTGATTCCTGCAAAAATCGTTTAATTCCTGTTAGGGGTTTTCTTGAAAAAATCTGTTAAAACAATCCCAGTCATAATTAAGTTCAAAGTTTTAGGCGTTTTAGAGTATCAACTAAAGCAAAGTAAATGTAAGGTATTTGTATTTCTACTAAAAAGGTAACTGAATTTATCTAAAATAATGTTTAAAAATTCCCTTTTAAGATATAGTGGGCCGCCACTGTAAGAGAAGACTTGGTAAGGGGGTTTAATCTCTAGAACTTGTATTAAGATATAAAAATTCTTGTACCAAAGTTATTAGAATAAATTAATAAAATTCAATAAAGCATTAACAAACTTTTTTATTTATATGTGATAACAGTGCGATGCACAGAAAGTTGTCCCTCCCATACCCTTAATTTTTCCATAGGTTTTAAAATAAAAATACGAAATGACGCCTTTTGCAAAAACTACACCTTGACAACTATTCTTGGATTAACCGAAAGAAACATTAACTTAGCTATTTTAAATAGAACCACACATTTTTATTCAATATTTAAATTCTCCCAAGAAATGTTATTTCCATGACTCGTTATCATAAATTGGATTTAAAATACTCGCATATTTCAATTTTTCTAAAACTCTGAGGTTGGGTATAAATTTATCGAAATGAAAATTGTGATGAATAAATAGAAACTTAATTAATAAATAAACGACCAGTTCACTTTTGATGTAAAGTCATAAAAGCTATCACTTTTACATGCAGAAATGTCTTTAACAGAAAGTGAAAGAATTATAATTCTTATGACGAGAGTCAGTTCTCACGAAGAGGTTAAAATAGTATATTAAAGTACAAGTTTTATAAAGCTCATTTTAGCGCACACCTTCATATTAGAAAACAAGCCGCTTGCGGCGAGTTTTATAACGGACAAGTGTACTAATAGCTTTATAAAACCTGTGCTTTATACTATTTTTTCTATTTTGACAGTATTTTCAATAAATAAATCCATATTTAAAAAGAAAATGAAAATTGAAATTTTCAAAATTTTTAGGGCTAAATTTTATGTTGGTAATACAATCAAATTTATTATCATAGTAGCCTTGAAATCAACAAATAATTTTATTTCCGTGTCAGCCACTTTGTCACGAAGTTGTCTAATTTTTCCAACATAGAAAAAAAAAGCGCGCCCAAGTTGAAATGGGTACATTAAATGGCGGCCACTAAAGTTGCGCTGTGGTTTATTTACGTTCGTTGCCTAGCGACGGCCACGATGCAGCGTCATCTGAAGCAATTCAGTGTCGTTACATTGTTAGAGGGTGGCAGAAGTATTAATATTAGCGTGGAAGTGATATATTGTGTAAGGTGGTTGTTCTGTTTAGAAGATAATATTATTATTTTGGATTTAAATGGCGCCAAAGACAATTGGCAGACGAGGGAAGCCTCTAAATAGTCAAGTGCGGGAAATAATAGACAATATTTCTAGATTTATGGAGAAAGAAGCAAGCGAAGGAATACAAATTCCTTTGAAAAAGTACAGGTTAGTACAATGAATATTACATTTAATATTACTTAAATATTGAATATTACATTTTAAAAATTAATATGGAACATAATATATAATATTTAAATATTTTTTTTTACTATTTATCTATCGTCTAAGTACCTATTAATTGTTTATTTAAGGTTGTTATTCGTTATGTGTACTCTATAAATTTTACGAGTTTTTTTTTTTTAAATTTAATTCGTGTTATATGTATAAATATCGTTTTTTCCATATTTTAGAGAACGGATTTTAGCAGCAACTGGCATCGAAAAAAATACTTTGCAACGAATTAGAAAAGAAGGGCTGAAAGTATGTGCCAATGTGGCCACTACATCTTTTCAAACGCCAACAAAAAAAAGACCTTCTCATAAGCTCGTACTGAGTCCTGGAAATATTTATGATATAAAAAATATTATTTACGAGTTTTTCGCTATAGAAAAACGATCACCTACGGTTAGAGGCAAGTATTAAATAACTAAGTTTTTTAATTATACCTTACAAATATAGAGAATAAGCAATAATCATATACTTATTATGATTTTTAGGAATCTGCCAAAAAATTAAAGGCATTGAGTTTAATGGAGGCAGAGAAACATTAAGAAAATTAATACATGGAATGGGATTTAGGTATGCATAAAATATAAATACATTATACTTAATAAGTATAAATTAAGTTACGAAAATGGACAAATTGAAAGAGAGCATCTGCTGGATACCACTATGGACCATTTACGCTTTACGGTAAATACTGGGACATCGGACGAAAGCTTGTCAAGTTCAAGTGCACCAGATAGTCGCAGTAGCAGTTGCTTAGGAGCACACTCCTTGTCTGATTCAGACTAGATGAGGGTCTTGGTTTTTAAGACTTTTTTGTTTACATTTAATACCATTGTTATATGTATATTTAATATATAAGTACACCTATATAAAAAATGTTTATTTCCAATTTTTGTTTCATTTTTTTAATATACACTGTAGAAAGATCTTATCATTAATATAAAAAGGGGGTTCTTGGCACCCCTATGCCCTTATAAAATATTTTCTAGTTTTTTTTTTAATTCCTTCGATAACATCGATCTATGTTTTAAGAGATATGTTTTTTTAAAACCTTTATAAAGAGAACTGTTGCATTTTTGATTTTCAGTGTATTTAAATCGTTAGTTACCCATATACTTTTATTATACCCATACCATACCCGCATATTTTTATCAAAAAAAAAAAAAGAAAATAGACTAGTCATTAATTGTCTTAAAAACTTTCATATCTCCGCTACTGATTTTGCCGTCACACCGTCGCGCATTGCCATGCACGTGGCTGTACCCTTTTGAACTTGGTCAACCTCTACCTACATAATTTTAAAATATGGAGCAAGATAAGTTTAGTTTAACTCCCCCAAAGTTACGGGAAATGGCGGTAAATTTTATAGTTCTGTTTTATAATATAGTAAATTTGTAAGATTATTTGATATTTTTTTAACTCATCTCCATTTTATAGAAGCATTAAGCATACACGACAGCAAAATAAATAATTTGTGAACATCATTACCAACGTTAGAAAAATAAAAAATAAACTGTTTCATAAAAAGTTCATTACGATACTGAAAACAATATCGAAACAGCTTTTTTATTAAAAATTAGAAAATAGTATATTAAAGTACATGCTTTATAAAGCATCATCTTATAGCACGCGTCCATGTTAAAAAACGAGACGCTTGCGGCGAGTTTTTTAACGGGACAAGTGCTCTAACTGCTTTATAAAACACGTACTTTATACTATTTTTTCTATTTTGTATTTTTTTCAATAAGAAAATACATATTTAAAAAGAAAATCAACCCTTCAAATTTTGTAAATTTGTATGTCTAAATTCTATGTTGGTAATACTATAAATTTACTTTTATCATAGTAGCCTTGACAATAAATAATATTTTTTTTGTGTCATTGTCACGAAATTTGTGTTTTAATATTTCATAGAGTTGTTCATAATTATAATTAAAAAATATGGAACATGATAATATAAGTTCAACTCCCCCTGAGTTAAGGGATATTGCTAATAAAACGATAAATCAACTTTTACCAGAGAAATCCCGAAAACTTTCTTTTCTCATGGATCACAATAACAGGAAACGTCAGACGTCAACAGAATAAAACATTTAAATATTACCAATGCCAACCTTTAAAAAATAAAAAAACGGTGCCGAAACAGATCTGTTTCGATACTGAAAACGGTGTCGAAACAGATTTCTTATGAAACAAAATTAGAAAAAATGTATTTAACGACGCATTTCCAAACTAAACTTTTGTTAAGCCGAATATAACTCGAAAGCCGGAAATATGGTACTTCCGGTTTAACCGGAAATTTATTTACATTTTTAGGAAGATAATAAAGAAGTAAAATAGGGACATGTGAACCGTTTTGCTCTAAGACATACCGTTAAAATGCTAGAAGTTGTCAAAGTTCAAAAATGCCATTTTTCAAAAGTAGATATCTCGGAAACTATTATGTTTAGACTCATAATGCATTTATTAAAAAATAATTGCTTTTTATGCAAAATTCAAAAATAGTGTAAGATATAGGGTGTTCCATTTAAAAAAAAATAAAAGTTTTGCTCGCTTCACTTTTTTGAGCCACCCTGTATAATGTAAAATATGCCTTTTTTAATTCCACACCTCATGCTGTTTCAGTATTTTTGATAAGTTTTTCGATAAGGATGTACTCTTCCGTCCCCGCTTCGTTGGCGGACCCGGTATGTAGTTGAAGAGTTATAAGAAGATGATTATGAGCCAAGAATGGAATTTTGTGACATTAGATGTCAAGGTGGGATCCAAATAACCAGTTTTTCAATTTTATAGTATTTTCGGATAAAGCAACATTTACGTTAAGTCGTAAAGTCACTAGACACTACTGTAGGTTTTGGGCCAATGAAAATCTCCACTGAATGAGAGATGGTCATGAATGTGTAGGCTGGGCTTGTGGGTAACCTTTATTAAAGAATCACCCCTTAAAGTTTGTCAGGAGCGTTTCTGGACACCCACCCCCTGAATCTAAACAACAATTTTAATATAATGTTTGTTTACAGGTCACAGTTGACATCAAATGGCAACTTCAGAACGCCGAAACTAAATCCATTATTTGTGTATTGATTCCTGCAAAAATCGTTTAATTCCTGTTAGGGGGTTTCTTAAAAAAATCTGTTAAAACAATCCCAGTCATAATTAAGTTCAAAGTTATAGAGTATCAACTAAAGTAAAGTAAATGTAAGGTATTTGTATTTCTACTAAAAAGGTAACTGGATTTACCTACAATAATGTTTAAAAATTCCCTTTCAAGATAACTGTAAGAGAAGACTTGGTAAGGGGTATTAATCTCTAGAATCTGTATTAAGATAAAAAATTCTTGTACCAAAGTTATTACAATAAATTAATAAAATTCAATAAACCATTAACAAACTTTTTTATTTATATGTGATAACATTGCGATGCACAGAAAGTTTCCTACTCCCCTACCTTTATTTTTCCCGTAGATTTTAAAATAAAAACACGAAATGACGCCTTCTGCAAAAATTACACGTTAAGAACTATTCTTGGATTAACCGAAAGAAACATTAACTTAGCTATTTTAAATAGAACCATACATTTTTATTTAATATTTAAATTCTCCTAAGAAATGTGCTTTTCATGACTCGTCAACACTAATTTGTATTAAAAATGGTCGCCTATTTTAATTTTTCTAAAAATCTAAGGTTGGGTATAAATTTATCATACGTAAAACCACAAGAGCTTTTTTTTTTTATCGGATAAACTTTTATTTTTTACGAAAACTAGATTGCTTACAAATTTAACGAGAACAGCTTCGCTGTAGCGTTTTTATCTATTACCGTTTATTCGAGTTTAAATTGCTAAAAAGTGATCTAGTTTGAGTTAAAAAAATAAAAGTTTATCTGATCTTAAAAAAAAAGATCTATTGATTTTTAGCTAGAGAAATTCACGAATTTTGGCATGAATAGATACTAAAAAAATATAATACTTCACTAAAAAAATGTTTGACAGCATCAAATTAATTTGTAACAATATGTCAGGTTGCCGAGCAATGAAAAAGAAAAGCTACTCGATTTTGAGCTGGAGAGGCTTTTACTATTTAATTTTTAGCTGGAGAGGGTTTTATCGCGACTATTTCACTAGAATGTTTTACACTGGCAAAATGTCATAGCAACGGCTTGTTTTCTACTGGCAAAATTACTACCTGCACCTATCTGGACAAAATTCACATGTGATTTTTACAGCGACAAAATTTTAATATTTGATCGAAAGAAATTTTGTTACCATGGTTCTGTTAATTATTTTAAATGTCATTGTATTATTTCTTGTTAACATACGTCAGATTAGTTCAGTTCAAAAATAAGTGTTTCCGAGGAAAAAAACAGATTTGGACTACAATCCATTACAGAAATTAAAAAGGCAGTGTCGGAGAATATACTTCCAAACACGCGTATCTCCAAGACTTCCATTTGGCGACAGTTTTCGCAGTTTTTATTGATAAGAGATTATAAGCTTGAAAAGCATACTCCAGCCGAAGAATTAGCAAAAATTATAGAAGAGAGGACTACAAAGAGTCAAGTATCAAAAGCATATGGAACACCACGGCGCAGATGCTACAAGAAAAGTACTATCAAGAATTTAATATAAAAATAGACCCATTTACCGACATTGTTTTTAAATCAGCCCGTTTTGCAAAGGACTTAAAACGAAAACAACTTCAAGGTAACCAAGAAAAAGGAAAAGAAAGTTCGAAAGCCCTTACAACACAAGAATTATTGGAAATGATAAAAAATTCATGACGAAGACACCCCAGACGGCCTACAGAAAAAAATATTTCACTTATTCTCTTTTGAACTTGCCTGGCGAGGCAACGAAGCAGTGAACTGCAAAGTACATTATTTCCAACAAGAATTAGGCCTAAAAGGAGAATTTACGGGACGTATCGAATACAATCCCATATATACCACACAAGGAGGTGCAAAAGCCTTGGCCAGTAACGAATGGTTGGTAAGAAACAACACTAACAAAGATCTTTGTCCTATTCGTCTATTTTTAAAATTATTTGAAAAAAGAAATACCAATCCAGAAATTACAAGTGACAGGGTTTTTTTGACAGTTCATCCAAATTGGAAAAAAGGAATTTAGTACAAAAACATGCCTATTGGAATCAACAGCATGTCAAAATGGACCAAACTCTCAGCAGAAAAAATCGGTGTAAATACCAAAAAATTTAAAGTAACAAACCATTCACATCGCTCTTCCACTATTTCTGCCCTTGCAAAGAATGGCGTTGGTGAGCAAGAAATGATCAAATTAACAGAACATTCCCATGCCAATTCTTTGAAGCCTTATTTGCTTATTATTAGACTCTGAACATCATTTAAAATTAATTGAAAACTTAAGAAAAAAAGCACCAGATCGAGTAATATCATCAAAGCAAAATCAATAAAATAATTCACAAACATTTAATTATCACAACTGTAACTTTTATATCAATAAATAAGTTATTTTTTTGTTTTATTCTTAAATAAAACCACTCTAATTTTATTGTTCTTTGTCTTTTTTCTCGTGAAATAGTCATGTCGAATACCACTCGAGAAAAAATTGTGTAAGCAAAATTGTTCTCAAGGTTTTATTCAAGTTTGTTGCTTTTCGGCAATTTCGCTCATGACATTTTTGACAAAATCACGGCTCGTGATTTTGTCAAAAATGTCATTTGCGAAATTGCCGAGCAACAAACTTTCATACCTTTCGAAAATTTTGCCGACAAAATTTTTCTCTTGTGATATTATATATGATAAAAAAGGATGCACCTTTTTTTATCGATGTCAAAGTGATAAAAATGGAAATGTCAAATGGACATTTTATTTTAGGAGTGAATGTATCGAAATGAAAATTGTGATAAATAAATAGAAACCTTAATTAATAAATAAATTACCAGTTCACTTTTGATGTAATGTCATAAAAGCTGTCATTTTTACATGCAAAAATGTCTTTAACTGAAAGTGAAAGGATCACAATTCTTGATGAGAGGATATGGCGATAGGGTCAGGTATTACGAAGAGGTTAAAAATGTATTTAATGAAGCATTTCCAAACCGAAATCCAATTTAAAAAGACACTGTTCTAAAAACTGTCCGACGGCTCGAAGAAACTGAAAATTGTAGAGATAGACGACGATCAGGACGACAAGCAATAGCGGATGAAGAGAAAAGTTTGGAAATTTTACATCTTGTTAAAACCCCCGAGTTTTTTCGTAAATATCTTAATAATCCTTTAGCCGATTTTGTTGAAATTTGCAGTGTCATTTAGGGTAGTAACGGGCTAATTTAGCCCTAACTAGATTAAAATTTTTAAGTCTAGTGGCGTCCCGGAAGGCACCTTAACGAAGATTTTTTATAAAAAAAAAATGTGCGCCACTGACTTTTTTGCAATTTTTGTATTTCTTTCGCATTAGGCAACTAAAACTACACCTTTTTTATTTTTAGCATTTTTTTCATATCTTGCTTTGTTTTTGAATTAATCCAACGGATACGGGTTTCATATGATCAGATAAATATACGCCGTGTATATTTGAACGCGTCGGCAATCGATGTTAAGACGAGGTAATGTTTGCATTGGAGTTGAAGGAGGACATTTTTAGCAACTATTGTCAGTTTCGTGTTATTCTTACTAAAAAAAATGGCGTATTGTTTGAGTGTGGTTTTAATAAAGCGTTTTTCTTGTTTGTTTGTTTTTTTATATTTTCGACGTTACCACTGTGCACGCCACTGGCAAAATAAGACAAACAATTTTTAGCTTAAAATATTCATTTGTATTTATTAAAAACTGTCACCAAGTTTCAACGTCATATTAGTTTGCGCCTTCTTGTTACTTATGATTTTGTAAAAAACAATTTTTTATTATGTTGCCCAGGAACATGCAATAAAGTGATTTCTATGTTTTTTTTCTCAAAAACGAAGTAAGATACGAAAAAAATAGTAAAAATAAAAAAGTTTTAGGTTTAGTTGCTTAATGTGAAAAAAATACAAAAATTGCAAAAAAATCAGTGGCGCACATATTTTTTGTCAAAAATCTGAGTTAAGGTGCCTTTTGGGACGCCACTGGATTTAAATATTTTAATCTAGTCAGGCCTAAATTAGCCCCTTACTACCCTAGGTAACACTGCTAAATTTCAACAAAATCGGCGAAAGGATTATTAAGATATCTACGAAAAAACGATTTTTTTCTAAAAAGTCTTACATCTTGAAAACGAAGCATTACCGGACCTATGTTTATATAAACTTTTCGTCTTAGAATCACTCAAAGAATTATCCCTTGAAGTTTGGCCACGTACTTAAATAACACCCTGTATGTAGTTCAAGAGTTATCAGAAGGTGATTATGACCGAAGAATGGAAATTTCTGATATTATGATGTCAAGGTGGGACCAAAATAACCAGTCAATAGACACAACTGTAGGTTTTGGGCAAATGAAAATCCCCACTGGATGAGAGAAGGTCATACACAACGCCCTGAAAAATTAAATGTGTGGGCTGGGCTTCTGGGTAACCACAAGATCGGTCCATTTTTTATTGATGGAAATTTGACATCACAACTTTACCTTGAGCTCTTGGAAACGCAAATAGTGCCTACTATACGAAATGTGATGGGTCCAAATTATGCAAGTACATTCTTCCAACAGGACGGAGCTCCTCCCCATTTTGGTCGAAACGAGCGCGACTTTTTGCACAACACTTTTCCGAATAGGTGGATCGGTAGAGGGGGTACAATCGAGTGGCCACCTAGGTCCCCTGATTTGTCGCCCAATGACTACTTTATATGGGGATACTTGAAGAACAAAGTTTCTAACAGAAAACCTCAAAATTTGACTGATTTTCAGCGTCGAATTTTGAACGACATATCAGAAGTGTAACAAATGGAACGTAGAATCTATAAATGAAAAAATATACAGGGTGTTATATAAAATAACTTAAAATTAGGTGCGTAAGATCCTCTTAGACAATTGTACCAAATTTGGTTTAAATTGGCCAATAAATTGTGAGGTTATTAAGTTTTTTCCAGACTTTATACATACACTGTATAGAGCATAGAGTATTGAGGACAACATCATGAGATAGATTCGTTATAGCCGAGTTAAAGACAAGTACCGAATAGAACGATTTAATTCTGGTAGGTACTAACTTCTCAATTAAATTTCCTTCTAACTGATGTGGGTACCAGAAGTTAGCAACTACATATTTTTTTAATTCTCAATTTAATGTGGTAGGTTTCCTTTCATATTTTTGAATCAAGTCTAACTAATGTCACCTAGATTACAAATAAATCATTAATATCGTTTCCATGGCCTTTTGTTGTTTTTTATTTCGACGAATTCATGGCCAATTCGGTTTAAACAAAATGAATGCAGTCGGTCCTTTTTTAAAAAAATTGTTGCAAAAGTTATGCTCTGTCATTGAAAAGCGATTTTTTTGGAGAATTTAAAAATTGTATATTTTCATTAAAAATCGATATTTGAAAGCCCGATACTTGCGAAAAGGTAAGGACAAATTTATTCACTTAGAAAGAGTAACAACGTTCTGTATCACCCGATATATCTAACTTACAACTATACTATACATACAGACTTGAAATACACTTAACGACAAAACATTTTCTTATACAAAAATAGAAAAATATGTGTTTAGTTTTTGTGAAAATCTTATCGAGGTAATTTTTTTTATACAGGGCAACAAAAAATTATTGTAAAAACATACAGTTTACATAAACTAAAAAAAAAATACATATTGTACACTTGTTTTTGGACACGCTGCGTATATACACCACTACTCTTTACAACGCCAACGGTTTTAAATGGAATAAAATTTTGCGGAAAAAGATCTAATTACAATAAAATCTCTGCTTGCGACCGCCTCTATATTTAAAAATTGAAATCCCATTATTATATAATACTACTCCTTACCGACCCATCTGTTAAACGACCGCGGGCACTCATCGTCGAAATTGTTAGTAAACATTAATGCTAAAAACACCCTCCATTAGAGGCAGTAAAACCCGACCTAATTAAGAGGCTTTTAACATGTATAGGCAGTGGTTGTCCTCTTTAAGAAATCGAAAATAATGTTACCGTAACCAACGCCTGGCGCAATTTGTCCCCAGTGACAATAAAAAAAATGCTTTATGAAAGTCGGATTTATGTGTAATACAGATAATATTGACGACTTCGAAGAAGATAATATTCCGCTCGCACAAGTGTTTCCTAACATTAAGGACACATTTGTGAACTTAAAACAATTTGCCCCTATTGATAATGATTTGCCAACAGAAAGTGCAGAATTGACTATCATCAAGTGTGTTGAAGAGATCCAAGAACCGGATGAAACTACTCCTAACACAGAGGAAGAGGAACCTGAACTTGCTCCAGTGTCGAAAATATCAAGCCTATCTGAAGCCTGCGCAAGTTTGAGAGGCTTAGAAAACCTTTTTAATAATGTTAACAACCGACCACCCCTGATAACCGACCAACATTTAATTCCCCGAGGGTGGTCGCTATTGAGAGATTTTACTATAAAATACTAAATCCTAGTATGTATTAATTTTGTTAATTATTCTGTATGCATGAATATGAAAATATTGGCGTTTTAAGTAAGTAGCTACGTGTAAAAACAATAACAGTAGTAGGGATTGACTTCTTCTGCGCAAACAGAACATGTTTCTTCAAAACGGGGTAATACCATCCAATTTAAAAATACCGGGAAAATCAAGAAATAAGTTTAGATTTAATAACAGCGCCATCTCAAAGTTTTACTAGGAAACTTGTGACAATTTCTGAATCATTTATTTAAACTCCAAATAATTCCCTTTTAAGAGTCCATCACCGTAAGCCCTCATCGGCACGTAACCGACCATACAACAATGTAAATTAAATGGGATTTCTTGTGCTCAGCTGTCAACGAATTTTGAGAAAACTGGTAGATTATTTAGCTGCGGTTAAAACTACTTCCGAGTTTTAACATTTTGCAGATTTTTTATTAAGGACTTACATGTGGAGAAAATCATGCATAAAGTTGCAATTCTAAGAGCGATAAATATATTACTGCATACATCTTGAAAACATGTTAAAACTCGCATATAGAGTTGCTTTTCAATATCCTTAACCAAAGCTAAATAATTTACCAGTTTTCTCGAAATTCGTTTATAGCTGAGCGCAAGAAACCTCATTTGATTAACACTGCTGTATGTTCGGTTGCGTGCCGGTTAGGGATTACGGTGATGGACTCTTAAACCAGTCCAACTTCAAGAAAGTGCGTTGAAGAATAATGACATGATGCTGAGATTCGAAAAAATGCCAATAATAAAAGCTGTAGTGAACAACCTACTGACTTTAATTATTTATTTGTTTTTCTACGGTTAAGCGGCACTTTCTGCCGTAAAATGAACTTTTAAAAATAAATAAGCCGTAACGCCCTCTTGCGGTAATTTCTGAAACTTGAAGTTATTTTTAATGAATTTCTCTTGGCAATTTTTATAATGGTAGCTTTTTTTCAAATCTGTGGGACGTATCGTTTCCGAGATATGACCGCTCCGTATCCTTATCCGGACACCCTGTACATGGAAAAACACGCAGCCGCGACGCTCAAATTCAAGAACTCTGTTAATATTCCAAATAAAACCATTTAATAAACAGATTTAAAAACCTAAATGAAACTAACCGTGCTCTAGTTTAAATAGTTTTTTAAAAAATTACTTTGTACCAAATATATTGTGATGTAAACTTTTAACATGACCGTACATCATTATTTTTTCAAAAAAAAAAAATAAAACTAGAGAAAGATAGCTTCTTTTTGACATTTGCTTCTATTTACATTGCTTTTCGGCCCATATCGAGTTGCATCCCGAAAAAGGTATTCTTACCTCGGTCGAAAAAGGTCACAACCGAGTTGCATCCCTTGTAGATAAAGCTCTACATGTGTTTGATAGCCAGTTATGGATGGAGAATTGAAGCAACGTTGCCAAGTTTATAAAAGAATGGTTTATTGGAATAATAATTCGTCAATCACAAATCATATTATAAAAGAATTATAGACTTATATTGGTTAAACAGCGCTAACACGGCATCTAATCCACCTTTTTGGGTCCAATTCGCCTTTTTCAAGTTCACCGGGGAATATTATTATTAATTGTTTGCCCCTTTTATAGACTTATATTGGTTAAACAGCGCTAACACGGCATCTAATCCACCTTTTTGGTTCAATTCGCATTACCTGCAAATTATCAATTTTAATTTAATCCTCTGATTCTTTTTAATCCTCTACTTCTTTTTAATCCTTAAAGCTCGGCAACACTGCAAGAATAATTTCAATTTTATCTTAAAAATCAAGTTTAGCTCGGGGATGCAATTCGGTTGTGGCCGGGATGCAACTCGATTGTCAAATTCTCTACCTACCTTCTGCGGGATGCAACTCGATTTGGCCGGCTTTTCTGGTTCTTAAATGTATGCTTTTGTTTTCTGGTGCACGATTGGTTTGACACAAGCTAATATAATAAACCCTCACTTCCAAAAAGGGTGACCTTCAGTTGCCTGGAGATTATAGACCACTATCACTGCTGCCTGTGCTTTCCCAGGTAGTGGAGGGGTGTATGGCTATACAGGTACAGGTTTATTCTGGACACAGACAACTTCAACAACTCACAAGGTTCCAGTTTGGTTTCAGAAGGAACAGGAGCTTAACCTTGGCTATTACTGACCTGGTTTCTTATATTCAGGACTATTTTAAGAACAGAGTCTTCTGTGACCTAAGTAAGGCCTTCGACTGTGTCTCGCATGACATCCTCCTAAGGAAGCTGGGGGCGTACTCATTTGAACCAAAAAGCGTAATCTTTTGAAATCTTATTTGTCGAGAAGGACAGAAGGGTCAGCTTAGATATTGGGCTATAATTGTTCAATAAGTTACCCAACACTATTAGAGAACTACCTCAAAAAGAAATAAAATATTAATTACAAATGCATTTTTCAGTGTTGATGAACTGTAACCTGTCTTGTTGTAAATGTAGTCTGTGATTTGTTTCTCTTATTATTTATTATATTATATTTATATGTCCTTTAGTCAACATTACTTTTACACTAGAATAAGTTTTAACCTTCTTCAAATTTTATTTTATCTATGTTTATAGGGATTTCCCAACATTGCTGTTTGAAGTTTTGTAATATTATGTTGATCTGTGCAAACAACAATTATTGTATTGGCATGAAATAAATTTTGACATTAAAATGCAGCACTTCGTGCTGGCCGTAGTAATCCTAGCTGTCATATGTATTTGACTGCATTTCAAACTTTTAGAGAGAGATCTTCTTTCCCGCGCTAGATTTTGTTGGGACGAACTTAAAACAATATGAAGTCAGAAATTACGAAAATAAACTCTTCCAGAACGCGCAGAACGAATCAATCCCTACTGCTTGCTACTCTTCTCGACATAAAATAGGTACAAAGTGTAATTTTGGAAAAAATACAAAAACGAATTTACACAGGCACACCTCAACAAAATAAACTGTAGGAATATTATTCGACACGATAGCCATAATATTAAAGTTTTAAAAAGTTTTTTATTTTCAGGATGGACAGAAGCCTATTGGAGGTATATTTTAAAATTACTTTCACAAGCTACAGGGTGTCCCAAAAACAGAAAACGTTTCAAAGTTGTATTTGGAACACTCTGAATATTATTTCATTACATACGGTTTACAGTTCTCAACATCTATTTTTTTTAAACTAAATTCAAACTGGGTCTACTAATCAATTGTTTTATGTTACACTTGTAAAAAAATTACAAACTTATACAGGGTGTTCCTGTTCCTTAGTGACATGCGAATATTTAAGGGTGTGAATCTACATGAAAAACTAATGATAGTTTGCCTCATAAACTATGGACCAAAAAAGTTCCGTTACAAAAATACGGGGTTGGTAAAGTTTTAGGAAAAAAATGGAAATTAATTAATAATTTCGGAACTCCTTGAGATCGTTCAGTGATATTTAGTCCGTAGCGCCAGGCAATTTAAAACGGAAGATCAAGGTGAATTATCGCAGGAATATAATGAGACGGTGCCATAGTCGGTTATCGGGTATAATACCACTAGTGCATCAAAATTACCGATAATTCTGATTGAAAGCGTGTTGTATTGTAACTGAATGAGTTTATTTTCATTTTTGATTAAATCCGAAAGAGCCCGACTTTGAAGAAGAAGGGCTTTTTCGAGATTTAATCAAAAATGAAAATAACCGAATGCAGTTACAATACTACAACACGCTTGAAAGCAGAATTATCTGGTTATTTTTGATGCACGAGTGGTATTCGGTGGAATATTTCCCGAAAAATTGTATTTCATATTAAAAAAAAAAAAACATTATTGTACAATAAATTACGTAATAAGTAACAAATTTATTAAAAATATACCTACTGGGGGATTATCGCTTCTACTGTGGAATTATCGCTTCTACTGTGGAATTATCGCTGTAATTCTTGCGAAAGACCACACTTCTTATGAGATTTTTTATATATGAGGGAAATATTCGCTGTAATTCTTGCGAAAGCGAAAGACCACACTTCTTATGAGATTTTTTATATATGAAGGAAATATTCGAAATAAGTCCGGAATTAAAGAACAAAGATTTACATGTTCAATGTCAACGCAATATTTAAAATATACAGGGTGGCCAACAAGGGCGCGTCGGTCACTAGATGCTAAACTGTTGAACTTATGAGAAAATTTTCTTAATATAACTTATAACGTTTCGCCTCTGCTATAACCTAAAATTATTTTCAAGTATACAGGGTGTCTCAAAAAAGAGTAATACCAAAAACTATATTTTTGTTAAATGGAATACCCTACATCTTAGAATATTTTTGAATTTTACATGAAAACTTTTGAAAAATAACAGTTTTGAACTTTGACAGCTTCTAGCTTTCTAACGGTGCGTCTTAGAGTAAAACGGCTTACATGCCCCTATCTTAGTTTCTTATTCTCTTCCGAAAAGTGTCAACTTCCGGTTAAACCGGATGTAACTCAAGGGCCGGACATACAGTACTTCCGGTTTAACCGGAAGTTGATGTTTTTGGGAAGATAATAAAAAAGTAAGATAGGGACATGTAAGCCGTTTTACTCAAAGACATACCGTTAGAAGCCTAGAAGCTGTCAAATTTCAAAAAATGTAATTTTTCAAAAGTCGATATCTCGGAAATTATTAGATTTAGACTTATAATGCAGTTATTAAAAAATAATGGCTACTTCATGTAAAATTCAAAAATATTCTAAGATGTAGGGTATTCCATTTAACAAAAATATAGTTTTTGGTACTACTCTTTTTTGAGACACCCTCCTGTATTCTTAAAAATAATTTTAGGTTATAGCAGAGGCGAAACGTTATAAGTTTTATTAAGAAAATTTTCCCATAAGTTCAACGGTTTAGCAACTATTGACCGACGCGCCCTTGTTGGCCTACCCAGTATAATACGTGTGTTTAAAAAAAGAAAATTCGGGAAAAACTGAAAATGCGCTTTGTACAAGAACGTACTTGTAATGAATTAACACAACTTGGGTTTTATAAGAATTTATAATGTTATTAATTTGGGGACTGTAACCGGTAATTCCATAAAGCGCAAACCAATAAATCAAAAATTCAAAACGACTGACAATACTACAAGGGATTTTATTCTGCGAACTATTTACAACTTTTACGAGGACGAGGATAATATAGTGCCAACTTTAGAACTGGTTCGTGATAAATTGCAAGGTTACCCTGATTATAAGTACCAATCTTTAGAAACATTGCGTGGTGTTTTGTTAAAATGTGGCTTTGAACATAAAAAATTAGATGATCTAATGGCTATAATGGAATCTCCGCGTATCATTGAACTACAACAGGACTATTTGCGCAAAATAAAGGAGTACCATGAGTCCGATTAAAGTATAATTTATTTAGACGAAACTTGGTTTGATACTCATGATGTTGTTAAGTATGGTTGGGTAGACAGTACAAATTGTACTTTTGGTACACCGTGTTCGAGAGGAAAACGCGTTATCATGCCGGAAGTAAAGATGGCTTTGTACCTAACGTGTTGCTCTTGTCAGCACTAAATAATCAATCTCCAACTTAAGGCGCAGTTGTCCTTGATAATATTCAGCAGGTAATAACGAAATAAGTAGTAATGTATGGAAAAATTGCGTAGCTCATGTTATAAAAACAGAAAATGGATATTCTGTTTCACCATTTATAGCGCCAGTAGTAATCCAACCTGGAAACGATTCTACTTCTGAAAGTTCTGACGATTCCAGTCACTAAATTGTTTATAAGTTTTAAATTAATTATGTTCGTTCAACACGTATCTTAAAAACTTGTTATATTAATCATTTTGTCGTTAAGATATATATTTATGGTAAATTCTAACTACTAACTGTATATTTCAACTGACAGTACCTGCCCTTATCCATTCTTGGCAAGCAAAATTCATACCTCCTCGCGGTCCTGGCTGGACAAAGACAATTTCTTTAAGTTGTTTTCGGCAAAATTAGCATTCTCTTTACAGAAAGACCATTTTAAAAATATTCTCTGCGGGCGAAGTCTCGGATACAAGCCTTTCATCGATATAAACTACAATGAGCAAGCTGTAATATATACTATTTAGTCATATTAAAAATTTACAACAATCCGCATTTTAATTATTTGGTAGAAGCGACGCCTATGATCAGGAGTTTAAAATGCTTTTTTATGTCATCAAATTAAACTTGGAACAACTATACCATTTGTTTCCTCAAAAATATCGAAGCCAGTGCTCGTAGGCACGCCACTGTTAAAGCTGAAAATTATTTTTATATTGAAAAATATGCACTTTTATTAACTGTCGCTGCATACTAAATATCTTAAGTAGTTTCGAAAATATTAATTAATTTCCATTTTTTTCCCAAAACTTTAACGTAACGGAACATTTTCGGATCATAGTTTCATGTAGATTCACACTCTTAAATATTTGCATATCATTAAGGAACACCCTGTATAACCAATAAGTCAGTTACAAGTTTTAAACGGTCATAATATGTTTAATTTAAATACGACAACAATAATTGTATGTCACCAGTAAATAGTAGTAAAACTTAATTGTCTGTCGAACAATTATATGGAAAAAGAAGCACTTGGGATTATTAAAAAAAAAACAGTTGCAAATTTTTCTAAAGAATGTCAGAAAAGATTATTTCTTTCTTACACATACAAAAAAAATTGGGTAAAGCAGCCAAAGAACATTCGCAGTTAAGACAAAGGTCTCATAGGGACACGAAACCATTTACAAACTAACTTATAAATCGACAACTGCCAAAAACTCCAAGCCAAACAAATATTTTCAGGGAAATTCCTACATGTTATCTTTATTGAGGCATACCTCTAGTCGTACATTTTATGATAATTAATTCTAAATACCTTAACCTTAAGGAGATCAAATATATTTTATAAGTGAAAACATTTTTAAAATCAAAGCTCAATAAACAATAGGGCACTTTTAACTAAAATGGCAGCACAGGCACATCCTAAACAATATTTTCTAAACTACTATGCCAATTGCCCATACCAATATCCCCTTTCAGACGTTTGCTAAGACACGGATAAGTATTACTTTTCGGCATTTTTAATACGTGAACTTGTATCACTTGTGAATTTTGATTGTTTATTTCAATAAAATGTTTTTAGCAGATTTACTGCTTTTTAAATTTCTTAAATTAATAAGATGTAGCGGGTTATACAAAAAAAAACAATAAAGTCCATCCGAACATATTTCGTTTGACCTAATAACTGCAATAATAGTTTTATTATGTTGTAAACACCCAAAGAAACCCCGTTACCTGTTCGATTGACAAACCTATGTTTTTAAAGAATTTCTTGGTAAAATTACTCATATAAAACTGTCGATGAGCGTGTCAACTAGCGAAATCTACCTGGCCCCAGCTAGCATCACTGTTTATATTACTGAAATGAAATAAGGGGTACTGCTTTGCACAGGAACGGATTTTGTACTTAAATGAAAAGCCATAGTAATACCTTAAAGTAGCAATGTTTATTATGTTTATTTTTACCATTACTTGTATTATATATATATAATTTACTAGTACAAGTACAAAACAAGTGTGAAAAGTTTGCGTGCGGAAAAGGGCAACTTTTTTCCTCGAAGTACAAGTCATTTTTTAACATAAACTCCTTTATTGCGGATTTTGTGCTCGATGCATTGGGTACTTTTTCCAGTTGCCGGCTGTGACAGCTTGCATTGTCCATCACAATAACACTGTGTTCTGGTACATTTGAAAGCAAACTGTCTTTAAACTACCTTTCAAAAAGAGAGGTGTTGGTATCTTCATGATAGTCCAGATTTGAATCCTTTATATTTTTTGCCGAAAGTAATAAACAATTAGGGATCCATCCATTCTCACAACCTGCATGAATTATTGTTATTCGTTTTTCTTTATTTGAAGGGGCCTTATTTTGGCATTTTTTAGTTAAATCAACCTATCCCTTTTTGACAGTCTCATGAGTGTCATACTACGTTTCATTCAGATGAACTATTGAACGTTTTTCGGATCTAAACTTCTTTATTTCCCAAAGGCACAGAAATCTCATTTTTCTTAATCTTTCGGACTCCATAATAATTTGTCTCTTGTTTATTGTCTTATAATTAAATCTCATCTCTTGCAAAGCACGGTAAATACTTGTCCTGCTACATGATATCGTTGTATCGTCGATTGTTAACCGTGTTTTTTAAACAATCTAACGTGGGTACAACATTTTCTCGATACATTGGGTATATTTTCCTGCGAATAACATCTTTGTCACAACCATCTAAGCACTTCATTTTTCCGGTGTCTTTGCGTACTTTTCTTTTAAAATGTCCTTTTAGCATAATATCTCGTACCGTCGATAATAGAACTTTCGTCGCTCTTTAATAACGACTCACATACATTTTCCACGATTACTTGGGCGTCAGAAGATAAATGCTTCTTGGAATGTTTAGGGTAGCTAGATATCGCATTAGCTGAAGATTCCCAAGGTCTCCACATACCTTTAATATTAACTTGTTGCACACTGTTTCAAAGTAAAATAGATAGGTACTAATCTATTTCGAATATTATGTTTACTATTTATATAAGGTTTATAAACAGGTACCTGTAACTAAAAAGGTTTGAGAAATATCCTAATAATTAAGTTGTTTCTAGAAAACCTTAATTAGACAGTTTATTAATTTTGATAACAAATCTATTGTTATTATCAACTGGCATTAAAAATAAATGTGGGTTAATACGTCTCTGCAAAAGCGAAAGCCGAGCTAATGAGGGTTTTATTGCAGTCATTAAGCTAAACAAAATATGTTGTGAAGTACTTTACCATAGAAGGTTTATCATATGCCGCCTACATTGAACTGGCCAGCGGGGGTGAGCTGTATTTACTGCAGCTTCTAATTAGAAGCTGGGTTTAAACTGGGTGATGACACAAAACGCAAAAAGTTGAAAGTTGAGACATTCAAATATTTTGAGCGATGTGGAACATTAAAATGATAAATAAATCGATTTACCTCTTCATGGAAGGCTTATCATCAAAAGCGTGTTGTTGCTAATTAGCAAAATCTACTGTTGCTAATTACTAAAATCTGACATTTTAAGTTAGGATAGACATATATGTAAATCAATCTGTATCTGTAGGAACAAAAATATTTAACAGGACAGTTAAGATATCCACGGCTAAAAGATTGTAATAAACTGGAAAAAGTATTATAATTTGATGATCCTAGTTATGTTTGATATGTAAATCAATAGTCTAATTAGTATGAAATTAGAAAACATTCATTAACTTATAACATTTAAAATATTACCCACAAAAACGAAAATAACTTTGACCGCCATGACAACGCAACAACTATTTTTATAACAACTAATAACAAAGGCATGTTTATAGTTTCAATAAAATACTTTTTTTTTATATAAGATACAGGAAAGTGCCTAGATATTAAAAACCTGATATAAATCTAAATAGTTTCATTACGGTGGGATTATTACAACTATTTTATATAAATTACTAATTTTTCCCCCTCAAATATAGAGAGCTTATGAGATGATAGTTCTTTATCAAAAATACCCTAGCCAGGTTTCCCATAAACTGAATTACATCTGGCTGCGCGCAATTTAGTCTTTCACCGAAAGTAGACCACTTCTACCCGTTAGTTTCTCTATACCACTCTACAGGATGTTACTTAAGTACGTGGACAAACTTCAAGTGGTGATTTTTTCAGTGATTCTAAGACGAAAAGTTTATTTAAACATAAATCGCAATGCTTCGCTTTCAAGATACAGGGTGTGAAACTTTATAAAAAAAATAGTTTTTTCGTTAATATCTTAATAATCCCTTAGCCGATTTTGTTGAAATTTGGAAGTGTTACTTAGGGTAGTAAGGAGCTAATTAGCCCTAACTAATCGGGGTTGTCAGATCTCTTTTTAAAAATTCTTTAAGTTTTTATTATTAAAAGTGTTCTTTTATATCAATATTTAGTTGTCAGTCAGTAACTCTCTTTAAAAGCTAGTTTGCAAATGTACTTTGAACCAAGAAATTTTCAATGTCAAAGGAAGAAGGAACAAGCCATTCATGAATTTTAGCAATATGCAAATAAATGCCATTTATTTCTTTATTATTCCTTTTTTCGAGAACGATTGCTCGTAGCGACTTCCACCAAGTATGCCTTTTTCATGTAGAAATGAAGAAATCCTTTTATTAAAAACGTAATAAGAGAACGTATAAAAAAGTTATGACTCCTCAAAACAGTAAAAAGACACGTAGGTCGCGCCCTCTATAAGTGGGAGTCATACTAACATCAAATTCGAATTTCGCATTTCAAAAAACCCCTAGATACCAATTTTTGTTCAAATATAGACATTATCTACGAAAAAAAAAAAAGAACCGGACCCATGCTTATATAAACTTTTCACCTTAAATATATTACATAACTGAGGAATCGTCTTGTAAAGTATCGGACACTTATTAAATAACAACCTGTATACATAAATGCACAACAAATGTTAGCAGCTTTTCCAATCAGTAATATACAGGGTGTTTCACAAAAAAAAATTTTAGACATTGCTTGAAGTACTAACCAAAATAAATTAGAGCACTCTATACAGGGTAGGCCAACAAGGGCGCGTCGGTCAATAGTTGCTAAACCGTTGAACTTATGGGAAAATTTTCTTAATAAAACGTATAACGTTTCGCCTCTGCTATAACCTAAAATTATTTTCAAGTATACAGGGTGTCTCAAAAAAGAGTAATACCAAAAACTATATTTTTGTTAAATGGAATACCCTACATCTTAGAATATTTTTGAATTTTACATGAAATAGCCATTATTTTTTAATAAGTGCATTATAAGTCTAAACCTAATAATTTCCGAGATATCGGCTTTTGAAAAATGACATTTTTTTTTTAAATTTGACAGCTTCTAGGCTTCTAACGGTACGTCTTTGAGTAAAACGGTTTACATGTCCCTATCTTACTTTTTTATTATCTTCCCAAAAACATCAACTTCCGGTTAAACCGGAAGTACTGTATTTCCGGCCTTTGAGTTACATCCGGTTTAACCGGAAGTTGACACTTTTAGGAAGACAATAAGAAACTAAGATGGGGACATGTAAGCCGTTTTACTCTAAGACGCACCGTTAGAAAGCTAGAAGCTGTCAAAGTTCAAAACTGTAATTTTTCAAAAGTCGATATCTCGGAAATTATTAGGTTTAGACTTATAATGCACTTATTAAAAAATAATGCCTATTTCATGTAAAATTCAAAAATATTCTAAGACGTAGGGTATTCCATTTAACAAAAATATAGTTTTTGGTAGGTATTACTCTTTTTTGAGACACCCTGTATACTTGAAAATAATTTTAGATTATAGAAGAGGCGAAGCGTTATAAAATTTATTAAGAAAATTTTCTCATAAGTTCAACAGTTTAGCATCTAGTGACCGACGCGCCCTTGTTGGCCCACCCTGTATATTGTAACTAAGATTTGGCCTCCAGGTATTGCCTAACCCTTAACTAAATTTTAGTGCCTAGTGAGACTTCAAAAATATCAGCATTTAATGCAGGTCGCTTTAAAAAAAATGAAAATTAGTTAATATCTTGAGAACGGTAACAGATAGGTACCTATATGGAAATAACAAGGAAAGTGGTTAAGAAACTACTAGGTATTCTAAAAAATTTGCTACTACTTTCTTATGTGTGTTAATATGCTAAAAAAAGAAATTTATGGATCATTCCATTGACTGGTTCGCCATAAACGACTAATCCGCCTTCCATCGCGAATCACCCTGTAATCTTATATAAAAGTCATAAAAGCAATAGGCCACACTGTCTAATATTAGGCGCACAAGCTCTCTTAACTTGAGGGGAAAAACTAACATAATAAAACCAAGAATGTAATCCCAAAATTCCACTTTTATCAGATTTATTTCGATTTTCACCGTTTTATCGTTTTAGATTCATCATTAAAATTATTAATCAATTAAATTAACGCGCTCTATCCCATACAAAACAAAATATAATAAAAAAATACTCTTTTTTTCTATTAAAAAATAATTAATTTCCTACTACCTTTTTTCCACCCATAGCCGATACAGATTGTTGGAGAATAATTCATTTGCAGATTCGCTGCTACTCTTAACATCGTAACCGTCACTATCACATGTAATGGGGCTTGGAGGGGGTTGTATCAAGTCATAGCAGTATGTAGCATCTATTAAGTAAAAAGGAAAACATTTGTGAAAGAAGAATTTTTTCTACACTGCGCTTATGAAGAAAGCCACTTTTTAAACGCATGTAAATAATCATTTTGTACACAATACTAAAATGTCCGAACATATAAGGCCGGGTTTGTATTACAAAAGGCCGATTGTATTGAACCCAACAGTGCTGAAAATTATTTCAGTTCCGGTTAGCTCTCGGTATTCGTACCATTGGGCTAATGTTTATATTTTTTCTTGTCATTTGTTCTACTTGGCGGTTCTCGTGAGAAATGGAGGGTGAATTCAAATTAGGCGAGACTAAGTTCCACAAACTCACGTATGAAACACAATTAGTTATGGATATCTAAATATTTAAATTGCAGGTAAAATTCGTGGCAAAATCTATAAACGGCAGTTTAACAAGGATATCTATTTAAAAAATAAGTGGATTCAGATAAAAACGTCTTGTTTTGTTTTCCGTGCATCTTATATGGAACTGATCGTGTGGAGGCGGGGGTAATTAATGCAAGCTCAAACACTCCACATAAAACTAAACGCAGTCAATAATTTTTGATCATAGGGTGTCCCAAAAGTAATGGGACACAGAGCAACAGCAGACTCCTTAAGGCGAAATAATGCGATTTATTCAAACTTGCCTTATCCCAAAATTGATAACAACCAAGATATAGGGTGTCAAAGTTTTAATTTTGTTTTCGTTTTTTTGCGATTATTTCTTAACGAAACGACATAGCAGCACAAAATTAAGGGTTTTGGGGTTTCTTGAGGGGAGAACTTTAAAATTATCCACAGTTCTTGTGTAACCAGTAGAGGGCGCTGTCTACGGCATGCCCCACTCATTTTAGCTGGCATAACTTTGTTTAGGCTTCTTATATCGATCCGACTAATAAAAAAATAAGTTACTTTACTTCTTTTACATCAAAAACGTATAACTCATTAAAGTCGCTAGGAGCAACCAATGGCATTTCATATGTCCAATTAAACTAAGTACGTAGTCCAAAAGCAACGGAAAATCGAGTAACGGTGAATTTCTGACTTAAAATTATTGTAAATCAGCTACATTTGCTAAGTGTCAAAGTTAATGTAGATACTTAAGGTTGACTATTTTTTTCCAATAAACACGCTTTTTCATATACGGAATTACTAATTTTATTCTAATCAAAAACTTTATTTACGTTTAATAACATTTAAAAGTAACAAAATAGTTAGAAATAAAAATGGTAACGCTGTGATAGCAATTGTTCAAAATGGCCACCATTGACCTCAATACATTTCGCTATACGTTTTACAAAAGACTGTAGGACTTTAAACAAGAGATCTTCATCATTTCTGAGCAGATTAACAGAATTTATAATTTTTTGATTTAACTCATTACGGTGGTTTATTGAACTGTTATAAACAATGGTTTTCAAATAACCCCAAATGCAGAAATTCATTGGATTAAAATCCGGACTTCGCGCCGGCCAAGTCAAGGGGCCACCACGGCCTATCCAACGTTCAGGGAACTGTTCATTGAAATAATTTCGCACTTGTCTGGAGAAGTGTGCCGGCGCCCCGTCTTGCAAGAAATACATATTTCGCCGGATGTTTAGTGGTACATCTTCTAAAAGCCCTCCAAATTCATTTTGTAAAAAATTCAAATATAAATCTCCGTTTAGAGTTGGCGGTAATTCAAAGGGGCCTATAAGATGATTTCCGATATTTCCATACCAAATGTTGACCTTAAACTCGTGTTGGAAGTGATGTTCAACAACTAAATGCGGGTTTTCATTTTCCCACGCATGTCTGATTCGGTAATTGAATACACCCCGTCGAGTAAATGTCGCCTCGTCCGTGAACAACACAGATCAGGCAGCAGTAAACACTGTACGGGTGTAAAGTGGTATGGGTACAGGCCTTCATCGTGAAATATTTTAACAATTGAAGATTTACTTACACCTGTATAGCTGCCTTCAATCTCCTAGAACTCACTTCTGGATTTTCTGCTACACGAACTAAAATATCTTCTTCTTGTTCTGGTGTTATATTTTTTGGACGGCCCGAAATAATAGGCCCGATATAATTTGCGGTTTGGTTGCCTTCTATTAAGGAACATTTCTTGGTACATGCGCCTTGCACTCCGACCGTTAAAATTTTCTTATGCGTAAATACAAAGCATATCACGCATTTCCACATTGGAAAATAAATTATGTCGAGGCATTACTAAAAAATTGAATAATATCTGCGTATTGTATTTATGAAATGCCATTATCTCGAAAATGGTTGCTCCTAGCGACTTCAATAAATTATACGTTTTTGATGTAAAAGAAGTAAACTAATTTTTTTATTAGTCGGATCGATATAAGAAGCCTAAACAAAGTTATGCCAGCTAAAATGAGTGGGGCATGCCGTAGATAGCGCCCTCTATTGGTTACACAAAAACTATGGATACTTTTGAATTCCTCACCTCAAAAAAAAAACACAAAACCCTTAATTTTGTGCTGCTATGTCGTTTCGTTAAGAAGTAATCGCAAAAAAACGAAAAAAAAAATTAAAACATTGACACCCTGTATCTTGGTTGTTATCAATTTTGGAATAAGGCAAGTTTGAATAAATCTCATTACTTCGCCTTAAGGAGTCTGCTGATGCTCTGTGTCAGTGTCCCATTACTTTTGGGACACCCCATGATCAAAAATTATTGACTACGTTTAGTTTTATGCGGAGCGTTTGAGCTTGCATTGCGGGGTATAAAATAGAAACATCTGAAAATCCTGGCATTTTTCGTGGCTTAATAAATTTTACGGTACTATCTCGGATCAGAGCGATTATTAATTATTTTTTATTTCTTTTTTATCTATGCAGTATATCCACTTATCCAATGATAGAGTTCACGAGCTGGCACTGGTTAGAAGACACTAAGAAAGTTAAATTTAAAATGGAGACAATTTCTAAAACCGATAACATTTAACAGTAACTCCTCTTTACGTGTGTAAGATTATTGTAAAGTCAATTACCTGTATCAATTAATTGCTCAGATTTCCTTTTTTGTCGGGACTTATTGGAATAGGAAGACTCTCCACTGTTCAACATCTGTCTGGCCTTGTAAATGGGTTCATATTCGAATAATTGCGCCTTGAAGCCTTCATTTGGGTTGACAGTGACCCGTTTTGTTTTCACAAAACGCATGGCCTCACTACGAAAAAATATATCGCGTTTTAATAAATTGGATTGATTCAGTCTTTATTTGGTGGACTTATTCTGGTAATGAAAGCTCCCACAAACCTACCTTACAATACTACAAAAATGTTCTGAGGGAATTCAATAAAAACACGATTTAGTTTGTTAAACTTTTTATATAGAACTTCATACAAATTAATTTCCATGATGTGATCTACCCAACGCAACAACACTTTTTTTTATTTTAACGCAAGTTTAAAGGGTCCTTTACATGTAAACACCAGTCTGGAACATGTACGGCTTCATAATAAGAAATGCCAAAGGTTTAAAAAATCTTCAGTGCATGAGACCGTTGTATTTGCAGTATGTCAGTTTGGAAAAGTGTTTGGATCTGCATATTATGGCTTTCTTAACAATTTCCATTAAAGGAAAGTAAGTTATGTCAATTACAGAGGCCTGCATTTTTTAACACAATTGGGTAGCGCTGATTTCAAATTTGCTTTTAGTTTTTTGTATCACGTAAGGTCATTTTTCAAACCAGTAAAATCCAAATATATAGAAAAAACACGATTTATTTCATTTATAAGTTAGTTTTATAATATATTAAAGAAAAAAAAATACAAAAATATACGAAATATACACATATAAACTATTAGAAATAATTATTTATTCTTTACGCTTCTTGAAAAAACGTTTTTCTTTTTCAGAAAAGCTCTTTTGGTTATTTTTCTGTCTTATTCAGCTAAAGGAAGATCTCTTCTCAATGTCCAACAGTAATCGGCCATAATTTTTGTCTCCCAGCGCCCCTGATATCTTTTTTTTTATCTCTTTAATATCTTAATGAGATCTTTCACCTTGCTCTTCACTCACGTCCCCAAGATTTTCCGGGAAATAGTCCAAATGGGAATGTAAAAAGTGAATTTTTATGCTCATATAGCAACCAAGAATCCTGAATTTTTCCAGCATATTTTGAACGATCTCAACATAACATATGATAGAAAACACTAATTGTTTTTTGATTTTCACTTTAATATGTCAACATGACACGTGTTTCACCGTCACAGCGGCTTCTTCAGATGTGAGGTATTAAAGACAAATATCTTAATATATAGGTATAAACTAAAGGTAGCGATGGAAAAACCTAAGGTAAACATTAAGGTATTAATTATTATATTGACAATATTAACTAGACGTCCTAATTTGAATTTTCAATTTATCATAAACCATCCCACACTGATCTAACATATAATAGCATGGTCCACCGCTTAATTAATGTCCCTATGTCGCAAGGAAAATTTTAAAAAATAATTTAATTTAATAAAACAAATAGCTTCCAATAACGGCTACAATCACACAAATAATAGATAAAATATACTCTAGAATGTCACATAAAAAAGCGATAAATGAAATTATGCCCATAACAAAAGAAAAATCTAAATATACAACTTTAACATTCATTGGTAAAGCTAGCGATAACATTAAAAGTTTACTTAATAAACAAAACATTAATATTGCATATAAAACCAACAATAACTTGAGCAAGATCATTAAAAATAATAAGGATAAAACAGCGAAAGATAACAAAAGTGGAGTTTACAAATTAAATTGTGGTTCTTGTAAAAAATCATATATTGGTCAAACTGGTCCGTCTTTTAAAACTAGAATTAAAGATCACTTTGATTCCTTTACCAAAAATAATAAACATTCTACGTACGCGGATCATTTAATAACAGAAAATCATAATTTTGATAAAGATTATGACATATTACATCTGGAACAAAAAGGATTAAAATTAAATCTCTTAGAATCCTTGGAAATTAACAAACTAAAAAATTCCCCATATTTATTAAACGATAAACAAGATATTTATACCTCTCCTTTGTTAAACTTAAAGCTTTGTCGTTAGAACGTCTAGTTAATATTGTCAATATAATAATTAATACCTTAATGTTTACCTTAGGTTTTTCCATCGCTACCTTTAGTTTATACCTATATATTAGGATATTTGTTTTTAATACCTCACATCTGAAGAAGCCGCTGTGCCGGTGAAACACGTGTCATGTTGACATATTAAAGTGAAAATCAAAAAACAATTAGTGTTTTCTATCATATGTTAAATATGGATTTTCATCAAGTAAAGGTCGAAACTATAAGATCTCAACATAGTTTGGGTCTTTTTAATTCTCTAGAAATTTATGTACAACTTCTATAAAAGCATTCTATGCATGTTTTTCCTTATCATTAACCATTACATTTTCAAATTGTGTATCTTTCATCAAGCTCCTAATCTGCAGCCCTACAAAGATTATCTCCTTTAATTTTGCCTCTGACAGAGCCGGAAATGCTTTACACAAATATTTAAAACAATTTCATTATTTGTTTAATGCCTTAACAAATTGTTTCATAAGTCCCAAGTTTTATGTGAATCGGTGAAAGTAAAACTTTTTGAGGGTCAATAAGACTTTTGCGAATTACATTTTTGGTTCCAAGTGTTAAAGTCTCTCTTTGTGGCCAGTCTCTTTTTATCCAATGCTGTTCTCGATTCCTGCTATCCCACTCACACAGGAAACATGGACATTTAGTAAATCCAGACTGCTGACCCAAGAGAAGGCCTAAAATTTTTAGATCTCCACACACTTCCCAGTTGTGATTTTCATATTAAATGAACTGAATGGCCGACCGGAACAGAAGCAAAAACAGAACAGCTTTAAGGTTCCTTTTTGAAGAGTCGATGAAAAGTCTCCAGTCAGAAGGTGTGTACTCAGGAGCTCCGAGGCAAGTAACTAGATCAGCAATTGCTTGGCAGTACACAAGTAGTCCGCTTTGTGCAAAATATTTTACAAATTCAGCCTCACGACTTCTATACCAAGAGAAGGTAGTTTCTGGGGCAAGCAAATTTTATTGTTTCAACTTAGACCCCAGTACTTCAGAAAGGTCTTTGGAAAGTCCCAAAACTCTTACTGAATCATTCAGTTCGGCTTGTGAAAATAGTTGAGGTTGGTTTTGACTTGAGGTTGATGGTTCAAAATCACTATCCATAGCCAGTAGGGAGCCGGAAGTTGAGGAGTTTACAGTATCTTCTTTTAGTACTTTGGGGGGTATAGGTATAGGTACATCATCACTGTGAGGAACTGATCTGATAGTTGATTTAATATTGTTTGGGTACAAAATAAGTTTCAAAGTTTTTCTATTATGCCCTTAGTATCACAAAGACAAAAGTAGCAATCATCATGATGATTTTGCGACTCCCTCCAAACCATCGGTATTCCAAAAGGAAGGCTTTTCTATTTCCTTTTACCCAATGTCTTAAACCTTCTTCACATACCTTGGAAACAACATGCGGAGCCCAATCTTTCTCTTGATCTCCTAATTTGATTTTGCATGATATGCATTTTTCACAAATTCACCAATTGGTCTCTTAAACTTTTTCAAGACGAAATATACACAAATATAACAAAAATCATCTGGTTTGTTTTTGCAACACCGGCTAGACATGTTTTTAAGCAATGTATATCAAATACCACGCACAAAACTAAACAAAAAATAAATTTTACTTGTTTACTGTTCAAAACTCAGAGGTCGAATGAACCAAATGACATTAAAATATAAATTTTGTTTGGAGTGATGATGATGAAATTTAGCAACTAATACATAGAATAAAAGATTTACCTCAGGTAATGAGCGCCTACATAATAAATTTTTTGAAAAGCACCACAGAAAATCATTTTTTGGTTAATACCTGAAGCACTACATTCATTTTAAAACAAATTAAAACGCCTTTATTTTATATTTTTTCTTTTTTTTTGCAAAAAAAATTCTGTGTGTGAGACCAATTCTATTTTAATTAGTTATTTCTATATAAAAACTGAGCTTAACAAACAAAAATCACACCATCACTAATTTCATGCAGGCCTGTATTATTTTTACATTTGTCATTTTATAAAATTTTTGACTTAACGGCATCAAACTCTAAGCAAAACCATACAATTTATTTTTTTAGTCAACCTTCTAGCTTAAAAAATAATTCTATTACAGCCATGTAAAAGTGGGACAAATTAAAATGTCTAAAGCCTGGTTCAATTTTAATTAAAAAATGTTTCTTATTTTTTTTATTTTATTTTATTTATTTAGACGGAAAAAAGCTCCATTTTTACAGTAAAGGTACAAAATCACTAAATTATTACAATAAAGTTACAAAATTACAAAAAAAAATAACACATTACGAGATGACGAAAAAAGAAAAATAGAAATAATATAGTTTAAAAGGAAAATTTGACTTAACTCTGGTTAGGCCCTATCTATATAAATTAAAGCATGTTCTCTTGTAAGATCTCACTGGTCTTGACAAATCCAAGACACTAGCATTTATGTTATATCTCCTCTGTATTCTGGACATGGGATTGTTAATTCCATAGTTTGTTCGGTGGAAAGAAGGCCTGAATAGGTCGCGGTTACGTGTTTGGTGTACGTGGCAGGGTGCATTAAAATTAAGGAGCTCCAGTAAATTCGGTGCATCGATTAAGCCATTGACAATCTTATAGAGGAACATGAGTTCCTGGCAATGCCTACGCGCTTCTAAAGTCTGAGAACCCAATGCCTTGCACCTCTCAAGATATCCCAGTTCAGAGACATTTGTTCCGGTTATAAAGGCATATGACTTCAAGAACTTAGCCTGAACTCGTTCAATAGAGGAAATATGAGTTAGGTAATAGGGGGACCAGACGATCGATCCATACTCCAAACATGGGCGGCCGTATGTGCAATATAAAAGTTTTAGAGTGTTTGGAGAAAACCCTCTACTATTGCGAAGGATAAATCCAAGTTGTTTAAAAGCCTTGCCGGTTATGGAGTTAAAATGACTTCTAAAATTTAATTCGCTATCAAATATAATCCCTAAATCCCTAACTTCTGAATTCCTTTTTAGGCAATTATCATTCATGTCATAAACAAATCTTTGAAAGTTTTTATTTCTGGAAAACGTGATCACAGAACACTTAGAAATGTTGAGATGAAGTCCATTTTCACAAGACCATTTAGACAGCTCATCTAAATCACGCTGAAGTGCCATGGAGTCTTGAATATTCCTTATAACTCGGTATATTTTCAGGTCGTCAGCAAATCGGAGTTGAGGGGAACCAAGGTTGATATCATTAGTGAATAAAAGAAATAGTAAGGGACCGGAATGAAAGCTCTGCGGTACCCCTGATGTTACTTTAAATTGATTTGACAAGTAGTTGTTGATTTTAACACATTGATACCTGTCTGTTAGGAAACTCTCTAACCATCTCAATATAAGGTCATCAACCCCCATAAGCTTTAGTTTTTCACACAATATCCCATGGTCCACGCGATCGAAGGCTTTTGGGTAGTCCGTATAAATACTATCGACTTGAAAACCCTGTTCCAGAGAATCCGTTAAACAGTGCAAGTATTCCAATAGATTGGTAAGAGTCGACCGCCCAGGATAAAATCCATGCTGGCTGCTCACTATAAGACCGTTACAGATCGACGGCAATTGGTCGGTAACAAGTTTGCCAAAGACTTTCGGAATTGCAGACTGTAAACTAATTCCCCTATAGTTCTGTATATTGTTCCTATCACCAGATTTGTAAATTGGTTGAATATAACTGCACTTCCAGAAGCCTGGAAAAATCCCAACTTGCAGGGATAAATTAAATAGTTTAAATATGAGGTAGGAGAGGGTATATAAACAATTTTTCACTATAAAGGGGTCAGGACTGAATGATAAGGTTGACGGTAGGCCGGAAAGTTCTGTAAAGACGTCGGATAATCCTATTGATAGTTTATTGACATGAAATGTTAAATCAACGTTGTGGTAGGAAGGGGTATTTATGCCTTCTTTAGAGTAAACATACTCAAAAAACGAAGCAAAAAGATTAACTATATCCTGCCCGTTCGAACCCGTGCGCCTATTCAAGTGCAAGATCTCTGGACAATCGCTAGACTGTCTTATACCACTCATGTATCTCCGGACAGAATAATTGGGGGCGATCATGGAGATCAGTTTGTATTTTTTGAATGTAAGTATTATAGTATATATTGGTACCTACTCTTTCGTTCTTGCTGCCATTTTTGAAATAATGGCGATTTTAAAACATAGTTTTACATTACAGAAATTTTAAAACTATTTAACATAGTTGGAAATAAAACACCTACATACCTTACAGCTAATCCAAACTTTTCCATGATATATGCCATAACCAACGTAGCGCTTCTAGAATTACCATTGTTACCATGTACTAAAACATTTAAATTCTTGGATAAAGCCTCCTCAATAAAAGTATTAACTTTTGGAAAGAATTTAATGATGTTTTCAGTCACTTGGTCAGCTATGTCTAAGGTTAGGTAGGTGAAAGAGGGATCGCTAATTTGAGGTCGTATGAAATGTGCTTCTAAGTCTTGACGGACACAAATTATGTACCTACAAAAACAATAATAATAATATTAATATACAGACTAAAAGGGGTAAGTATAGAATTCATTTTAAACATCATTTCTTTTAAATTATGGGTAGTCACGATTTCGTATTTTTTTTTTAACTTTTGAAGATACCTAACCTGCATATTTACATATTGTAGGTATTACACCCAGGGCTTCATCCTCAATTAGTGAAAACTCCCTTAACGGGCAGCTCTAATAAGCGATTATCTCCCATAAACGGTCAAATTTCTTGGAACCGATTTTAGTTTTATACTTTAACACATGAAGCATATTCCCATAAGCGGGCGCTCCTATAAACGTCCACGGGCAACTTTTTCTTTACACAACACTAGAAAATATCTCCCATAAGCGACCACGAAGCTCCAATAGCCAGGCGGATTAGATGTTAACGTACCATCGTGCCGATAAAAAACTGGGACAGGAAATTTTTCTATTTTCTCCTAGACTATTAGGAATAATTTTACATCAATCCTGGTACCAGTAAAATGTCATGAAAATTTGCATTTCAATAAAGATTGTCACTTTATGATTGACTCGTCAAACATACAATCATATATTATTTGTAAATATGCCACAATTAAACCCCCCAGCAAAAGGCAATTATTTATAGTCGGTTGCGAGATAGTGTTAATATTAGGGATATTGCAGACGAACTGGGAGTTAGCAAGAATACCGTGCTATTGGCAAAACAAAAAATAGCAAGACATGGGGCTATTATTAGGAATGCAGGTTCTGGTCCCCCTAAAATTTCTACTGATGATCATGATAGAAGACTGGTTAACTACCTAAGGGATCATCCCTTCGAAACTGCAATCAAGGCAAAAGAAGAGACGAATTTTCCAGGTTCTGTAAATACCGCTAGAGACAGGGTTCGAAATTCCGATATACGAAGCCGTTGTGCTGCCAATAAAATTTTTTTAACGGAAATAAATAAACAGGGCAGGTTAGAATTTGCACATGAATATATTAATCAAATAAACTTATGGGAAACAGTTATATTTTCTGACGAGAAAACTTTTCAGTCATGCAATAATGGGAGAATTCGGGTGTATAGGCCTTCCGGCATGCGCTATGATGAGAGATACACCCACAAAACCAACCAAAGTGGGCGTTTCTCCATAAATGTTTGGGGCTGGATTAGCGCTAGAGGACCAGGACTTTGCCAAATCGTCGAAGGAAGACTAACTGCAGCAGTATACGTTAATATACTAAACGAAGTGATGATACCATCGGTAAACGCTATATACGGTCAAAATTACACATTTCAGCATGATAATTCTCCAATACACACAGCACGCATTGTACAAAATTTTCTCCAAGAAAATAACATAGCAGTTCTTCCCTGGGCTTCGAAGAGTCCCGATTTGAATCCGATAGAAAACATTTGGGGTGCCATGGTCAAATCTATGTATAAACATGATTTTCGACCTAGGAACAGGGATGAATTACGCCACAGGATAAATCAAGCTTGGGATGAAATAACTGGCGAATTATGCAGACCCCTAGTTTTAAGTATGCCACAAAGGCTTCAAGAAGTAATAAACAGAAATGGTTCTATGACCAAATATTAATTTTGTGTTGTTTTGACAAACTTTGTGTTTGCAATTTTTTTCTTTTTAATAAATGTATTTTATTACCTGTATTAGCTTTATTTATTATTTTGTGGTAATGGTAAATATAATAATTTATTAAATATTTGACTTGAAAAAAAAATCTAATAATAGATATTTACGTTATAAGTCCGGTAAATCAACTTTTACAGTATGAGTGAAATGTTTCGAGACGAGGCGACGAAGGAGCCAAGTCTGGAATTTTGAAACGAATACTGTAAAGGATTATTTGCCGGACGAATGACGTACAATATTTTATTTCATACTGTTCTGTTGAAAATTATAATTAAGTTTTGAAATTATAATGAAGTTTTATTCTGCATCGTATATTTGAAAAGTGCTTATATTTACTGGTGGAAACATTGTGTATTTGACATTGATTAAACTAAAACTTACAAATTTCAGTCCGGTAAAGAAATTTTACAGGACTAGTCCGGTAAAAAAGTTTTACCGGACTTATTGCTGTAAAACCTTATTTTCTGGACTAAATTCAAATATGTAAAGGTGTGTTTTACAGTACAGTATGAAATAAATTTACTTTATGCATATTATAGAATGTCTCGAAAATTTAACCACCCCGTATCGCAAAATACAAAACGTTCCATTATGTAACCGAGGTGACTTTTTAAATTTTGGATGTTTTTACCTTTTCAGCTCTAGACACCTTTTATAGTCTAGGAGATATGTATTTCTTACCTAGTTTTTGTAAATCTCTTGTCCCAGTTTTTTATCGGCACAATAGTACATTTCAGTTCGGCACTCGGTGATTCCCAATAAATTTTAGGGGATTTACCGGTTTATTTTTACGAGTTGTTCTTTGTGCACCAGCTTCGCCAAAGAATCGGACGTGTGTTTGTTAACAATGGCCCCGAAAAAAAGAATGTTAACACTGAAAGAGAAAATGGAAGTAGTGAATGTAATTGATAAAGAAAAGCTAGCAACTCGGGCTATAGCATCGCGATTTTACATAGGAAAGACGCAAGCAGCGATGATAGCAAGAAATAAAGAGTACATCCGACGTTTGTGGCAGTCTGGTGTAAATGTGCACCAAAAAATATTTTTTTTTTAAACTGAAGGCTTGAATATCGACAAAGCATGTTTTGAGTGGTTTATAAGTGCTAGAAATCGAAGGATACCTATATCAGGAGGGTTTATTTAAGAAAAGGCAAAAGAAATTGCAGAAAAGTTCGGCTACGAAAGTTTTAATGCATCTGATGGATGGCTTCAAAAGTGGCTTAAAAGACACAACGTCAGTTTTAAATGCATTTCCGGCGAAGCAGCTAATGTAAATCAAGAAACAGTTGATGCATTTATGGAGAAACTTCCTTCTTTGTTGCTCGGGTACCAATGCGAAGATATTTACAATGCCGATAAAACCGGCCTATTTTTCCGTGCGCTTCCCGATAAGACACTCGCCTTAAAATCTGAGAAGTGTTCAGGAGGAAAATTGGTAAAAGAAAGACTAACGGTGTTGTTTTCTTCAAGCATGACTGGGCATAAAGAAAAGCTATTGGTGATTGGAAAATCGGCGCGTCCCAGAGCATTGAAAAACATAAATATTAAAAAAAAAAAGGGTTTGCTTTTTCCTTCTGCCAGAACCATCCTCAGACGCGTTTCGCTGTATTACAGCTCGTCAGTGAGACTATAGGTTCTGACAAAAGGAAAAAGCATAGGTGTCTGTTTTAAAACAGAAAAAACGGGATGAGACGGAGAATGAAGCCAGATGGCTCCATCTCGTGGTGCTGGTAAAAAACACCAATTCTTAAGCATACCTGCGCCCTCTGACATGGACTTACAAAGCCACAAATATCAGAGGATCTCCTGCAAAGACATTAAGTCACAATTGCAGGAGTCCTCGCTAGGCAGCGCTATACCCAAGCTGGGCGTCGGTTTAGTAACCGAAAAACTTAACAAAAACAAGGGTTTGCTTTTTCCTTCTGCCAGAACCATCCTCAGACGCGCTCAGAGCGCAGGTATGCTTAAGAATTGGTGTTTTTTACCAGCACCACGAGATGGAGCCATCTGGCTTCATTCTCCGTCTCATCCCGTTTTTTCTGTTTTAAAACAGACACCTATGCTTTTTCCTTTTGTCAGAACCTATAGTCTCACTGACGAGCTGTAATACAGCGAAACGCGTCTGAGGATGGTTCTGGCAGAAGGAAAAAGCAAACCCTTGTTTTTGTTAAGTTTTTCGGTTACTAAACCGACGCCCAGCTTGGGTATAGCGCTGCCTAGCGAGGACTCCTGCAATTGTGACTTAATGTCTTTGCAGGAGATCCTCTGATATTTGTGGCTTTGTAAGTCCATGTCAGAGGGCGCAGGTATGCTTAAGAATTGGCGTTTTTTACCAGCACCACGAGATGGAGCCATCTGGCTTCATTCTCCGTCTCATAAATATTAAAGATTTATCTGTCATGTGAAGAAATGTAAAAATTATTTTTTTGCCTCCTTGTACAACCTGTGTTTGCCAGCCACTCGATCAAGGGATCATTCAGAATTTCAAGTTTTATTACCGTAATCAGGTTTTAAAACATATTTTATCAAACATGGATTGTGCTAAATCATCATCTGAACTTGCAAAAAAAATTAATGTTTTGGAGGCATTGTACTTTATAAAAACGGCATGGCAAGAGGTCAATCCAGCAACAATTCAAAATTGTTTCAGAAAAGCTGGGTTTAGAAAAGCGGATACGAAGCTTCCCCATTTTGACCCCGAAGATGACTTACCATTGTCCCTTGCGACAATAATAAGGGCTGTTGAAAGGTTGTATGTTGTCAATGACCAAAATCTAGACGAATTCATAAACATTGATCAAAACACACCAACAAAAGATTTTTTTTTTATTTTACTTTTTTACGGTTCGTCGACGTATCTGAGGCCATCTTGAACCGGTCATCGACCGTACGGTTTTTAATCGTGCGGTCTACCGACTGGGGAGTGTGAAACGGCACCTTCATCCTATGAGATATCCGATCTCATCCGGCCTGTCCGGCGTGAATAGGATGGTTTTGATGTCGATTCATTTTACACTCTTGATGAATGCGGAAAACAGGTTACCGCATTTAGTCAACATGATGGAAACAACGAGACGGATGACGAAATAAAGGACGTTCAAGAAGAGGAAAAAAAATAAAGTGCTTCGATGAGGCTTTAGATTACATTATAGAGCTATGTGACTTTTGAACAAATGAAGAATCTGGAATGTCATTTCCAGAAGTGCCGTATGGAAGAACAGCAAAGGAAGCTTAAGCAGTCAAGCATTTTAAGATTTTTTCCAAATGCCCCTAAATAACTTTGAATATTTATGTTTCATGTTTTTTATAAGTTTTGGTTTGCATGGCAATTAGGTATTACATGCATGTTTATTGTACAGGGTCTTCCTACAAGGACTGAACAGGGGCTCATTTTTGAGCTTCCTTGCATTTAAAGAAAAATCCAAAATAGCCAATCGATGTACTTTTTCCCGCAGAATTCAAAAATGAAACCAAAAATGTATTTGAACCAGAAACAAAAAAATTACGCTATGGATAAGGTGTTTTTTAAATGGAACATATCTTTTTTATACGATTTTTGGAACGAGTGATTTTTTTTGTCCGTTCTGATTAAAATATGTAATATTGTGACAGCTATTTTTATTAAATTTTAATGTTTTATCCAGTATAATTTAACTTTAACCTATTTGAAACATACACTAGGTAATAAAGGTATAATCACCTTTGAATCCTTCAAAGTCAAAAAATTTGACAAATTTACTATAATATTGCCGAAATGAAATATTCATTAGATGAGAGATTGCAGATTGTTATCTTGTTCTACAAATGCCAAGAAAATGCAAGAGAAGCAAGGAGAAGATTTATTGCAAATTTTCACAGAAATATATCCGTCAATACTATTCTAAGGATAAAGAACCTATTTGAGGAAAATAAAACATTACATGACAGAAAAAGAAATCCAACTCTATACTCATTTAAAAAAAAAACATTAATAATTTAATTGTTCAATGTGACCTCCGTTGTTCTCGAAACATGTGCGATAACCTCTTTGTAGCCTTTCCAAACTTGCTGTTATACTGTGATTTTCCTGGTTAAGGCGATTTATTTCATTCACAATTTTCTGCATGATCTCTTCAATATCGTGGTTTCGCTGCTTGTATACCACGTTCTTTAAATGGCCCCAAAGAAATGTGTCTAATATTGACAAATCGGGACTATTGGGTGGCCAAGCATAGGTTCCATTTCTACCAATCCATTCTTCATGGCGTCCGTTTAAATATTGAGTAACCTCACGCACGGCATGCGGAGGGGCCCCATCATGTTGCCAAATTAAATTTTGATATTCTTCCAATGGTAAATCTTCCAAAAAGTTCTCAATTTCGTTTTCTAAGAACTCGTAGTATCTCTGTCCATTTAAAGTCTCGTTAAAAAATATTGGTCCCAAAATTCTATTATTTTTTATGCCACACCAAACATGGATTGAAGTCCTTCCTTGAAATTTAATTGTCTGAAATTTTCTTGGATTTCCAACGGCCCAGTGATGATTATTATGTCTATTGAAAACCCCCGATGTTGTGAATGTGGCTTCGTCAGTCCATAAGATATTTCTGAATAAATTAGGGTCTTCGTTTTCTTTCCGAATCACAATTTGGGAAACAAATCGGAAGCGAAGTTCTTTTTGTGCCGGTGTTAGATGTTGAAGTGGAAGGATATGATAAGACTTAAATTTATGATTTCTTAAAGTCCTGTGAACAGTTCCTTGGGTAACTCTTCTGCGTCTTACACCGCCGCCGTATTGAACGTCCCGAACTGCGTCCGAAATTGATTTGGTTGGATTCAGTCGAAAATAATTCACAATGACACGGTCTCGATTTCTATTCCTTTTTGGATTTCTTTTTCTGTCATGTAATGTTTTATTTTCCTCAAATAGGTTCTTTATTTCTGTGAAAATTTGCAATAAATCTTCACCTTGCTTCTCTTGCATTTTCTTGGCATTTGTAGAACAAGATAAAAATCTGCAATCTCTCATCTAATGAATATTTCATTTCGGCAATATTATAGTAAATTTGTCAAATTTTTTGACTTTGAAGGATTCAAAGGTGATTATACCTTTATTACCTAGTGTATGTTTCAAACAGGTTAAAGTTAAATTATACTGGATAAAACATTAAAATTTAATAAAAATAGCTGTCACAATATTAAATATTTTAATCAGAACGGACAAAAAAAAATCACTCGTTCCAAAAATCGTATAAAAAAGCTATGTTCCATTTAAAAAACACCTTATCCATAGCGTAACTCTTTTGTTTCCGGTTCAAATAAATTATTGGTTTCATTTTTGAATTCTGCAGGAAAAAGTACATTGATTGGCTATTTTGGATTTTTCTTTAAATACAAGGAAGCTCAAAAATGAGCCCCTGTTCAGTCCTCGTTGGAAGACCCTGTACATATATGAATAATAAATTTTATTTTTATTATCTATTGTTTTATCTGTACGTATTTATTTAATGAAATTTTCTCTTACGCGGGCACCTCCCATAAGAGGGCAAAAAAAGCGGGAACCGTGACTGTCCGCTTATGGGAGCTTTCACTGTAATTCATGAAGTTCTTCGGGATTTTCCTCATGAATTTGTGCTGGCTTTAGGTACACTATGGTGTAAAAAGAACTATTTTGATTTTTTTCAGGAGAATGTCTTAAAATAGTGACACGTCAAAAATTAAAGTCCGTAAAATCGTCCATATTATTCCCGACAATATACTTTTACCTAAACTAAACCCAAAATTGTGTAATTTTGAATTTGCTAGTTCAGGAGGTAGTATTTACCCAAGTCTAGATTTTGGCCTATCTTTGTATATTTGTAATATAACTAACTGGATAGAACTTACAGGATATCCCCTGGCCGGGGGGGGAGGGGACCCATGGGCGGAATTCCATTATAAAGGATACCTACAGTCAGAATGGTGGATCCTTACCGATGCGTCATGGACCAACGATCAAGAGACAACGTCATTTACAACCCTCTATCTTTATTTATTATAGCTTTGAAAGTGAATAAACACATAATAGAGCGTCTCTGGGGTTACACAATACGTCTCGAATTCAAAGTAATCTGCTAAACAGAGACTAAAGATATTTGGAGAGCACAAATCACCGAAATATATTTAGATACGCAACTGGACTCTTAGAACTGTCAAAAACTAATTGGCGCTGATGTCCTAGTATTTGCGATCCAAAACACGCGAGAGAGAAAGAAATCTGTTTGGCAACTATGGGTAAAAATAAAGAAAACTGTTTAACCAACTTTTGATGAAATCTGTTTTATCGGTAGATATTGGTGCCGCTTTAAAATTTAAAATATTCCCTGGTTTAAATATTCATTTTTTTCTGCTTTTATTTTTAGTTCCGGGATACACGTTATTTGTAACTCTTGTTTTTAAGTTTGGGGTAAATACCTTGTTAGTAAAGTAACAAATGACGTATATCTAAGAGCTCCAATAGAAAGCAGCAAAAAAGGAATTATTTAAACCAAGCTATAGGTACCTATTTAAAAAGATACAGCTGACTAAAATAAAGCGAAATAGGTAATAAAACATTATTTTTATGATCAAAAATTATCGGATCTCTTTTTGGCAAGCGGTGTCGCATGCCATGTTTATTTAAACAGTTTGGAACACAACCTTTTTTAGGTTTTAACGGAGGTGCGTAGTCTTCCATAACGGAAATAAATACGCGAACTTTAACTTAACAAACCGAAAACACACTAAAACTAAACAAAAAGTCAAAAGAACTATCAAAAAACACGCTAATAGTACACACAGAGACCGAACGATCACAAGCGGCATGAAAATTCAACACAACTTAAAAGAAAATCGAGAATAGAAAATTGACAATACACTTCAAATTTTTGACAACAACGAAATCTGGGAGGGTGCATCTTCTCGATCGCAAATGAACGTGGTGTCCTCTATACGAACTTAACCAAACGAAATTGGGGGATGCCACTACCGGCGCCATCTACGAAATGCGATCCAAACAAAATAATAATGTTTGGCGGGAACGCCCGGCTTACGTATCTAAATTTATTTCGGTGATTTGTGTTTGGAGAGTTATCCATTGATGTCAAAGTCATCATTTGATCTGTCAACTTTATTTGTGCATTAAAATTTAATTTAATTCTATAAACCATTCTTCTCAGAGTCATTTTTATCATACTTTCGCGTTGGCAGCAATTATGGATATTTGTTATTATTATGTCTCTTCCAACCATGAGTCCCTGACAGTTTCAAACTGTCAAACACAATCAATCAGTTGTAGGACTTAAGAAGGCATCCTGGGGTTTACATGCAATATTCATCTGGTAGACTTCATTTCTGATTAAAAACTCAAGTCCATTTATCGGACTAATAGAATAAGCGTAAATAAAACATGCACTATACACTGAGAAGAGCCAAACAACGAGAAGCGACAAAATCCTGAGCTTAGCATTGATTAAATGTGAACCAAATTATACGTCCTTCACCTTGAAATTTTTACAGTTGTCCGGGTTATTACACTAAAAGAAGCACTAAAACGATAAAGAAAATGCTTTACACTGAAATAAAAATGTGGATAACTAGTAAGAATTAATTTTTTCCTAAATATCTTCTGTGTAATTGGCTTTCCAGCAAATTTCGTAAAATCAAAAAAAAATTAAATGAAACAAAAATATTTTTGAAATGTTTTATTGATTGTGCGTTACTTACTGATAGTACATTTTAGAAAGGAAATGAAATAGTATATAATATATATGTCGGAAAACCCTATGATTTTTATATAGTAGAGGAAATAAAGTAGTACTTGCTATATTTCACAATTTATTTCAGTTCAGTCAAAGGCATTATGAGACAATAATAAATTCTACATGTCATTAAAATGAAAATTGACAGATGATATGTTATTTTGGTTCTTAATTTACAGGTATTGGCCAAAGGTACAACTAAATTACAGGTGTGATTATAGAGGTATTTACATCTAAGTAATAAAATTAGGAAAATGATATTGTGTATAATAATTATGGGTTGGTAATTATTGACAGTGTTCATTGCATATTTATCTTAAGTTATGCCTTTGATAATGACCCACAAGGGTTGAAACACGTGTCAGAAAAGTGAAATAAATTGTGAAATATAACAAGTACTAACTACTTTAATTTCCTCTACTATGGAATATCCATTTCACCAAGCATCACATATCAATTACCTATGATTTTTTTTTAAATGTATCTATTACTACTTACTCTTTACTTACTTTACCTGATCTACGCGTAGAAATATGATATTATTCAATAAAAACTACTAATTGAGAATAAGTACTTGTGCTTTCAGAAATATCTTTTAAAAAAACAAAAGATCTGGTAGGAAAATAAAAACATGTTCTTTTAGATTAGTTATTTGATATTTTTTCCTTCCTATCCTTAAAAAGGTACTTGTTTTTATACATTTAATATCAACTTCACTTGAATAACATAATAAATAATGGTAGTTCTTTTCCATATACCTTTCACGTAATAAAATACAGCAGATAAATACAACAAAACAAATATAAACAAATGTATCAAAGCGGTGTAAATGTACGTACTGTTCAGGATCCTTTGGAAATGAAAACATGTTGATTCCTTGACCTTCTTTTGAGTGACACCCGTCATAGTTTTATAATAGCACAGCACTCACAAAAGGAAACAGTTAAACAACACACTTCTTTCAACAAAAAAAGACAACTAAACTCGATAACGATAACTCATCGACTACCGGACTAACGGGCCGGCTTAAACTTATGACAGTTGTCCGGGTTACCTCCCACTACATTGATTTCGCCAAATGTCATATTGTCGCTTCTCGTTTGTTGGCTCTTCTCGGCTATACACGTGATTGTCGCTGTATTGTATTGGATACTACCGCTGAGCACGAGTAGAGATGTAAAATTCTCGGTAATAATCTTTTAAAGAATATTCTCAAATTAGAGAATGTTCTGAGAATGGTAAGAAAATCGGTAGAAATGGCAATAAAAAGAAATAAAATTTTTACATTACATTACAGTACATTTTTTGTATTAAAATATTTCCAAATGTTACTTTTTGGTTTTGTGATACCCTTTAATTTATTTTGCTCCATGTTTTTATACTTATAGACGGTCTAAACTGAGCCGAACGAAACGCCAAAATAAAACTAGTCTCACCACAACATTTACAATTCACAGAGCTGTATACGCGTATTCGTTCGCGCTTCTAGGGGATTTCCCTGAATTACTGTTATACTCGGATTCCCCTAGAAGCGCCGCCGTGAAACACTGTTACCGGAGTTATAGAAAAGGTTAGAAAAGCTCAAAACTTTAAAAATCATTGCAAAATTTTTCAGAGTACATTATGTAGAAAAACTTCTCTAGAGAATATTCTCGGGAGAATTTTCTCACAGAGAATATGCGCCTTTCACATCTCTAGCGCTATCCACCTGCAGATCCGACGATCATGCATCGAGCGTTGTTTTGGTTTAGTCTATTAATAAAATAAATAGATTTTAGCCAGGGGTCAACCACCTCCCCTCTAAAAATGTACATTGATTGCCACTTTTGGAAATAACGGTCTATGATTCCCAGGGATTCACAAGTGATTTCCAAATATTACAAGTGATTCTCAGGTGATTGTCAAATATTTATGTCATTCCCAAGAATTACCAGGGATTACCAAGTGATTCACAGGGATTGTCAGACGGGCCAATTGGGATTGAAAAATTTATAAGATATGCCTAAAAAAATATTGTTATGAAGTCCTTCATTTTTATTAAAAATTTACAAAGACCTTTATTTGCCATTTCAATAGGGGTAATTGACTAAATTAAAAAATGTACATAATTTAAGTTATTATCAATTATATAAACTGAAAATTTGTACAAAAATTTAACTATAACAATGGCCACGTTCATTAGAACGTAGCGCTCGAGTAGCGCTACTTCGTATCGGGTGGTTCTCATTCCCACTCACTGAGCAATTACTGTAAGTGGGAGTAAGAACCACCCAATATGTTGTAGCGCTACTGGAGCGCTATATTCTGATGAACACGAACGTTGATAAATACAAAGTTATTTGATTTTAAAATTTGGCGCCAATCAGAGGTCAGGTTAGTGCAGGTTAGTTTCAACAAAACAAAAGAAGTTATAAACTAATCTAAGCTATTGTCTTTCAAAAATATGAGTTGAAGGAAGAAGATAAATGAGTTGTGGAATATGTACCAGTTTAAATACATATTATCAGTACTGTTCTGTACCTACACAATAATATAGTGTTGCTGTGAATGTCATTTTTGCCATGTCTAAATCTTTTTGGCTGATACGCTTTCCGAATAATTACTAAATTTCACCAACAACATTGCTATCAGAATCGAGCGCTCCAGTTCTCTACTTTATCTCAGACATGGTTCTTGCTCACACTTACAGTAATCACTCAGTTAATAGAAATAAAGACCACCTGATTTGAAGTAGCACTACTCGGGTGCTATATATACGTTTTGATAAACGCGACCAATGACAATTTGACAATTACAAAAAAATAATGTTAGCTAAGTATTTATAACATTACGTCGTTGTTGACAAATTGTCGAGTGAAATGACGTCACGCGTTGTGATTGGCGTTCGTGGTCAGATGACATACAGATCAAAATGTACAATTTTAATTTAATAAAATATTATTTATCAAAGATTATTTTTAATAGCTATGACTTTATTTGTGTTGTCTTTTCATATTCACAAAGTTAATTATTTTTTTGTCACTATAGTGAACTTCCCTATTAATTTATATCTACCATTAGTTATAATTATGTCATTAATTGATCTACCGGAAGGGTCCACGAACCAGCTTGTCTATAAACAATATGAGAATTCATCAAAAGTGAAAAATATTAGGTTATTGCCCACAAATTTCCAGCTGATTCGCATTGATTACCACCTGATTCCCACCCGATTTTTATGGATTCCTAGGGGATTCCCATGGATTCTTAGGTGCTCCCCATGGATTCCTAGGTGATTCCCATGGATTCCTAGGTAATTTCCATGGATTCCTAGGTAATTCCCATGGATTCCTAGGTGATTCCCAGCAGTGGTTGACCCCTCGGACTTTAGTTCCAGACTGCTGCTTGGAAAACAAGCTTATTACTAAGTCCGAATGCTAGCTGAACTTAGACTTTGTTTTGACTTTTTGCATCTTATAATTTTGATTAGATTCATATGGTTTTGGTTAGGTGGAAGTAATGACGCACCGGCAATATATACTTTAAATGATTTTCATAAAGATTTTACAAAATCGTATTTAACTGTATTTGCAGATGATACACAACTCACTCACTCACTGTGAATTACAGGAAAAGACTATGAACAAACTGTCAATGATATCATGGATATTTCAAAAAGTGACAAGCTATGTGGCAAGCCAAGTACCTACTAATATGATAAACCTAGTAACTGCTATTTATTTATTGCAAATATATAAGTGATGTTCTGAAAAACATAAATTTTGGTCTATAACTACACCAAGATATTTTAAGTTTGTTACCTGTTCTATTTGTACATTGTTCAAATCAAATCAAATCAAATCAAATCAAATCATTTATTAGTGTCAACATTTACATTTACACAAGTCAAAAAAAGAGATATGGCCCAGTGAGACCGTTAACATATTAAAATACAGTGAAGTACTACTGAAACACATTAAAATATAATAAAATACTACGATAAAATATGATAAAATATTATAAAATATTACGACACAGGACACAGGTGAACACTACATACAGTAAAAAAGACGAACGACATACACCAAAACCAGACACTGTGGCACCTGGCCAACATCATTCGCCCATCCATCTAGCCACACATACACGCCATCAGAGAAATACCCGGCCATCACAGTTCAGGAAATCCTGGACACTATAGAACGCTTCTCTCTGTAGGAGAATTTTAACCTTTCGTTTGAATATCTGTGGTGGCAGGGCCCTTAAGTTAGGCGGGATTTTATTAAAAAGCTTAACGGCAATGAACTCCGGTCTACTCTGGCATCTCCCCAGTCGGCAGAAGGATACCACCAAATTCCCATTAGTTCTAGTATAGTGGTGGTGGACATCCTCGTGAGTTAGAAACTGATCCTCACGTCGCTTGACATAGAGTAGATTCTCTAGAATATACAGCGACGGAAGCGTAAGGATGGCATGTTCACTAAAAGCATGCCTGCAATCGTCACGATAACCTAAGTCGGCTAAGACTCTCACCGCCCTCCTCTGCAGCCGAAAGACTCTGTCCGCCGACGCCGCGCCACCCCACACCATTATACCATATGACATAACAGAGTGGAACAGCGCATAGTAGGCGGACATCATCGTACTGAACGATACACTACCGGCCAGACTCCGCAGCAGAAAAACACAGCTTCTGAGCCTCCCAGACAGCCTCTCAGTGTGGGTATCCCATCTAAGTTTGGGATCTAGGTACACGCCCAGGAACTTAACCGCCGGAGGGTTGGATACCGTATTGGTATCTCTTAGGGAGAAAATCATTTTTTGTGTTTTGTTCTCGTTCAGCTTAAGTCTATTGGCATTGAACCAATCTGCAGCTCTTGACTGTGCCAAGCCGGCATCCGCCTCAGCAATCCCAAGGTCACTACCCCGTATAGACAGAGTAGTGTCATCAGCAAAAAGGGTGTATCTTGCTGTTGTCTCACCAATAGGAAGGTCGTTAATATAAATTAAAAATAAGATTGGGCCAAGGATAGAGCCCTGTGGTACTCCAATATCAATCACCCCTTCCGCTGAAGACACTCCTCCGACTGACACTATCTGGCGTCGATCACCAAGATAGGATTTTAAGAGTGATATACTGTTGTCAGTGAATTTATAGAATTTAAGCTTTTCAAGGAGGATACCGTGGGTGACACAGTCAAAGGCTTTACTAAGATCATAGAACAGTGCAATGTCATATTCCCGAGATTCAAAGGAATCCATTATTCCTGAGAGGAGGTCCAAAATGCCCAGCGTCGTGCTTCTGTCAGACCTAAAACCGTACTGGCAGTCTGAGAACAGGTTATTCGTCTCAAAATGCATAGTAATCATCTTAGCCATGCATCTTTCGACCACTTTAGACAGAATTGGCAGAAGTGATATAGGCCGATAGTTAGCCATGTCTGTTGCATCTCCCTTTTTATAAATTGGTATCACTATTGCATTTTTTAATACTTTAGGAAATAAGTTGTTTTTAAAACATAAATTTATCAGCTTTGTAAGTGGAGAAATAATAAGGTTTTTTACTGTCTTAATCAGACGCACTGTGAGCCCGTAGATGTCCGAGCTATTTTTATTTTTAAGATTGTCAATAATATCCCTTACAAAGTTAAAGCTTACCTCGTGGAAAAAGAACTCAGCATCAGGGATCATCAAACCCACCAGGTAGGAGAGAGGATCAGTTTTTGTGTTGGAAATGCTATTAATTATATCATGTGCAATGTTAGTATAAAACACGTTAAAATCCTGTGGATTCAGGTTGATGTTTTTATTTTTATCCGCAGTAAATTTACCCCTTTGACTGTTGATAATACCCCACATGGTCTTAGCTGGGTTTTTAGATATAGATATAATTTTATCATTTGCCTGTTTTTTTGATTCTTTGATTGCATTCTTATATATGATTTTAAAGTTTTTATACTCCATGAGGTTACCAGGAGTATTGTACTGTTTGCTTACCCCGCTGAGAAAGCTTAGATGGTCCCTCATGCTTCGTAGAGTTTCATTAAACCATGGCACGCAATTTGGCTTATCGGCCCTGTTCTGGTAGGTTTTTTCGGGGAACGATTGCAGGTATGCCCCCCTCAGCATTTCAGTGAGAATTTCAAACTTGGTATCGATACTAATATTTATATCATCGACAAAATCCCATGAGCATGTCTCCACCACATTATAAAAGTCATGTAGCCCTCTTTCAGTGATAGGTCTGAACGTTCTCCTGGAGTAGGCAGCATTCGTGTGTGTCTTGTTAACAGACAGACACAACTTCTGCCCAACATGATCTGAAATATGATAATCTACTATTTCCGTTGCAGCAGAGTCGGTGGCGAAATTGACAAAAATGTTGTCAAGGCAGGTTCGCCCTCTTGTGTTCTCAGTAATCATGGCTTCATAGCCGTAGCTTTCTAAAAGATCGCAGAGGCAGACTGCTTCTCGTTGATCAGTCCCGAATGACACATTGAAGTCACCCGCCAGTACAACATTCCTGCCAATGCCCAGTTGCTGCAAAATACTCTCTAATCTTTCCAGGAAGATGCCAAAGTCTCCCGCCGGCGATCTGTAAATACCAAGCAAGTAAATATTAAAAGGTCTTATGACAATAGAACATAACTCTATACATTTTTCGATCTGCAACTCAGAGAATGTGTCGACCAAATCAAAATCAGTATTCTGGTCTGCTAAAATCAGAGTTCCATCCCCTTTACTTTCACATCTGTTAATTTTTATAGTTGTGTTAGAAGCTATATCGGTGGCATTATATTTACTTTTAATGATCATCATTTTCGTTTGGTCTGTATTAATTGCTAAACTATTGACATTCAACCAGTCACACAAATTTCTAAGTTCTGAATTTAAAGTGTTAATTATTTCATTGCCGTTACAACCCACAACATACATTAATGTATCATCAGCAAATAATTGAATTTTGCACTTGCTTATTCTATTTGCAATGTCATTTAGATATAGAACGAATAGAGTAGGGCCCAAAACTGTTCCTTGTGAAACACCAGGTAATTTATTAATTATTGGGTGTCCCATTGTTAGTCCGATACACTTTAAATATTATATTATACGCATAACTTGTAGTTTTATATATTTATGTTTTTAGACATACACGAATAATTGTTAAATGTTTTGTGTACTTAAGTGTATTGTGAAGGATAGTCATATTGGTCATTGTTACATTAGATTTTACTATTTTAATTGTTGTATGCTGTTATATTATAGTAAATTTAGAACTGCAACTTTGTTAATGAGAATGAAGAATTCTTTCAACAATAAAGTATATTTGAGTTTGAGTTTGAGTTTGTTAATTTACCGAATTCCTTTGTCCAGCAAGTTCCTTAGGCAGTGTAGTTGGGCAGCTGAATGTGGTCCTAAATAAACTCCGGGAATTATTTCTTGCATGTTTGTATTGCCGAAATAATCCCAGGTTGGAGAAGTATATACCATGTTGTTTCTATTATTACTGGCGGTGTTTGCCTAAAAATTATAAACAATTTTTCATAATTATTATTATACCACTGATGGAGCTTTGATTAAAATTAATAGTCCTCGTATTTCATTTTCACTATCCTTCTCCAACCCAATAATATAAGGAAATGTAGGTACATCTGAAATAAACTATCCCATAGCGGAAGCGCACCTATAATGTGGGGTTATAATGAAAGGCGCCAAAAAGAAATTGTTAAAAAAAAACCTTTGAATTTATATAAAATATGTAAAGCGACGTAAACAAGCAATATTCGTAATAATTGCATAGTGAATACGTTCATGTATTTAAAATTAAAACACTCAAGATATTTACCCTTACCTCATCTTGATAATGAGAAGCAGTCATATCAATCATGGTAAAATGTTAAAACAAATAAAACAATAACAAATAACGAACTTAAACAAACTCTGGAGGAACGAAAACTACACAATATGTTTTCCCGTAAACGGGTTGTTTTCCGCTAAATCATAACAAAACAAATTTCTTAAAAAAAAAATAAGAGAAACTACGTTGCTACGTTGCCAAATTGCAGAATTGCATTATTGCATTGCACAGATTCCGAGGTTGCCAAATGTAAAAATGTGGTAATTTAATATATTTACGTTTTAAAAAGATACCTAGTTAATAAAACAATAAAATAATATCCGATATTATTTTTAGTAATAAATTAATAAATTTTAAGTTGGTCGGAATACAAAACAAAATAAAAATAAAAATAAAAATTGTCGGTGTTTATGCTTTTCATTTTTTAGGACTTCATTCATGGATTTATTTATTATTACTTCACCGTGTTCATTTTTTTATGGAAGGTAAGACCGAAGACCTACCTCAATGGGTAAGACCAAAATGGCGTTCTTTTTCTACAAATGTCAAATTAGTTAGTGACATTAGTGTGCTTTGATGTCAAATGTGATAAAAATATAGCTGTAGAAGTAGAATACAATTTTATAATAAAATAATCATAGTGTAGTTGGTGTATAAATAAACTTAGAGAAAAACTGGCTTTATAATGGATAGCATAGGGGCCGAAGTTGGCCAAAAGATGAGGGTATGTATCGATTTTTTTAGGTTAGAAACTCAAGTTAAAAATACTTTTTTTTATTTCAGAGTGCTATAAAAGCCAAACTTATGGAGCTAGACTGCTACGTGGGTAAGCGTATTACAACATTTTAAATTATTCTATTACATTTACACTTGCCAGGATAATAATTAAGGTCTCGGACAACTTTCTGACAAAATAGAAATTTGTATGACTGAGCTTCTGTCCTCACATGATAAAATGTATTGTTCGGGGTGTCTGCCCCTTCTAATTAGATAACTTATTTTAAATGTTCGTTTGTATCAAATTGCTTTGTTTAGTATCTAGAAAAAAAAACTAGTGTAAAAACCACCATTAAGTGCCAATATCGAGGCCAATATTCTAAAATTTGTGGTTTACTATGATACATAGGTACGGACGGAATTTGTTGTTAACTAGTCTTTTTTTTTTTTTTTTATTATTTAGTAGGTAGGTACTCACTTAATTTCTTTTTAAATAAAACTAGCTTTTATAATGTGGTTTATGTGAAAAAATATTTGGTACACACCCATTTTAGATGATGAGCTCCCAGATTATATAATGGTTATGGTTGCCAATAGACGAACGAAGTCTCAAATGAATGAGGACCTTAATTTATTTCTTTCAACAAAGACAACAACTTTTGTTAATTGGCTGCACATTGTCTTAAAGAAACTTAAAGAAGTTACAGTAACTAATCCAGATGTATATAAAAAAGCTACCAAAAGAAAAAGTGGAGAAGTACCTCCTGATGATAAAACTAGTCTTAAACTCAAAAAGGAAAAGAACTCTAAGAAGGTAAGCGCAGGGTAATGGTTTATATATATATATTGAGTAAAATATAAACAAACCCCATACAATAAGTTGTAAAACAAGTTATAACACAATATTTTTGCTTTTTTCCTATTTATTTATTCATGCTTGTAGGTGAAGAAGGAGGCTAACTCTCAAAAACCTGAAGAAGAAAATCTTGAAACTTCTCAAGGAGCTGTATCTCTTACAGATAATCTTCCAATTGCAATAAATAAACTTGCAGAAAAACGTAAAATTATTTTAACTGATGATAGTCTCGAAGGGCATGATATTGGTAAGGCGTAATAAATTGGTTAATGAATTTTTTATTACAAAATCCAGTTTTTAGTGATGCACATTGAAATACAATACAGATAACATATGATCAAATCCCAATAAGTGTTGAAATTTCTCCATAGATTGTTGAGTACCAGTCATTGTCACAAAGACAAATTTCAAAGCTTACTGTTCAAAACTTTGCTTTAATTTAACTTCTGATAAAATTGGCTCTCAAAAATCATTTAGCTTTTATAAAGAACAATAGGGACTTTAAACTTATAGAAAACAGTTGCTATGCTTAATTTCTCTAGACTGTTAAATAGGGATGTAACGGGTAGCCCTTTTTAGGATCCGGGTACCCGGCCAATTAAGACCCGGCAAAACCGGATACCCGGCCGGGTACCCGGTCTTGCGAAATATTACAGGAAGCTATTGGCAACATCGCGCCGGTAGGCCGCGCGTGCTATCCATCCTCATCAAAAAGACCTAGAGAAGATAAACGCTCAGTTTGGGATGTGTTTACCAGTATTGCTAACAGGCAAGATACAAATAGAAAATCATCTGCTAAAGCACCAACCATACAACAGGACGTGGAGGTTGAAATAAGTTCATATTTGGCTTTGCTGTTAATTGATAGACAATTAAGCCCATTTTCGTGGTGGAAAATAAATTCAGAGAGATTCCCTAATCTAGCAAAGCTTGCTAAAAAGTTTCTTTCAGCACCTGCCTCAGCAATATTTAGTGAATGGTTGTTTTCAGAAGGGGGTAATATTTATGAAGAAACCCGAAACCGACTATTCTCTGAGAATGGTGAAATGTTAATTTATCTTCATCACAATTTGCCATTAATTGATTTTATATATTAAATGTTTTATTTAACAAAGTTTGTTGTTATAAACCTTTTAAAATCTGTTTTTTTTTTATGTATTTTTTATCACAAAAATACACTGTTTCAGTTCTTTTATGATTTATTTTATCAAAAACAGAAAACAAAATAAAAACCCCGGTACCGGGCCGGGTAACCTGATACCCGGCTAAACCGGGTATCCGGCCTACCCGGCCGGGTAGACCGGGTACCCGTTACATCCCTACTGTTAAAGGCTAATGTTATAAATAATATTGCAAATCTCACACTTAAAACTTTCATCCTTGTGGAAATGGGTGTAACTTAAGTTAAGAGTGGAGGGTTGGAGTAAAGGATTAATTGGATGATGTTATTTCGGCAACTTGTAGATACTTCAGCTGTGGAGTTCGACAATTTAGGTACAAAGGGTGGCAATATTCTATAGGGTAGATCGATAGATTGACTTATATAGGTATATAAAAATATGTGTTAAAGTTAGGCAAGGAATGTGTTTACTCTGCTCGAGCTCCAGATTTTACTTTTTTTGGTTAAATTGTTGATGGTAATTGTGAGAGATTTTTGTTTATTTATTTTTTTTTTTTTCAACTTAAATATTATAAATCGAGATTTAAGTGGGTTGGATCAGGTTAGGTAACTGTCATAAATTAAACCAATCCATAGTTTTACTCATTAGGAGTTAAAATATAATAGAATAGATATATATTTATTATGCAATAACAATTTACAAAAAAAAAATGATCATATATTGCATAAAAAAAAGGTAGCGATCTGAAGAAGAATGGCTTTAAGCAATACTGACATGAATAAATTGAGTTTGAGTTTGAGAAGCTCTTCATGCTACCTGTACTAAACTAATCTAATTTAAGATTAAATCTAGAAGAAGTAATCTGCATAGTTATTTATTATAACATGAATTTAGCATAAACGTAATTTTTAAAAAATTGATAAAAGGTCAAAAAGTCGTCTTATTCTAAAATAACAATAAGGACACAAATAGGTATAGCACACAAAACTGAAAAGAACTGAAAAAATTATATTAATGTTGGTCTATGATTAATGTCAACATTGTCAGTAGGTATATATATATTATATAACAATTTACAAAATGCGTAACCATAATTTGCTACCTCAATACTACAACTAGGTAACTCTAAACTTATAGTTTTGAGATAATTCAGTTTATAAAATTTGGATACATTGCAGAAACTAATTTTTTTTAAGTTTTAACTTTTATCAATTTATTTTGTGCAGCCCTGGTTATTTTTTAATTAATGGAAATGCATCTAGGTGCCTTATAATCAACTAAACTAGAAGGACAAATTTGTGTGAATTACTTAATTTTCTTATAGCAACCCATAATATTGTTAAAGTCCATCTACCTATCTTACAAAATCATTATAAATGTTAATCGCTTATCTTCATAATAACCTATTGTGTGAGGTGTAAAAATCGGCCACCTGATCTGGGGACTCCAGGTACGGATCTATTTAAAGACTATTATATTATTATATTTTCTCAGTAATCCTTTTAAAATAATAAGGATAAAATAAAACAGGTTTATTTTAGTTATTTAAATATGCTGATTTTTGGTTTTAAAATTCAGTTAAATGTTTGTATTGGTTTAGACAAGAAGTTATTTGTTGCCAATTAAACGTGATATCTAAGAATGTTTTGTCCGTGGGAAGAAACCAGTACGCCAAGTGGATCTACGGGTCGTGATAAAAACCAATTAAAGCGTGATATTTTATCAGTTGACACAAAAAAAGTAATCTGCAACGTTTACACCACCCTTCTTGAACGTGGTTTTTCAAAATTTGGTGCAGTGAAGGAAGCGGCAGCTTTGATACGCAGGCCAGTTCATTGATTGATTGATTCCTGTTTCCTGACTAAAAAGCACTGAAGATGGCCTACGGCCGAAAGCGCTCTGCTATTTATTAATTTTTGAAGATTATACACTTAATACACAAAACGGTTGTTGTTCCCTCTTATTGCATAAAGTGTACACAGCCCAACCTTATCAATTTTATTCTGTCAGCAACAAGTGCGTCCCTGCTCTTATTCGATAACCCGCTGGGTCTTATCGGCATTAGAGATTAGCATTTATAATGAGTTTGTAAGATAGATAGACGGACTATACAGACTTTTTTTCCTATTTAAGCTGAAGATAATTTTGATATACCACTACTTTCTGAAGTTAATGAAAGTTCAAACGAACAAGAGTTACAAGACATTGAAAAAAAGATAAGGAACGTTAAAAGTCGTCTGGGTATTCTGGTTGAGAGTGAAGATGAAGATGCCATTGACCTAAAATCAGAAAAAGGTAGGAGTATGAAAGTTTTGGGCATCAACAAACATTAATGAGTTTAAAGTGAACCTTGCTGAAATCTATTTCCCGGAAAAATGTCTGGAGATGTCAACCTTTTATTTTAGTAGTAATAATAGTAGGTATATTCTTTAAACTCGGTAATTCTATCATCTTTATACAGGGTATTTAAAAAATAATAATGAACGTTTATTACATTTTTTTTTAATAGTAAGTAACCCTTAGTTTAATATTTTAGGTTAATTTTTTATCAGGTAGGTATGCCCCTATACAGGGTATCCCAGATAAGAATGCACTTTACAAGGATTTCGTAAACCGGCTGTTGCCATGCCAACCTTTTTTCAAACGCGAACCCCTTGAATAAATTAAGCTTTGTTGCGAACCACCCAGATTTTTATAGGTATCCCTAACATATTTTATAAATGTATAATTTTTTAAACTTGATGATAGAAGAATTAAAAGCGCGTCAAAATAAAGTACATACAGGGTGTTCCTAAATGTCATGTACATACGAAAGGGGATGATTGCCTGGCTTATTTTATGACTAAAAATCCATATAAACATAGGTCCGCAAACGCTTCGTTACCGATCTACAGGGTGTTCAAATTTCCAGATTTTTTTTATTTTTTCTTAATAGCTCCTGCAGTTTTTAAGATATTTTGCTCAAATTTGGAACACAGGCTACGCTGCAGGACTTACATCATTGGGCATGCCAAATGGTTCTGAGAATCTACAGGGAGATATTTTTTCCGGGGTCATGTCTCCTTTTCTCCCCCTGAACTTTTTTGTGGTGCGCCGTTGGTAGTGTCTAAAATATGAAGTGTATTTTCTCTTTTGTTTATAAGCTCTTTAGTCTTTTGTTGGTTTTTCGTATCTGCGACCGATATCGAGAAAAAAAATAAAAAACGATTTTCTGTATTGACAGTTTATTCGCCGCTACCTGTTGAAAGTTAAAGCTGGGACGACCCGGTTTTTGTAGCAATGATTTACAATGCAAAAAAACCTAAATAATTATAATAACCAGAGAACTATGTTAAAGCAAATATTTGAGTTGGTCAATCCAAATCTTCAAACCGCATTTCGATCAGATTCACGTAATTCGATCTATTAGCCTCCGAATTTACCCGCGCGAGTGCATTTTTTCGACCTAAAAGTGTAAAAAAAAATATTTCTAAATCCTTTTTCAAAAAAAACTCTCCAGATTGTTCGAAAGACCATCGTCCTCTATATAAATCCAAAAATATAATTTCAATCAGTCCACCATTAACGTCAAACGAGTTTCCCGATCACAATCCACATAAATTGGGCACTTAAAACGGTCGCCTCATTTTCGCCAAACACCCGGTAGATTTAATTCGTCGATATTTAGATGGCATTTGTCGAGGCATTTGTCCTTTAAAAAAAATCTAAAAAGTTTATCGTTCCACCGTTTCTGAGAAAAGGAAAAAAAACGAAAAAAAGTGCAATTTTCAAAAGTGGGACCCTATAAACGAGGAGCAGAAGATATATATCGTTCTGCAGGGCGAGCGATATAGTAAATAATGAACGCCTAGGCATACCTAAAAAAGTTTGGATTTTTTCTGTCAAGAAAAATGTTCTCTTTTGGATTTTTTTTGGCATATCTACAGGTTTTCTACCATCGGATCAATCTGACAAGCTTAGTTTTGATGAAATGAATGTTGTTATAGAGCCGTTACTACTACAAACTGAATCGGTACTGTTTCCTTCCAGCCGCATTTCCTTCGGAACCTTTTCCTTAAAAGGATCTTTTTTCCCATTTTTGACAATGGCAAATGCTCACTTGTACACTCTCCCTTGCTGCGAACTTCATCCTTATGCAATACTTGAACACCCATATCACAAAATAAATAAGAGACCCATATCTTTAGACTTTGGTTCGATTTTCGTCCCATTTTCCTGCTCGACGTCATCATTTATAATAGAAATTTCTGAAGATTCAGGAAGTAACAAGTTATTAATCAAGGATTTCTGTTTTTTTTTTTTTGGAAAAACCGTGACGATGGTTAAGATCTGTGAGTCGTAACGCGATTCTTTTGGCAATCAAAAAATACTTTTGGCTTAAGTCGGATATTTCCTTTCTTCCTTATCTTTATATCTATATCTTATATAAATATTATATGTTCTGTAGTCTGCTTTCACATTGGCATATCTTTAAACTTACGTTGAAATGATCCTCACAACAGTGAACGTGTGATTTGTCGGAAACAAAAACATCCCGACGCATAGCTTTTTGCCAAACTTTTCTAGTTGCAGGATCAAAAGGTACGCTTATAAACAGTTTTTCTGGGTCATTTCTGGAAGAGTTATGGCACCTTAAGAATCACACAATATTTATTAGAAGCTATTTTCTTACTTATTTTAAACCAGCAAGATAAACAAATATATAATTTAACGCCGTTTCTATACAGAAACAAAATAACGCGCCCCACACTCTTGTTAAATCTCAATCGTCATCCGATCAGCAACTGCAAAGTGACGTCACGGCTCCTCCCCGCTTTTGCGCGGTCCAACTTTGGTAATTTATTTAAGGACTTAAATGTCCTAATAAAAACCTGAAAATTTGGAAATTACCTTAAAAAGTACTTTCGATTTCTAAAATAAAAAAGAAATGTCGAACCGGCGTATTGAGCGATAATTAGGTACATACGACTTGTCACCTGTTTTGTTGAATATAACATACTTTTGCCTGTTTCCATATACAGGGTTAGGAGAAATTACTAGAAAGGTCGATTATTTCAAAAGATATACGAGTTAGCAAAAAATGTCTTTTATAAAAGTTGTAAGGCTTTTAAAATTCTACATATTTGTAATAAATTGGAATATACAGGTACGCCCAAAAAGTTGTGGAGAGTCAAAGTTATATTTTTTTTAAATAGAACACCCCACCCCGTATATTATTACTTATTTTTATCGTCCAGTCAATTTTAAACATTTTCTATTAACCATATGCTATGCCTAAATTTATTAGTTTCGGAGATATCATGACATTTGATCAGTTACAAAACACAAAATAAATTTCAATAAACAATTTAATAAGTTAACATGAAAAAAAATCGGTATAACAAGTCATGGAAACACAGCTCTATTTTTTAATAAATGTTGAAAATGGCCCCCATTTACTAACTGACAATGATACAAATTGTCGCAAAAATGTCTTTGGGTATTTAAAACCATTTCCCTTGTTATTCTCTCACTTTCATTTAAAATTTTAATTCTTAATTCTTCTAAATTATTGGATTTGTTCCGATAAACACTGTTTTTCAGGTGACCCCAATAAAAAAAAATCTAAGGGCGAAAGATCGGGGGATCGTGAAGGCCACTCGATAGGTCCTCTTCTTCCTATCCATCTATTTGGGAACGTGACATCCAAAAATTCTCTAACTTCACGAGAAAAATGCGGAGGAGCTCCATCTTGCTGATACCAGGTTAAGTTAATATCGAGAGTTAAATTGTTTATAGTGTTTATAGTTGGAACTATTTCTTGCCGAAGAAGCTGGAGATATCGTTCACCGTTTAAATTTTCCTCGATAAAAAAAGGGTCCAATTACATGTCCCGCTAACAATCCAGCCCAGACATTAACTTTTTCTGGGAACTGTTGAACTGTGTATGCAGTTCTTCATACCAGTTTGGGTTATTTCGCCCCCAGTAACGGTAATTTTGTTTATTGACCATTCCATGTAGTGTGAAGGTCGCTTCATCCGAAAAAACAATATTGTTTGGAAAATGCTGATTCTCTTCAATCTTTCTCGTAATTATTTCGCAAAATTTTAGTCTTCGATCATAGTCAACATCACAAAGTTCTCGTACAAGATGAACTTTGTATGGATGCATTTTCTCAGTATGAAGAACGGTTCTTACAGATTTTTGATCAATTTCATGACCCAAAGCAAGCTGATTGGTGGATTGTCTGGGATTTTATTGTATCGAAAGCAGAATGTCTAATTTTTTATCATCGGTGGTAGCACTCCTAGGTCTTCCAGATCTTGGTCGGTTTTTTACACTTCCAGTCATTCTGTAACGCTCCACAGTTCGAAAAACTGCATTTTTTTAATTTGCCTATCTGGGTGCAAATTGTTAAAAATATCACATACCTCCTGATATGATCTCTGCTTATCGCCATATCCCCTTAAAATTAAAATATCAATTCTCTCTGTTTCAGTTAGTGAAAACGCCATGCTATTTTCTTTTTTGCTCAATTCTGACAAATGTCAAAAACCATACCTAATTTGTTGCTAAGGTAAATACGACTACGTTCGAATAGAGCAAGGCTGGCCAATAGATTTTCCGGGTGGGCAAAATTTCATAGACTGCGGCGGCGCCGGGCCAAATACCATATTTATACAAAGGTTTTATATAGATACACATAAAGTTTATTATACAAATACCACATATATATACAAAAAGACAAAATATGCTTTAATTTACTTTATTGGTAAATGAAATTAAGTAACATAATAATGAAAACATTATCTCTATTTTTTAATGTAAGCTGTGAAGAGGTTTTCCTGATATTAGTTTGTCGATATTTGGTTTTAAGTCTGATGTTGACAGGACAATTAAATCAGAAATGTGTTTTGAAGTGAGAGATGTGCGATATTTATTTTTGATGTATGATAAAGTTGAAAATGTTTTTTCACACACATAGGTGGAACCAAACCTGCTTAAAATTTGCATAGCAAGGTCGCGCAATGTTGGAAAATCTTCACTGGAAACGTTTTTCCAAAAACTTACAAAATTTTCTGTTAGTTGCTCTAAAGTTACATTTTCAAAACAAATTGTCACCAAACGAATAAGTAATTCTCAATACACGTGCGTTCAAATAAGATTGGTAACGGTAAGTAAATGCTAGCAGTATGCCTGCCTGCTACGATGCTCCGGCCCGGCCCACGCAACTCATCCGACGCGGATCTGTTGCGCTTGAGCGGGCATATATTCGTTTCAACCAACCAATCAAGTGGGAGCAGTGCCATCGCGCGCCGGCTAGCTGGCCGACCGAAGTTCGGGCGGGCAAATTCAAATGCCTTTGCGGGCCACTTCGTGGCCCGCGGACCTGGGTTTGGCCAGCCTTGGAATAGAGCATTGTTATCCGTTATTATTTAAAACGCCGATATCTCGGAAACTAATAAATTTAGGCATAACATATGGTTAATAGAAAATGTTTAAAATTGACTGGACGATCAAAATAAGTAATAATATACGGGGTGTTCTATTAAAAAAAAATAACTTTGACTCTCCACAACTTTTTGGGCGTACCTGTATATTCCAATTTATTACAGATATGTAGATTGTTAAAAGCCTTACAACTTTTATAAAAGACATTTTTTGCTAACTCGTATATCTTTTGAAATAATCGACCGTTCTGGTAATTTCTCCTAACCCTGTATATGGGAATGTTTTAGCTTTAAGACTTAAGTTGAATAAAAATAACCAAGGGGTAGGTAATACATTATGCCAGTAAAACCTTTGAATACAAATGCGGGTATGTTATCAGGGCCAACTGCTTTTGTCAACATTTAGCAGTAGGTTGTGTGACAGGCTATTAAAAATTGTTTTGTTCCGTTTTTGAAAACTATTGAAGTATCGTTAGCCAATACCAAAACTTTTTTCTCTCCGGAAATTTTTGGTATGGAGGGGGGCATTTTTTTAAAAATGGAATGGTTACCTATATCTCTCTGCATCGGTAGTTAGTAAATGTAGGTATGGTTGTTCCAAGCTTAATTTGATCACATACCTAAAAAAGCGATAAACTCCTGACCATAGGCGTCGAAGAAAAAATATGCTAATTTTGCCAAAAACAATTTATAAATATAGTTAATATCGATAAGAGGTTTGTACCCGTGACTTCGCCTGCAAAGAACACATGCGTTTAATATTTTTAGAATGGTCTTTCGGTAAAAAAAATGCTTATTTTGCCGAAAACAATTTAAAAAAAATTGTCCTTGTCCAGCCTGGACCGCGAGAAGGAATGAGTTTTCCTTGCCAAGAAAGGATAGGGGCAGGTGCTATGTTAGTTGGAATATACAGTTAGTAGTTAGAATTCACTATATATATTTTAACAACAAATTGATCTCATCAGCAGAGTCACAGTCAACGTTCTGTAATACTTATAACAAGTTTTTAAGATACGTGTTAAACGAACATAATTAATTTAAAATTCATAAACAATTTAATGACTGGAATAGTCAGAACTTTCAGAAGTAGAATCGTTTCCAGGTTGGATTACTACTGGCGCTATAGGCGGTAAAACAGAATATCCATTTTCTGTTTTTATAACATGAGCTACGCAATTTTTCCATACATCGCTACTCATTTCGCTAATTACCTGCGGAGTGTCATCAAGGACAACTGCGCTTAAAGTTGGTGATTGATTATATTTTTGTAAACGTGTTTTTATTGTACCCCAAACCATTTGGATAGGATTAAAGATACAATTATATAGGGGTAATCGCAATAGAGTATGGCCGCGCCCGGTGCAAAGATTATCAATCACTTATTCATTTTTAGAGCCGACTTTTGATCATTTTTATTAATTCCTTTTTTACTGGAATCCTTTCAGGAATATTCATATTCTTATTTTTCATAAATCTTAGAATATCTTTTTTTTTAGTATTGATGTTAGATATTTTATTTAATATTCGCGAATGATACGACGCATTGTCCATAACAATTACCGAATTCGGCGGAATGTTGGGTATAAGCTGTTCGGTAAACCATTTTTCAAACAAATCTGCGGTCATATCTTCATGATAATCGGCGAAAGATTGGGTGATATTTTTTGCTGACAAGAGCAACGCATTAGGTACAAAGCCATCTTTACTTCCAGCATGAAGAATAATAACGCGTTTTCCTCTCGAACACGGTGTATTTAAAGTACAATTTTTTGTACTGTCCACCCAACCATACTTAACAACATCATGATTATCAAACCAAGTTTCGTCTAAATAAATTATACTTTTATCGGATTCATGGTATTCTTTTATTTGGCGCAAATATTTCTGTCGTAGTTCTATGATACGCCGAGATTCCATTATAACCATTCGATTATCTAATTTTTTATGTTTAAAGCCACAACTTAATAAAACACCACGCAGTGTTTCTAAAGATTGGTAATTATAATCAGGGTATCCTCGCAATCTATCACGAACCAGTTCTAAGTTGGCACTATATTATCCTTGTAAAAGTTGTAAATGGTTCGCCTAATAAAATCCCTTGTAGTATTGTCAACCGTTTTAAATTTCTGATTTATACGTTTGCGCTTTATAGAATGATCGGTTATAGTCCCAAATTTAATTACGTTATATATTCTCGTAAACCCAAGTTGTGTTAATTCACTAAATCTAGTACATAGCGCATTTTCAGTTTTTCCCGGATTTTCTTTTTTTAGACACGCGTACCTATTTAAAATAATGCGGTGACGTTGACACTGAACATGTTAATCTTTGTTTCTTAATTCCGGACTTGTATTAATTCTGTTTCAAATGGTCGCCAAAAAGACATTATGATATAATCAAACATAGGTAGGTACCAAGTAAAAACTTTTGTTTTGACTTGGTATTTGTCCAAAACACACAGTTTTAGCACAAAATGAAACACTATGTAAATTACAGCAAATCGTTTGAACCAGTCATGCCACTGTCCGAGTCACAATATCGCACACCTCAAACATCAACTGATTTTAAAGCTGATAGTGATAACTCGATTGACCGAACCTTAAACTATTTGCTGTTCTTGTCTGTACCACATAAATTTTGTATTGCTGTCTTAAAGTGTCTTGTGACCGACTCCGGCGAATGTTTCGCACTTTAAATTGCAGGCTTGCCTCACCATTCTGTCTCCACGGCGTTGCCAGTTCTACAAAGTTTTCGTAGGTGTAGAAGGAACATAAGGGTTTGTCAATTTTTTATTTTTTTTTTGTTTTACAGTGAAAATCCCTTTTATTTTGATTTCAATTATTTTTATATAAATAATATTTCTTAAGTACTAAAAAATTATTGCAATATTCATAAATGGCTTGTTCTTTTTTTTTCTTTGACATTGAAAATTTCTTGGTTCAAAGTACATTTGCAAACTAGCTTTCAAAGATAGTTACTGACTATCAATTGAATACTGATATAAAAGAACCTTTTTAATTATAAAAGCTTAAATAATAAAAGATCTGACAACCCCGGTCCCTTGAAGTCCGATCGAAGCTTTTTTATCGAGTTTTTTATTCATCAAACTGACTTTGGAAAAAGTATACTCCACATACCCTAATAATTACGCTGACAGACGAATTTTGAGGTAAGGTTTGGTACGATGGTAGTTCGAACTATAATTAGCGACCTTAAAATGTTGAAAATCTCAATACCGTTATATTTTCAACAGTTTATTTTTGGATTTTGTCCCAGTGTATGGCAGAACATGCATCTATACAAATTTCACGTGTCTGAGTGTTTTTCAGCGAATATTAATATTTATAAATTTATTTATTTAGATGTACTTACCGAGAAAGTAGAAGAAGAAAGGGAGGCAACTGCTGCCAATTTTCGGCAAATCAGTATTCTGGAAAATGAAATAATCGAATCAGAGCACAGGGAAGCTGAGAAACCAAGCAGTACAACCAATATTTTAAGCAAAGATAGAGATGTTGAGCTTGAAAAAGAGCTAGCGGAAGAGAGTATAGAGAACGAGATATGGGTAGAAAAGAAACCTCAACATAAAAGAATAACATTTGAAAATAACAAAGTGGAATCAAGTTCATCTAGCTCAAGGCATAGCCGATTAAGTGGTCGATTACGTGATAGGTCACCAGATAGGTTTCGTGATAGATCTCGTGATAAGTCTCCAAAGAAAACGGTATCTGGAAGAAAAACGTCGATTTTAGACAGATTGGGTAAAAGGCCTGGCAGTCCAGAGAGAGGGAGGAAGAAAATTAACTTGGCACAGTACAGGCAAGAAGAGGAACGCTTTTTGGGGTAAGATCCTTAAACTTTAGTAGCTGTAGGCAATAATAATTAATTATTATGTTTGTCTATACCTATAGTGTTTGTTAGCTGTTTTTCGTAATTTAAATCTAGAATCTAACTAAAATTACAAATTCATGTAGCCTTAACCCAATATAAATAGTTTGGAGCTGAGACTTCTTTTTACCTTCGTCCTTTAATATAATCAGGTCTCTGAGATTATTTATTTGATCATAATTTTATGAAATCCTATCATATACACAGGGTGTTTCAATAAAAACTCCCAGGCCAATTATTTCGAAAACTATATGTGACATGTAAATTCTATAAACGCCAGTTTTTAACCTCCATGATTGGCTTCACAACTGTGTAAAAAATTTGTTTAAATAATACAAGATGTTGGTGGCGCCATGGTGCAAAAAATTTTTTCGATGACAGGAACTTGTTGAAAATGTTGTGGTTCTTAAAGACAATTAATTTTTGATCAAATTATGTCTCATAAAAATTTTTGATAAATCCAACATGAACGGAGATATTTGGGGTTAAGTTTTTTATTGAAATAATTTTAACGAGTATTTTAATTATAAATATTTTTAATATCCTTTAGCAGATTTTAATTTAATTTTGGTAATGATAATTTTAGTGATAAAACGCTCGTGTAGCGCTAAATTATTACGTCCAGTGACGTCTCCGGGGACGCCTTAACAAATAATATTGACAAAAAATAAGAAGCCACTGAGTTTTTGGTAATTTTTATATTTTTTTCGGATTAAGCAACTAAAAATATCCTTTTATTGTCTGTTAAATTGTTTTCATATCTTGCTTCGTTTTCGAGAAATAAAAATAAAAACAATTTTATTGCATATGCATTAAGAAACAAAACCATAAATTATCAATAGGTTGTATTTTTTGTTGTTTAAAAGCAAAGTTAAAACATCAAAGCATAATAAAATAAAATTAAAAGATGTTTTAAATTTTATGAAAGAACTGATAAGAAATTATACAAAATTATTAATGAAAATTAGAACAATACCAAAAACTAACTAATGGGGTCGAATGAGGTGTTCAAAATTATTGCCGTTTTCATACACACACATAGCAAATCGATATAATAATTCGGTTCTGCAAACTCTTAATATAGTGTATTTCGATTAATAGCGGCTATAGTAGCATAAATTTTGTTGTAAAGGTCAGCCATGTCTTCTATTGGTTCCTTGTAGATTTCATTTTGTAAGTAGCCCCATAAATAAATGTCCATCGGGGTGAGATCAGGGGACCTTGCTGACCATCTAAGATCCCCATTTGTGCTGATCACTTTTCCTGGAAACGTCACATTTAGATGATTCATAACGATATTGCTATTGTGTGCTGGGGCACCGTCTTGATGAAACCACATATTATTTACGTCAATTCCTACATTTTGTAACATCAAAGGGAGATCGTTTTGCAGAAATTGTAAATAACGAACTGAAGTTGAATGTTCATGGTACAAATAGGGCCCGATTATGTAACCATTTACAATACCACACCAAACATTTACCCCAAATCGTGTTTGAAATTTAGTCTGTCGCATCCAGTTGGGATTTTCCCGGGACCAGTAGCGACAATTATGTCTGTTAATTATTCCATTATTGTGAAACCGGGATTCGTCACTCCACATAATTTGGTTTAATAAATTTGGATTTTCTTTAAAAAGAATATGAAAATGTGCCAAAAAGTTTAATCTGCGCTGGTAATCTTCTGGTTGTAGATGATGCACTAAATGAATCTTGTATGGAAAAAACCCCATTTCCTTTTAGGATTCTGCGACACGAACTTACTGTAATATTAGTTTCATCTTTTAATTTTTGTAATGACGTTTGTGGGCTATTTTCTACTGTTTGTAGGGCTATAGCTACATTTTGTCCCGATTTCAGATAGAGTAATGATATTACAGCTGGTCTTTAGGATCCTGATTGATTTGCCCAACAAATTCTCCGCTGGACTGGATGAGATCCCGGTGTATGTGTTGAAGCGTGCATCTGAGTGGGTTTGCGAACCTCTAGTGGATATAATAAATGAATGTTTTGTCAGTGGTGTCTTTCCGACGCAACTAAAAAAGGGTAAATTGGTGCCTGTTTTTAAAAAAGGGGATAAACATACTTCTGGCAACTATCGACCTGTTTCTCTTTTGCCTTCTGTGTCGAAGGTAATTGAGAGAGCATTGTACAATCGACTCATGGAATTTTTAAACTCTCATAATATATTAGCCAAGGAGCAGCACGGATTTAGACCAGGACAGTCAACTGAGCTGGCCATCTTTAATACAATTTCCTACGTATATGAGAGTCTGGATCATAAGGACAGAGTAGCGGGTTTGTATTTCGATCTCTCAAAGGCCTTCGACACAATGGATCATCGGATTCTGCTGTTGAGGCTGAACGAGTACGGAATTCGAGGATTATGCCAATCATTGATTAAGTCATACTTAACTGATCGTAGCCAAACAGTGTGTGTCACTCAAAGTGGAAATACGCATTATTCCAAAGAGGCAAAAATAGGACAGGGTGTTCCTCAAGGATCAATATTGGGACCGCTATTGTTTCTACTGTACGTGAACGGTCTCCGGGATAGGTTTGGAGACGGGGTGGTCTGTCAGTATGCCGATGACACTTCGGTGGTACTGTCGGGCGTGTCCTTGGATCGGCTGTCCGGAGCCTGTTCGGGTGCAGCGGGGGCAATGCAGGGTTGGTGCGAGGAGAACTCCCTTACCTTAAATATCGCAAAAACTGGTCTTGTTTATTTTGCAAGGACTGACCCGAATGAGTCCTTGCATGTTCGATTGAATCATAAGTCAATTCCATTGGTTCGAAACATAAAATTTTTGGGAGTCTACTTGGATCCTATGTTAAACTGGGAATATCACATTTCAAAGCTACAGGCAAAACTATGTAGTGCTTGTGCGTTGTTAAGGAGGATTCGTGACATTTTGTCGACTCAGACTATCAGATTGTTTTACTTTGGATGCATCCAGTCCATTATAAATTATGGCATTATATTTTGGGGCTCGTCAAGAGACGCCAATAAGATATTTAAGGTACAAAAGCGCATCATCAGATGTATTCTGCGTCTTTCTCCGAGAGCCTCTTGTCGTGAAAGATTTGGGGAGCTGGGTTTTCTGACGGTACCGTCCTTGTACTTTCTGGGTTTGGTGATGTTTGTGAAAAAGCACTCGGAGCTGTTTGTAACAAATCAACAGCTACATTCTGATACCATGTCAATCGTGACTAGGAGGAGGTCTGATCTTGAAATACCCTTGCACAATTCTACTTTTTACGAAAGGGGTCCTTATTACAGAGCAATAAAGGCATTTAGATCGTTGCCGTATGATATAAGACATATTGCTAATCCCATTAAGTTTAAGAGGGCAGTAGTTTCATATCTGCACGAGAGTTGTTTTTATTCATTTGATTTTTAAAAGCAAGAAAGAATTAACAAGAATATACAGAATGATTGAGTGAATGGCTTTTATCATTGAGTTTTAATTTGTAGTCAAAACGTATGTGCAAGTATGTATAAATTTTATTGGTGTGAATGGAAACATTTTAAAAGACGTTTTAATGCTTTTTTATTTTTTTTCGTATTTTATTATTGTTTTAATATTTCATTGTGATAATTACTACAGTTCATACTTCTGTAAGTAGGTAGACTTTTAGAGTCGGATAATTTTAATAAGGGCTACTGCCATATCAATTGTGTGACGTTGCCATGTCTTTTGTTAGATTTTGTAGGCAATAAAGGATATTATTATTATTATTATTATTATTATCACACACCAGAATGAACCTTATCCAAGTATACGCCCCTACAGCGGATGCAGAAGAGAATGATATAGAAATGTTCTACGAACAAGTGGAAGAAGCTCTCAAAATAACGAAACACAGAGAAATTACTATAGTCCTAGGTGATCTAAATGCAAAGATCGGAAAGGGCCAGAGTGGTAGGAATGTAGGAAACTATGGTCTGGGGGAACGCAACGAAAGAGGGGATAGACTGCTACAATTCTGCCAAGAGCAAAACCTAAAGTTCATCGGTACACAGTCTACGTTGTGCGTGTATTATTTCGCTCCCACTTTAAATCAGTTTTTTGACCGTTTAACGCGTGTTGAAAATGTTAGTTCTATGACAATTTATTTCTAGAGACTTGTACTATGCAAGCCTGTGTTTAAAATAATGATCCCGGTAATTATAAGAGCGAAACGAAGGAAAAAGGAACAAACATAAATAACCAAAAAGTGCCTTCTGTTAGTTTTAATAAGCGACGTCATATTTGTTGTATATATTTTTTGTGCTGCTACGGATTTTATCGCCTGAAATTTTAAATGTGAACATTGTTTGTTTTTTTTTCCCTCTTTATTCTGAGACATTTTTATGAATGAAGCATTTTCTGGCCAGGACCGTACTTATTTATTTATTTACGCCCTTTGTTTGAATTTGAATAAAATAACAAAAGCGATTTTAAAAGAAATATTACTTGATCATGGCATCAAAATTTAAATGTTGTGGTAAATTGCAAAAGAACCTGTTATGCATTGTTTGTCGCAATCAGTTTCATCCAAGCTGCTGTGAACGTATTACCGCACACACAGTAATAAACAAGAACCTCATTTGGTGCTCAAAAAGTTGTGCCGAGAAAGCGTTGGAAAACGATTCTACCAGTGAGATTGATAGCTTAAAACAAATTATCTCTGAACTACAACTTGAAATTGATCAGAAAAATGAATTTATAAAAAGGCTAAAGAAGAAATCATCTGCTTTTGAAGATGATGCTATAGAGCTTGAAGATAAATACCTGCGTGACATTGAATCCCAGAGGACAGAAATACAGAATCTTAAGACTGAGTTAAGGACGTTGAGACAGGAAGATGGTAAAAATACAACCGTGCCACAAAGTACACATGGCTCTTGCCGAGGGCCTCATGTCTCGCAAAAAAATGTGTTAACACAGACTGAACACAAAAGCTACATAACCGATCTTACAGAGATAAACTTAGAGCTGACTGAAGAAATTTCTCATCTTAGAAATAACGTTGAAACTCTGCAGCAGAGAAAACTTAGTGATGAGAGGGCTATGGAAGATCTAAAAAGGGAGTTGGAAGAGCTTAATGATATGAACAGAAAGATGATTGAAACAATACGAATTTTGGAATCGGATGTCAATACGTATTCTGCCGAGCTGTCTGGGATGAAGGCTCATTCCACAAAAATAAATATGTTAACTAACGGTTCTCCGTCTTCCCCTGCCAATCAGAGAAATGGTCACACCAGCAGCATAACGACAGAGCTGATGCATGATGGTAGGCAGGGACAAGTTGGGAACAAGTTGCTTCTTCTTAGTGACGATGTCGGGCGGAACCTAAATGGGAGCCTTAAAAGGCTTTTCTCTTCAAGACACATAGACCTGGACATAGAGTGTATACTTAAACCCGGTGCATGTTTAGATAATGTTACTCACGATGTTGTTTCCTTAACCAAGAATTATAATCTTAATGACTTTGTGATCATCTTCGGTGGTTCAAATGACCTTTTTAATAATAAATATCCATCTTTGACTTTGCTGCTGAATGTAATTCGTGCCTGTGTGCACACCAATATTATAATGTTTTCAGTACCGTATGTTAGGAATAATTATAAATTAAATCGTAAAATTTTTAGCTATAATAGTATGTTGAAAAATTTGTGTTGTAAATTTGATAGTGGATCGGAGGGCTTTGTCTATTTTACAGACATAAACTCTAAGAACGGTACTAGGTTGAGTAACTATAGCATCTGCAAGGAAGTTTTTAATCTTTTTATTAATAAAAATCAAACACAAAAAAATTTAATATTCATTAAAACAATTCAATTTAACGGACCAAAATATTGTTTGTCAGACTCTTGTGCTGCCTTTAAAGGTAGCACGGATGGTTGTGGTGGGACCTCTGGAGAATCCGATCACCTTGTGTCAGAAAAAGCTTCTGTTGACAGCCCGGAAGCCAGTGGTGGTGATGAGGATTTTTTGGAGGTTCTTCAGTCTCGGCTGGTGGTCGATTAGCCCTTAATCAGGGTCTAAGGGTTACGCTGCTTTTACTTAACATTCAATCTTTAAGGGGTAAAACTAGCGAGTTACATTTGCTTTTGGAGGAATACAATGAGCCTGACGTGCTCCTTATTACCGAACATTGGCTGAGGCAGGGTGAGGTGATATGCTTGCCGAGCTATGTTATACTTAGTTCTTATTGTAGGTCTGAATCTCTTAACGGAGGTACAATGATTTTACTAAATGAATCTTTTTTAGAAAATAACAATTTTCAATGTGTAACAAAATTTAATAATCAATTGTCTGAAAAATCGTTTGAGTTTTCCTTGATATACTCAAGGATTCTAAATTTGTATATTTTTTGTATTTACCGCTCACCCTTGGCAGGGGTAGATTTGTTTTTGTTAAACCTAGACTCGATATTAACACAAATACCAGATTCTGCCCAAATAATAGTAGCGGGCGATTTTAACATTAATTTTGATGACAAAAGCTCCCTTAATACATTGAGATTGTGCAATGTGCTGACCTGCCATAACTTGAACATGCATGTAGGATCTCCAACCCGGTTTTCTCAATTTTCATCATCTACTATTGACTATATGTGTTCAACATTTAATTTGGATAATTTTAAGTGCATGGTTGTTAATGCCGGCTTGTCTGATCACGAAGCCGTGGTGGGTAGTGTCACTTTGGATAGTAAAATGACTGGCATTTCAAGGTATAGGTACGGCAGATTGTTTAGCGGAAGCAATTATGATCGTTTTAGACAAATCTGTGCTGGTGCTTGTTGGAGTAGCGCTCTAAACTCACCTGACCCTATTGACTCATTTAATGTACTGATGACAAATTCGTTTAATAGCGCCTTTCCAAAACAAAAAATTAAAATTAAAAATAGCAAAAAACAATGGATAACTAGGGGTCTTAGAACCTCAGCAAAGAACCTTCGCTCACTTCATATGATTCGAAAATTTACAAATAATAACGTATTTCATCAATACTTCAATAAATACCGCTTACTTTACCGTAAACTGATAAGAATGGCTAAAGATATGTATTATGCCGAGCGACTTGAGAGATCGGGAAGTAGACAGAGGGAGAGTTGGTCTATTGTCAATGACATCCGCCACAGGGGAGGGCACACTCAACTGTCTGAGGGACCTCAGCTATCACTCGATGATATTAACAACTATTATTGTACAATTGCCGGTAAATTGACAAGCAACATAAGTCCTGCTATTGACCCAATGACTTATTTAAATAAGGTGTCAGTAAAAGAATCGTTCTATTTTTTTCCTACAGACTTATATGAGCTTAAGAAAACGTTCACGGAAATAATAAACAAAAATTCAGCTGGAGAAGATGAGATATCCGTTAAAATGTTCTTAAATTTGCCCGAAACAGCGCTGAGGGTGTTAGTTGAGGCAATCAATATGTCTTGAGAAACGGGAAATTTTTCCTCGTGTTTGAAGTGTGCCAAGGTTATTTCCCTCCATAAGGGGGGTGACTTTAAGGAGCCATCTAATTATCGACCCATCTCATTGTTATCGACCCTTTCAAAGATAATTGAAAAGATGGTTAAGAAACGCGTAATATCATTTATTGAAAATAACGGTATTCTTAATATTAATCAGTTCGGATTCCAGCAGAATAAAAATACCAATGATGCTATATTTCGTCTTTTGGAGGGTCTTTACGGACATATAAATAGAGGGGGGGTTGCCGCGGCAGTGTTTTGTGACTTATCAAAGGCCTTTGACTGCGTGAGTCATGGGATACTGCTGCGGAAGCTCAGTCGCTATGGTTTCAGGGGAAAAACATTTAACTGGTTTGAATCCTATCTTGGGGGCAGAAGTCAAAAGGTTTTCAGGGGTTCTGTTTGTTCTGAAAGCCGAGTGATTGACTGGGGAGTCCCTCAGGGTTCAGTGCTGGGACCAGTTCTATTTCTTTTATATATTAACGATTTGACGTCTATCGACATTGGGGGAGAGTTCACACTTTTCGCTGACGATACTACAATATTATGGCACTCTAACAATGCTCTTATGTTAAAAGACATTATTGCCTCAGATTTGGTTAGGGTCAAAGAATGGTGTGATTCAAACCTGCTGTCTCTAAACGTCGAAAAAACAAATGTAGTTGGTTTTAAGTGTTCTATGGAGGGCTTGGTCATTGGTGACTCACCCCTTGTGAATTGCCCTAGTACTAAGTTTTTGGGCCTTGTCATTGATAGTGGCCTTAAATTTGAGAGTCATATCAGGGCACTGAGCAGGAAATTGGCTTCGGCATGTTTTGCAGTCAAAGTGGTAGTTAATGAACTTGGTTCAAATATTGCGAAATCAGTTTACCACGCGCTAATAGAATCTCATCTGAGATATGGAGTTGCATTTTGGGGGTTCTCTAGTCAGCAACTGCTCGGTGTTCTGTTTGTTCTGCAGAAACGCGCAGTGAGATGCATTTGTCGGGCGAAACCCAGAGACTCATGCAGACCATTGTTCGTGCAGAAAAGAATATTAACACTAACATCATTGTTTATTTTGGAGACTGTCACTTTAATATTTAAGATGAGATATAGGTTTTTGAATACTGACTCCTTCTACACGACACGACAATATCGTAATCTGCCTTTGCCAATACCATCCTCAACCCTTACAAAAAAATCGGTTGTATATGAAAGTGTAAAAATGTATAATCATTTACCTAATTACTTAAAGGACCTACAGTCACTTAAATTATTTAAAAGGTCTGTGACGCAGATGTTGTTGGAGAAGGCTTACTATTGCTTGGAGGAATTTTATTCCGATGTTCCGAGGTTTGTTTAAGGGTTTTATTTGATATCTTTAGATAATTGTTGACATGCTGTAAATAACCAAATTTTAACGCCTACCCTTGTTTTTTGTTTTTTTTTTTTTAAATGTTGTTAATGTATATTGTTGTTATTATTAAATGATATAGATAGATATGTATTATGTGGATAGACTTTGTCAATGAGAATTTTGTATTCTTTGGACAATAAAGTATATTTGATTTGATTTGATAATTATAACAAACACCTTTTTCAAGTTACCAGACAGACGGTTATACACGTGGCGATCACCCGCAGATAAACCGGAAAAAATAATCAGAAATCAGATAGACTATATTATGATCAGCGAAAGATATCGTAACGCTGTTAAAGCAGTGAAAACATATCCTGGAGCAGATGTCTCCTCCGACCACAACCCAGTAATCGCCAACATTACACTTACACTCAAAAACACTAAGAAACATCAGAGAATCCCTAGAATAGAAACAAGAAAACTTAAAGAATCTGAAGTAAAAGAAAACCTCCAACAGAAATTACACAAGAACCTTGATAAATTGAATACAGACACCAATGATATTGACGAACAATGGAAATTACTAAAGCATTGCCTGCTCGATCCATGCAGGGAGACCCTAAAGGACACCCCGAAGAGGAAAGAAGAATGGATGACTGATGAAATACTATATATGATGGAACGGCGTAGACATTTTAAGAACAAAGATATACACAAATACAATGAGATCAATCGCGATATCAGGAAAAAGATTAGGGAGACCAAGGAAACATACTTCGAAGAGAAATGCAAAGAGATCGAAGATCTCCAGAACAGATACGACCTGTTTAACCTGCATAAAAAAGTTAAAGAAATGGCAGGGTTAAGAAGACACAATCCCATTAGTACAATCCAGGACAGAAATGGTAACACCATAACACAAACAGATGAAAAGTTACAGCGATGGAAAGAGTACATCGAAGAACTGTTTGAAGATGAAAGAGGGGATCTGGAACACACAGAAATGGACCCAAATGAAAATGGCCCAGATATCACAAAGGAAGAAATATTGTATGCCCTAAAAACATCAAAGAATGGAAAAAGCCCTGGACCCGACGAACTGTCTATAGACATACTAAAAATCATAGATACAAGGTACATACATATCCTGGTGAAACTCCTTAACCAAATCTATAAGACGGGTGTTATGCCCAGGGAATGGTTGATTTCGACCTTTATCTGCCTCCCCAAAAAAGCCAACGCCAGAGAGTGCAGTGATCACCGCACCATTAGTCTGATGTCTCATACATTAAAATTGCTCCTAAAAATTATCCATAACCGCATATATCACAAACTGGACATGGATATAGAGGAAACACAATTTGGATTCCGTAAAGGCCTGGGTACACGAGAGGCTCTCTTCTCACTTAATGTATTAATTCAGAGATGCCTAGATGTGAACCAAGATATATATATTTGTTTCATTGACTATAACAAAGCGTTCGATAAAGTCCGCCACGATCAACTAATGAAGGTCCTCCAAGCGAAACAAATAGATCATAACGACCTTAGAATCATATCTAATCTATATTATGGACAAAGAGCAAGAGTGCGCATTAACGAACATCTGTCAGAAGAGATTGAAATTAGACGAGGGGTGAGGCAGGGCTGTGTATTATCACCACTCCTCTTTAACACATACTCAGAAGAAATAATGAAAAAAGCGCTGGAGGGAGAGTCAGCAGGTATAAAGGTAAACGGAATACCGATTAACAACATTAGGTATGCGGACGACACTATCATAATGGCAGAAAACATCGAAGATCTTCAGAGACTGACGAATAGGATAGTCGAATGCAGTCAAGAATACGGGCTAACAATGAACATCAAAAAGACAATATATATGAGAATATCGAAAACCCAGAGAAACAACGAGAACCTGACAATCAGTGGCACCAATGTAGAACAAGTAGAACAATACACATACTTGGGCACAATGATTAACTCCATGGGTGATTACTCCAAGGAGATTAAGACAAGAATAGAAAAGGCACGGGCGAATTTCAACAAACTAAGAAGAGTACTCTGCACAAGAGACCTAAAGCTGGACCTGAGAGTCAGATTGGCAAGATGCTATGTTTTCTCGACATTGCTTTATGGATTAGAGGCTTGGACCCTGAATGCAGCAACTACCAAAAGGCTGGAATCATTCGAACGATGGGTATACAGAAGGATGTTGAAATTATCATGGACAGCGCACGTCACAAACACTGAAGTCATGAAAAGGATAAACAAGGAAATGGAAATTATAGAAACAATTAAGATCAGAAAACTACAATACCTCGGACATATTACACGCGGGACAAGATACGCCGTGCTTCAGCTGATTATGCAGGGTAAAATCCTAGAAAAGAGAAGTATAGGAAGAAGGAGAATATCATGGCTGCGCAACCTGAGAGAATGGTACGGATGTACATCGAATGAACTTTTTAGAGCAGCTGCCTCCAAAATCCGAATAGCTATGATGATTGCCAACCTCCGTCGCGGAGACGGCACTTGAAGAAGAAGCTACATTTTCGTCATTCGTAACCCTCTTTCTTCTTGGAACCTTTCCCTTTTTAAAGCTACCATATGTAGCTAAGTTGGTACACAAAGCTACATAAGATTTGCGATCGGGCGTTGGTCTATCTGGAAAACGAGCTCGATAGCAGCGCACAGCTTCTGAAGCATTTTGATGGCATTCTCCATAAATTAAAACCATGTTCAATTTGTCTTGATTTGTATTGTGAACCATTTTTATTTTAAAAATGTAGAAATTCGGACACTGACACTGTTAATAATGTTAATTATTTAATGATTTTTGTTTTCCAGAGATATGCATTTTTATTTCTCGAAAACGAAGCAAGATATGAAAACAATTTAACAGACAATAAAAGGATATTTTTAGTTGCTTAATCCGAAAAAAATATAAAAATTAACAAAAACCCAGTGGCTTCTTATTTTTTGCCAATATTATTTGTTAAGGCGTCCCCTGAGACGTCACTGGACGTAATAATTAAGCGCTACACGAGCGTTTTATCACTAAAATTATTACCAAAATTAAATTAAAATCTGCTAAAGGATATTAAAAATATTTATAATTAAAATACTCGTTAAAATTATTTTAATAAAAAACTTAACCTCAAATATATCCGTTCATGTTGGATTTATCAAAAATTTGTATGAGACATAATTTGATCAAAAATTAATTATCTTTGAGAACCAAAACATTTAAAAGTTCCTGTCATCGAAAAAATTCTTTGCACCATGGCGCCACCTACATCTTGTATTATTTAAACACATTTTTTACACAGTTGTGAAGCCAATCAAAGAGGCTAAAAACTGGCGTTTACAGAATTTACATGTCACTTATAGTTTTCGAAATAATTGGCCTGGGAGTTTTTATTGAAACACCCTGTATACTGTATACATATATAATAGTTGATTTTTAAAGTCTGTGCACAAGATGGTACGTGATGTATTATAATACCTTTGCGAGTTTAGGTTTTATGTTGTTTTTAATTTTTGCTATGTGGTTTCATTGACTTTATATTAATAGTTTTGTGATTTTGTGACAGTATTGCCATGGAAGAAGAGAATAGAAAGCAGGATAAGATTGCTCAATTAAAGACTACGATGGTACTAGGTATACTCTTTTCGTTGCAATCGGGTTTTCACCCCGATTGTTATAAGTCCTGTCACCTACAACATATTGCATTATCTCCACTTCGCTATGAAATAGTATATTCTAGGCGTCTCACCTGCATCAAACGTCAAATTCAAACCTTAAAAATTTTCGTATAAAGCACGCTAGGGGTCGCAAAGGTTGATTGTATCGTTCTGAACTTTTTGTTGTTGTAGAGAACCGTCTCCTTTCCAAGCCTATTAAAATTCAGCCAGATCGGAAAATGGCAAGTATTTTATAATTTTGTTTAAAAATTTAAAAATGGCCAATTTTGAAAATTAATAACTTGCACAAAAAGCGTCCTATCGAAATGCGGTTTAGACCGTCAGATAGACCATCTCAAATACTCTATTTTTGCAATATATCTGCCTATACCTAAAAAATTTTAATATCGTAGATTTTGGAGAAAAACTAAAAATGACTGTTTTTTAAAACGGGTTTTAATTTTTTTTAGGTTAAAAAATTTTTTTATCAAAATTTTGAATACCTTATCGGAAAGCGCTACTAAAATTATGTACAATGTATTTTTTTATTTCGAAATTTTTTATATATAGAGTGTGCAAAAAATTCAAGTTTCTCTTTATTTTTTTTTTAGTTGAAATACTTTATAGGAAATGTATTTTTTTTTACTTTCATATTGGGTTAGGTAAACTACCTGTACCTCTACCTACCCGATCTCGGGACCCCTGACAATAATCATAGGTACAATAATAATAATTGGACTACACCTATGGAAGACGGCGAAGACCACTGCGCTTTTATAGTTCAATAATGATTTATTACTCTTTTGCATTAAGCAAATAGACTATAGTATATCAAAATTGAGAAAAATATTGAAAAAGTGTTAATAGAGACGGCACCCTATTAATTTGTAGACTTTTTAGACAAAAAATGGCAAACCTATTCCATTTTGTGACGTCATTTCATTTTATCTCATTTTTTATAGCATAATTTGAAAGTATAATTAATATTATTATTATTATTTTCTAGTACGTCCAACCTCCCCACAATAAACTAGCATAGTACAACTGTCATTGTCTATTGCACAATTTTGATTAAATATTTTTCTAATAAGCTCCACCACTATAAAGAGTCCTAGTACCAGAAGCAAAATTGCGAATGATGATTGCATTATCTAACCATTAAAGATACCAATCCATATCAGGCAATATTCGCGCCTCACGTCACTCGTTAAAATATTTGTAGTGAAACTTCTTACACCATGTATATTGTAGTTGTATTTTTAAGATATCATTCTGAAGAGCATAAAAACAGAAGTTCCTCCAGTGATAGAGACAGGACAAATAGGTTTTCAAGTAGATCAACTGGAGATAAAAGACAGTCAGATAGTTCAAGAGATAGAAGAAGTAAAAGTAGAGATAGGAGTCCTCATAGGTCCAGGGTTAAAGGAAGGGAGTCTAGATCTGAGGTGAGAAGTTTTTTTAAATTTCTAAGTAACTATTATTAGTTTGATTGTACAGTTACAGTGTCACCAATGAATAAAATTTAACTTCAAACTAAATGTACATGACATGCTAGTTTTATTGCATTATTAATATTTTTTTAGGGTATTTTCAGCAGAGTCCAATCTAAAGTCGCTGTTATCAAGAAACTCGAAGTGAAACACAACAGCGACGAAGAAGAACCAAAAGTAGTCCGGGAAGTCCCTAGTTCAATAAAGGTCAAACCTAGGGTGATTCCCAGTGATGTACCACAGCCCAATAAAAATTTACTATTAAAAGCAGTGGCGGAGGCACAAAGAAGTATTGCACAAACGCCCAAAGTTGGGAAGGATGTGCAGGTATGTAAGTTACTAAAGGGCGGAATATATGCACTTAAATTCAACCAAAATATGCGCATATATATGCCTTGTTTGCCTTTAAAATATGCAGTTATATGCATTTTTTTGACCAAATATTCCTAATTTATTTTAGTAACATAGGGCAAAGAAATGTTTCAACAATACTAATTGAGTGTCTTAAACTTAAATTTCTACTTTCTAATGAGGATATTATGTCTGGTATAAAACTGAAATTAACCTTAATAAAAACAAGATCTTTAACTACACTGGCACTTTTTAACAACTCTTTACTTTGCACAACACACTGCGAATCGTCATCTAAATCCAAGATTAGTTCTTTAATGACTTCGAAATGTTCTGCGTGGAATATTGCGGCCTTAATCCATGTTCCCCATCGGGTAATTACAGTCTATGGAGGCAAAGTAACTCCTGGTAATCTCTCCTTATACATCTGCGCTCTTAGAGTAGAAACACTTTTTTACATTTGAATTTAATTTATTTACTAAAGGATATTCAGCTCTGACGGTTTCTGCGATTCGGTTTATTCCATGTAAAAGACAAGTTACATGTACCATATTGGGGTAAAAGATTCTTATGTTTTGGCCTACTTTTACCATATACGGTGCTGCATCAGACAAAAGCACCAAAAATTTATCATCTGGGACTGGATTTGGGAAGAAAAAGCTCAAAAGGGACTGCCGAATAAATCGGGTTATGGTCACTGTGGGGGTTTATATTAAAATATAAATTGTTCTTTACATAAATGAAATTTTTATATCATTCAAAAATAATAAAACATTCTTGTCAGTTGTAATCATTTTTTTTATTAACTTCCGTTTCCTCAGTTACAGTTACATTCACTGTCAAAGGTAACAATCATAAAATACCAAACGACGTAAAATAAAACAAAATAGAATCAGTGTAAGCAAGTACACCACAACTTTACCTGTAATTGGATTTTCATCTCTCATATTAAAAATAATTAATATATCTGAATTTTTAATAAATTTTTAAAGAGGATAAGCTCATGCAATGCACTATACTTACCTAATAAATATTTTGCTTTATTTATTTTTAGAGATTGATAAAAATTGCGGAAATTATGGTAATTTGAGCGATGTAATTCTTCTTATTTCGTTTTCTTTGATAATTTTGTATCAATTGGTTGGATTGTGGAACTCAATGGAACTCAGCAACTGCGGATTCTTCTTCTTTTTTGGAAAATATATGTTAAACCTCCTAAAGTCTTGCTTTTTCTTCTTATATAATTATAATTTTGAGGGTTTCAAAACTGTTCAAAAAACGTCCGGGGTCACCAATTATGTGGGGGTTTATATTAAAATATAAATTGTTCTTTATATAAATGAAATTTTTATATCATTCAAAAATAATAAAACATTCTTGTCAGTTGTAATCATTTTTTTTATTAACTTCCGTTTCCTCAGTTACAGTTACATTCACTGTCAAAGGTAACAATCATAAAATACCAAACGACGTAAAATAAAACAAAATAAAATCAGTGTAAGCAAGTACACCACAGTCACATTATTACTTTTGTCTAGCTGCTTAGAAGCTATTAAATATTGGTTTGTTGCTTTATCTTCTTGAAGTGCTCCAATCATAAAATGTGCGATATACCGGGTGTTGCATCGTCGAGCGGGACATAGGAAATCCCATGTAATTTTAAATGGGGTCAATTATTGGCTTCCCTAATTATTTTAGAGAAAAATTCTATTTGGGTTTATTAAAGAGCACTAAAACCCACATTCAAAAGAATAACTTTAGATATTTTTGATGAGCCCGTTTACGGGTTATCGCAGATTTCTTTTTAACTATTTCTCCTTTTTATGGCCCCGTATTTGCGGGCACCAGTCAAGGTAAAAGATGACTGTCAAATAAAGTTGTCATTTTGAGGAATATTTGAACATCTTCTTAAATCCTAAAGTTCTAACAATTTAATAGTACCTACCTATTAATTAGTAAAATATTGAAACATGTAAAATGTCATAATTAACCTTGTAATTGGATACTTTATTTTAGTTTTATTCAGATTAATTTGTACTCATAAATACACCTTTAACATTTTCGATGTACGAGTTTTTATAACAATAAAGCACATATTTCAAAATGACAACTTTATTTGACAGACATCTTTTACCTTGACTGGTGCCCGCAAATACGGGGCCATAAAAAGGAGAAATAGTTAAAAAGAAATCGGCGATAACCCGTAAACGGGCTTATCAAAAATATCTAAAGTTATTCTTTTGAATGTGGGTTTTAGTGCTCTTTAATAAACCTAAATAGAATTTTTCTCTAAAATAATTAGGGAAGCCAATAATTGACCCCATTTAAAATTACATGGGATTTCCTATGTCCCGCTCGACGATGCAACACCCGGTATATGCCACAAGCATCTGTGCTTTCATCAACAATAATGTAAAAATTTGTATCGCCCAGTAAAGCTCTAATTTCTTCTTAAACGGTTTCGTATACTGAATGGACATTTTTAATTCTAAGCGTGGATTTGCCAGGAATGGTTTGTGGACAATATTTTTGCAAAAATCCTCTAAATTGCGGATATTTCAATATTTTAAAGGGTATGTTTGCTGCGACCAAAGCCTTGCATAAGTCTTCCTGAAAAATTTCCTTTTCAGATTTCGATTTTCTCCATCATTTTGAACTGGCTCAGATTTTATTTTTTTGTAATTTTGATTTATTCAGGCGTGTTTTCAAGTGTTGATCGATTTGGAACTTCTTTTCACAAACAATAATTTTTGCACAAGCTTTACAGAAGAGTTTTTCGCCACTTTAGACATTTTGAACACAAATTTGAAATCATTCGTTTCACACTGAAAATACTGAAATCTTTTGACAAACTAAAACAGAAGTACGTATAACAACCCGATATAAATACAGTTTGTTAAGCAGGTAATAATAAGGCATTATTAAATGACAATAAATAACCCCTAACAATATACCTGCAACCCCGGAAACCCCAATAAATACCTTGCGTATTAGCAAAATGTAAATATTAATTTATTATATAATTATCTTCATTCTTACCGGGCTGCATATTAAACTTATTAGTCTAGGAGTTTTCATGACCGGGCGTTTTTAATTTTTTGATAACGCCGAAAATATAAAAATATGCGCATAACATAATAATTTGGGAAAAATATGTTGCATATATTCCGCCATTTATAAATTACATTGGGATAAAAATTGTGTTTTTTTTGTTAATATGGGGTCTAATTTTTTCGTTATTGTAGTCGGATGCGCTGTTTACAAAGAAATATAAAGAAAAGGTGTCAGGCTCGACAGACCAAAAAACATCGGCATCACGCAAACTTTCATCGGAAGAAAAAAATAAACTTAAAAATTTGATTCAACAGTCCTCCAATAGAATGAGGAGTAGAGTGCAGCATAGTAGTGATGAGTATGACAGTGATGGCGAATATATTCCTAAGCCAGTTAAAAATGTGGAAAGGTAACACAGATTTCATTTTGTTTTTTAGCTTTCGTTCATATCTTTATATCGCAAAAACTATCAACGGAATTTTAATTCCGTTAATATTTTTTGCTGAAAAAAAGTCAAATACGTGCACAAACGAGGATTTCTTTGTCTGTGAAATTAAATTTTTTTTTTCTCAAGAAATACCAAAAATAGATTTTTTCTGCGACTACATAATAATAGTTATATTTCTAACTTAATATCAAATATACAGTATCACTTAGTTTTTTTCTACTGGTGTTCGTTCCTGTCTAGTAAGTAGCTAAAGCTCGTGCCGCAAACCTTCATACTGCCTGGGAACTGACTATCATTATAAGTGGACCGCCCCCTTAACTTTGTTATTTCTAAAGATAGAGAGCTGATTTTTTTACCAAATTGTAGGAAATCTTTTGAATTTTTTTATGATTTATAAAAATTTAATACAGGGTATTCCAAAAACGCGTACCAGATCAAACTTATAGTTTTTTTAATGAAACGCCCTGTATATTATTACACATTCGGATTCTACTTCAAATTCTGAACAGATTTTATATAATATATCCTTTACCTAAGTTCAACTGTTTTCGAGCTAGTAACAATTATAAATCTACTTTTTACCAAATTTTGCTAATTATTGCCGCAAAACGGTCAGAGATGCAGCAAAATGATTATGATTTTCTTATATTAACTTTTTAAGAATTATCTGAATGAGTGCCAATTATTGTGGTACCTCTGCTTTAAATAGCCTTAGGTTACTTGACTTCAGAAAAGAATGGTTATTAATTTTTATTTGGCTCAATTTGCCAAGTTAGCTATGATTTCAGTAATTAAAACAAATTTGACAGTTACCCTGGCAAAGTAAAACATGACTTATTTAATGTCAGTTGAATTAATAAAAGAATGAGCTTTTCTGAGGCAGAAAAACGTGATATATATGAATTATATATTAAAAACGCATACAACAAAAGACAAGTTAAACGAGAATATCAAAGAATATTTGTAGGAGAAAGGAGAATTCCTAGTTTAAATACTTTTCCTCGAATGTACCATAAAGTTTGTACTGAAACTACATTTAAGCGAAAGAAATTAGCTGGGAACGAAAATCGTGAAAATGAAGAGTTAGAAATTCTTTTGCAGTTTGAAGGTATTTTTTTTTTTAAATTGGTATCTGCATGTTAATTCCCTTGCCTTGTAATTTTAGAATGTCCGGAGAAATCCATTATACCTGTGTCTGAAACACTAGGTAAATCCTATTCTAAGATATAGAGAACTCTACAAAACTATAAATACCACCCTTACAAAATTTTGCCGGCGCAAAAATTGTCTGAAGAAAATAAAGCAGCTCGTTTACGTTTTTGTTTGGAAATGATGGAACGTTTGGAGCAAAATGCACAATTATTTAATACAATTATTTGGACGGACGAGTCTTCATTTTCAACCTCTGGCATTTTTAACAGAAAACATATGCATTTTTGGTCTGAAAATACCAGAGCTTTTCGGGAAATAAAACATTCAGGCCGTCAATCTGTTCACGTATGGGCTGGTATTTTGAATAATAGAGTCATTGGTCCAATATTTTTTTACGGTAATATGAATGGAAACCGATATTTCGAATTAATACATGAAATAGTTCCTGATTTAAGGAATCATAATCAAGTGATTTGGCAGCAGGATGGGGCTTCTGCTCACAATGTTGTTGCTGTTACGGAGTATTTGAACGAAAATTTTGATTTTTGGATTGGAAGATTTGGGTCCTGCAGATGGCCAGCGAACAGCCCAGATTTAACTGTTTTAGATAATTTTCTTTGGGGGTTTTTAAAAGGAAAATTAAATCATGAAAAACAACCGTCGCGTCGCGGTGAATAGGATTGGGGAAATACTAACCACAGAAATAGAAATATTAAATGGCATAAATCAAGGAATCATGTTAGCTGCAATAGAGAGACAAAAACGAATTTATAGAAGATGTATTCAAGAAAATGGAGGACACAATTTCTTTAAATTAAATTTGTTTTTATTTAGATTTTTTAGAATGAAGCCAACTACGTGAAATACCAGTAAATGTTAGTTTAGTTTTTAGTTGAACATTTTTACCATTACTTTTGAGAATAATATAGTTTCAGTAAAAACTTGGCGGTATTCATTTTTGTTATACCTATATATACTATTTCATATAGGTATTTATTCTTCTCTCTAAGAGAAGTTAATTTTGCAGATCAATCAATTATTCAATTACCACTAAATAAATAATATTGTAAGTCGATTTTTAATTGTTTCTAGCTCGGAAACAGTTAAACTTAGGTAAAGGGTAGGGGAGAGGGGGGACATTGGGACACGGGGCACATATGGACATTTCAGATTTTAGCGCCACTAAGCGTAAAGTTTAATTGTACTGCCTATCGTTAGAGCGCACCACGTACCCATTTTATTGTAGAAAAGTTTCGACGGCGTCAAGCGACTCGCTAGCTAATTACAGTTTGTTACGTGCACGTGTCCGGCGTGGTAAATAAATCGGAAATTGTTTGAGATCGAATATTTTCCATGTGGATGCTTAAATTAACTCAGTTGAAATTCTAAAGGTAAGTGGACTTGTTTATGCTTACTATGTCTGTATGTGCTGATGCAATTGTTTATTTTAGTTATTTATATAACCCCACTTTGTTTATAAGCATGATTGGGGTAGATTGGGGCATCTAGTCGGGGGCACATATGGACACTGTCCCAATCTGCCCCAGAGAAAAATGTGGAAAATGACTGAAAACAATTTTCAGGCATTAACATGGTAAGGACTTACAAGAGAAAGACCAATCGTTCTGCTATATCGGAGGAGAATATAATTGCCGCTGTTGAAGATGTTTTGCAAGGAAGACTTTCAATAAGAACTGCAGCCACAACCTACAACTTGACAAAATCGACCGTGGGTAACAGACTAAAAGAAATAAAGAGACGACGTCTGGAAGATCCTGACCGAGAGCATGACGCTCTTGACAGACAAGATCCAGATGATCAAATATCATTTTCATCGCCATTCCAGTCAAAGTATTCGTCTCAACAAGTTTTCACATCTGCTCAAGAAGAACAACTGGCCAAATATTTTATCCAAAGTTTGAAAATAAATTATGGTCTCACATATACACAAGCTCAAAAACTGGCATATGAATATGCCAAAAAACTAAATGTAAAGTATCCGCCGAGCTGGAATAACTTATTATCCGCTGGAAAGGATTGAATGAAATTATTCAGGAAGAGGTATCCAATTTTGTCATTAAGGAAGGCAGAAAATACCAGTATGGCAAGAGTCTCCGCATTTAATGAAACAAATGTGAAGGAATTTTTCGATAATTTACAGAGAGCTTTAGAAAAGTATAAGATACCACCAGAACGAACCTACAATTTGGATGAAACAGGCGTGGCCACTGTTTTAGATGCACCGAAAGTTATTACCAAAACTGGTACAAAACAAGTGGGTCAAGCAGTATCCGCCGAACGGGAAGAGCTTGTTACATTTTGCGGTATAATAAGTGGAGTTGGAAATACAATTTCTCCTGTCTTATGTGCTCCCAAGAGCAAAATTTAAGGATGTTTTTATGAAAGGTGCGCCCACAGGAAGTCTTGGATTAGCCAACAAGTCAGGGTCAGGATGGATGACATCTATATTATTCTTGGATCTAATTAAACACATACAGAAGCATATGAAATGTAAGAAAAATGAACCAATATTGATTGTTTTGGACAACCATGAGTCCCACACCAGTCTCGAAACTATTTTATATTGTAGGGAGAATGGAATTATTTTCGTTACGTTTTAGAGCGATTTGACGTTGCGCTATATGGCCCATTTAAAACCTATTTGAAGCAAGCTTTCAATGATTGGTTAGTAAACCATCCTGGCAAAAGAGTATCCATTTATGAAATCGCAGAATTGACAGAAAAACCGGCTTTTACACTGGCCAATATATGTTCTGGGTTTAGAAAAACCGGTATTATTCCTTTTGATAGAGGTATTTTTAAGGAAGATGACTTCGCTGCTGCATCTGTAACAGATTCAAGGGCTCCAGAAGCAATAGACGCACCATCAACATCTACGTTGGTCGGTAGCATGAGCACTCCATCAACTTCATTACAGCCGGCTTTCATATCTCCAGACATAATACGGCCTTACCCCAAAGCAGAGAAAAATAAATTAAATTTAAAAGGAAGACGGCCTGGAAAATCACGAATTCTAACAGAGACGCCAGAAAAGGATAGACTAGAAGAAGAAAAATTAGCCAAGCAAAAGAAAAAACAAGTTAAACATAACCTATTTGATAATGTAGAGCAACAGGCGAATGATTCAGAGGATTCCGGGTATGTAAGCTACGCTGATGATGAATCTGACTGTTTAAGTGAAATGGACCGTGAAAATTCCGAGGAAGAATTCATGCAAAATGTAGAGGCTATCATAGATCCTGAATCTGGGATGCCAAATATCAAAATCGGTGGCTTTTTGCTGATTAAATATTGCACGAGGAAAACCCAAAAATATTATGTTGGAGAAGTGGACGGAAAATATTTGATAAATTTTCTCAGAAAGAAAGGAACTGGATTTACCTTACCCCAAGTAACTGATAAGGACCTAATAGAATTGGAACAAGTGGAACTAAAACTACCTAAGCCAAGAACGTATGAAACAACTGCAAGGTCTAGTTCAATAAAGCGGTTTAAAGTAGACTTCCGTGCCTATAATGTCAACTAAATGAAATGAAAATGTTGTGTTTAATGTATTTTTTTATTTTTTTTACTGTTTATACGATTTATGTTAGAGTATCACCTTTATTAACCAAATGAATATGACTAAAACTTTTTGAATAAAGCAATTTATTTTTGTCCACATCTGCCCCTACAGTGTCCAAATCTACCCCAGCCAGGAGGCACATCGGGACAATTTGGATACTTGGTAAAATATGAAAATCTAATTCATCTATTAGTAGATAAGCGCTAAGCTTATGGTGATAGACAGTACACTTATCAATGTCAACAACATAACATTATATGATCAATATATTGAAAGCCAAGCTATACACAGCTAATTATATTTGTAGCGTCCCAATGTCCCCCCCCCCCTCTCCCCTTTGTATATAATCTTCTCAGAATTTGAAGTAGAATCCGGATCTGTAATAATATACAGGGTGTTTCATTAAAAAAACTATAAGTTTGATCTGGTACGCGTTTTTGAAACACGATGTATAATATTTTTATAAATCATAAAAAAATTCAAACGATTTCCTACAATTTGGTAAAAAAATCAGCTCTCGATCTTTAAAAATAACGAAGTTAAAGGGGCGGTTCATTTATAGTGAATAACCCTGTACACTACAGGGTGTTTCAGAAGTACGGTACGTAACTTAAGGGGGGGATTCCTTATGATATTCTAAGAGAAAAGGTTCATATGAACATGTGTCCGGAGTTGCCCCGTTTTTGATATACGGGGTGTAAAAGTTTAAAAAAAAAATCGGTTTTTTATAATTTTTTTAAATATCCTTTTCCCGATTTTATCGAAACTTGGTACCGTTATTCATAATTAGCCTTATTGGCCCTAACGATATTAAATTTATTAAGTCCAGTGGCTTCCCGGGGAGCACCTTATCGAATAGTATTGACAAAAAAATGTACGCCACTGACTTTCTTCTAATTTTGATTTTTTTTTCGGATTTACCAGCTATTAGTACAACTTTTTGGTTTTCGTATCTTGCTTCGTTTTCGTTGACCCTCGTAAATATGGATATCATCTATTCAAAATTTTACCTGTTCAGAAGTTGACGGAGGAACAAAAAGTTAGTAGGCAAAATTTCTGCAGAGACATGCTTCAAAGGAAAGTAAAGGATAACGATTTTTTTAAAAAGATATTATGTAGCGATGAAGCTACTTTTACCATGGCTGGGATGCTTAACAGGCGAAATAGTCATTTATGGGCATTAGAAAACCCCCGCGGAATGTGGAAAATTAAATTCCAAGGCCGAAGAGCAGTTCATGTCTGGTGCGGCATTCTCAACACTCAAGTTGTAGGTCCTATTTTTTACGAATTTAATTTAAATGGTGAAAGATATTTAGAGTTTCTTGAGAACGAGATAGAGAATCATTTGGAAAATTTGCCTATTCGTCAGTATAATGACATAATCTGGCATCAAGATGGAGCGCCACCCCATAATGTCTTGGTTGTCCGCAATTTTCTCGACAATCGATATCCCTTATGGATCGGTAGAAATGGCAGCATTGGATGGCCACCCAATAGCCCTGATTTAACAATTTTAAATTATTTCTTTTGGGGTTACGTGAAAAACACAGTTTAGAAAGAACGAAGCGCATCGTCGGAGGAGTTAAGAATTAAAATTATAAATTGCATAAATAATTTAGTTGAGGAATAGCCGCATTTTATTATGAATGATATTGATAAAATAGAAGATGATTACACAAAGTGCCTAAATAATAATGACGGGTATATAGAGAATTTGTAAAATTTTTTATTGTTTTTGGTATTAAAATTGTTGATTATTTCAATGGTTACTGTGATTTATTTCATATAGTAAATTATTAATATTTTGATTTTTTAATAGAGGATATTTCAACAATGGATGAAGTAATTATACGCAACTTATATATTTTTGAAAAGAGAATTTTAAGCGCTATCCAATAAACACATAATATATAGGGTGTTCCAATAAAAAGAGTATACAATAAGTCAAAAAGTTCACCAGTGATGCTCAATTGTTTCCTTAAGTAGTAAATTCGGACTGTTTGGATGATACTCTACAATTTTTATCTGAAAATTTTTTTTATATCTGGAATAATAAAGTCGCTAGAAGCTGTCAAAATTTGAGGAAACACCCTGTAGTATAGTGCTAATTTTCAGTATAAGAAGCAAGCTCTGATTTATAGATGCATTCTTGGTACAGAACTGGATAAATGTGTTTTTTAGTATTGACTGCAAGCCCATACGATTGGCACCATAAGATCATCACCAACCCGAAACTAGCGGCTAAACGGCCGATTAAGTAAATTTTTGACGCGGAGTGTACCGTATCGCCTTTTATTTATTTTGATCGTATTAATAAAACTAAAAGACAATAATTGTTTAAGCTTCGTCGGATGCTTCCTAATATAAGTGAATATAACATGTAGGTATATAGGATTGCCAAAAAACATAGGCTACGGGTTTCATTCAAAGTCCTTAAATTCAAAGTAACAATAAAATAGTAGTTTCCACCAGTTCACGTTCATACCTTATACGATGCTTTAAACTATTGCTAGAAACAACATATTACCCTCAGCTTTTGCCAAAAAACAAAGGCTACGGGTTCATTCAGAAGTTTCGGAAATTTTATACCTAGTTAAATTAGCAAGAAAATTCTAGTTTTCACCAGTTCACGTTTATACTTTATACGATGCTTTAAAATATTGCTAGAAGCAACATATTTTTGGCACTTTCCAAGAAACAGAGGCTACGGGGTTCATTCAAAAGTTTGAAAATTTTTTATTCAAAGTTAGAGGAAAATTCTAGTTTGCACCAGTTTACGTTTATACTTAGATTTAGATGTGCCATTCTTGATGCGGATGTTACTCAACAAACGTGAACTTTTTTAAACCAGAATTTTCCTCTAACTTTGAATATATATAAAATTTTCAAACTTTTGAATGAACCTCGTAGCCTCTGTTTTTTGGAAACTTTGAATATAAAATTTTCAAACTTTAGAATGAACCACGTAGCCTCTGTTTCTTTGAAGTGTCAAAGATATGTTGCTTCTAGCAATATTTTAAAGCATCGTATAAAGTATAAACGTGAACTGGTGAAAACTAGAATTTTCTTCTAACTTTGAATATAAAATTTTCAAACTTTTGAATGAACCCCGTAGCTTCTGTTTTTTCGAAAGTGCCAAAGATATGTTGCTTCTAGCAATATTTTAAAGCATCGTAAGACGTATAAACGTGAACTGGTGAAAACTAGAATTTTCTTCTAACTTTGAATATAAAATTTTCAAACTTTTGAATGAACCCCGTAGCCTCTGTTTTTTGGAAACTTTGAATATAAAATTTTCAAACTTTTGAATGAACCCCGCAGCCTCTGTTTTTTCGAAAGTGCCAAAGATATGTTGCTTCTAGCAATATTTTAAAGCATCGTAAGACGTATAAACGTGAACTGGTGAAAACTAGAATTTTCTTCTAACTTTGAATATAAAATTTTCAAACTTTTGAATGAACCCCGTAGCTTCTGTTTTTTCGAAAGTGCCAAAGATATGTTGCTTCTAGCAATATTTTAAAGCATCGTACAACGTATAAACGTGAACTGGTGAAAACTGGAATTTTCTTCTAACTTTGAATAAAAAATTTTCAAACTTTTGAATGAACCCCGTAGCCTCTGTTTTTTGGAAACTTTGAATATAAAATTTTCAAACTTTAGAATGAACCACGTAGCCTCTGTTTCTTTGAAGTGTCAAAGATATGTTGCTTCATTTTAAAGCATCGTATAAAGTATAAACGTGAACTGGTGAAAACTAGAATTTTCTTGCCAATTTAACAAGGTATAAAATTTCCGAAACTTCTGAATGAACCCGTAGCCTCTGTTTTTTGGCAAAAGCTGAAGGTATATGTTGTTTCTAGCAATAGTTTAAAGCATCGTATAAAGTATGAACGTGAACTGGTGGAAACTACTATTTTATTGTTACTTTGAAGTTAAGGACTTTGAATGAACCCCGTAGCCTATGTTTTTTGGCGAATCCTATATACATGTTATATTCACTTATATTAGGAAGCATCCGACGAAGTTTAAACAATTATTGTCTTTTAGTTTTATTAGTACGATCAAGATAAATAAAAGGCGATACGGTACACTCCGCGTCAAAAATTTACTTAATGGCCAGGTTGGTAAGATCATCCTGTCAATGGGTGCTTGTGCTTCTAGCACACTTTCACATAAACTTCTTGCACTCGATACCATTTTAGTGGCATCAGCATAGTTGATATATGTTTTCCTTTAGGGTTATCTTTCTCTTTGCCGATTTTCGATATTTCAAGAACAAATGTCATTATTCGTCACTTAAAAAAATTGTCAAAATTGGGAGATAAAGAAAATCATGTGACTGCTTTTGTGCACGTTGTTTGACAATATAGTTTATTAAGGAAATGTTTCCATTAAATAGATATTTTCTTATATTGGATTAGCGGCAAATACCCTATACAGAGTGGCAAAAAAATCGCGCATAATGCCTGTAACTTTTGAATTACCTCATATATACGAAAAAGTGACATTTATGAAAGTTGTTCAGTAAATTATTCCCCACTTTTCTACCTGCATCAATTTTTTCTGTCATTTGTGGTTTGGCTGCCATATAGACTAACTTACTTTTTTTAAATGGAACACCCTGCATATGATTGCATATTTGGATTCTACTGGAAAAACTCTGAATTTTTTGTATTTCAAACTTTTATTTATTTAAAATTGTAACAAACTTTATAATAACAAAATAAAATAAATAGCCTACGTTATAATATAATACAACGTTTAAAAGTAAGTCCTCTGGAATGGCCCGAATTTCAGCACTAATTCTGACTTTGTAACGATTCTAAGTCTTGGACGGTTAACGTAGACTTTGTTCTTTAAGTGTCCCCCACAAAAAGAAGTCGAGCGGGGTTAAGTCCGGGGATTGCGCTGGCCAGTCAATATCACCTCTTCCGCCTATCCAACGTCCTGGAAGTTGTTCGCTTCTGTATTGTCTAACATTTGCCGCATAATGCGCAGGTGCTCCCTCTTGCTCGAACCATGCCTGTTCGTTTATGCCATTAATTACACCCCGTAAAACCATTCTGCAAGAAGGAATTATGTGATTCCTGAGGAAGTCTAGATATTTTTCGTCATTCAAATTACCATCTATGAAAAAAGGTCCCACAATATGTCTACATTAACTTTTTCGGGCCTCTGCGTATGACCTTCCTGGAACCAGTGAGTATTCTCAGCAGACCAATAATGATAATTGTGTCTATTAACAATGCCATTTAAATGGAAAGTAGCTTCATCCGAGAAAATGATATTTGTTGCGAAGTTATTATCGTTATTGCAACTTTCCATCATCAGCTCACAAAATTCAGCTTTTCTATCGTCCTTGTTTAACTCGTGCGCCAACTTTATCTTATGAGGATGCAACTTCTTGTGCTTAAACAAATTTTTCACTGACTGATGAGACACATTAAAATCCATTGCCATTGGCCTGGATGATTGTGTTGAATTTTCATGTATTGAGAGCATGATGTCCAAAGCTTTGTCTCCCCCGGTTGCTGTTTTACGTCGACCTGATCTAGCGGCTTCCTTAACACTGCCTGTTTCTCGAAATTTCTTTACCACTCGACACACCGTTGACTGATTTATTGTAGGCATATTTGGATATAATTTATTGAAAAATTGACAAACCTGATCTTTCGATTTCTTCATATTTCCGTAACCTTATTAAACTTTCAACCTGTTGTTTCTCATTCAGATCAACCATAGTGTAAACAAATTAGAAATCAGACAACAGAAAATTAAACAGGAACTCAAAATTGACACCTCATAGATCGCTGTCATGAAAACACCTCGACTCAACTGGTGGGTATTAGGTAGGAATAATTATAATTAGTAAGTTTTTCATTTTTGAGCTGTCATTATCTCGGAAACGCTTGCAGGTAGGTACGTGAAACTTTGAAATACAAAAAAATTTAGAGTTTTCCCAGTAAAATCCAAATATTTAATCATATGCAGGGTGTTCCATTTAAAAAGAGTAAGTTAGTCTCTATGGCAACCAAACCAAAAATGACAGAGAAAATTTATGCAGGTAGAATAATTTACCGGACAACTTTCATTAGGGTTACTTTTTCGTATACGAGGTAATTCAAAAGTTACAGGCATTATGCGCGACTTTTTTGTCACTCTGTATAGGTACACTATACATTCCTGGTCACCTGGTATACTATGCGGTATATAAGATACTGACCTTACGATAAGACGTTTCTGAAGTACATAAATAAGAGAACTGCTTAATACATTTTTAGAATTGTTCCTAGTTACACCCCCTCTTCAAAAACTACTAAACAGATTAACAGTAACGAAGTTCCTAACGATAGTAAAGAGAATGGCAAACAACAATTTATCATCACGTTGGATGGTATAGATAACATCGAACAAACGGTATGCGTCAAAAAGAAAAAACCGGCAAAGTTAAGGTACAGGACTCAGTTTTCTTTTTATTGTTTGTAGGTTGTGTTTTAGTTTTTTCGAGATTAATATTTCCAGAAAAATACAGAATTGGTAAGAGGGCGCTGTCGTGTGTAATCCATGTGTTTCATAATCAAAATAGTGTATATCGATGAATGAGGGTACAAATTATTTAGTGTTAATGTACAGGGTGTCCAGTTTTCGATGGTTTTACGAGGTATCTCCGTTATTAGTAAAGATAGAAGGATAGGGGTTTCGAAGCACTGTGTAACTTTTTTGTGAAACAAAAGATGCCGCAATCAGAATTTTTCTAGTCTTTCTTGTTTTTGACATATGGGATGTTTTTGAAAATTTTACATTTTGGGACATTTAGGTTATCCTGTAGCTTGTTAAGAGAAAACAAATGTTATTATGTTTTTAATAATATAATTTAGTTTATAACAAGCTTCTAACAAATATATAATGCCTTATTTTTATTTTTAATATTAAGCGCGGAATTTACTTATTAAGAAATATACATTTTTTGTTAGTAGGCCATGAAGGGTATTTAAAAAAAGAAAAGAACACAGTCATTTATGTTATATTAAAAACTTCTTTAGTTTCTGTCAAATTATTCAGGTTTTCTAAGTTGTCTTAAAATATCTAATTAATAGTAAAAAATCAGTTTGTCCTATTATGGCAGAAAATGTAAACTTTGAAAATAATGAAAAATACGGCATACTCGTTTGTTATGTCCATTGTAATGAAAATGCAGATGAAGCATTAGAAGTGTATTTCAATAGGTAAATATACGCCTTTTTGTAGTATTTTTATGAAGATTTATTAAATTTCTTAAATTACTTCTAGATATTCCGAAAGACGACAGTCCGATTATTTTTCTAAAGATGAAATCAAATTTAATCGAACACGGTTCATTTTCTAAACCTCGGCCTAAAATCTACAACAAGGAAAACCGCGAGACTCGTGAAATAAATGTTTTAACTTCAATTGAAACAAATGCAACTAGTTCTTGCAGAACGGTTGAAGGTTCGGTCGGAGTAGTTAAATCAAGAGTTTAAACAATCCTAAAAAATCACAAAAGCCATAGAAATTCCACCTAGTACAAAACTTACATCCTGGTGATGCACAGCGCGATATGGAGTTCTGTAATTGATATTTACAAAACATCAGTAGGGAAAATCGTTTTGAAAGAACCGTTATATGGTCCGATGAGGCTCATTTTACCAGTGCTGGTATATTGAATCGGCACAATACGAGGTTTTGGTCTCAGGAAAATCAGCATGTAATATTTCCACTCGAACGGTAAGGCAGGTTTGGTTTTAAAGTTTCATGTTTTTTACTTGGAAGCAAAATAATTTATAATATATTTAAAGGCAGCCTTAATGAAAATAAATATTTGGAAATTCTGGAAAACGTGGTGCCGGAAATAATAGAAGACGTGTCCTTAGCGGGTCTCAATAGGTTGCATCTGCAACAAGATGGAGCACCCGCTCACAATGCGCTAATTATCAGGGCCTACTTAAACAATAATTTCCCAGGCCACTGGATTGGAACTAATGGACCTGTAAGATGGCCACCAAGGTCACTCGACTTGTCGGTTTTGGATTTCTTTTTGTGGAGATACCTGGAAAATAAAATTTGTTCTATTTAATACCAAACAATTGCAGATTTAAGAAATGCCACTGAAAGAGCATTTAGGGAGTTACAAACGCGACCTTTTATTATTTGAATTCATTCAGGCGAATAAGAACTATGTGTGAAACATGTCTAAGGCATAGTGGAGAACAATTTGAGCAATATTTATGAGAAAGTTCTACAAACTTTCAGCTTTTGTTTCTAATGTTTTACGTAGTAAAACACAACTCGATTTATGCATTGTTATTTATTTTACTGAAATATAACTGCTAATTAGATTAAGAAGTCCAAAAGATATTTCTTCTGCAATAATTATCATACCAGTAATAGTTTTTTTTTAAATACCTGTCATGGCCTATTAACGACAAATGTAGATTTTTTACTAAAACGTAAATTTCGTGCTTAATATTAAAAATAAAAATAGGGTATTATATGTATATTTCTGAGAAGCTGGTTATAAACTAAATTATATTATTGAAAAATATATAGGGTGACTTATTTAAAAAAAGAACAAGTTTGTTTTTTTTTCTCGGGAACTATTAAGCGTAGAAAAAATCCGAGTACGTTACTGGATTCTACGTAAAAAACTAATAAAAGAACATTTATTTTGTCTTTGATAAGCTGCAGGGTAACCTAAATATCGGGGGTGTCCCAAAATGTAAAATTTTCAAAAATATTGCGTCCGAGTATGAACAAGACGATGTTTATTTTCTTGGCTCCAATACCGGCAATTTTCTAAGGAAAATTTTTATGTATTGTATTTTTAAAGTGCGCAACACTGTGGTTTGATGTTTTCCTACGGCTTGCCCAAGAATCCTCGTGCTAATCATTTTATTTCCTCCACGTGCAGTAAAATATCAAGATCTCTATTATCACTTCCTTCGGACTCAAATTTACTAATGATGAGTTTAATTAATGGTCATGATCAAGAATTCAATATTAAATTGTTAATCATTACGCATTTTTATAAAAATTGTAAACACTAAAATAATTGTCCAGGGGTTAATCGTCCTGGAAATGTCACTGTCAATCAATACGGAACACTGCATGATATAACCTGTAAAGCTATAATTCGGCTCGCGTCAAGTCAAAGAGTAACCCGACTAATAAGAGGTGAAAGCTTTGTCGGCTTCTTTGATGTTGATGTCACAGAACAAGAAAGGTTAGAGAAATGTTACAACAGTTAAAGTTTCGAAACATGGGCCATCTATGAACCAACTGCATGGCTAACCCACCGGCAAAATAGAATTATATTTTACCGATAATATCATGATGGCATTATAGATATCTGACATACCGACTGAAGAAATGCGCGGGAATATTTGAAAATATATTATAATTTTTAAATTAATTTTAGTTTTGATTCGATTTGACTGTAACATTACAGTTGGATTTCAAAAGATATACAGTGCGTCCATAAAGTCTTGCACAAATTCATTTAAAATTCAGGTATTTACTTTTTAAAAACGCTCGGACACGTCAATTAGTACTTTTGTTTGCGCATTTTTTAACGTAAAATGTTTTTATACAGGGTGTCGCACGTATGAGGTATGAGGTCATCAATAAATGTGTTTAAAATAAATTTTCAAACGTCAATATTTCGGAAACCGTGATTTCCAGAGGTGTTAAGTGTTCATCATAGAATTCAAAATTGATATAATATACAGGGTGTTCCATTAAAAAAAATCCTTGATGACCTCATACCTCATACGTGCGACACCCTGTATAAAAACATTTTACGTTAAAAAATGCACAAACAAAAGTACTAATTGACGTGTCCGAGCGTTTTTAAAAAAAGTAAGCCCCTGAATTTTAAATGAATTTGTGCAAGACTTTATGGACGCAGTGTATGTTTGGCAGAAATACACAAGCTGCTCGCCTTATAAGTAAATGTGAGCAGCTTGTGATAATTTCTAACCAATTTAAAATATATCTTCTGGAATACAATTATATAGTAATGTTACAACCATATTGAATCAAAACCTTAAGATTTATTACACATTAATTGTTTTTATTACGGTTTTGTAATTATAAAACAATGTCTAGTGAATTATCATAATAAAAGAAAATATGATCAAAATATATTTATTTAGAATATTTAAATTAAAAAGATACCTACATATGATTTAAGAATACAATATACAACACTGAAGTCATGATATTTTTAAGAAATTAGATTTTCTCACTGATAATTATTACAGCTAAGGAAGCCTATAGGAGTGTGGTTAGACTGAAACAGAAAAAAAAAATTCTTTTCAATTAGGATTTAAGGTACAATAGGTACGAAAACTTTTATATTTTGCCCAATTAGAGTGAGGAGAGAAACATTGGCCAGTTAAATTGCATAGCAGGTGCAATGTAGTAATGCTGGTATCAGCTGTACCCTCCCCGAGACACATGTAAAAGCTTACACTCTCAAGAACTACATTCGAGGACACTGTATATTCTACTGTATAACCCCATACTGTACGAAAACAAGTAAAACCCAATTAAAGGAACATATTCCAGTAAATACTCTTCATACCTATCACTATATTTGCAAACAAATTCATAGAAAAAATATAATACCTATGTTATTCTTCCTATATTGGATTTTAATTTATTAAATGTAATTTTTTTATTAACTCATTAATGCCCAGGTTTATAGGTTATAGTTAACTTCATTCTCCTCTCCAGTTCATCTCAGGCTAAACTATATTTTTGAAAATAAACCGAACTTACCTAAACATAAGTAGACTATAGAATATCAATAACGGTATACATATTATATCCAATGTTTAACTACAAACAAAATGTTTGTCCTGTACCTAGACACAGACTAATTTAATAGTATTTAAACCAAAAACATTTTCTAAACTTGTATTTTATAGAAGGCAATGCAGTAAGTACTTAAGTGAGTATTTATTTATTTCAGTTAGTGGCCGACTATATTATGCAAGTGATATCAGTATTTTGATACATTCACAGACAGTGGAACTAACATTTTTACCCAGACACACTTCAAAAGATCATTATTAGAAAGTTGTGAATCTAAAACTATACTAATTAACTTACTTTAGTATAAATACTTACAATATACTTCCAAAAATCATCAATCCCAAAGCATGGTCGACAGCGAAGTTTCAGCTAAAAAATATCCCAAGAAAGAACTTACTTGCTCATGAAAAAATAAACTAAGGACTTAGATATCACTATAAACTTACCAAAAAGCCCCACTAATTCATTCCAAGATCAAATTAAACCCATTTTATAAAGAAAAAAAAACGTGGAAAAAATCACAAACGCGTCAGAATACCAGACGAGAAGAGAACTGTCATTGTCATAAAATAAATCAGTGTTGCAAAAAAAAAAACACTAGCTTTATAATGTTTTTGTAAGATTTTAACCGAAAATGATGATAGTATGAACTTAAATTAATTACATATCCAATTAAATCATTAAAACTTATTAAAAATATTCGATTAGCGAAGATTATTAATGAAATCTTTACTCGAAATAAGAAAACCAAAAGTTACTAGCAGATAAGTCAAACCCTCCCGCCCCCCTGACATGAACTGCCCATAAATTGCTTGTTGCCCTACTCTTGTATTTTAGTGACATGCCCCTGGTTGATGTACCGAAATTCTGTGACCTTGATACTACCAGCTACACAGTAAAAAATATGATACATTTATAGGATAAAAATTTATATCCGAATACGGTCTACGCGGAAAAAAATGTTTAAATGCTTTTTATAATGTTACGTAAACTTTTTACAATATTATTGAATTTCTTTAGTACAGCGCATATCAAAGTTATTGCTTACTGAATTAGTTGAATTATATAGTTTCCGTAAATTTATGTATTAAATATGCTGACTTCCAATTCACTTTAAGATCATTAAAGAAAACAAACTACTACAAAGTTAAATACGATAAAGTAATGTTGTATAAACCCAGCTTTGCTTTAATACAAAATTGTTGGTTTGGTTGGTAATCTTGTTTTTATTCATTGTCTATTTAAAAGGATTTTTTTTAATGATCAATTTGTGTAAATGCTCACTACTTATATTTAATATAAATAGATTATTAATTAAAGCTTAAGTCATTGTCATAATTCAATACCCATCTGACATCTCCTCATAATCTAATTATGCAACTCTTATTACATATATGTCAAATTAAAACCTAACCAATATTACTCCTTAGAATGGTCAGTTGCCTATACAACTAATTAATGTATTAAATATTTTGAGAAACTGCCCTCTGACGCTATTCCCTTTAATCATAGTCACCTTCTGGTGGCAAAATTCCATAACTACGAGGTTACAATTTTTAGTTTTTGAAATAATTGATTACGAGTTTATTAATTTGTGCTTTATTCATGTCATTGCTGTTGCTTAAGTATAATAAGACTGATTTGTACACACCCCGAATAAGGGATGTTAATATAACATGAAACTTAGTGATATAACATTTATAATTTCAATTTCTCCATAGTTAGGTATACTGATTTCTTTTAAATTTGCCGCCCTTGTATTCGACAGTTGATTACCGGAAACCCTACCCTATCTGAATATATATTGAAAAACGAAATTTGCAATACTGATAATCTTGGTACTCTCCATTTTACAACGACAATTGCTTTGACTAGCACGCGTTGTTCCCTGATGTTTAACACAATTAATTTGATGAAGTCATCACCAAAGAAAAAGAAAAAGAAAATTGCCTCCATTGGTACCTGCTAATTTTTAATTTTTTTAATTTTTCATTTTCTTAATTTTTATTTTATTTCCTTTTTCACTGAAGTGGTAATTTAAAATGGAATGTTGACCATGTGGTGAGTACAGTATTAATAAATTTACTATACAGAGAAAAAACAAACTAATTTATAGTGATACCTTATGTTTTAAATCTTAATCTTCAATTACTGAATTGTGAATTTTCTTTCTTTTCAGACAAATTCCAATTATCACGTTATAACTCCAGTACGTTTTATGTGTTTTTTGAGAATAATAATTTATTTTATTTCTATTGACTTTTTCTAAAAACCACCAAATTATGTCTCCACATAACTTAATTAAAATTTCATAAAATAATTGATTAATCCTATAATCTCTGAGTAGCACGTGTATCATTAATATATTTCACTTAGTGTCTTTGATATTAATATTGTACTGCACATCTGTTAATAATCTAGTATGACTTTCGGATTTAATGCCAATTACTCCAAAAATATTTCCCCTATTGTATGAAGTAGCATGGTATCCATGATAAACTGCTGTCGAATCCATTGGCTAATGACAGGTTAAGATTTTATATTGTTGAACCACTTTCTTACCCACTTGTTTTGATCATAGTCTAAAAAGAAATTTCTTATTACTGAGTTGCTGATGATGACTTTCACTAAAGTCGAAACTAGTACAACGACTACATTAAGAAATTTAATTTAACATTTACTCTCATGTATTCTCCCTTACCCTTAACTTCCACCCTAGAGGGGTAAATAAACGTATTTTGGTGGTAAAGACAGACCTTTATTTCTATAAATAGATTAACTCTTTCTTTACATACCTCCCTGTATCCGTTGGAAATCTGAAAAATGAAATTCCTTTGCTGGTTCTGTTAGGACACCCACGGTAAGCACACGATGTACCACCTTTAAGCTTCGTTTCCGACATTTAAACAAATAGATTTTAACCACCGACAAGTCACAAAACAATAATAGGTTTTGGAATTATTAAAAAATACGTCCTAACACACTAAAAACACCGATGGAAAAAAATAAAACAAGAAAACCACAAAAATTATCACTTTGTTTACGTCAAGACACGATTGACAGTGATTGATAACAAAATATGACACAGCAAACTTGATTGATATACTACTAACTTCGTGCATGCGCATACAAATTTGGTTTCGCCGGACTGGCTTTCTTTCGCCTCTTATTGGTTATGTTACTCTTTGGTCAAGTGAAAATAAAACGGATCATATTTTTCAGCACGCATGCCGTGCCGCACATTTTGTTATGTAATGAGAGTATATTATTAGAGTAGAGTAGTTATAGAGTATTCTCGATACACCCTCTCGATAAAAAATTTAATTTTCAAAGTGGTGGGTATTTTCCCTTTGTTAAGACTCGTGCGGTGTGCATCTCTAAATGTTCTGTTAAGCTAGACGAGTTTTCAGCGTCCTCTTGCCTTTCTGTATTATATCAGACCGATTCTCAGAATTATTTCCTTAAAAGATATATTTATTTTAATTTTGTTACTTTTTTTAGACTAGAAGATAAAAAATCGCCGTCCCCAATTTTTTTCGACAAAACTACGAAAAAAATTGATACGTGCACTAGAGCGAATATACCCGACCAGTTGCCACTAGTTCATCCACCGTTGTCCGTAAAAAATAAAGAAAGGTATAGATTTTGCCTCTTTTTATTCTTTATACAGTAAAACCTCTGTTTGCGACCGCCTCTATAAAGTGACCCACCTGCGTTAAACGACCGGTTAAGAATTGCCCATACTTAAAAATGGAAATCCCATTATTTAATACTCCTCTTTACCGGCCCATCTGTTAAACGACCGCGGGCACTCATCATCGGAATGTTTAGTAAACATTAATGCTAAAAACACCCTCCATAAGGAGCAGTAAAACTTAACCCGATAATTCTTAAGAAATATAGGTACATACACTAATTACTTTATTGCAGGCGGATCCATTCAATTTGCTTTAAAGGCTGATAAATCAATTATTGTTAACATTAGTTTTGTTTTGAACAGTTTTTGTGTGTTATGGGACTAACGTGAATATTTGAAGACGGTGGGAAAAAGGAAATGTTTTTCTTTAAGCGAAAAAAATGATATAATCGAGAAAAGTGAAAAAACTGGTTTAAGTACCAGGAAATTGGCTGAAAAATTTAAAGTGGGTAAGACCCAAGTGACTATGTTGCTTCAAAATGAAGCAGAAGTTAGAAATTTTTATCAAGAAAGTGGCAACGGTGAACAAAAAAGAAAATTTCCCAAAACCGAAGGACTGGCAGTGGACCAAGTTGTTTTTAACTGGTTTTGTTAGGTGCCACTTATAATAGGCAAAATCAACAATCCTCGATGTTTTAAGAGCGCACATATCGACAAGTTACCTCTTCAATGGGTTTCGAACAAAAAAGCGTGGATGACAGCAGACATCATGACAACATGGCTTCACAGATTTGATACCAAGATTAAAAAGCAGAATAGAAGAGTGGTATTGTTACTGGAAAATGCAACGTCCAGAGAAATTGTTAAATTACCAAAGTTATAGCAGTTTCATCGAACTTTCAGAAAATGAAATGAGCAAAACTACTGAGTATCGGAAATGACAGTTTTTTGACAAGTGACAGTTTTCAAATGGAATACCCCTATTTTTTCATTGTATCAGTTAAAGAATTTTATCCTCTTCTTAAATATATAGTAGTTGTTGGAGAAATTTTTTACCCTTTTGGAACGAAATTAAAACATAACACAACATTATATATTATTTTTATAATTACTCAAAATAAGAATAATATAGAATAAGAAGGTGGCAACGGTGAACAAAAAAGAAAATTTCCCAAAACTGAAGGACTGGCAGTGGACCAAGTTGTTTTTAACTGGTTTTGTTAGGTGCCACTTATAATAGGCAAAATCAACAATCCTCGGTGTTTTAAGAGCGCACATATCGACAAGTTACCTCTTCAATGGGTTTCGAACAAAAAAGCGTGGATGACAGCTGACATCATGACAACATGGCTTCACAGATTTGATACCAAGATTAAAAAGCAGAATAGAAGAGTGGTATTGTTACTGGAAAATGCAACGTCTAGAGAAATTGTTAAATTAGCAAAGTTATAGCAGTTTCATCGAACTTTCAGAAAACGAAATGAGCAAAAACTACTGAGTATCGGAAATGACAGTTTTTTGACAAGTGACAGTTTTCAAATGGAATACCCCTATTTTTTCATTGTATCAGTTAAAGAATTGTATCCTCTTTTTAAATATATAGTAGTTGTTGGAGAAATTTTTTACCCTTTTGGAACGAAATTAAAACATAACACAACATTATATATTATTTTTATAATTACTCAAAATAGCCATCATTCATTAAAATGCCGGATTGGTAACCCTCTTTTAGTTCAGTTGCATTAGCAATCATATCTGGCCTACCGAAGTTGAGAAAGTCAATTTCAATTTGGGTTTGTTCCTGCAAATCGGCAATACTATTTGGTCTGGATGCAGATATCTTATCTTTGAGGTAGCCCCAAAGAAATATGTCTAATGGTGTTATGATATCTAATTTTATTTAAAGATCCATCAATGAAAATTGGACCGATGATTCTGTTTTGCACTATGCCGCACCACACATTTACTGATACCCACCCAGAACGTATCACTTCAACTGTAAGATGTGGATTCTGCGATGCCCAGAAGTGTGTGTTTTTGGGATTTGGAGCTGAAGCCGTATTAAAAGAAGATTCATCGGTCCATATAATGTTTTTAAACAAATTGGCGTTATTGTTGAGGATGTTTGTCATGTGACGGCAAAACTCCAAACGTCTTTGCTTCTGTTCTTCTGTTAATTTTTAAACTTTTCTGAATGTAAAGTCGTGGAATTTATGCCGTTTCAAAATTTAAAAACTACTGTGCAACATAATGGAGGTGTTCAACCTGTTAAGACAAAAAATGCCCTGTTAATTGCACTGTAGTATTATAGTATATACCGGTGGGGCAATCCATTGTCTGCCCATATCTTAGTAATAAGTTAGACGAGTAAAAATATGAAGTATTGCAAAGTAAACAGAAATGGGTAGATTAAGTTTCCCCCACTCTATCGTATCGCATCTTGCTCATTGTTCTCTTGGTGTCGCACTTCCCGCTCGTACTGAATTTTAAATTTTAGTGCTATTTACGCTGTCCAAGGGAGATGTACTGTATTATACACAGGTATCATGAAAATCACGTACGAAAGAATGAATATTTATTTTATATTAATTTAATCGAAGCGGGAGGCGTGATACCAGCAGAACAATGAGCGAGAGGCGATGCTTTGACAACTCTCCAAGTATATTTCGTCTTTGTCTAGCACGTTACTTTAAATTCGAGACGTATTGCGCAACTCCGGAGACGCTCTAGTATGTTTTTATTCACTTTTCAGGCTGTAATAAATAACGAGTTGTCTCTTGATCGTTAAAGATCCACCGCCAACTCTAAATATTTAAGCGTAGTCATGACTAGGTGCATATATATGCATTTTTTTTGCATATTTCGTCAATTTTATTAATAAAATGCATATTTTTCCCAAATTATTATTTTATGAGCATATTTTTATGTTTTCGGCATTATCAAAAAATTAAAAACGCCCGGTCATGAAAACTCGTAGACTCATAGGTTTAATGTCCAGTTCGGCACTTGTTTCAGGAATTTTCCAACCTGAAGATAATTATATAATAATTAATATTTACATTTTGGTTATACACAAAGAATTTATTGGGGTTTCCGGGGTTTGCAGGTATATTGTTAGGGGTTATTTATTGTCATTTAATATTGCCCTATTATTACCTGCTTAACAAACTGTATTTATATCGGATTGTAATACGTACTTCTGTTTTAGTTTGTCGAAAGATTTTAGTATTTTCAGTGCGGCACTAGTGATTTCAAATTTGTGTTCAAAATGTCTAAAGTGGCGAAAACTTCTTCGTGGATTAAAAATTTCCCAGAGATAGAGGTTAGTGGAGGAAAAGTATTCTGTAATGTTTGTGCAAAAACTATTGTTTGTAAAAAGAAGTTCCAAATTGATCAACATTTGAAAACACCGCTGCATAAATCAAAGTTACAAAAAATTAAATCTGAGCCAGTTCAGCAGAGTGTAAAAAACGCATTTCAAAATGTTGGAGAATAATCGAAATCTGAAAAGGATTTTTTTTCAAGAAGACTTTTGCAAGGCTTTGGTCGCAGCAAACATACCTTTAAAAAAATTGCAAAATCCGCTATTTAGAGCATTTTTGCAAAAATATTTCAACAAACCATTCCTGACGAATACACGCTTAGAAAGAAGAATGTCCATTTACTATACGAAACCGTTTTAGAAGAGATTAGAGCTTCACTGGGGGATAAAAATTTTTAAATTATTGTTGACCAAAGCACAGATGCTTGTGGCATATATATCGCACATCTTATGATTGGAGCACTTCAAGAAGACAAAGCAACAAAGCTATATTTAGTAGTTTCTAACCAGCTAGACAAAAGTAATAATGTGACCGTAACCCGATTTATTCGGCAGTCTCTATCGAGCTTTTTCTTACCAAATCCAGTCCTAGATGAGAAGTTTTTAGTGCTTTTTTCTGATGCAGCACCGTATATGGTAAAAGTAGGCTAAAACTTAAGAATCTTTTACCCCAATATGGTACATGTGCATTGCCTTTTACATGGAATAAACCGAGTCGCAGAAACCGTGAGAACTGCATATCCTTTAGTAAATAAATTAATTTCAAATGTAGAAGAAGTGTTTCTAAAAGCACATCTAAGATGTATAAGGAGAGATTACCAGGAGTTAGTTTACCTCCAGAACCTGTAATCACCTGGTGGAGAACATGGATTAAGGCCGCAATACTCTATGCAGAACATTTCGAAGCCATTAAAGAACTAATTTTGGATTTAGATGACGATTCGCAGTGTCTTGTGCAAAGTAAGGAGTTGTTAAAAAGTGCAAGTGCAGTTAAAGATCTTGTTTCTATTGAGGTTAATTGCAGTTTTATACCGAACATAATATCCTCGTTCGAAAGTAGAAATTTAAAAATAAGAGACTTAATTAGTATTGTTGAAACTTTTTCCGCTAAATGTAACAACATTTCCGGTAAAGTAGGAGGTCAGGTAAGGAACAAATTGGATGTAACTGTAAAAAAGAATGAATGATTTAAATACTTAACTGCAGGAAAAAGCATTTAAGAAGGTAAACCCTCCAACGAAGTGGTATCTTGGCCTCATACTTTACTACCTAAGTTATATTCATATTTTTACTGATAGAAGACGATCCTTCTTAGTTGAATATTTTGAAAAATATTTAGTAATAAATTCCTTTTATACAATTTAAGGTTAAATAATTGATTACTTTTATTTTTCTTTGTTTTGTTTTGCATTTTTTTTTTAAATAAACATCTTTTTTAGAACCCAGTGTATTTCTTTACCCTTTTTTATTTACTATAATAAGTTAAGAAATATTGCATACTAGTATGATATTTGGTCAAAAAAAATGCATATAACTGCATATTTTAAAGGCAAACAAGGCATATATGCGCATAGTTTGGCTGAATTTAAGTGCATATATTCCGCCCTTTATTTATCATCATTCGTTTGTAATTAAGTTTAAATATTAAATGTTAAATTTTCATTTCTTTTCGTTTATCAGGAACTCGATAACAGGAACATTCGACAAATTTTCGACTATTAATTTTCTATTTGTTTTACTAACTAACCTAACTTGAACTAATTCCCAACAGCACGGGCGTTAATTTTGCTGCACTATAGTATGGCATAAAAATACATTTTTATGGCTAAGCAGAATTTTTTCACTTCCACTAGAGACGTTCGTTCCTGAACTAACCTGTACTAACAATAATAATGGATTTATCGTTGTCTATTTGTGCAAAATTATACACGGCTTGATCTAAGAAAAAATTATCTAGCCACGTACAGAGTGGCAAAAAAGTCGCGCATAATGCCTGTAACTTTTGAATTACCTCGTATACGAAATGAAAGTTGTTCAGTAAATTATTCCCCACATTTCTACCTACAAGATTTTTTTCTGTCATCTCTGGTTTGGTTGCCATAGAGACTAACTAACTTTTTTTAAACGAAACACCCTGCATATGATTGCATATTTGGATTCTACTGGGAAAACTCTTAATTTTTTTGTATTTCAAATTTTCACCTATCTGCAAGCGTTTCCGAGATAATGACAGCTCAAAAATGAAAAACTTCCTAATTCTAATTATTCCTACCTAATACCTACCAGTTGAGTCAAGGTGTTTTCATGACAGCGACCTAAGAGGTGTCAATGATTTTGAGTTCCTGTTTAATTTTCTGTTTGTCTGATTTCTAATTTGTTTACACTATGGTTTATCTCAATGAGAAACAACGAGTTGAAAGTTTAAAAATGAGCGGTTACGGAAATATGAAGAAATCGCAAGATCAATTTGTCAACTTTTCAATGAATTATATCCAAATAGGCCTTCAATAAATCAGTCCACGGTGTGTCGAGTGGTAAAGAAAATTCGAGAAACGGGCAGTGTTTGGGAAGCCGCTAGATCAGGTTGACCTAAAACAGCAATCGGGGGAGATAAAGCCATGGATATCATGCTTTCAATACATGAAATCCAACACAATCATCCAGTCCAATGGCAATGGATTGGAATGTGTCTCATCAGTCAGTGAAAAATTTGTTTAAGCAGGAGAAGTTGCATCCCTACAAGATAAAGTTGGTGCTCGAGTCAAACGAGGACGATTTTGATAGAAGAGTTGAATTTTATGAGCTGATAATGGAAAGATGCAATAACGATAATAACTTTGCAATAAATATCATTTTCTCGGATGAAGCTACTTTCCACTTAAATGGCATTTTTATGGAAGTAGTCCATCTCACAGTGGAGTAATATTTTAAGTGAGGAATGAAACACAAAGTCTGCTCCACTAATTTAATAAATAGGTTCAGATTAACATCCCATACATGTTTCAAACGTATAAACCTTCATCTTCAGTGGGTAATTATTAAGATGTTGTTATTTATGAAGAGACCAATGACATTGTTACATTTTTTTAAACTAATGTTGCAGAAAATTTTTTTAAGAAAACATATGTAACTTTAATTAGGTAAATAATACATATTAAAATTAAAGTAAAATTAACTGAATAAAATGAATTTAAAATGAATTTAGTTTTATTTTAAACTTATTGAAAAACCCAAATTTTACTGGGAAATTGTAATAGGGTACGACCATCATGGTGGAGTCGTACCAAAATCTGAACCTATTTATTAAATTAGTGGAGCAGACTTTGTGTTTCATTCCTCACTTAAATGGCATTGTTAATAGAGACAATTATCGTTATTGGTCTGCTGAAAATACTCACTGGTTCCTGGAAGGTCATACTCAGAGGCCCGAAAAAGTTAATGTTTAGGCGGGCATAGTTGGTAGACATATTGTGGGACCTTTTTTCAAAGATGGTAATTTGAATGGCGAAAAATATCTGGACCTCCTCAGAAATCACATAGTTCCTTTTTGCAGAATGGTTTTACCGGGTGTAAATAATGACATATACGAATAGATATGGTTCCAGCAAGATGGAGCACCTGTGCATTATGCTGCAAATGTTAGACAATATATAAGCGAACAATTTCCAGGACGTTGGATAGGCAGAAGTAGTAGAGTAGAAGTAGATCCCCGGACTTAACCCCGCTCGACTTCTTTTTGTCGGGACACTTCAAGAACAAAGTCTACGTTAACCCTCCAAATGACTTAGAATCTTTAAAAGTCAGAATTAGTGCTGAAATTCGGGCCATTCCAGAGGACTTCCTTTTAAACGTTGTAGACGGGTTCAGGGATCAACGGGCGCTCTGCTTAGCAGAAAATGGTGGTCATTTTGAACACCTGATCCACTGAAAAGGTTTCACTTGTTTATTATTCCGATGTTAAGTTGTTCAATTTTCTAGGCTATTTATTTTGTTATTATAAAGTTTGTTACAATTTTAAACAAATAAAAATTTGAAATACAAAAAATTCAAAGATTTCCCAGTAGAATCCAAATATACAATCATATGCATGGTGTTTCATTTAAAAAAAAATAAGTTTGTCTCTTTGGCAACCAAACCAGAAATGACAGAAAAAATTCATTCAGGTAGAAATGTGGGGAATAATTTACTGCACAACTTTCATAAAGGTCACTTTTTCGTATACCAGGTAATTCAAAAGTTACAGGCATTATGCGCGAGTTTTTGCCACTCTGTATTATGCGCACAGGTGTATTAACAGATAAAAACGTGGAAACTTATTGCTTTTTTAGCTATTTCGAATATATGCTTCTAAAAAGTTTTAAAATAAATTCTATTTTAGGTGTAAGTACTGGCCTGGATGTAGGCAAGGCGATAAATGCGAATTTGTTCACCCTAGTCAAAATTGTGAAATGTTTCCTCACTGCAAATTCGGTGATAAATGCCTGTTCCTGCATCCGAAATGCAAATTTGGTAGTTCATGCACGAAAAGAGACTGTCCATATGATCACAATAAATTATCTACAAGTAAGTTAGCTATGTTAATATACAATCAATTGAGGAGCGATAATTAATATTTTTTAACAGACGTGCAAAATTATTAAGTAAACTTACCTTGATACTGACTTACTGACCTTTTGTTTTTTTTTTCTATTTTAACAGAGGTTAAGTAAATACCGTTATCAAACAAAAAATTACTTTTCAAACACTTTCGTAGATTAAAGAGTATTCCCCATTCAATTTAATGGTGATTTTGCTCCAGAATTACTGGATTATAGAGGGTAGTTCACGGTGAATGAAACAATAGACGGTCATGGCGAACTAGATAACGGGGCGTTACAAAAATTAGGGTTTGTTGCATACCAGATGTACCCAGATAAAATATTTTCGACAATGCAGTGTTCTACTTCTACTAGAAAGTAGTAGCATATTTGCGCTATTTTAAACTGAACCAATATAAACTTAATTTTGCAATCTGTCTTATAGTCTTGTTTTAAATGATGCGAAATAATAAATCAATTAAAACCGTCTTCTCCATGGGCGTGCAAGATTTTTCGGCATGTATAGACTTAAATAGGCTTGAATTTTTAAATTTGTGCAGAATTAGCACAAGTATCGACATTAAATTCAAGTTTTGCCTTCAAATATATATTTTAATATTCGATTTTTTAAGCTTAAAATTATGTACAGCCGTACCATTTACCTTGAATTTTAGAAAGCAATTTTATCAAAACTAATTAGAGTCGCGGTACTTATTCCGTTGCGGCTCTAATCATTTTATTCCGCAATAGCGAATGTTCAAGCAGCAGATTGGCATTAGTGCGTATTACATGTCGAGGGCGTAGAAAAAAATGTTGGACTTAGGTGTACGCGTTAAAGTCATGGTAGAACTGATTATTATAAATCCTGCAGATAACAGCAGTAGCGACAGTAATGAAATTTCATCGTCAGATAGTGAATAATCGCTGTAATGCGAATAATGAATAATTGTAACGTATTGTCATTATAACACTTTTTAATTTCGGCGGGGAATATAATTTGTCAAATTATTATCAATTAGTGTTCACTAGGTAACAATAGTTAGGAAATTTATAAACATTTATAATTCAGGTTTAGGTTTTGCCCTTAATCCACTATTAAATGTTTCTATTATTATGTAGTATAATAAAAACATTATGAAAATAACATATACCGTTGCTTTATTATTCTTTTTGGATTTTATATCTGCGTAATTTAGTTTCTCTAATTACTTCATTAGATTACCAAATGTAAAAGCTTAATTTATAATATTATATTTATTATAGTAAATGTAAATATATTATAATAATAAACAAAAAATGCATATATTTTTTGAATTATTATTGTTTAAAATGACACGCCTCTGGAATTGGCGTTCCCCGTACGTCTTGCACACCCCGGTAAAAATGAGTCACTGCCAAATGTTTTGGTACCGGAGTTATAGGTACTTATTTCGTTTCTGCTCTAATCAGTTTATTCCTTTTTTTTTGTACCTAATCCTGGTTACCTATTTGCTAATTATGTGGTTATTATGCCTTTATGGGCGCCTCTATTGAAATAATACACCTATTTATATCTATACATACGTACCTTGGGTGTTTGTTTCTCAGTGAAACTACACAAAGTGTGAAGCGTCAGTGTTTTTTTAATTAAATATGGACAATTTTCAACAATTGCCTAAACGCCCTAGAGTCGGTCCATGTACAGTAAATGAAGAAAAAATAATTTTTAACTGTTAAGCTTCTATTAAAAGTAAGAATGCGGATTTGAGTGTTGACAATGCAGTGCAATTTACAGCAGATATGCTTAACGTTGGGAAAACAACAATATATAAACTTTTATAAGAAGAAGAAAGTGTTGGCGTCAAACCTTCAAAAACTTCTCCAGGACGACCAAAGCTTGAGCTGGATGACCTTATAATGCAGAGAATAAGGCCAAAAGTTTATAGGTTCTTTTAAAAAAAAGAAATTCCCACGCTGGATAAAATCTTGTCCTCAATCCGAGAAGACCAGGGCTACCCATTTATGTGTAGAAATACGCTTTGAAAATTATTAAAAAAAATGGGTTTTCGGTGGAAAAACATAATCGATTTTAATAGACAGAAGCGATATCGTTTGTTGGAGAAGAAATTACTTAAGAAGCATCTGAAAAGTTAGAGAAGAAAAGAAAAAATATTTACCTAGACGAAACATGGCTAAATAAAGGCCACACTGTGTCTAAATTTTGGCAGGATGAAAATATGAAAAGTTCAAGGCAAGCTTTTTTGGAAAGATTGTTCACAGAATTAAGACCGCCATCTGGAAAAGGACATTGACTTATCATAACCCATATTGGAAGTTCTGAAGGCTTCGTTAACGGTGGTCTACTGATGCTCCAATCTAAAAATACAGGATACTATCACGAAGATATGAATGCCGATGTATTTTAAGAATGGTTCGGGCAAATGTTGGATCTTATACCAAATGATGCAATAATTGTATTGGATATTGCAAGGTATCACTCTAGGCCGACGGAAAAATTACCGACAAGTGCGTGGCGTAAAAGTGAAACAACAGAAAGGCTAAGCTTAAGACAAATCGAATTTCCATTAGATTCATAAAAAGAACTACTGGTACTAGCCAATTTATATAAAATGCATTCAAAAAATATGTAATTGTAAATATCTGTGCTTAGAGCTCAGACTCCCTCCTTACCACTGCGAATTAAACTCGATCGAACTTATATGGGCTCAAATAAAGACAGATGTCGCCAAAAAAAACACGACTTATAAAATGGTGGATTTAAAAAGACTCTTTAATGAAGCTATGGGCAAAATCAGTGCGGAAAAGTGGAAACAGTGTATCAATCATGTGATAGAAGAAGACAAAATGTGGCAGTTGAATATGGCGCTGCAATCTTGAGACCATCAACCACGGTTGTTTGGATTTCGCAGAAATTGCAAGGTCGTCGGCAAATAAATAGAGCTTATTTTGTCTATCGTTCGGTATGTTGTACAGTATCGGAGATAGAGGTGAGCCTTGCGGCACCTTAGCCCTGATGGGGTTTGTTAAAAAAAAGCGCGTTCTCCGACGAGACTGCAAATCTTCTATTGTCCAGAAAGAAGCCACTATCTTGACGAGATAGTTGGGAGCTCTAAGTTTTATTAGCTTGCTGATTTCAAAATGGACTGCCCTCGTATTTGCTCTTCTGTTGAAACTCTTCATAATAAACTGCTGCACATAATTATCGTTACAAGCGCATTTTTAGTCAAATTTGATACCTTGTGATTCCTGAAATATTGAACGCATTTCAAAAAGCAGGTCAGATTTCGAATGGTCTTTTCATCGTCTTTTGATGCATTGGTAAAAACTTCTTAGATTTTGACCGGGGGCTATAATACAGGGTAAAACAAACTGTCATGCATTTTGGGAAAAAAATTCACTGGCTCTCTATTTTGTAGGAAGACAATGCTGACATTTTTTGAATGTAACATTTCGTAGATATTGACCATGCCTCGGGACGTTTTTGGGATTTTGCGAATATCTACTATGGTTTTCGAACTAAAATTTTTTTCAAAAAATTTAAATTTTCTGTTTTTACGCCAATTTGCTCTATTTTAAAAAGTGCATTAATCAAGTTTATCTTTGCTAATTTCTATCCCTCTTCTCCTGAAATAAAGAACTCGCTCTGAAAACATGTACAATGGTTTTATTCTAACAGTAAATTCGGGTTACTCCGTATATTGTTATAAGTTTCCATATTACCTATCTTATCCTTTTAAAATCAAGAGTTCCATTTAAAAAGCTTTGATATAAACGTCATGTTACCTAGCAACGCTTCATTGATTGTTAGTGACAAATTGAAGGTATTGTTGATACTTTGTTGTATTCAGAATCCGTTTTCTTTAAAAAATACAAAAATCAGCTTGACCACTCAATAAACCAATACATTATCAATACTTGTGCATCAAGGATTAAATAACTTCATTAAAAAATGCCACGACTAAGCCAAAGGGAGATGGAAAATGCTGTAAGGTAAGAATTAATATAATTTTTATTTTTTCCGAATCTGCAGAAGCATTCTTTCATAGGCTGAGAGGATTGGGACATTCTCTCGAAGAAATAGCAACTCTTTATGACATCAGCCGCATGTCTGTTTCCAGACTCTTAAGCAGGTACGCGATATCTGGAAGGGTGGCATATCGTCGTGAAACGGGACGACCGAGGATGACCAGTCGTAGAGATGCCCAGCATATACTGCTTGCTGTAAACCGCCGAAGAACTCTTAATTCGAGGCAAATAAGGAATGTTACAGGTTTAAATATCTCCTGCATGACCATACGGCGTCGCCTCCACGAGCGCAATTTACATGCTCGAAGACGAGCAGCTTGTCCCCAACCAAGAATCCATCGAGCTGGGGTGCGGGGAATAGCAGAATGGGCTAGGTGCATATTTGTGGATGAGGCTAGATTTAACCTGTATAATTCTGATGGGCGTATTTTAGTGTGGAGAGGAAGATAGAGGGGAACGATTCAGAGAAGAGTATATGAAAGCGAGGGTGGCGTTTTGGAGGAGGCGGCGTGACTGTTTGGGGTGGAATCATGAGGAATGGTAGAACTGAATTGATTGTATTGATTGGGGAAAATATGACTGCCTCGACGTATACAGGGAAATATTTGAGAGATTGTTTTACCCTTTGTAGAGAATTTTGGGGGCGAATTTATTTTAGTCGACGACAATGCTCGCTCTCATAGAGCAAGAATCGTCAACGACTTCCTTGGGGCAAACAATATCACGCGAATGATTTGGCCTGCTGGGTCGCCGGATTTGAATCCTATAGAGCATGTGTGGAGTAACCTTAGGTTGCGTTTGAATCTGGAAGGGAATGAATATCAAAATTTGCAGGAATCGGTGGACGCAATTTTGCGTGAATGGGAAGCTATTCCCAAAACTTGATTGCCGTACTAGTGAATTCTATGCCCGAGAGAGTTAGGGACGTCATTCTAAATAGAGGCGACCCAACAAGATTTTAAAAATGTTCATCCAATCAATATTTTTGTTTGACGCACTCCAAAGTGTTTGTTCTCATTTTTTACATGAATCATTATAGTGAACAAAGAACTGATTTTGTTATTGATTTAAGTTCCTGAATAAAACCCTTGTACATGTTTTCAGGGCGAGTTCTTTATTTTAAGAGGAGAGGGATAGAAATTAGCAAAGATAAACTTGATTAATGTAGGTACTTTATAAAATAGAGCAAAATGGTGTAGAAACAGAAAATTAAAATTTTTTGAAAACCATAGTAGATATTCGCAAAATCCCAAAAACGTCCCGAGGCATGGTCAATATCTACGAAATGTTACATTCAAAAAATGTCAGCATGGTCTTCCTACAAAATGGGGAGCCAGTGAAATTTTTTCCAAAATGCATGACATTTTGTTTTACCCTGTATTATAGCCCCCGGTCGAAATCTAAGAAGTTGTTACCAGTAATTCAAGACGATGAAAAGACCTTTCGAAATTTGACCTGCTTTTTGAAGTGCGTTCAGTATTTCATGAAACACAAGGTATCAAATTTGACTAAAAAATGCGCTTGTAACGATAATTATGTGCAGCAGTTTATTTGACTTGAGCCTAAGTGAAGCCTGCCTAATTGTGCAATGTTTAGCTCGAAAGCCAAATCACGTATTAAAATTAATACATATTAGGTTTTACAGTTTTTTAAAACCTTGTGTTACTTAAAAACGAGTGAAGTAACCCAATTAGGGTAAATCACAAAAAAGTCGTAAAATTTAAAGTACTCTCAAATGTCAGACTTTAAATGGATTTATATTTATAAAGCGTCGCGTTTTAGAGATGTAGGCCTCGGACTTTTAAGTGAAAACCCTGTGTATAGGATGTCTGCTTTTAGATAATTTTTCAAGTGACGAAAATACCTGTATTTTTAAAGCACCGTGTATATTGTTAACTAATATTTTGTCCTAGAAGTCTCCGTTAATTGGCTAACCCCAACCAAATGTCAGTGCCTTTGAGTTAAAAAAATATAATATCATCTTTTTCTAACACTATTGGAGAAAAAATAATTTATTATGTTATAAAATCAATATTTTGTAATAAAACTAACCTACCTTGAATAATCAAGCACTGTCAAAGTCGAATTTATAACCTGACAGCGAAAAATAAGTAATCCAAGGCTATCATATTTTCAAAGTAACTTGGTTTCCCCATGCAATTTAGATGGCCGAATTGAAAATCTAGTTGGTTTTGACTAGGTGATACAGAATGATTCCATTCTGTACTAGTGTGTTAGAATGAAGCCATTCTATAACACTTTTTAGTTAAGAATATGTTGTTTCTAAAATAGTGTTGGAGAATAGTAGATTCTGTAACGTAGCGAGCGTGAGGAACCACGAGTATCGAATTTTCATTCTAACCGAGTAGCAGACTATATTTTCTCCACGACCAAAAAGTACGAATAAAAACAAATAAAATCTGTACAAAGCAATTAAGTTATTTATTCGCAATATTCGTAATTTCAGGTGGAGTATTATCCAGTTCCATATATGATTCATCCGATTTTTCACTCATTTTTTGACTTGCACTAAAATTTGTCTGAAAATAATTATTACAACGCGGCAATTTTTATCTGACACTGACAGTTTCGAAATTCATGGCAACCTATGTCGTTTAGATCAATTACAGAATATTCATTCCGTATCTTGTTATGGAATGAAAATACACGCAAAACGCATAAGAAGCAAGTGTTTCAGAATAAATATTCCAACTCAAGAGCGAGAATTTTTACATTCTAATATCAAAAATGATTTTGGAATTATTGCATTCAGTAATGGTCGTGGAGAATAGTAGATTCTGTAACGAGGTTGGAATGAAAATCCGATCCGAGTGGAAGATCGAGTATCGACCGAGTATCGAATTTTCATTCTAACCGAGTAGCAGACTATATTTTCTCCACGACCAAAAAGTACGAATAAAAACAAATAAAATCTGTACAAAGCAATTAAGTTATTTATTCGCAATATTCGTAATTTCAGGTGGAGTATTATCCAGTTCCATATCTGATTCATCCGATTTTTCACTCATTTTTTGACTTGCACTAAAATTTGTCTGAAAATAATTATTACAACGCGGCAATTTTTATCTGACACTGACAGTTTCGAAATTCATGGCAACCTATGTCGTTTAGATCAATTACAGAATATTCATTCCGTATCTTGTTATGGAATGAAAATACACGCAAAACGCATAAGAAGCAAGTGTTTCAGAATAAATATTCCAACTCAAGAGCGAGAATTTTTACATTCTATTATCAAAAATGATTTTGGAATTATTGCATTCAGTAATGGTCGTGGAGAATAGTAGATTCTGTAACGAGGTTGGAATGAAAATCCGATCCGAGTGGAAGATCGAGTATCGACCGAGTATCGACCGAGTATCGAATTTTCATTCTAGCCGAGTAGCAGACTATATTTTCTCCACGACCAAAAAGTACCAATAAAAACAAATAAAATCTGTACAAAGCAATTAAGTTATTTATTCGCAATATTCGTAATTTCAGGTGGAGTATTATCCAGTTCCATATCTGATTCATCCGATTTTTCACTCATTTTTTGACTTGCACTAAATAAAGAAGCAAGTGTTTCAGAATGAATATTCCAACTCAAGAGCGAGAATTTTTACATTCTATTATCAAAAATGATTTTGGAATTATTGCATTCAGTAATGGTCGTGGAGAAACATAATTTCTTGTTGCGTCCCATTAATTGATTTGCCATAAACTTCTAATGTTTCATCCGCCGGGTATTATTCGGATTATACCGGGGATTACAGCTACTAAAAAAAGTAATGCATTATTTTTTTTAGGTTCGAATATGCCTGTAGCTGCTTCCATTCAACATTGTAAATTTTTCCCAAATTGTACAAACTTGAAATGTCCATTTTATCATGCGAAACCTTGTAAATATGGAAAATATTGTAAAAATATTTCCGAGTGTACGTTTTCTCACAGTTTTGTTGTAAATACTAAAAGCCTTAGTTGGAGATTAAATTAAATTAAGCTTAATATTGCATTCGTTTAATTTATTCCGTCCCAGTCATAAAACGTAAGTGTTTTTTTTTTTATTTTGACTTCTATCCGAAAGGTATATTGAGTGCCCACCATGCTACAAATAAACAAGGCATGATATCTAGCCGTTTCAATTTCGTACGGAGCGCGCAGTGACGTCATCGTGTGAGAGATATTTTAAATTGCTTATGGAGATGCTTGTAACGTACAAATTTCATTTTACGATTTTAAGAGTTATTAATATGCACAAGTTTACAATAAATAAAAGAGTAAATTGCCTTATTTCTCATCTTACTACAAACGCTGAAATTTTGTATGCACCTATATGTCAATAAATTTATTAGTAGTTCGCGTTATATTCCTAATTTGTCGTGGTTTACCTTACACTCACTTCAGGAGCCTTACTGATGTTTTATTGTAGGAAGTGGCCACTTAAGCGTTGGTTATGAGGGATTCCAGCTATTCTGGTATTAAAAGTAGCTTATACGTTGTCCTGAATCGTCGAGGGCGCTCTGCATAGTACCTCTAAACATCCCAAACACCCTAATTTCTCTGTTTCGGGAGAGTTTGTTAGTAATTTCCTTACATTTTATGGAATTCGTCTAACCTGACGAATCGCTGATCTTATCAAGATTTCGGTTTTGATAATCCGACCGGCCGAATAACAAAATCTAGGATTCGGACTAATTGCCAATGTTACCACAATAGGAAAATTCAAAAAATATGCCAATAAAACATCTTCGATTACCACGCAGGCACATATTTTTTCACATCAGTCGATTAATTCTTTGAAAGCCTTGTCATAACTATCTCTTTACTTGTGGGGAATAATAAATGAACTTCGGCTGGAATTTCTTCCATATTTTGAAAAACTACCATCGAAAATCGCAAAAATATTAATTTTATTTACTGTCTTTAAATTTTTGTTATTCATCAATTCCATACCAACAATAATCACCCTAGCCTATTTTTACGTGTCAAATTTGTCATTCAAAAATATGTCAATTAAAATATAATACAGGGTTTTCCAGTTTACATTGAGACAATATAATTTTCTATGCTTTATTAATATCTATCAAGTGTTGGATAAAATTTTGTATGGCACTCGTGTGTTAAGTCATACCCAACCAGCATAAATACATACATAAGACGTTTTAAGTACCATTGCGATAAAAAAAAAGTAGTACAAGAATTAGTAGTCCCAGATAGAACTCTTGGTCTATAAGGATATCGAGAAGTGGATATCGTCGTCACTATGAAAACAATATAATTATGCCACCTAACTTTTTAGGCGTTACCATGAATTTGGTAATCTACTATATACGTGGCGAAATAAAAGTATTGTAATAAAGGTGCTTTAAAAAATTTACCTACCTTTTAAAAATGGGCAATTTTTCAAGTTTTTAAATAAAATAATAGAGTATGTATAACAACTATCGATTTATATATTGAATATAAAAAAAATCCAAAAACAACAAAAGCCAAAAGTGGAAAAACAGTAAAAATACAAAATTTTAACCAAAAGTAAACATTTCTAAATGCAACATCCTAAAATAATATATACTTAAAAGCAGCTGTTTAATATTTAGTCATTGCGCCGTTGTTTTCAATTACTTTTTGTAACCGACGCGGCATACTTAAGACTAAGCTTCTTGTATACTCTTGGGTTATATTATTCCATGCTGCGTTTATCCCCTGGCGCAGTTCTTCTTCATTTCTTGGATGAAAGTCATGTTTATACATGAACTTGGTCATTTCTCCCCAGACATTTTCTATGGGATTGAGGTCGGGGCTCTTCGAAGGCCATGGTAAAACTTGGATGTTATTTTGTCGAAAGTAATCTTTTACTATGCGGGCAGTATGAATGGGAGCATTATCTTGTTGGAAAATATAATTTTGATCACCGAATATGGCTTCAACCGATGGCACCATAACATTATTTAATATGTTGCAATATGTTCCTGCAGTTCCGCCCTTGCACAAATTGACAAACTCCTGGGCCTCTAGCACTAATCCAACCCCACACATTTACGGAAAAACGTCCACTTTGATTTGTCTTGTGCGTATATCTTTCATCATACCTTGTGTTTATGGGTCTATATACTCGGACTTTTCCATTGTTACAGGACTGGAACGTTTTCTCATCTGAAAAAACTACAGACTCCCACAGTTGGTTTTGGTATTCGTGAGCAAATTGTACTCGTCTTTGCTTATTTAGTTCTGTTAAATATATTTTGTTTGCAGAACACCTATTTTTGAGTTCAGACCCCCGAATTCTTCTTCGAGCTGTAATTGAAGATCCAGGAAAATGGGTTTCTTCTTTAGCCTTAATAGCGGTCCCGAATGGGTTGTCCCTTAAATAATTAATTAAAGTTGTATCTTCGTCATCGGTGGAAACTTTTGGGCGACCAGAACCTGGGTTTCTCACAATACTTCCATGTTCTCGAATTTTGGATTTAGCCAACAACACTGTTTTTTTGTTTATCCCTAATGCGCCTGCAATGTCCCTTATGGGAACCCCATCCCTTAATCGCGTAAATATGATCGATTTTTGCTCTGAAGTTAAAGGCATTTTTTAAAAATTACATGACACTGACACAAGAATTCTGGTGACACTGAGTTATCAGTTTGAAAGAAAATATTTTATAATAGACCAGCAGATTAAATTATATTTTGTTGTACTACTTTTTTTTTATCGCAATGGTACGTACTAGTCGGACATAAAGTACGTCTTATGCATGTACGTTATTGGACGTAGTACGTACATTTTACAAACTTAGTACGTAAATTTTCCACACAATTGTACTTAATTAAGACGTACGACAAGTACATCTTATGTACGTACGATAAACGTATATTTAATGTACGTACATTTACTGTACGTGTTAAAGATGTACGCACACTTCGTGCTATGTACGTACTACATACGTAAGAAGTACGTTGTTTGTACCTACAATGGATAAATAATAACTACTGATAAAGTATCTACAATAATATATTACAATAAATTTGTTGGTTAATATTTAGTATCATTCTATATATATTGTGTATATATGAATGTATTATTATCTATCTGATACCCCGGGATTATTATTTGTTTCCCCATCGTTATCATTATTTTTCGCTTTTTGTTTATATTTTAGTCAATCGGGGGTCCTCCTTAGCAATTTGGCTATTTCCTGCTCTGCCTCTTTTTTATTTCAGCTTTTTTCTGTTCTCAGAAGGGCATCTTAAATGAAAAGACTTTAATTACAACCCAGAAAAAATAATATTTTATAGTATATACAAATACAAGTCAACTAAATAAAACAAGCCATATTTTAAAGAAACTTTAAGATGATTAAAACAAAAAATTAGGGGAGATAAAATAAAAATAATATCAAGATACAAAATACACTCATATCCTACTCTACTTGACTACTATACACTACACCTCTAGTTGAAAACGTCCAATTTCCGTTTCATCATTTAAATTAGTACTTACTTATTATAACTTTTGCAATTAAAAACTGCGAAAATCTTTTTTTCTGGTATCTTTTTAGCCTGGTGATTCCAAATAAATGCTCCCATGCTTCGTTTAATAAAGCTTGCAAATTATTTCCTGCCAATATGCACATTTTAGACTCCTAAAATGGTAAATGTACTTAAACATTATCAAAAATAAACATTCTTACTATATTAATACCTAACGTAAAGGGCTCTGTTAAGGTCTTATTCAATTGTTAATTGAATTTTACCTTAAAATACATATAGGTATCTGTATATCAAGTTTTACTATACTACTTTTTAAATAGAATGGGTGGTCAAATCTTACAAACTTTCTGAAATGTTCTGGTAGATTTAAGAAATCTTCAAGTGCCAGTATAGATCTGCTTCACTATTACAAGCTCGATTACAAGTAACTTTTACTTGACTAAGCGCCCCAGGACTAATAGTTTCAGTATTTGATACCTTAAAGTTTTTTACTTGGAATGTCAAGCCTCTCAGAAAAAAATGCTGTCTTAAAATTTCAGCATTGAATTCAGCTAAAAATAAAACGAATCGTAATCGACATAACTAAGTACATTTAAGGTTTTTTAAGCTTCGAAACTGTTTAAGAGGCATTTCTACAACTCAAATTACTATTTACCTGTAAATTGTATATCAAATAATAAATTACCGAACAAAGTAATAAAACTTAACGCATTTAGAGGAAAACGTCCTGGTAAAATTCGCCAATTCGTTGAGAAACATCGGCAATACAACAAAAAGAAGCCACACTTACAAACTCAAAAGTTTGGTTAAGTTAATTTAACTGCACAGAAAGACGTCCGAATACCCGAATAGTGTCGGATTTTTACGACGTAAGCAAGCGCGAAATTTAAATCGGTAGCGGATAATAATAATTAACCTTACAATCACAGAACAAAAAAATGTCCAAGTTTGAAAAAGGTCTAATTTAATTATTTTTTATTAGTAATTTAGTTTTACATAAGGTAAAACATTGTTACATTATGTAATAAAACATACCTACATAACAACGTATCATCCCAACCGTTTTTTAGACGTTGGTACATTTAAGGATGATACATTGTACGTGCAATCAAGAATGATCGTTGTACATACACAATATGTCAGAGAAAATACGTACTTAAAATGTACATTTTACTTACTGTACGTACGGGACATAAAACGAACACAATAAGTACGTCTTTAGTACGTAGGGTGTTTGTTGGGATATAAGTCACGTGGGAATTAGCCCTCTCGGCCTACGGCCTCAAGCGCTAAACATTTCCTGGCGTGACCTATACAGGGTGTTTCAGAAGTACGGTACGTAACTTAAGGGGTTGATTATTATATTTTTTTTAAAAACTTTAACACCCTGTATATAAAAAAACGGGGCAACTCCAGACACATGTTAATATAAACTTTTTTTCTTAGAATATCATAAGGAATCACCCCCTTAAGTTACGTACCATGCTTCTGAAACACCCTGTATTTAACACAACACACTCATTGTACCATAAATTATTGTTTTAGCTTCAGACGAGATTTATATCATAACAGGCTCTTTTATTTTGGCAGCGTTGCATGTAATAATCGTATACATTTCCATACCAAGTGTCTTGATTTTGCTGGTAAAAGATGCAGTTAACGAAAATGACTCATTATCGCTACTATTTTCTTGCAGTTTTTGAAAAAAAATCATTTTAATTTATGCGCGTCATCTTTGACAACTTTGGCAATACCTTGAGAATAAAGAAATAATAAACGCGTGGTTACAATGAAAGCAACGATTAAGTTAAAAAAAAGTTGACAACCGTTGTTTCTTAGTACACTGATTCATTACACATCGGCCACCAAAATTGAAGCCCAGTTTAAGGGTTATATTTTAACGGTAATCTATCTATCATCTACTACGTGGCTCGTGGCTTACCCTTTGCTTTTATTATAGTATGTTGTTTAATGCGAGAGAGTGTTCTTCTTCATCAACCTTTGTCCATCCAGTCCTGGATGTAGGTCTCTCCCAATATTGTTTCCATCTTTCTCTATCATTTGCCACTCTCATCCATTGTTTTTTCTGCCACTGCTCTTATCTCATCCACCCATCTTTTTTGAGGTCTTCCCGTGCTTCGTGTTGTCTCCCTTGGTCTCCATTTTAATATTCTTCGTGTCCATCTGTCATCGTATCTGGCTATGTGGCGAGCCCATCGCCCTTTCATCTTTGCTATCTCCTCCACGATGTCCCTGACTTTAGTTTTACGTCTTATCTCGGTGTTTCTAATTTTGTCTCTTAGTGATATTCCAGGCATGTTTCGTTCCATTGCCCTTTGGGTTGTCTCTAATTTTTTAGCCGACTTTTTGGTGAGGGACATGGTCTCTACTCCGTAGGTACACACCGGTATTATGCAAGTGTCATATACTTTTCTTTTTAGATTTATGGGAATAGACTTATTTTTCAAGATGTAAGTAAGTTTACCGAAGGCGGCCCATGCTAGCTGTGTTCTTCTTTTTATTTCGGCGTCCTGGTTTGATTTTCCCAGTCTGATGTCGTGACCCAAGTATAGATAATGCTCGGCGTTTTCTATCCTGTGGTTTTGTATTGTTATATTCGTCTGTTCCTGGCTCATTATTTTTGTTTTATCATAGTTCATTTTTAGACCTTCTGTTGTGGATACATCATTTAGTTGTAGCATTTCGTTTAGTTCTTGTAGATTGTTTGCTATTAAGATTATGTCATCAGCAAATCTTAGATGGTTAAAGTATACTCCGTCGATGTTGATGCCTTTGGTGTCCCATTTTAATTCCTTAAAATGTCTTTTAGTACAAATTCAAATTTTTTTATTTGCCAAGATACTTTACAATAATGGTTACAAAATTTTTTTACAGTGTTCTAGAGCACAATATATCCATGGGATTTGTGTGTGCACTAAATACCTTAAATAAGTATATATCTAAATCTAATCTTTATTTAGCAACAGCTTTGTAGTGTATTAATACCTCAGACAATACTTGTAACATTTTTACATGAATTCATTTTACAGTATCATAGAATATATTTATTCTTGAGATGTACCAATTTTAACGCTAAACTGGATTTATAATAAAACTGTATAGTATAATATTACACAGAGATTTTACATAAACCATGGTATTTTTTCACAGATCTTATGAAAGTTAGAAATAATCCAATCATTTATTTTGTGCTTTATTTTTGGATACCTGTCCTTTTTCAAGTGTGGCGGCATAAGGTTTATTATTTTAGGCATAACATACGAGATGTGTCTCTGGGTAGAGGAAGATAAAGATGGGTGGTAAGTATAAATCATTGTGTGTAATAGACCTTGTATGTATAGGGTGGTTGACATAGTTTTTTAAGGTCCTAGTCTTACAACCAAAACGTATAACATTCTTAATATAAAGTTGCCTGATGCTTAATACGTTTACTTCTTTAAACAGTTTTTCTGTGGGATACATTCTGGTCTTAAAGAGCATAATCTTCAAAATATACCTTTGCGTTATAGTTAGCGGGTAGAGAGTGTTGTTACACAGTGCACCCCAAACGATGATGCCGTAAGACAGGACAGATTCAACTAGAGCTTGATATATAATCTTGAGTATTCCCAAAGGAACCACATGGCGTAGGTCATAAAATTTGTAAAGCAAATTCCTTAGTTTTTTATTAGCGAATTCTATATGATTATGCCATGTCATGCACTGATCAAAATATATGCCTAAATATTTGATATTATCTTTTCTATTTATTACTTGACTACATGTACAAGGAAGGTTATTTATATAGCAATCTAGTTGGTGTAACGTTATGGGCTGAGCAACAGGCAAATCTCTACGAGTCTTTGAAAAACACAGAAAGTGCGTTTTATCGATATTAAGTGTTAGTAAATTTGAATCTAGCCAGTGTTTAATTTTCGACATATTCCCCTCAGCTCTGTCAAAGGCACCCGCCCATGTATGATCCCTCACCAGCACCACAGTGTCGTCAGCAAAGCACACAACCTTAGCATCATTGCATGCCTCAGTAAGTGAATTGACATAATTCAGAAAAAGGACCGGACCCAGGACTGTCCCTTGCGGAACACCGCACTCCACAGGTTTTGAGTTACTTTTGTATTTATCAAGCTTTACCACCTGACTCCTTCCACTCAGATACGATTCAAACAGGTTCAAGGCTGTTCCTCTAATGCCACAGTTTTCGAGCTTTGTCAGTAAAATGCCGTGCTCCACAGTATCAAATGCCTTTGACAGATCCAAGAAGACTGCAAGTGTCTTCAAACCTTCATTAAAATTTTTTACTATGAAATTTGAAACTTCAATTATAGCATCCTCAGTACTGACCTCCTCCTGGAATCCAAATTGACATTCCGATAGAAGTTTCTCCTGTTTAAAAAATTCCCAAAGTCTAGACTTAACACATTTTTCCACAACTTTACTTAATGTGCTCATAAGAGCAATGGGTCTATAATTTGTTTTTTCTTTTCGATTACCCGACTTATACACAGGAACTATAACTGCATTTTTAAAACCAGAAGGAAAGATGCCAGTACTGAAGATACTATTTACCAGGTGTATGAGAGGCTTGATTAAATATATGTGATTATTTTTTATAACATCCACCGATATTCCATCTTCACCCCCTGCTGCTCCATTTTTTAAAGAGTTTATTTGTTTTATTATTTCATTCTTAGATATAGGATGAAAAAAAATGGAATTTTTGCTTTGTCTAGTATCTGCTATTTTGCTATTAGGGATTTGTATATGTTTAGCCAAATTTGTTCCTACTTTACTAAAAAATTCATTTAGATTTTCAGCTATTAAGCGAGGCTCTGTAATTTCACTACTTTGGTCGTTTATGATGCTTTTAATGGATTTTTTTTCTACAAATTGATTAGTTACCTGATTTATAGTACTCCATAGCTTTTTAGGATTTTTAATATTTTTGTTGATTTTATTTTTATAATAGTTTCTTTTTGTTTTACTTATTAATTTGGACACTGCTTTTCTATAATCCCTATATTTGTTTAAAGCATCAATGTTATTTGGGCTGCAAGAAGAAATTTTTTTGAGTTTGTCTCTTTCTCTTATTGAAGTTAACAGCCCTCTAGTCATCCACGGTTTAATAAAACGAAATTTCGACCTTATATGCCAAATCACTGTAGAGTTTTGAATATGCACTTGAAGAGTGTTAATTAAGCTCTCTGCAATCAAGTTTGGGTCAGTTAACTGTAGACAATCCGTCCACTGTTCTCCCTCCAGTTTACTTGCTAGACGAGCGATATCCATTTTTTTTAATACACTATTTTTATCATCACACCCTGTTCCATTATTATTTTCACAAAATTCTAGATTGAGTAATAAAGGATAGTGATCAGAAACACCGCTAATCAAAATTACTGGATTAACTTTTTTGATAATATTTTTTTGGTTTGTATTTTTTAGGAATATGTGATCAATACAGGTTTTTGCTTCTCTGTCAACTCTTGTATAGTTATTTATTGTACTCTGGTATCCGTGTGATCCCAGTAAGGCAACATACTGATTGGCAACCTCCGACTTGCTATCCATAATATTTAAGTTAGTAAGTAGTAGGGTGAATAGTTTGGGCGATATATTTTTATATATTCTCACAGCAAATCTTTGAAAAGACAAATTCGGTAAATTGTATAGATAATGTATTTGTCAATTTTCAGGAAATGTTGGACTTTCACACTGATGTGTTTGACCCTTTTTTGTCGGACCATAAAGCAGTCAGTATTTCAGTTAAAATAAGGCTTAAAGACCCTGTGCCTGGATATTGTATGCAACGGAGATCTACTAGAGCGGGTGTTTTTAACATGTATCGTATGATTGAGGAAAGAAACTGGAAACAGATAACCTGTGGCAATTTGAGTATAAATGAGAGGTTTGATAGATTTGTGAACGTTTTTGTGACTGCTATGAATGAGTGTATGCCCCTGACACAATGCAAAAGAGGAAATCGGGTCTCTAACATAAATTGGTTTAATGAAGATCTTAAAAACATGAGGGATACTCTCAATTTCTTATATGAATTATACATAAATAGACCATCTGAAAATTTAAAACTTCAAATCAGGGACTTTAGAAGTGCCTATAGGCACTCTATTAAATCCAGTAAAAAAATGCTTATAATAACTATATTTTAACATCAAACAATGTTCTGAGGACCTCTTGGGAAATAGTAAATTCTGTGAGGGGAATAAGCAAGAAGCGTTCAATAGATAAGTCCTTAATAGCTGACGATTTTAATACAATTTTTGCTGGCGTGGCTGAAAAAACTTTATCAGAGATACCTGATACGGGACGGCAGCCACTGGCATACCTGAATGGGAGCAAAAATAATAATTTTAACTTTAAATTTAAGGAAATATCAGTGCAGGGATGCAATAAATGCACTAAAACTTAAATCGAGCAGGGATATTTATGATCTGAATGTTCCCTTGATACAGTCTCTGAAGGATGTCTTTGTTATCCCATTAACAAAGTTGATAAACTCAAGCATTCGGGAGGGCATCTTTCCGGACTGCCTGAAGTTGTCAAAAGTAATCCCAGTTTATAAGAAGGGCGCAAAGGGTAATATTAATAATTACCGCCCTATTTCATTGATTCCCGTATTTTCAAAGATCTTTGAGTATATTCTGAAGGGGCAGCTTTGTGAATACTTTGAGACCAATCATATATTCTCCACAAGCCAGTTCGGCTTCAGGGCCGGACATTCTACCACGGATGCTGTACTGGAGCTCCTGGAGTACATAGTTGACGCCTTTGAGGAGGGAAGGCATGTGAGTGCCACTTTCTGTGACCTGTCAAAGGCGTTTGACTGTGTATCCCATGACATCTTGCTAGCGAAACTTGAATTCTATGGCCTAGACCAGAGGAGTCTCAATCTATTGGGCACCTATTTAAAGAACAGAAAACAGAAGGCTTTATATAATGAAAGTTCTTCAAATGCTTGGGCGGAAGTTAAGCATGGTGTGACGCAGGGGTCAGTCCTTGGGCCACTGCTCTTTCTAATCTATATTAATGATATAAATAAAGCTTGCCCACATTCTAAACTTCTACTTTTTGCTGATGACACCTTACTGGTTGAGACGGATAGAGATGCTGAGGTACTGAGTGACAGGGTGGCGTCTAGTGTGAGAGACCTTACGGACTGGTTTAAATGTAATAAACTAACCCTGAATGTTGACAAGACTGTGAGTATATGTTTTAGCTTGCGTGAAATAGAGCGAGAGGGGTCCCAGGGGGTGAAGTTCCTTGGGGTGTTTATGGATCCAACATTAACTTTTGAGGCTCATATAGACGACTTGGCGCAACGCCTACTAAAGAGCATCTTTTTGTTAAAGAGCCTGGCACGAATACTTCCAGGAACTTCATTGCTGCAGACTTTCCATGCAATATTCCAGACAGTGGGTGTGTATGCTGTTCTGGCATGGGGTCATTCTGGCCAAGCAAAGCGTATATTTGCACTCCAGAGGAGAGCGGTGCGTATTGTGGCGGGACTTGGATACAGGGATGATGTACGACGAACATTTAGTGATCTGGGTATATTAACCTTGCCATGTAGGTATATTTATGATTGCCTCCTATTCTATTACAAAAATCAACAACGATATACGCCAAATAATTTTTTCCATAGTTATCCAACAAGACAGGGTGACGACATCAGGCCCGCGTATCTGCGCCTGCAGAGGACTAGGTTATCTCTGAATTATTATGCACCATCTTTGTTTAATCGACTGCCAATATGGTATAGAGATATTCCCGAAAAAGGGTTTAAGATCGCAATTAAAAAAACTATTACTTGAAAAAGCCTTCTATAGCATCGATTAATTATTTTAATGTGTATCTTAAAGTGAGATTTGTATTTTGTTTGTTTGATATGTTAGTAATCTGTAAGGTTTGTTAGTATATAACATTTTTAATCTGTTTAGTTTTAGTTAGAGATTAGCTTCTATATATCTATGACATTGTATGACGTGAGTAAAAATTTTTGTGATTTACTAGCTCGAAATATATTTGATTTGATTTGATTTGATTTGATTTGATATAGTGTCTCCTTGTCTTACTCCCCTTTGTAGTTTTATATGGTTTGTTTTTGTCTCGTCGTCCATTTTTATTTGTATGGTAGCCTTTTCGTATATGTTCTTTATGATGTTCGTGTATCTTGAATCAATTCTTGCGTTGTCTAAGGATTCTAACACTGCCCATATTGCGACGGAGTCGAATGCTTTCTGGAAATCTACTAAAGCCACATGGAGCGGTACGTTGTACTCGGTGCACTTCTCCATTAGTGTTCTTACTATGTGTAGGTGGTCTGTGGTGCTGTAGTGTTTTCTGAAACCGACCTGTTCGACCGGTTGGTAAAAATCAAGTTTATTTGTTATGCGGTTGGTTATGATTTTGGTTAATAGCTTTTAGAGATGTGACAGTATAGATATTGGTCGGTAATTTTCGATATTTGTACTGTCTCCTTTCTTAAATATTAAGATGACTTCGGAGTTATACCAGTCTTGTGGGATTTTCCCTTCATCGAGAGAGTAATAAATCATTATTGAACTATAAAACCCAGTGGTTTTCGCCGTATTCCATAGGTGTAGTCGAAATATTATTATTTAATTATGTTTATTGTCAGGGGTTCCGAGGTCGGGTAGGTAGAGGCACAGGTAGTTTACCTACCTGTGCCTCACTGTTTCAAAAATTTGAAATGTTTAGTTATACTTTCCGGCAGTTGTTGTAAAACTTCGTTCTTGAAAATGGCTAGTGTTTCTGAATTTGTTGCTGAGAACGGATTAGTAAAACTACGCTTACTAAAAATGAGAAAATTATTATTCTTAATGTGTTCAACGCTCTTCGCCACCAAAATTCAACATTCGGAGTTGCAAAAATAGTTGAAATGTGTTCGAGTATGACTGTAGTCGTACAGTCAACAATATACCGACTTGTGCATGAGGATAAACGCGACCCCATCAGGTTACCAAAGAGAAGTACTACTAACCTAAACTGTAATAAATGAGGATGCAAACACTGCCATCAGAAGAATCATACACCCGTTTTACTTAGAAAAGAAAATACCTACTTTGGAAAAAATAGTGTCTGAAATGATAAAGGATTACTTTATTCCACCCATGAGTAAAAAGAAACTATGGAAAACTTTGAAAGACATAAATTTTTGTTATAAAAATTTAAAACAGAAAATCACTTTTAATAGAGAAAGACGAAATGATCTGCTGGCGACGACGATGTTTAAGGGTCGTTAGATAGTTTCGAAAGAAAAACAGGAATATCTAATATATGGACGATATCACTTCGTTAAATGAAGGATATACCGTTGGTAAAATATGGAACAATTTAAAAAGCGCGAGGCAAGCTTTCATGGAAGGATGGTCCACTGGAATAAAAAGCACCCTTGGGAAAAGGTAAAAGATTTAATAATTATTACTCACATTGGTAACAAAAATGGATTTGTCGATGGCGGCTTACTCGCATTTAAATCAAAACGGACTGGAGACTATCATGACGACATGAACGCTGATGTCTTTGAAGAATACTTCCAGCAAATGCTAGATCTTATTCTTCCTGGGTCTATTATATTTATGGATAATTCCAGCTACCACTCAAGAAAATCCGAAAAAATCCCAACCTCTTCTTGAAGGAAAAAAATACATCATTCATTGGCTTACTGTAAATAAATAAGAAGCAATTTCATGAAGATATGCTAAAAAAAAATAGCTACTGGAGATTGTAAAGTTGAATAAACCTCTTTGTACGAAATCTGTTGTCGACGAAATCGCTTCAAAACGAAATATAACGGTACTTTGCCTTCCGCCATATCACTGTGAATTAAACCCCATAGAATTGGTGTAGGGCAAGTAAAAGGGTTTATAGCAAGGCATAACACCACTTAAAATGAGAGACGTTGGAAACATCTTGCAAGAGGGAATAAAGACAGTGGATTGTGAAAAATGGAGTAAGTGTGTCGAACATGTGATTGAAATAAAAGAAAGAATGTGGGAAGCTGATAACATGCTACAAAGCAGTGTAGAGCCCCTTATTAGTTCTCTGGACCCCAACGACGATAGTTCATCGGACTACTTGGAACATGATGACTTAAATTTAGAAATTAAGGTGTTATATTGTACATAGTAGATTTTTCTTATAAATATTAATATTTATTCCAATTTATCTATTTTCATATTATTCTTACTTCAATATAAGTTTTTATCTACTTAATATTAGAATAATTAATATCTCAATTATGTGCCAATCTCTATAATCATTATAATCACGTATGATTATTATTATACTTATTATTCTAATAAACTACTTGTAGTAACGCCGTTGTCGCATTACCTTCAGTCACCAAACTCGTCTTTCTATTGTATGCTAATTAGGGTGACCCTAATTTAGGACTAATTCGGGGTGTGTAGGTCTGAAATACGGAATTTTTAAAAATCATTGCAATCTACCTGAAATTTACAATGCAACCTTTAAGTTGTCCACCCTGCTTAATGGGTCCTGTCTTTGCAAATTTACATTTTATTGCTCTCTCGCATTAAGCAACATAGTATAGTTGTGTATTCCCCTGAAACTAATAAAGTAGGTACTAACGCAAATGTTGTTTATTTACAATCATGTAATTTTTCCAACGAACATTTTTTTATGACAAAGTTGTATCTACTCTCCAGAAGAGACATATTGACTAAATGAAAACCAAGTCCTTCAGTTTTTCTTATTAACTATGTCATGCACCTACGCGTTTCGGTTCTAAAACCATCATCGGGACAAGTAGCTTAAAATTGGACATCTGGGACCATCAAAAAGCACAAACTGGTACAAAGTCAAATTCATACAAAAAATAAATACTATAAAATAATGCCACCAACAAAAACTCTTACACTTTCCGAGATAAGTAATGTTTACGTGGCTCGCATCCTGTACAATTTTAGTACATACTATGGTTTGTACGAATTTAATCTTATTAATTTATCTAAATGACACCATGGAAAAGTTTATGACCTGTATTGATTGTGCCACGTACATATTTATTGTTTTGTTTTTTACCCATATAATCTAAAATATAAAATTAGATATCATTAACCCGTAATATAAGGTTGAGGGTAGTTTATAGTCAGTTTAAATCCATTACACGAAAAACAGTTTAACTGTAAGCTTTTTGAATTACAAACATATTGTCTGTGCAATATTATGATTGCGTGTAATAAAAATAGACCGTTGCTTTGCTGTAAACTCAAGATATTTGTACATTTAGGGCAAATATTAAGTCTTATTCTTATAGTTTAGGAATTATACTCATAGTCCAGAAAAACTGCTTTTCACAATGCTTTTCTAGGAGCTAAAAGCGAGCAAGCTGCAATTTTGCATGGGTGTAGGATACCACTAGGAAAGCTTAACTCTGAATTTGAACGGTTCTTACCCTCCTTAACTTCGGCACCATCTTGAACTAAAGGGTTAAATCGGTTTTTCGTTTGTAACTTCTATTATTCTTGTACTAGAGAAAAAATTAAAGACGCATTTTGTAGGGGGAAACAATACCTACAAAACTATGCCTCTGAAAAATTCATTAACTCATTTGTTTATAGTGAAAATTCCATCATTTAAACAAAATAAGCATAATGATGTCAGTCTTGTCGCTATTTCTAATATCCCGTTACTCTGATTAGAAAATTTCCTGAACAAACATTGTAGAGCAGCGAATTCTCTAAATTTTATGTTCGAACATTTTTTTTGTTAAACCAATTTTTTTTGTTGTACACAAAACTGCGGTGGAGACTTGCGAGAATGTCCAAGAAACAGTGTTCGAGTGTGAAGAAAACGACCTTGACGATGAAAAAAACATAGTAGCTGTTGCTGAGACTCTCAACTTCGAAGAAACATGTTTCCGTGACCAGGAAACGAGAACTTCTCTTTACACCAACGAAACAAGTTCCATCTACATCGATGGAATGGATTCTTCTTCTTCTGAAGAAACTTCTGGAAGGTTCAACGATTTCGCGGCTTCGGCGAAGAAGAAAACTCGATTCAACTGAACAAAGATACTTAACTGAGGATTGAAATAGAAGAATACTGAAGATTTCACTGAGAAGAACGGAGACGGAAATTGACCAGGAATATCAAGCATATGTAATTTCAAAAATTTCGTGTATAAAATCGATGAAGTTTTGTTATTAAATAGCTTTTTGTACAATGAGTTGTTATGTTTTTCTTATATGTATACAACATTCCATAATTGTTATCTATTGAACTGAAAATTTTTTCACGATATCAAAAAATAATTGTGTTCCACATTTTCAGGTAGGAATGTAATTGTTTATCTTATTGGTTTGCTCATTAAAATTTTTTATTCGTCAAAACAAGAACTGCTATAACTATTTGACTGCGTATTTCAGTAAACTACTCAGAAATAATTTCATACTCCACATTTTGTGAACAGAAAGTGAGTTTGTGTACAAATTACATTAAGTACATTAAAATTACAATATGTTGTTTACTATGAATTGATTGATAGAGAACTAATTGTTGATGAATTTGTTTATAAAAATGATATAATAAATACACAGAATAAGTTGAATGGATATATTAACACAACAATTTTACCCACGGATATAAAAATATACTTATAACGTTGAATATAAAAACCTCCAGCGATTTTCAAATCGGGCGAAAAGAGACTGCAGGATCATTGGAGTTTGTTGAACATTTGGCGCGGTGCACAACAAAAATAATTGGTTCAGCAAAAAAAAATGTTGGGACATAAAATGTAGAGAATTCGCTGCTCTACAATGTTTGTTCAGGAAATTTTCTAATCAGAGTAACAGGAAATTAGACACAGCGAGAAAACTGATATCATTATGCTTATTTTGTTTAAATAATGGAATTTTCAGTATGAACAAATGAGTTAATGAGTTTTTCAAAAGCATGGTTTTGTAGGTATTGTTTTCCCCCACAAAATGTTTCTTTAATCTTTTTTTCTAGTACAAAAATAATAGAAGTTACAAGCGAAAAACCGATTTAACCCTTTGATTCAAGTTGGCGCCGAAGTTAGTGGTACCCTACACCCATGCAAAATTGCAGCTTGCTCGCTTTTAGCTTCAAGAAAAACTACAATTTGCCTGGACTATCAATATATAAACAACTTAAAATAACCAAATAATTTGGCTGGTCCTTTTGCAATAAATATTTTGAGGAGTTTTTTTTGTTGCTTTAACTGAGTTTAGTTAAACTATGCTCTATAGAGGGGTACCTTTTAACCTTCCTTAGGACATCTATCTCAATAGGATGTGGTTCAAATTCCATTGCCTCGAAGCTCATGGTTTGTGGTGCTGCCTTTGGTTCCTACTGTTCCTACTCCAAGAAACGACGATTGTTTGACGCGCGTTAGCTATTTCCTTGGGTTACAGGTAGTGTATAAGTCTCCGTCTTTAAGAGGGGTCCTGTTCCAGCCCTAATATATCCATGTATCTGATATCTCCTCAGTTGGCAAGAGTCCTATATAAAAAACAAGACTCGTTTAAAATGTCGGTTTTAAAAGGTTTTACATAATCCGGTACTACTTTGTCGAATTCGCTTATTTCTTTACTTGAGATTGAATAAATTTGAACTTTCTTCTTATGAATAGGTACTCAACGTCTTAATTAACGATTTGAAATCTGATACAACCGTCCCTCTAGCAACAAGTGAATCCGCCAATTGCTTTAGGGCGGCACCTATACCATCTGGGCATCCATGTTCAGACTCGCTGAAGTGCCAGTGGACACTGTCAATTTTAAGAACCTGTGGTTGATCCCGATTATGCAACAGGTGGAATTTACCTTTTTTACAACAATGGCCTTAAAAATCAGACTTTGACTTTTGATAGTTTTTATATAGTTGTCAAAATTTAGTAAAATACAGTCCATTTAAAAGTAGAAAAATAGTGTGTTAAATAAATATCAATAAGAGAAAATACGGTTGAACGTGGTCAGCCAATCAAATGATCCTCGGAGCCGCATAGGTGGTGAAGAACCATGCTTGTAGGAAGATTCGGCAGGGCTGGCGGCATGTGCTTTGGTAGGTCTCCGTCCTGGTGGTGAGTTTGTCTTAATTTAGTATCTCGATCTGTTGCATATAGTACAATATCATGTCGTTTGTTAGTTAGTTTTAGTATATTGAATGTTTTGTAGGATTCGTTTGCTGACAAACAATTAGTTATTAGATGCTGTGATCCTGTGGGATTGCTGCTGATCGTGCCTAGTATTTTCGTATCGAGTTATTGGGTTTTGTAGATTCCGGCTCAAATAGATTCAGGGTTGTGACAGAAAGAGAAACCATCGACATAGTAAATAATAGAAAAGAACATTACCGACATCGTAAATCCAAATTTTATTTAGTAATTTTGGACGAAATAGTTTGATTTTAGTAAAAATTAGTAATTAGTATTCTTTATTCCTTAAAGTAAGTTATTGTTTATAACAAAAATGGGTAAAAGGAATGCCACCGACAAAGTTGGTGAATCGGAAGTAGAACTAACCAAATTGGTTGTTAGGCGGGAACGTATTAAAGATCAATTAAAGCGATTTGTCGATTTTTTATCAAATATAAATTCGAGCCAAATCCATGAGCTTATAGTCCGTACTGAAAGAATAGAACCGATATTGGACCAATTTAATGAGATTCAGTTAGATATCGAAATTCTAAGGCCTTTAGAAGATGGTTTTGATGAACGTACGGATTTCGAACAGCAATTCTACCCAGTATTGGCTAGCGCTAAACAAATAATTGCAGACAGTAAAGTTACGGCCGATCAAAATATTGGACAAACCATGTCTAATAATAATAGTAGTAGTCAAAATAGTCCATTCATGTTAGGTGGTGCTAGGTTGCCAAATTTAGGTTTACCCAAATTTAGAGGTGATTTCGAAAAATGGACGCAGTTTTTTGAAACTTTTCAAACTTTAGTGCATAACAATCCATGTTTAGATGATATACAAAAGTTTTATTACTTATTAGATTGTCTCGAAGGCGATGCTAGAAGAATTTTGGATTGTTTAGAGATAACTCGCAATAATTATGGCTTAGCATTAGGTTTACTAGAAAAACGTTTTCAAAATAAACCCGTTATTATTCAAAAACACATAAAGGCACTTGTAGATATGCCTTCACTAAATAAAGAATGTGCTCATTTGTTAAGAAATTTGAATGATTCATTAGAAAAACATGTAAGGGCATTAAAAGCATTAGGGGAACCCGTAGAAACATGGGATATGTTACTTATATTTTTGATTAGTAGAAAATTAGATATAGACACAAAAATGGAATGGGAAGGTAAGACAATATCAGATTTTAATGGCGAACCAAAGTTGTCAGATTTTAACAATTTTCTTTCAAATAAATGTCGCATTTTAGAAACAGTAGAAACTAACATAAAAGGGCCGAAATTTCAGAACAGAACTAATTCTGGGATTAATAATGTACGTGGAGTGCATACAGCCATAGAGGGAAATAAAGTTAAATGTGAAATGTGCAAGGGCTCGCACTTTGTTTACTTTTGTAATAAGTTATTAGCACTTTCGATTTCACAGCGCGCAGTTGAAATTAAAAAACTTAAGCTATGTTATAACTGTTTGCGTTCTAGTCATCTGGCAAGCCAGTGTAGATCAGACGGGTGTAAAATATGTCGAGGTCGACACAACACTCTATTGCATCCTGAAAATGTTAGTTACGGTGAGATGAAATCAACTCCAAAAACTGAAGTACAGCCTTTGAACAATCAAACACAGGTACAGGCAAGTGTTCACTCGTGCGTAGAAGTAGAGTCTACTGTTGATGATGAGTTAGTAGTTGCAGCTTGTAGTACGCCTAGTCAGGTACTTTTATCAACTGCGGTAATTTATGTAAGAAATAGTAGCAACCAGTTTGTCAAATGTAGGGCTTTATTGGATAGTGGCTCGCAGGTAAATCTTATATCGGATGATTTAGTGAAAAAATTAAAATTGGAAAAGAGTAAAATAAATATTCCTGTATCGGGCGTAAATCTGACGTCAACAAATATCAAATATCAAACAAATGCTTTTATTAAATCGTGCTACAATAATTTTAATGCAAATCTGTCATTTTTAGTTTTAAAAAATGTCACATCTGACATTCCCGTGCGTTCATTTGACGCATCTAATGTAAGTATACCTTCTAATCTAAAACTGGCCGACCCAGAATTTAATATATCAGCAAAAATAGATATTTTAATAGGAGCTGGTTTGTTCTTCAATTTATTATGCATTGGTCAAATTAGATTGGGCAAAAACCAACCCTGTTTGCAAAAGAGTGTTTTTGGGTGGTTAATATCGGGCCATTGTGTTGAAAATCAAAATACTAGCGTTGTTACTCCGCAAGTTTCGTGCCATTTGATTGCTCAGCAAGACATACAGGATCAATTAGAGAAATTCTGGGCTATTGAAGAGGTAAATACGAAAACAAATTTATCAGTAGAAGAAAGGGAGTGTGAAGAGAATTTTGTAGATACAGTTAGTAGGGACATTTCGGGCAGGTTTTCAGTAAGATTGCCAATAAAAGATAGTATAAATAGTTTAGGTGATTCTTTAAGAAACGCAACAAATAGGTTTTATTCGTTAGAAAAGAAACTCTCAAAAAATACAATTCTAAAAGAAAAATATGTATCTTTTATTGAAGAATACATTAGTTTAGGTCACATGAGCAAAATTGAATTGGAAAATATCGAAAGGTTTGATAGTATTTGCTATTTACCTCACCACGGAGTGGTCAATGAGAATAGCACTACTACAAAACTACGAGTAGTCTTTGATGCTAGTGCAAAAACATCCAGTGGCGTATCGTTAAATGACGTCTTGAAAGTAGGACCGTGTATTCAGGATGAGTTATTTGAGATATTAATTAGATTTCGGCAAAAGAACGAAGTAATTACAGCAGACATAGCAAAAATGTATAGACAGGTAGATGTAGCGGAGGATCAGCGAGATTTTCAGAGAATTCTCTGGCGCACAGATCCTAATTCGAAGCTCAAACATTATAGACTTAATACAGTTACTTACGGCACCGCGCCAGCTTCTTTCCTGGCCACTAGATGTCTTCAACAAATAGCTTTTGATATAAAAGATAGGTTACCTAAAATCAGCAATATCATTTCAAAACATTTTTACGTTGATGACCTAATCTTAAGCGTAGACTCTGTAGACGAAGCGATACAAGTAGGGCAGGATATTTCAAAGGTTTTGGCGGAATACAAATTTCCTTTAAGAAAGTGGTCCTCTAATCAAAAGGAGGTATTAGATATAATTTCATCGGGTGAAAATGAAGATGTAGGATATTTAATCACCGACAGTGATTGTAAGAAAACACTTGGCGTATTTTGGCAGTCCAAATCGGATACATTAGAATATTGTGTAGAAAGTAAACCTTTTAAACAGTCTGGTGTTACTAAACGGTTTATATTATCAGTGACATCACAGATCTTTGACCCTTTAGGTTTACTAGGACCTGTTACAATAAGGGCAAAGGTTTTGCTGCAAAAATTGTGGCAGCTACAATTAGGATGGGACGAAACAATTCCTTCAGAACTGTTTTCAGTATGGGTTACTTTTTATAATCAATTGATTACCCTAAATGAAATAAGAATTCCTAGACAAATAACAATTTTAAATGCTGTACAATTCGAAGTACACGGATTTTGTGATGCAAGTGAAAGTTCATACGGTGCTTGTGTATATTTAAGATCTAGAAATAATAGCAATGATGTATTAGTTCGTCTTATTTGCGCAAAATCTCGAGTAGCTCCGATAAAAAATATTAGTTTACCTAGATTAGAATTATGTGGAGCGGTGTTACTCGCAAACTTAAGTAACAAAGTCATTTTAGCTTTAGATATGAAAATCGATAATGTTTTTCTGTGGAGTGATTCCACCATTGTCTTGTCATGGCTTGCTGAGCAACCAAATAAATCGAAGGTCTTTGTCGCCAATAGGGTTTCGGAAATTCAACGTCTCACTAGCGGTGCTCAGTGGGGTCATGTAGTATCAAACGAAAATCCTGCAGATATTATTTCTAGGGGCGTTCAGCCAAGGATACTCAATAATTTAAAACTATGGTGGCTAGGCCCCGAATGGCTTATACAAAGCCAAGAAACATGGCCGAATAATATTTCATTAGACATTGACGTTCCCGAAAGACGCGAAATTAAGTTAGCATTCGTGAATATTGCTTCTGAATGTGAAATATTCGAATTATTTTCGTGTCTCTCCAAATTAATCAGAATCACGGCTGTATGCTTAAGGTTTGTCAATAATTCAAGAATTAAACGCGATGAAAGGAAATTTGGTAAAATTTCTGTTCTAGAATTTGACAATTCTTTAAGTGTACTGATCAAGGTTATGCAGAATAAAGTGTTTAAACATGAAATCAATCTTCTTAAAAGTTCTCAGCTTTTATCAAAGCAAAGTTCGATAAGGTGTCTCGACCCCTTTATAGATATTAATGGTGTTCTACGCGTGGGTGGGAGAATTCGAAACTCGAGTGAAAAATATGATACAAAGTTTCCCATTATTTTACCACAAAAGCACCACTTAACAAGATTAATAATTAGTGATCAACATCATAAACAATTGCATGCTGGCCCACAAGCTATTTTAGCATCATTACGACAGTGTTATTGGCCAATTAATGGTAGAAGTGCTGTTAGAAGCGTTTTATCTAAATGCGTGACTTGTTTTAGGGTCAAGCCTTGCAATATTCATCAAAAAATGGGCGATTTGCCTAAAGACAGGGTAACGCCTAATCGACCGTTTTTTATCTCTGGTGTCGATTTTGCTGGTCCCTTTAGTTTAAAAGACGGTAAATTAAGAAATCGCGCAGTTGTAAAAGGATATATATGTTTGTTTGTATGCTTTACAACAAAAGCAGTTCATATAGAATTGGCGGGAGACTTAAGCACAAATTCATTTCTTAATTGTTTAAAAAGATTTGTCTCACGTCGGGGATTATGTGCTCGAATTTATTCAGATAATGGAACTAATTTTGTCGGGGGTAATAACGAACTTAAGAAAATAGGGGATTTTCTCGAAGAATTAAAAAAGGATAACGAGTTTCATAATTATTGTTTACAATCTCGAATCGAGTGGCAGTATATTCCCCCTCGATCCCCTCATCACGGTGGCCTCTGGGAGTCAGCAATCAAATCCGCAAAGCATTTAATGACTCGAATCATAGGAAATACAATCCTTACTTTCGAGGACATGAACACTGTCGTTGCACAGGTAGAGGCAGTACTGAATTCTCGTCCGTTGACCCCACTGTCCTCTGATCCAAGAGACCTCCTTGCTCTCACACCAGGACATTTCCTTATTGGAGACGCTTTAAATGCACTTCCACAACGAGATGTAGCGGAGCAGTTGTCCAATCGCTTGGATCAGTACCATTTACTTCAAAAACTGAGTCAGCAGTTTTGGTTACGATGGTCAGCAGAATATTTGTCGCTTCTACAGCAGCGTATCAAGTGGCAAGACTCCTGTGACAATATCAAACTAGGCGCCATGGTAGTAGTCAAGGATGAAAATATGGCCCCGCTATGTTGGAAACTTGGACGTATAGTCGCTCTTCATCCAGGCAAGGATGAACTTATACGCGTTGTCAGTGTACGCACTATTACTGGAACTATTAAACGTTCAGTTCAAAAAGTGTGCGTTCTACCGGTAGAAACATTAGATAACTCTTCGGAACCGGGGAACAATAATACACCTTAAATAAAAGATATTCCGTTTGTTTAGGTTTTTATGTAGTTAATAGGTACTTGTTTTTTTTTATAGTTTTTTCAAAAGAATGTTGTTACAAATTAAGTTATTGAAAGATAGGACTTTCAAGGCCGGCGGTTATGGTTGATCCCGATTATGCAACAGGTGGAATTTACCTTTTTTACAACAATGGCCTTAAAAATCAGACTTTGACTTTTGATAGTTTTTATATAGTTGTCAAAATTTAGTAAAATACAGTCCATTTAAAAGTAGAAAAATAGTGTTTTAAATAAATATCAATAAGAGAAAATACGGTTGAACGTGGTCAGCCAATCAACCTGTGATATGACTAGCCAGGAGGTAAAACATTTTTTTGTTCCTGTACTGCGTCGAAGGGCCATTACTTTGAAAATATATACACTTCAACTGTGGCACCACTCGACGCACTTCTGAAAATATGGGTTGCAAGTGAGTAGGTATATATTGCAACAGGATCGTGCCTTAAACTATCTTAAATCGTACAATAACTGATATGAGAAACATCTTTTGATATTGAAGCTAGATCCTTTAAACTAGCATATAGAGGGCACCGGCGGATTGTGCGACGTTAGGGGAATAAAAGTGGGAACGTCATATCATTTTTTATAAATTAAATTTGCGTCATTAACCCTTAAATGCGTTAAATTAAGAATTTTTAAATGGTTTGCGCTACCTTAAATTAGTAAATTTTGGTTGATTTCGTATCCCAACGTATTTTTTTGGCTTCCTTTTGAAACTTTTTCACCATAGCAGTTTTTTTTATCTTATTCGTCTATCACAAAAATCTAAAACAAACGAATAAAAGCTCTATTTTTTCAATGAATTTCAAATATTTAAGAGTGATGCGCTACCGCCAGATGTAAATTTTTTAATCGGTCAAACCGGATGTTACTCAAAATCCGAAAATACAGTACTTCCGGTTTGACCGGAAGTTGACACTTTTTGGGATGGTAATAAAAAAGTAAGGTAGGGACACGTAAGCCGTTTTGCTCTAAGACGTACCGTTATGCAGAAAAAAGAAAAATAATTGTAAATTTATGTAGAAACCAAAAATATGGTAGGATATAGGGTGTTCTATTAAAAAAAAAAAAATGCCACACTAAACGGCCATCATTCCTTCATTCATTGTAAATCTGGCGTTAATAAGGATACATTCTTATGACGAAGACATACGTTAGATTTTGCTTTAAGAAACTAAGATTTGTGTAAAAAACTAAGAAGAAAATTTTTTTTTTCAAAAATGTATGTAGGTATTGAGAAAAAAACATACAACTACCTATGTCTGGACCTGAGAATTAAAAGGGCCAATCTCCATTTTTTTCGTTTTGGCGATATTAACACCAGTCAAGTGTTCAGGTTAAAATCTGTGTACACAAGAAAGGCCAATCTCCTACTACTAAAGATATGCTGTTTGTTGTTTGGGGCCAAGGACATATTTCCAAACGAACTTGATTTTAAAACGGCCAATCTCCACAAATTTTGTAGATTGGCCCTTAATCAACTGTTTTACTCTACGCACCCACGGAGATTGGCCCCTTACTGTATAATAAACATAACCTAAAAATATTTTACTTGGTTTGTGTTGGCTTGTTGTTTGTGTGTGATCATTTTAAAATGTTTTCGGAAAGAACACGAAAATTAAGGCATTATTAAATTCAACGAACAATAAAGAACAAGGCAAATTATTGTTAAATAAATAAAACAAAATAGGTTTATGCAGGCAAAGAATTTTTGTCTATTGAGATTCTGGTATTGTAACAGTTTCGTTTGATTTGGAAAAGTGCCTGCCAACTCCTTACTTTAGAAACGGCGTGTCATTTTACAGAAGGCAGCTATTGGTGGATAATCTAACCACGTACAAAACAGGTACAGGCGGAAATGAATTGCATTTTATGAAATGAAACAGTAGGAGGTCGTGGAGGACAAGAAATCGCTTCATGCATTCGAAAATATATCTTATCTTTGAACTCTCAGAATATTGAAACCTTAAACTTTTATAGTGATTCTTGTTCTGGACAAAACCGAAATATCTACATGGCAATTATGTTTTGTTATATCTTAAAGAACTTCCCGTAAGCAGTAAAATAGCAGTAATAAACCACAAATTTCGGAACCAGGACACATTCACATGGAGGCAGCTAACATACATGCTGCCAATGAAAAGGCAAAAAAAGAGACAACAATGGACATCGAAGTTCCACATGATTGGGTGAATTTTATTAAAACGTCGGTTTATAGAAAGAAACCAATGAAAGTAGTGGAGATGTCCCAGTCTGAGTTTATTAATTTCGGAACATTCCTTAAATCCAGTTTAGTGCACAGAAAAAAAGAAGGAAACCCAATACTTTGGATTAAAATTAAATAGTTGAGATTTCTAAGAGATCAGGAGCTTCAGTTTCACCATGCGACTGAGTTTAAGGAAGAAAATTAAAAGAAAATTTATTTAAGAAGAGGGTCCCTACGAAATCGTCACACTGAGAATCAGTTTCAGTTAAAGGCTCTTCATGACCAGCCTCTTTCAATTGCAAATTTAAAATATGATAACCTGATAAAACTTTTGCCTTATGTTAGCGATTATAATAAAGTGATTTTTCAAAATCTTAAACGTTCGTCTGAACTGGATCCTGATAATCTTCCTGCTCCTGAATAGGAAAATAATTTACATAATAATAATAATACTTTAGTTAAGTTCAAACTTCTTTTTTGTTCCTAAGTCCTTAATTTATATTAAGGATAAATAATGATTTTTTTGTATTTGCTGTTTTTGTAGTCTTTAATAAACTAACTTTTCTGAAAAAAAAAACATTAATATTTTCTAATAGTTCTACCCTCTAAACATTTTAAATTATGTGTGGTTTAAATAGAAAATTGGTACAATCTCCCAATGTCAGTTAAATAAAAGGGCCAATCTCCATCAAAGTCATAAAACGTCAATAAAATTATACTTAGTCAAAACATATATTTAAGAATCCTATAATCCTTGTTGTTATGTTTTTATAAAACTTTTAATAATAAATATTTACAAACTGAAAAAATATGCAAAAATGCAAAAATCAAACTTTTGCGCATTAATATCTCCAAACGAAAAAAATGGAGATTGGTTCTTTTAATTCTCAGGTCCAGATGTTATAACTTATAACACTAAAAAATGTTGACAAATACTTTTGTTACATACAACTTTGTATTTTGAAAATGCTTGTGAACAAATAATCTTTAAAATTATGTATAAAGGCGCGTATTCACCAAAAAAGCGAGCAAGAGCGAACATTTGTTTTTGTTGCTGTATGTTTGCACGTGTTCGCTCGACATGTTGACATCTCGTCCATACCAGAGCGAATATATTCAGGTTCGCAGTTGATCCATTTATTTTCTGCGAGCGTATTAATATGGCTGACCAGGAGAAAATATTGTTATTAGGTAGTGCTGTTTTCATTGTATTGAGTTTGAGAAAAAGAAAAAACGGGAGGAACGATTTTGGCAAGCAACTATATACAGGGTGACTCGGATCTAAATGTACATACATCACCAGGAGATAGTGGACATCTTGGGGGTTCTAAATAATCTATCTTTAGTGGGTCCATCTTTCCTCGTTACTTAGATACAGAGTGTTTTATAAGGTTTGGCTCATTTTTGTTTTTGCCATAATTCTTTTAGCACCCGGTATAAAATGTTCATATTCGGTGGAAATATTTTGAGTAGCTATCGCTTCAAAATGCCGTATGAAAATTTTTTAAAATTCAGGTCCGGACTTTAACCCTTTATAGGGCAGACAATCAAACATCAAAATTGCATAACCTGTTGTGTGGAATAGCTTTATTTAACATTAAGGACCTTATCTACAAAATCTTAGAAAAAAATAAAACACGTAACACATTTTTTTTGAGGAGGTCGATATTTCAACCAGTATCTATTTAGACAAATTTTAATATACTGGTCAATATTTAAACCACTTTTTAAAACTAGATTTTTCGTATTGTTCTTACACAAAAACCAGGAAAATAAAAAATACTTTCTGGGTAAAAACCATTTAAAAACTGCAAATGTTATTTATTATGAAACGGGACAAAGCAAGGAATGCATAGGGCAACTCCACACTTAATACACTCTATACTAGATCGTTTTGGCTTTTTGTCAGTGCTGCATCTGGTACATCTTCGAGACGTCGTACTCTTGGGCAAATGGTCACCAACGTTTGACTGTCTTGTAGTATTTTCAACACCAACTGCCCTTCCGTCAAGCTTCTTCATTTTATTTTTGCCAACTATTAACCAAGATGAGTGTTGCTTCCTGTGATTTAGGCTTATTGTTCGGTTGGTGTTGATTAAAATTCCATTTATATAGGATATAAGAGTTTACAATGGTCGCATCAACAAGATAATAGAATAGCTTCAGCCACCTTTTTCTAGACTTCCAGGCTATATTATAGCAAGAATGATGTTGGTCAAACAAATCGACCCACCCATATTTATATTGTAGTCCTCTATACTTTTTGGGCACTGGATACTAACTTTAACTCCTTCTTTTGTCATACGTTTTACAGTTGATTTATCTGTGACAGTATGAATAGTGCTAGGGACTAAAACACCTTTCTTGCCTCTATCTTTCCATTTATTTACTGCTATAGAGCTGGTACCAACAGAATCTGATTCTCCAGTTTTAAGATTTTTATCTGGAACCAAAAAATCACCTGGAAAGTTCTTCCTGTTAGACCTTACTGTTCCACATCCAAATAGATTTCGATCCAGCATTTTTGACAGCAATGGGAAGCTGGTAAAAAAATTGTCAAAATATACACAGTAGAATTTGCCCTGAAAAGGCTGTGTTAGCTCCAAAACGGTTTTTTCGCCCAAAGAACCTTCTTCGCCGCTCTGCTTCTTTCCTTCTTATACCAAGAAATTCAGCAGATATCCGGTTTCAGCGCAAGCTACAGCCCAAACTTTGAGTCCTCTTTTAATGGGTTTTTGGGGCATGTATTGCTTTAGGTGGGTCCTACCCTTAAAAGCGACCATGCTCTCATCCACTGAGAGATTTCTACTTGGATTGTAGGAATTCAGGAAACTCTGTGTTAAGTGAGTTATCATGGGCCTTACTTTATATAGTCTGTCGAAACCGTTTTCCCCTTTCTTTGGCATAGACTCGTTATTATTGATATGTAAATAACGTAAAATTTTTAAAAATCTTTTCAAAGGCATGATTCAGAAATTCTAGAGAAATGAAAGTTTATATCTGATGACCAATATTGGCGTAAACTAGGCAAGGAATGAAACCCCATAATGATCAGCATTCCTAGAAATGACTTTAACTCTTCTAATGTCAAGTCAAAGACGAAACCTTTTTGTAACGCATAACGATTTGATTCAGACACAATGAGATGCAAAAAATCGTCACCAAACAATTCTAAAAAAATTTCAATAGGAGAATCACTCGCTGCTACATTCGGTCCAACAGATTCAACGAACCTGACTGCCTCAAAAATATGGGGTAGGTATGGGACTTTTGACCACTTATAACCTTGTTCTCCTTGAGGTAAATTAGGTGTAGGACTTTGATTGGATTGCATTTGCGAAGAAATCAAATTGGCAACAGGCTCGTCTTCATCAGAGGAGGAGATTCTTCTTGGTTGTGCTTTTGAATTTGGTTCAAAGTTGGGGTCAGCTATAGAATCGTCGCTATCATAATCTGTGCCGTTGTTCATATCAGCGTAACTTCTTTTTAGTCGGGTAGATGTACGTGGCGAAGAAGAATAAGGCTCCACATTATCATCAGCGTCTGAATCTCCACCCAGGTCTGAATCGAAGGCTTGGTCGTCATCTAGTCCATCGATAAAGTCGAATACGTCGGCAGGATTTCCATGTTCCAATTCATCCAAATTTATTCTACGTTTTGATTCCATTGTTGTCTTCTGTAAAGAAAAATAATCCTCTGTTGTATCTCTATAAACTGAATAAAGTCCTAACCACCCCCATCAATTAATTTCCGACAATAAAGTTCCCTTTCAACTTTTTCGATCTTCCTTAATTTTATAGCAAGTTATTATATATATGACTGGCTGTGAAACCTTTAATTAGTGGAAATTAAAATGTTTAGTCGTTTCCTTACGCTCATCAGTAAGGCTAGGATCTGACGTCCTCTCTCGTCTTTTTTAAATGGTTGTCATAACAGGCGATTGTAGTCCAGAACGCGTAGTGAATTGGTTACAAACCCTTGTAATGATTAGTTCTTTTTGCCGCAATGACATTACGTTATATATTATGTGTATCTGTATGTTACATACTTAAAATAAATGTCATAAGAATGCAAAACGTAAAATTATGTTAGAAATTTAAAAATTTTGAGGTTGTTTAATTTTAAAGCAAAATATTATCTTGCCGATAAGTTTTATAAATATTATAATTAGCGTATCGAAAGCTATGTATTTTAATGTACTTACCATCAAATCTTCACAAAATTATTAGCAATATTAACACAAAAACAACAGTTTTTTTCAGACAAGCACGTAAACATGTGACTTTTTGATCACTATCCTAATCGGACACTGGTTGAAATTTCGACCACTTTGTCAGTAATTCAGACTACGTAAGTATATGGTCGAATATTGAACCATTATTCGTTTGCGCAGTTACATATAAACAAACTGGCCGAATATCAAACCGGTGTGCGAACAGAAAATAATTATTTTGACGCTGGTTGAAATATGAACCAGTATCCTATAAAGGGTTAAAAACAAGACTGATTTCATTTTTTTAAATTCAACACCCTGTATATCATATTTTTGTCAATTTTATTTTTTATTTGAAAAACACATAAAAAACTAATTCTAATGACATACTTATCAAAATCCCCGCACTCGCCGCTCAGCCATAATAAATTGCTCTTCTTTAGATGTTGAAACACATACAAAATAATAACTGTTTTTATAACGACAATAATACCAATAATAACAAAAATAACAAAAACATAATTATTTGAGAATATTTTCAAAATGCCCACCATTAACTTCTTCACATTTTCTTCCTCTGATATTTAAATTTGAAACTGCACTTCTGATTACACCTGGTCTATTTTTTATTTCCTGAAATGAAGTGATAATCCGTTGCAAGAGCTGGTCCCGTGTATTAATTTCTTCCTCGTAAACTAAATTTTTCATATACCCCCAAAAAAAGAAATCCAGCGGGTTAAAGTCGGGAGATCTTGCTGGCCAAGAATGGGGCCCCCCACGACCTATCCATCTGTTGGGATATCTATTGTTTAAAAGTTCGGAAACAATTCTTGCATAATGTGAAGGGGCTCCATCGTGTTGGAAATACATTCCTCTTAAATTAACATTCTCATTTTGGAGAAGATTTGGCAACATGTTTTCCAAAAAGTGTAAATATTGTTTTCCATCTAATCTTTCTTCAAAGATGTGTGGGCCAATCAATTTACCATTGATTATACCTGCCCAAACATTTATGGAAAATCTATGTTGCGAGTGCGACTGCCTAATAGCATTTGGATTTTCTAGAGACCATAGATGACAATTTCTGGAATTGTTGACTCCATCTCTGGTAAACTGAGCTTCATCGGTCCACAAAGTCCGGTGAATATCTCTTTGGTGCCTCCTAATCCACTGACAAAAAACCAAACGGTTAGCATAATCACCTGGTTCCAACCTTTGTACCTCTTGGATATGATAAGGATATAAGCCTTCATTTTTTATTGTTGAATGGGTTGATTTTTGCGTTATATGCAGACGTCTAGCAATTTTCCTTGTGGATGTTTTTGGATTTTCTTTAATCAAATTTAAAATGTCTTCTTCCTGTTGAACTGGGTGTTTTACAGGCTGATCAATATTATTTTGTGTCGGAAAATGTCCTTGTTCACGAACAAAAGAAAACACATTTGAAAATGTTTGATGGTTTGGACATCTTCTTCCAGGAAACCTTAATTCATACTCTCGAGAAGTGGCTCGCCCGTTACCATCGCAAAATCCATATACAAATATTATATCAGCGTATTCTTGGTTTGAAAATTGATGGGGCATTTTAAACGAGAAGTAAATGTTTAACAAAAATATCCTCGTAATGCCCAAAAATCTGAGAGGTTACAACTGACAATGACTTATTATGTTTTGTTGCCCCCCGATATTTCGTTGTTCTGAGGTGCCGAGCCATGGAGTCAAATTGAATTGAAAATTTTCAAATTTTAACACGCCGCTATTTTATTACTTTGGTTTATTTCTTATTATTGGTATTATTGTCGTTATAAAAACAGTTATTATTTTGTATGTGTTTCAACATCTAAAGAAGAGCAATTTATTATGGCTGAGCGGCGAGTGCGGGGATTTTGATAAGTATGTCATTAGAATTAGTTTTTTATGTGTTTTTCAAATAAAAAATAAAATTGACAAAAATATGATATACAGGGTGTTAAATTTAAAAAAATGAAAGCAGTCTTGTTTTTAAAGTCCAGACCTTAATTTCAAAAAATTTTCATACGGTATTTTGAAGCGATAGCTACTCAAAATATTTCCACCGAATATGAAAATTTTATACCGGGTGCTAAAAGAATTATGGCAAAAACAAAAATGAGCCAAACCTTATAAAACACTCTGTATCTAAGTAACGAGGAAAGATAGACCCACTAAAGATAGATTATTTAGAACCCCCAAGATGTCCACTATCTCCTGGTGATGTATGTACATTTAGATCCGAGTCACCCTGTATAAAAACAGACATATTTATAGTGGCAGTAGTCTAATGCGTGATTTAAAATTGGAACATGACTACGGAATGTTCCAGAATTTTAGCAGAATGTCTCCTTTGAAGATTTTAAAACTTTGCTGAAACTTCTGAAACCAAAAATAATGAAAAATGATACAAACTACAGGAGAGCTATTCCTGCGGCAGAAAGACTTGCCGTAACCCTAAGATTTCTCGCGACGGGCGACTCATATAGGTCTGTCATGTAAATGAAAAATGATTACTGTTCGTATTATTTGTAGAAACACTCTGTAATTTAGTGAAATCAGGTAAATGTTAGTCAGCAGCACGATTTTCAGGTGATATGTTCACACTCCAGTAGGCGAAATAAGAGGTGTAGCAGCAGTAAGGGATAAAGCAGGGGATGAAGCAGGGGTGGAATAGTGTCCTGTGCTGTTTGCTATTGGAATTTGAATGTTAAAGTTAGAGGTATTGGATAATTTGGATGAAGATGAGGCAGCAGGGGATAAGGCAGGGGATGCAGCAGGGCTGGAATAGTATCTTGTGCTGCTTATTGTTGTTGGAAGCTGAGCGTTGAAATTGTTGGTTTGTGCATAGTAACCCATGTCCGCATTGAAGATTATATTATTGATATGATGCTCAACAATATCCCGGGTGTAAGACTTGTAAGTTCTAAGTTTAAAACCAATATGTTCTCCATAAGCGGAGCAGCCATCTCTTTTTTGGGCTGAAATATTCGATTTCAAGCTTAAGCTTGAGATACGTTTTTCCACAAAACCGATCGAATTCTATAGGCATTTATCAGTTGCAATACACTATCATTAGACCATCCCATTTTGCATACGCGATAATAATTATTATTAAATTTTTTAAAACTACACAAGTGAACGAAGCACGAGCACTTCTGGGAATGGAATCCCGACCACACTGAACGAGCATGGACAAGTATTTTGTTTGATGTATCGCCTTCCTCTCGATCTTTTTTGAACGCGAACAAACAAACATTTGTTTGCTCGCTAACCCGCACTCACTAGATCAGTGGCGTATTAACCCAGCCCCGGGCCTGTGTTCCAAAATCTGAGTCGAGCCCCCAGTGGCGCAACCAGAAAATGAGTTCGGGAGGGGTTGGAAGAAAATAGCGCCGCAGGCGAAAAATTTTTAGGTGCCACGCCCTTTTTTCAATGATGATGCTTGGTTTTCAAGTAAGAAAAATAAAGACACAACAGAAAATCACGAAAACAGCCAGACTCGTTTCAATTTTTGTGTAATTTTTTCTATCTTAGGTTAGGTTAGTTCAGGTTGGTTAGTGATGAGTTTATTTTTCTTGTAAACAGGTAGTTAGACGACCCGAGCTAAGCTCGCTCGGGGGGGGGGCTGCAGTCCAGCAGCCCCCCCTGGTTGCGCTACTGCGGCCCCCCTCCTATTGTATGAAGGGATTTTTTATAAAGATTTAATAAACAGAAACCGTTTTTTTCCGTTTTTTAATTTACGTAATCTTTATATTATTAAAAAGTCAAGATACAAATACACTGATACTTTTAATTACATTTTAAATGTAAGTATTTGTAAGAGTAAATAAATACCTAAATAAAAAACAAAACAAAATAATAAATTATACTGTACTAAACTAATGAAAAAAAAAGTATTTTTAATTTTTTTAATTAAGTATATTCTTTTTAACAGCATTCCCCAATATTTGAATAATTTCGTTTTGAATAGTTGAACTTAAATAGGTTACAGAATTTTTCTTCTTGTTTTCTAACAAATTCTTTAAAACTTGTTCATATTTTGACAGTAAAGTAATTATTGATAAATAAACTCCAGGATTTTTCGAGTCTAGGCTTCCATCATGACCTCGAGAAGGCAAATTAGAAGACGCTAATGTTAAAGTTACATCATCAACACGCATTAAGACCTGCGAGAGTTTAATCGGAAGTTATTGCACAGGTTTATAATTTATATGGTTTATTTACAAAACTGTGACGTGTATATTTTACACGCCAAAAATAATAATAATACTTACCAAGGTCTTTCTGTTGTTTTTTTTTTGTGCATGGCCCTGAACGGTCTCTTGCTAACCGCTTCGTTTCTAAAATACTTTATGACATTAGCGAGGGCCGGGCCCCTACGGGGCACGGGCCTGTGTTCCCGGAACACACGGAACACTGCTAGATACGCCACTGCACTAGATGATTATTGATGCAGAATGCTCGCTCGCTTCTTTGGTGAATACGCGCCTTTAGCAATAAGAAACAATCAAACAAGCATTCATAAAAGTACATTGAACATAAAAAGAGCATAATATGACAACAATTATTTTGGAAATATTGCTTTATAAAATATTTTGTCGACTATCTAGCATCTATCTCACAGTACTTTTGATAGCTTCTATTTTATCTGGAGGGAATTTATTTACTGATAACCGAGAAGGAAGTTCCATATCAATGCTATTTGCAGCATCTGATCTTGTAGGTCGGTAATCACGAATAGAAACTTTCTTCCCATTTTCGTGTATATGACTAATTTTTTATTCGACTTGAAATAGATATTTCGTAAATTTTAAGGCCATAACTTGGCTAATAATGGTTTTGTAATTATAAACCGAAACACAGGCTTTATAACTTTTTAAATCTTGTTCCTTTAATTAAATTATCTTATAAGGATTTTTAGATTTAACTTTTAGGAGAAGTCGCAACTATGCACAGAATCTATTTCTTGGTTGCAGGAGTGTCAAGCCGTTGAAAATTTCATTATAATTGAGTTTATAGTCAGATGATTTTTATTAGATAAAGAAATGACAGCCGACATTATAGGATTTCTATTTTCGCACCATAACACCACAGAAGTTAAATTTGGGTTATCCAGAAACACTGACTCCAAATTTTTTATTAGAGCACTTGCAAGGTCGTTGCCACTTCTTCCCATCAAACGCGTTAGAATACTAGAATATTAACAAACATCAACTGTATGGAAAATTGTGAATAATCCCATTTTAGCGAGGAAAAGAAGAACCGATATTGACATTTTCTCGAAGGTAGATGGAAGTGATCAAGATATAATACGGCGTAAAATTTATAAGTTATACGAGGAACAAAGCGTGCCTACATTAGATAATTTAATTAAGAGGTGGATCCGAATATCTACAAAAAATTAGGATTTACAGAGATCAGCAAACGCCGATTATTTACTTGGATGAAACCTGGTTCGACACATATGATACCCCGGAAAAGGGTTGGGTTGGGGTTGACTCAAGCGGCAAGTATAAAACAAGCGCGCCATCAAAAGGAGGTAAATGAATTACGATTTTGCATGCTGGATCTAAAGACGGATGGATTCCAAATGAACTTTCTCTGTCTGCAAAAAACATTAGAGATTCTTCTCTGGATTATCATGAGGACACCACTGCTGATTTATTTGAGGATTGGTTTAAAAACATCCAAATATACCTCCGAATAGAGTAATTGTAATGGACAATGCAAGCTACCATAGTAGGCAGTTGACTAAGACTCCCTCCTTAAATGTCACAAAAGGTACAATCCAAAACTACATGTATGATAATGACATTTATTTTCAGGAAGATTACACCAAAATGCAATTAATTGAGGTTTTACAAAGTTTAAAACTACAAAAGGAATACTTCTGTGATAATTATGCAAAAAATCTAGGGCATACAGTTTTACGGCTTCCAATATACCATTGTATATTTAATCCCATCGAACATGTTTGGCACCAACTGAAATCTACCATTTGTCGTAACAATATTTGCGCTACTATTCTTGTAATTTCACTTTTAAACATAAATAAAATATTATTTAATATCTTACTTATTTTTATTAAAAACCATGATTAAATTCTAAGCAAAATACGGACCTGTTCGGCCATATTTCAATTTTACAGCTGGCCCCGGTCTTTCCTAATGGGGATCAGCTAGTCACTTTCTTATATCTCTAAACAGACTTTATCTTCCTTTACGACCCTATGATGAGAAAATATTAAAACTGCCGAATTTTGAGTAGATAAGGTAAAGCCATTATTAAGAAAATAGGAGTTGCAGATATACATAACATGGTTTAGGTTAGCTTTGGAGGTTTCAAGCAACTTTTGCTGAATATACAAAAGTCGTCAGCAAACTGCAAAACCGTGGCATTAAACCAATATCATAAATATCAGCTGTATATAGATTAAATAGAAATGGGCTCAAAGCAGATCCCTGTGGAAGTCCATCAGAAATCCTATTGATGAATAGGTTAATTAGATTGCAGGCAAGGCCCCGTGGAATGTTAAATATTTGCAACTTTTGCATTAGAATATCTAGACTAACATTGTCGTATGCGCTAATGAAGGAAGCAGAATTTGTGACTCATGGACTCAGCCCACCACTCCTTGTTTACGCTAATACTACAGATTTGGCTCATTCCTGTGGATTATAAAGACAATGGTTAATATTACTAAATGTTACAATGATATTTTTTTGAACCTTGGAGAATTTAATACTTTCAAAACTGAAAGACAATTACTCTAAATTAGTTTTTATTGTTTTAACACACATCTTTTCCATCTAATTCGCAAACCGATTACTCGATTCACTTTCCTTTTCACGATTGGATACGCAAATTAATGCTCTTTGCAACGATGTATCAGTCGCTAGGTAGTGTCATGTGACATTTTAAAGTGAGTTTTGTTGGGTCAATAGTAAAATTCTATTAAATGTGTCATTAAACTTGACGTGTTTTTTTTTTATGAAATCTTATTTCCTTCAAAATCAGGAAATATTTAGGGTGGTCCTTTTTGAAATAAAAGCCCTGTATTCGCACCCAAACACACTGATATTTTTTTTGTGTTGAAGATTAACATTAAATCGTTATTAATGAAATAATAGGCCTAATCATTTTAATCATGTCGTTCAAAATCAGGAAATATTTAGGGTGGTCCTTTTTGAAATAAAAGCCCTGTATTCGCACCCAAACACACTGATATTTTTTTTGTGTTGAAGATTAACATTAAATCGTTATTAATGAAATAATAGGCCTAATCATTTTAATCATGTCGATATTTTGTAACTTTTATATGAATCAAAAAACATTGATCGTTAATGGATTCCTAAAAGAATCTGGTAATGTAAATAGTATAATAATAGGTCCCAACAGGTCCTATTTGAGCCATTTTAGCAATCTCGCTTTTTTATTATCCTTACGTAAAAGTTGTTTGTTTTTCTGCAACACTTGCAATATAGTTAATTAACAAATCCGATGGTATTTATTAGAATACGTATGTAGGCATTACTTTTGTAAAATACAGGTTTTCCGTAGGTATTTCTCAATTGCGATAGAATTCATCAATACATTTTGCAAAATCGGTGGCGCTTTTCTTATACGATATAAAAAGAATTGCTGAAATAGACATTTTTCAGGTTTTAAGAAACGCTTGTCTAGTTATCAACTTGTTGCTGGTTTAGTGTTAATAAGTATTACATTTCTACTTATAATGTTGTGGCTGGTAAGTTTTAAATTGTGCTAGTTAGGTGTATTTAATAAATATTTTTATCAACAGAGTTTTCAAAATTTATTAAAAAAATTAGGGTAAACCGTATATGTATAGTTATTGGACAGATAAGATTATTTTTTCTATATTAGTAATTATTATTGGTATGTTTTTTTATCTTCCAGTATAATTATTTTTCTTGATATGTTATTTAATACTCTATAACAATTTCTATTTAGTTTATATGAAAAACCAATCAGAGTAACAAAAAAATTATTGAACAAAAAAATGTACCAAAATGTATACTTCTAGGACAATTTTGATAATTATAGGACAAGTACAAGATAGTAATTGGACGGACCTTGCATGTAAATATAACATAAATATAAAACAGAAAAAATGTTAAAATATGTTAGCTTTATTACTGAAATGTAAATGTATTATTTGTATTTGTATTGTATTTGTATTTGTAATAAAAACCTGTAACCTGAACTACACATTATACATACGACAGTAATTTTTTATATGTGTTCATTGTACATATTAAACAGTTTATCAATTTCTGAATCTGACAAATCATCACTATCGGCTTCTTTGTAGCAGATATGTCAAAGAAATAATTAATCTGAATGCCCCTCATCAGGAATTAAAGGTTGATGTTTTCTTGGAATGCATAGCTTATGAAAGGAATTTTTACAATCTATCTCATATCTCATCTTTACTGTGACATATAAAGCACTTATTACTGTCACTAATTTTTTTGTACATTTCGTGTCTTCTTGGATTTATAACCGTCTTCTTTTTTAAACTTAGTTTTTCTTCGCGTTTGCCTTTTTTCTCTTCTTTGTCCTTTTTCTCTTTTTTTTTCTGTTACTTTTTAAACAATTCCTGATAGTTATTTGATGTTATTACTTATTATTACTCTAATTGTTGAAAAAATTTATTGTTAGTGTTATTAAGTAAGTGTTTTTCAACAATTAGAGTAATATTTTTAATCTTTATCTTAAATTTAAAATTTATTAACTTATTATTGCTATTATTATAAAAAAATATCGCAAACTTCTAAAATAAATAATTTCTCGTTAAAAGTACAGGGTGAGTCAATCATAGAGTAAAGTTCATTATCTCACTTGTTTTGGGAATTACCAAAAAACGTTTAATACAAAAGTTTTAAAGAATGTTAAGATGCACAGTTTAAAATTATTACGAGTATACAGGGTTGTTCAAAAAAGCGTGGCGAACATAGCATATTTTTTTTTAAATGGAACACCCTATTTTTTAATTTATTTTTAAATTTTGCATTAAGTTCTATAACCTTTTTGTTAATTATGTTATATACCTAAACCCAGTAGTTGTCCTGATATTTTAATTTTTCTAGAAAAATATTAGTTTTTACTCTTGTAAAAAATTGACAGTTCCGCCATTATTTCTGAAGGTGAAATACTCATATTTGGTACAAACGTTCTACTGGGATGACAAAAAAAAACATGTAACGAAATTTGAGTAAGATGCTACAGGGCGTTCAAAATAAATTTATACATTTCGACTAATTTAATTGAAAAATATCAACTTTTTTAAATAGCACACCCTGTGTACTATAATTTTTTCTGATAGGTTTTATAAAACTCTTCAACTTTCATTAAGTGTGTCACATACCTATTTTTAATAGTTTGCGATTTATCTTGTTTTTTCTCATTTTTGCCGTTGTTTTTATTACACTAACGGGACTAACGCTATAAAATAAATAACAATAATTTGTCTGTTAACTAACTTACTTTTTTTAATTATTATGATGTAATAAATGTTCAAAAATATGCCTGTCTACTTGGATACACATATTCAGTCCTTTTACTATATTTCCCTGCACGTTCCTTAGCATAAAGGGTGGTATTGTCCTGCAGGCATATCTTCGTAGGGAGTGACTATAAGAAAAAAAAATATAGGAACTTGATCTTTTTATGTTCTATCCGAGTTCAAGAGAATTCACACATTTTCCAGACATCCTGTGTAACTAAATGGTACCTATTTTAACTTTCAGGTTGTTCTTGGACTTTTTGCCTTAACCTCTGCCGCGCCTACGCCTGAATACGACTGGAATCTCAATCACAATCTTTTTGACGACCGCCCACCCCTATACTCGTCCCCTCTCCTTACAAGTCCCATAATCAAAACCATATCACACGCCCCTATTTATTCTTCTCCTATTATTAAGACAATTGCTCACCCCCCGATATATTCTTCCCCTATTATAAAAACCATTGCTTCTGCGCCCATTTATGCTCCGGCACCTGTTATCAAAGCTGCTCCTATCTACAAGGTCATTGAACCTGCTACCAGCTATGCTACAGTGACGTCGTACCACGTATCACATGCACCTATTGTTAAGGTAAGAAAATAATATTATTTATTAACAAAATTATGAAAAGAACAACAAACGAAAATAGCATTATTTATACTTCACTTCATTTTAAGGGGTAGTCATTGAGTTGGATCAAAGTGATCCTTTACTCTTGTTTTCTCAGAGATATCTATTTGATTACAATGGTTGAAATTTTGTGATTTTTTTTGGTTACCTATCTTGATTGGTGAGAGAAATATTTAATTATAGAATCTTTACTAGAGCGGTCGCTGTCAGGGTGGGAGCCAATCTTTCGGGAATTTGTATTTGTTTCTTATCTGTAGATCTTATGTGTGACTCGGTAATTAGTCTGTTTGTCGAGTTTTCGGCGCGCTTATGGTATCGGGTAATTATTTTATTAAATAATTATTTTATTGTTTCCATTCTTAGGTCTAAATGCAATAAGTCCGTTGGAAAATATCTCGGCATGTTTGTGATTATTTTTAGTGCTTTATTCTGCGCTCTTTGTATCTTGAGTTGATTTGTCTTACTTACGGTATAGTCCGTTTATAGATTTAAGAGAATGACTACCTGCCTTTAGTTATCACCCATCATAAAATTCTTTGTTAAAAGGGTTTCAAGGATCATTGAGATATTGATTTTATTATCCAGGTAGGGACCGTACTTGGCCGTAATTAGTTTACAAAGACTTATTAAATAATGGGAAAAAAATAAGTAGACAAATCAGTGTTGCAAAACCAGTAATTTTATTAGTGCGTGTGAAATAAAAACGCAGCTTTGATTATCCAAATATGTGGCGTCCGTGGATTGGTGAATCTAGTATGGAACAGCCGAAGGGGATACAGGCACAACCACAGTGCGGAAATGAAAATGGAAGAAGACACTTATCTTTAGATTCTAAAGAGATTATAAAAAATGTATATACAACTCTCATAGAACGTGAAAAGTTGAGTAAAATGGAATGTATTGAAGAAACAGTCACATTGACTAAAATTTCGGAAAAAACAGTATGGAAAATTGTGAATAAATCCATCACCGAAAGAAAAAGAAGGAAACACTCTGGGACTTGCAAAAAATTAGATCGCAGCGATGAAGATTAGTCCGACGCAAAATTTATAAGATGTATGAAGAGCATACGGTACCAACACTGGATAATTTATTGAAAAGACTTGAGATAGATTACACGGATATCAATTGCGGTAGGACAACGCTGTGGGAGTGTCTTCAACGAATCGGCTTTAAATTTAAAAAAGTCGATAAACGGCAAGTTATCATGGAATCGCAACGACTTAAGGCATGGCGATTTGAATATTTGACAAAAATCGCTCAGTACAGAAGTAAAAACAGACCTATTATATATTTAGATGAAACCTAGTTTGATACCCATGATAGCCCATCAAGAGGTTGAGTTGATTCCAGTAACAGGTGTAGAACACAGGCACCATCAAACAGAGGATAGTACATGCAGGGTCCGAGGATGGTTGAGTACCAAATGCACTTACATTTGCAGCCAAGAATATAAATTACTCCTGTTTGGATTACCATAACGATACCACAGCGGAGTTATTTGAGGATTGGTTCGTAAATAAGTTAATTCCTAATGTTTCTCCAAACAGTGTGATTGTTATGGACAATACAAGTTACCACAGTAGACAGTTAAACAAGCACCCTTGTTCAAAAGATACGAAAATGGCAATACAGGAATTTATGTATCAGTATGATATATATTTTCATGAAAGTTACACTAAAAGAGAGTTACTTGATGTGCTTAAATTTCTGAACCTAGAAAAGGAGTACTACTGCGACAGCTACGCTAAAAGTAAGGGGCAAACAGTGCTAAGGCTTCCGCCGTATCACTGTATATTCAATCCCATAGAACACATATGGCATCAATTAAAAGCTGCCGTTAGACGTAATAATGTATCACCCACTATAAACGCTAGTGTACTGGATATTATTATTGCTGAAGTGGACAAAGTGCCTGTGAGTAGCTGGAAAGATTGTGTTTCGTATATTAAAACTGTTGAAAATTCATACCCCCAAATTGGGAATATTACAGAAAGATTTATTATTAACATGGGTGTTGATAGTGACAGTGAAAATGAATTAAATGAGTAAACTGTAGTTGCATTAATTAATTATAATATACTCTATCCTCGATTCTAAATTTGTACTATCTAAAATTGTTTATTATTTGTGTCAAATCATCCATGCTTGAAATACAATTCATTGCTGGCCTGTGTAGACCCCAGTCTGGTTTTAAACAGGCGTCAACACGAGTCGGTAAGTCATTCTCTTAAATCTGTGAACGGACTTTACACCAGGCTGATATACCGTAAGTAAGTACAGGTCTCACTATTGTTTTATAAAGAGTAACTTTTAGTCTCAGACTAATTGCGTTATTTTTACTTATTAAAGGGTAGAGGCGAATAATAATTGCTTTTGCGCTTTTCGTATTCTATCACTTGCATTGCTTTCCCGGGTCATTTTCTTATCAAAAATTATACCCAGATATTTGATTTGAGGTGACCATGATATTGATCTATTCATAACTTTTACTGTTGTTTCTGGAAGCTTTAATCTGACTTTTGAAAAGAAAATGGCCTAATTTATACTAAAATGATTAAAACAATTAGAAATAATATAATCTAAGGGTGGCAATGCGGATTGTCCTTGAGACTTCCGCCCTGTCTCTTTACTGCCCACTGTGTCTAAAGTCATTAAAAGGATTGTTAAAAAGCGTATATAAAAGAATGCTTCTTTTTCTTTAATATATTGTTTCAAAAATACCAGTCGTTTGAAAGCTACATGGGAAACTTCCATAAGCCCTCGCCTCATTTCACATCATTTTACCATCCGAAGCCTATTTTCTTGAAGAGGCAAATTTTAATTAGAATTATCAGCTGATTGATGACGTGTATCGGTTTTTGTTTTGCATTGTAGTTGCACATTTGAATGCATACAAACTATTGATCTCCTGTCAGTTTGGTTTCGGGAGTCGAAGGGCACGGGGGATGCAATGTTTTCATTCTTTGATAGCATTTATTCTAGCTCGGATGATGCGACTTCTCTAAGGCATTTGACTGTGTAAATCACGATATCCCCTAAAGAAAGTTGCAGTGCTACGGTTCCGTGGAATGAGCTATAACTGGATATCTTCATATCTTACAAATGGTCATCAACTTCTTACTTTTATCGAAAGCGTGTCCTACCCGTCGCAGATTCCCTGTGGAGTACCGCAGGGATCTGTTTTGAGTCCAATTATCTTTCTCTTATATATTAATGACTTGATTACTATTAATTTCAGCGGTACGTTAACGCTATTCGCGGATGACACCACCATTGTGTGGCGGAAAAAGAGTGAGGGAGAATTAAAGGAGGCAATTTCACGGGACATAGTTACAATAAAGAACTAGTGTGATTCAAATCTATTTACATTTAATTTTTCTAAAATAAGTATAAGTACTGAGTTTTAAATTTAATTTCAACAATCTTTACATCTCGGGCACACATATTGAAAATAGGTTGGATACAAAGTTTCTGGGCGTCTATATTGATAGTATTAGTTTAATATTTGTCAACCACATAATCGCTTTGAATAAAAAAGTTGCTAGAGGCTGCTCTGCTGTTAGGATTGTCTCAAATGAACTCGGCATTGTTGCAGCAAAAATAGCATATTTTTCATTTGTTGAATCACATCTGACATATGGGATTGCTTTTTGGGGCCACTGCAGTCAACAGCTGTTTAATCCTACTTTTATTCTACAAAAAAAGCTATTCGTTATATGTATAAGGTTGGACCTTGAGATTGTAGATCACATTTTGTTAGACTTAAGATTATCACTTTAACGTGCCCCTATAATAATAATAATAATAATAATAATAATAATAATAATAATAATAATCTTTATTTCTAATTATGTACAAGAATACATACATAAACTCATACACAAAAAGCAAATGGCGTCAATAAAAATATACTTATTTGGCTAATCTTACAAAAGTCTACATTCTACAACCTATACCTATAACTTTTATTACCTCAAATAATCGTGTATAGAATAAGGTTCCATTTCAACTAACATTCTTTTCACAGTGATTTTAAAAGATTTTAATGTGTTTATACATTTTATATGTCCTAGTAAGTTATTAAAGAATTTTAAACACATATATCGTGGATTTTTCTCGGTTAGGGTTAGTCTGTGAATAGGGTAGTTTACATTTAAAGTCCTTGTGTTATATATATGAAATGTTTCTAGCTAAAAGAGATTTCTGTTTTTGAAGAAAAAGATCAAACATTCGTAAATATAAACACCATACACAGTTAAGAGTCCACATGATTTAAAAACAGTTCTGCAGCTTTCGTTATAACCCATTCTTTTTACAATTCTTACTGCTCGTTTTTGAATCACAAATACTTTTTCTATTAGGCTATTGCTACCCCAGAAAATTATGCCGTACTTCATTATTGATTCGAAATTCGCATAATATATTGTTTTTAGACTCTTTTCATTCAGATACCACCCAACAACCCTAACGCCATAGCAAATTGAATTTAACTTTTTTATTAATATGTTTATATGATATGACCAGTTTAAGAATTCATCCAAGTAAATCCCAAGAAACTTAGTTTGTTCGACAATCTTTACCTCGGATTCCCCAAATGATATTATATTTGGCTTATCTACCTGTGACATTTTTGTTCTAAAAAGTAACACATTTGTTTTGTTGCTGTTTAGTATTAATTTATTTTCTGAAAACCAGATGTTAGCTTTGTTAAATAAAGATTTTCCCATAACCATTAATTCTCCCATATTTTTCGCCCCAGTGATAAGATTTGTATCGTCTGCATAACATGTTATGTTTTCATTAAAATCTGCTATGGAGTGCAAGTCGTTAAGAAATATCACAAACAACATTGGCCCTGCAATACTGCCCTGAGCAATTCCTAGTTTATTTTCCATCAAATCGGATGAAGAACTTTGTCCATTCTTTGCTATCTTCACCCTTTGATATCTCCCTGAAAGATAAGACTCAAATAATTTAAGGGCCCTGCCTCTTACACCATATAATTCTAATTTCTGTAATAGTAATTTTGGATCAATGCAGTCATATGCTTTGGATAAGTCCAGGCATATTCCCATAGCCAACTCTCCATTTTCTATGAGATCTATTATGTGTTTTGTGAATTGAAAAATGGCAGTTTGTGTTGATTTGTTGGGCAGATATCCATGTTGTATACTATTAAGTAGGTTGCATTTATTTAAAAAGTCTAAAAGGCGATGACACATTGAAAGTTCAAAAATCTTCGAAAATGATGGCAGAATGCTTATAGGTCTATAATTATCCATGATTTCTGGATCTCCTTTTTTAAATATGGGTTTTATTAAAGATATCTTGAGTTGGTTCGGAAAAATACCTTGTTTGAATGAATTGTTTATGAGATAGCAAAGAATTTCCTTAATTATAGGAATCGCCAGTTTTACAATGCTAGTGGGTATTTCATCTATACCAGAACTGTGTTTATTTTTAATTTTATTAGCCAAGTCGCAAAGTTCAGTGGTAGATATTGGTCTCATAAGCAACGACTGATTGTTTTCCTTAATTTTACAATTTATCGGTTGCACTGGTAAATTTTTAACTAGTTCAGCAACTATTGACACCATGTGCTTATTATACCGATCGGATATCTCTTCAGGTGTGCCTTTAATTCCAATATCATTATTTTTCACGCTACTTCCAGTTATTTCGGTACATATGTTCCACATACATTTCGTCTTATTATCCGCCAATCTTAATCGCTTTTCGTACTTCTCTGATCTTACTGCTCTCAATAGATTATCATATTCCCTTTTGGTCTATTAAATCTAGATAATGTCAAAAGAACATCTAATTTATTCTTGCACTCTTTAATTTTTGGATTATCAACTGATTTCTTTTTTTGGTTTATATTAATTAATTTTAAGGGAAAATGCTGATAAAAAATGTTTGAAAAGTAATTGAGAAACATGTTCCATTGAGTATTTACATTATCATTTTTAGCTTCATATACTTGAAGCCAGTTTTGTTCTTTTAAACACTTGATAAATAACACCTTGTTTTCATCTGAGAAAGTCCTTCTGTACTGTAATTTATTTTCAAATGACTTTTCCAAATGAAAGGTTACTTTTTGAGCAGTATGGTCAGAGATGAACGTGTCTAGAATCCTACTATCTATATAGTCATAGTTTAGGAAAATATTATCTATACAAGAGGCTGAGTTATGTGTTATTCTAGTATTTATGAATATTGACTGATACAAGTTAAAAGATTGTAACAACGACAGAAAGTTGACTTTATGATACTCGAGACGGTATGTGTTATACATAAAAATTATTTTGGTTCCACTATGGAAGGTGCACACAATACAAGGCAATACTTTGATCTGTCACTTCCGATTCCCAAAACTGCACTGACTAAAAACTCTGTCTTTTACGAAAGTAAAAAAAATTACAACCACTTCCTCAATCCATACGAAGAGTTAAATCTTTGGAAATATTTAAGAGGAAGATTAAAAGCCTACTGGTCAATAAAGCATAGTATAGCCTGCAGTAGTACTGTAGTGGCGATCTCTTGATTGGTTGAGTGCATTTGATGCATTGTTTAAATGTTTTATGTTAATCTATTTAGATATAATAATAATTGTTGACCTAGCGTGAATAACCAAATTTTATTTCGAACTCTTATTTTTTGTTTTTTATTCTTATTATTATTATTATTACGGGATCTTCCATATGTTTTTAAGTTACGTTAGACCTGTGACTTCCTTTCTTTCCTCGTTTACTTTGTCGGTATTGTCGGTATTGTTCATATACATTTTTTATTATTAATCAGCAGTAGCTTTATTCCTTTGTGAGTCGTGCGTGGTTATCTGGGATTTTGGTGCTGTGTTAATAGTGCTTCTCCACTATTTCTAGTGCCTCCCTACTGTTAAATAGGCTAGCCAATAGGAAGTCAATCTTTAGGTAGCTTGTATGTCGAGTCAGGTCTTGCTCTTGTATGTGACTGTGTTATAAGTTCGTTGGTCGAAATATCCGTACGTCTGTAGTCGGTCATGATTTTAAAAAAGAACTCGTTTATGGTCTGTATTTCAAAGTAATTGTGGAACTCGGTTCATAGCATATCTCGGTATATTTGCTATTAGTTTTAGTGCCTGGTCCTGGTCCTGAACTACCTGGAACTTGTTCAGCTCCGCTTTGCTCATGTTACATCAAGATAAGTTAAAACCGGTTTTACCAAGATCTTGTAGAGGTTGACCTTTGTCCTGTTGCCAATTCTACTCCTCCTGTGAAGCAGGGGGTAGATAGAGCTCAATTGTCGCAATGCAAGCTTTACTCCATTTTTGTCGAAGTTAAGTCCCAAGTATTTAACTTCCTGCCACCAATTCATTTGTACCCCATTGACGCTGGGTCTAGTTTCAGGTCATTTAACGTTGCTTTTTGAGAAAAATATGGCCTTCGTCTTGGAAGAATTCAGACGAATCTTGTAGCATTTTTATTTTTAAATGCCACTTTTATTAATTATTTGTTTAATTTTCCCATACCCAGCGCATTCGCCTAACTGTACGCTTTTAGGTAGTACCATTTATAGAGGTTGCGTATATATCCATTAGCTAGTGAAGGCTCGCGCGCAGTACTTTTGTTTGGTGCGATTTGATTCCCACCGGAACTTTCTGGCATTCTTGGCGGAATGGCCGTTAAGTCGCCTTCATTTTAAAATGTGAGTCTGATTTTTGATCAGTTTTCCTGTGCTTTTATGCATAATCATTTTCTAAACCTTCTATAGACCTGATGGTGATATAGTTGGTGTGTTTTTTGCTTATATTTAGCCATATAAGTGTTTCTTCGCCATGTGCAATTCAGATATGGTGCACCCTCAGTATTGAGGTAAGATTTCTTTTAATTTTCTGGGATTTTAGGACCTTTTGGTTTATTGTGTTATTATTTGCAGGGTTGTTGTTATACGACAGGTCTAAGGACACGGCTTAATTTTGAACTGGGATTTTACCCACTTTGTATATAACTTCTACAAGGAACTTCGTGGAACTTTCCGTCCTTATTTCATACCTATTTCTTCTCCAAGACAAATGAAGTCGCTATAAGTTGATGTGTCTTCAAGTAGCTAATTTGGGTGAGGTTACCGTGACCGCCACCATCTAGGAGCTGTTAGGAGTTCCTGCCCAAAGAAAAAACTTGAGATCTAAGGCCAGTTTTTTCTTTTTTTTACTATATTATTGCGTCACAATTTTATCCATACGGAATCAAGTAGTTTAATTATATTTTTACGTTATTTAATTTATTAAACTTTAAACTGTAAGCAAGTCTTCTGACGTTATTCTACGTTGTTCTATAAATGATTTTATCCGTAAAATATATACGATGTTGTACATAAGATGTACATAACGGGGGTATCTTTGGTCAAAGAAATAGGTTATGTATATACGGGGTAATGAATAAAACTTCACTTCAATGCATAAAAGTTTAAGTTATAATGCCAGATCAGAATACGTTGCAATAATTTTAATCAAACATTTTTAATTCAAGATTTTTATGTCTCGAATCTTTATAATTTATTATACATGTAGACCATGCACTTTTAAAATAGGTACTATTCGCATTTTTATCCTATTATGAAGGCATTCCTTTTCATTGTAAAATCTAAGTTTATTTATTTTTGCTATTAAAGCTTGATTGAAGTATATCTCAATGTGTTACCTTCTTTAAACTTATTTTAACATCTGCGTCCTAGAGAGTCCGATTTCTCAGTTAAAAACTCTCACACCCTTATTGGAAAACTGAGTGGCGCCCTATGAAAGTACAAGTTGTCCTATCTCATGACCAACAACTGTTCTCCGATGAAAAGCTGCCGTCAGCAAGTGCTATAATTTTGGAAAACTTTAAGTTTCCCCAAATTGTAGTCACAATCTTCCAAGCCGAAAGCCATTTTTCTATAAGTTTAATGTGACACTGCAACCTCGAGATTATCAACCACGGTTGTTTTGATTTCTCAGTAATTGCAGTGTCGTCAGCAAATTGTAAAATTGACATTTCTTGCCTTGATGAGTGTGTGTATTGTTATCTGGCTGGTTAGTGATGCAGTAGCATGGCGCCTCAGATACATTATATCATAACGTAGGTACAGTGCCTCTCTACTGTACTTTAGTGCATCTCTACTATTAAATTTGACCGAGAATAGATATAGTCGAGTCTGGTCTTGCTCTTATATGTGAGTTGGTGATTTCAGGGTTTGTCGATACGCCTGTAATAATTTTGAGGAAAATTATCGTCCAGATTCGAAATTCGAAAATCTTGATGTAGTATCTGATTCATCGTGTAATGGGGAACATCTGCGATCAGTTTAAGAGCCCTGTTTTGAATGACCTGGAACTTATTCAGCTCAGTCCTGCTTATGTTGCACCATGAGGGTGCACAATAAGTCAGAACTGGCCTGATCAGTACCGTCTAGAGGTTAACTTTGGTGCGATTACTAAGTGTACTCAGCCTGTGAAGCAGGGGGTAGATGAAGCCCATTTGACGCAATGCAAGCTTGACTCTATAGAGTAAGTTTAACCTCCAATTTTTTAGGCCTTGGTATTCGACTTTTTAAAAAGAAAATCACCTTCGTTTTGGCGAGATTCAGGCGAATCTTCCGATTCGAAAGCCATTTTTCCAACTGATTAATATGACGCTGCATCCGGGTGCTTAAAGGTAGTCGTAATTGCAGTATCGTCGGCGAACAGATAGAGCTGATTGTACCTATCGCGCGGAATTTCATGCGTATATAATATATTATACAGCATCGGGGAGAGAGGTGAGCCTTGCGGGACTCCCGCCCGTGTTTTTCGTCAAGGAGAGTTCGTTCTCTGACGAGACTGCAAAACTTCTATTCTCAAGAGAAGAAGCTACTACCTTGATGAGGTAGCTCGGCGTTACGAATCTTATCACCTCCAGTATGAGACCGTTATGCCAGACCTTATTAAAGGCTTTACTAACGTCAAAGAAAATCGTTTACGTATGGGCTCGTCTGTTGAAGTCCTTTAAAATATTTGAAGCTAGACGTGTTGTCTGCCTGACTGTGCAATGTTCGGCTCTGAATCCAAAACTGTTCATCAGGCAGCACATATCGTTCAAAATGTCGTTTAATTCTTTCTATTTCTTTACCCAGGTTAGATAGCAGACTGATGGGTCTGTAACTTGTCGGTGCCGTGGGGTCCTCACCTTTCTTGTGTATAAGGATCACTTTTGCATGTTTCTATGAACTCGGAAAGTGACCTTCATTGATTATCGCCTGAGAAAAATGTACTATATTCCCTAAAGCCCTCTCGGGTAAGTTTCGCAATGCCGCATTCTTTAAACCATCGAAACCCGAGGCTTTTTTCCAATCCAAAAAGTTAACCAGGGACTTTACCTCGTATAGCTTAACCTGGGGAAACGACGGAATGGGGTGGTTGATTGTCTTGTAAATTTGCACGGTTCTGGCGACCCTAGCATCTCTAGGCACGTCATTACTTGAATTTTCACTGAATTGGTCATATAGTTTGTCTGCTAGAAATTTAACTTCCTGATTTCTCAGGTATGACATCGGGGCTCTTATGATGCTGATCAAAGTTTTGGTCATTCTGAAGACCGAATTATCTTCGATGACAAGACTCTGAACTTTATCATCCTATAAATTGGACTCGCGCTCGATGAGCATTTGTCTGATGACAGCGGCCTCCCGATTTGCCTCGGCCTTAATTAGAGGATCTCAAGTACGGCACGCCCTATTCTTTAGTCGATTTTTGATCCAAATGCGATTTTTAATATCGTTTTTCAAAGCCCCGTATTTCGACAATTCGGACACTTTTGTGACTGATGACTGTGCAAGAGTCATGCTGATATCATCTGTGACCTTAGCTACCGCCTTATCAATCTCCCTCACTTTGCATGGTGGTTGCAACGGATCGACACTTGCTAAGATATTGTTGTACCTCATCCAATTCGTAGAGGTGTGGGTGATGAAGCCACTTCCTCTTTTCAGCGGATTACCCACTTCGATAATTACTGGTATATGGTCTGAGCTAAGATCACAAACGGCTACCGGTTGTGATAGCTGAACTGAGTTCTTGATCACAAAAATGTCCAGAGTATCGGGAAGACCACGCCCAAGCATGTGGGTGTGCTCTTTCGGTGGTAGAATGTGGTAACCCCTCGGATTTGAATACCTGCAATCCCAAACCGTGTGCTTGGCGTTGAGGGGGGGTGACCTCAACGCCAATGGAATCTTCTCTGGGTTATTAAGTAAGGAACGCTCCTTTGAATTTAATAGGTTTATCGAAAACTATTTAGGTCTTATCACTTGTAGAATCTTGAAATCGATTCTTGCCTTGATTATTGTGGTTCGTGCGTATTTGATTTAAAAATTTTGTTCTACATAATTTTTGGCGCCTTTTCTATTAACTTTGTTATTGATAGTGCCTCTCTACTATTAGTGCCTCATGACTATGGGATTGGACCGACAGGCAGCCAGTCTTTCGGTAGTTTGTATGTAGCGTTTTGTCTAGATCTCGTGTGTGAGTCTGTAATTAGTGGGTTTGTCGATACGTCCGTGCGTCTGCAATAGTCTGTTATAATCTTTGAGTAAAATTAATTTATCATTTTATGAAAGTCCTGATGAAGTACGCGATTCATTATACAGTGTGTGTATAAAGTCTGGAAACGGCTTAATAACATCACAATTTATTGGCCGATTGAAACCAAATTTGGTAAAGTTGTGTAAGAGGATCTGACGCACCGAGTGACGATATTGGCGTTGTTTTAAGCTTTTTAGTTTGTCTGGAATCCGAACGAATTTTATATTTTTAAATGCAACACCCTGTATAATTTTTCATTTATAGTTTTTACTTTAAGTTTGTTACACTTTTGGTATAACATACTTTGTTCCTTATATCAGTAGTTTTCGAAATAACGACGTGTTTTGAAAATATCAACAAATTGTGTTTTATTTATTAATAAATAAAACACCAGTTCAGTTTTGATGTAAAGTCATAAAAGCTGTCATTTTTACATGCAAAAATGTCTTTAACTGAAAGTGAAAGAATTACAATTCTTTTGATGAGAGAATATTGCGATAGGGCCAGGTCTTACGAAGAGGTTAAAAGTCTATTTAATGACGTATTTCCAAACCAAAACCCAATTTCAAAAGCAACTGTTCTAAAAACTGTCCGACGGTTCGAAGAAACTGGAAATTGGAGAGATAGACGACGATCAGGACGACCAGCAGTAGTAGATGAAGAGAAAAGTTTAGAAATTTTACAACATGTTATTGAACCCCCTTGTTTCTTCATTAAGAAATATTTCTCAAGTAAGTGACGTCTGCTTCAAATCCGTTTATAATGTTTTAATAAAACTTAAATATCACCCTTTTAAAATACATGTAGTTTAAAAGTTAATAATTATGAGCGAAGAATTGAATTTTGTGATATTATGATGTCAAGGTTTGACTAAAATAACCAGTTTTTCTAATTTATAGTATTTTCGGACGAAGCAATATTTATGTTAAATGGTAAAGTCAATAGACACAACTGTAGGTTTTGGGCAAATAAGAATCCTCACTGGATGAGAGAAGGTCATACACAACGCCCTGGAAAATCGAATGTGTGGGCTGGGCTTCTGGGTAACCACAAGATCGGTCCATTTTTTATTGATGGAAATTTGACATCACAACTTTACCTACAGCTCTTGGAAACGCAAATAGTGGCACTATACGAAATGTGATGGGTCCAAATTATGCAAGTACATTCTTCCAACAGGACGGAGCTCCTTCCCATTTTGGTCGAAACGTGCGCGAATTTTTGAACAACACTTTTCCGAATAGGTGGATCGGTAGAGGGGGTACAATCGAGTGGCCACCTAGGTCCCCTGATTTGTCTCCTAGCGACTACTTTTTATGGGGACACTTGAAGAACAGAGTTTATACTACAAAACCTCAAGATTTGGCCGATTGGCAGCGTCGAATTTTGGACGAATTTGAACTAATAACGCCAGAAATGATTTTCAACACAATTGAAAAATTTTATTTTCAATTAGCACACTGTCAAGCTGTACAGGGAAAACAGTTTGAACATTTAATATAAAAAATATATTTTTTCTAAATTGTACTCGTTATTTCGAAAACTACTGATATTAGGAACAAAGTATGTTATACCAAAAGTGTAACAAATTTAAAGTAAAAACTATAAATAAAAAATTATACAGGGTGTTACATTTAGAAATATAAATTTCGTTCGAATTCCAGACCAACTAAAAAGCTGGCAGCAACGCCAATATCGTCATTCGGTGCGCCAGATCCTCTTACACAACTGCACCAAATTTGGTTTAAATCGGCCAATAATTTATGATGTTAGTAAGCCGTTTCCAAACTTTATACACACTCTGTGCATCTAGGTACGTCCGCAATAATTTTCAACGCCCTGTTTTGAATTAACTGAAACTTATTAAGCTCCGTTTTGCTTATGTTGCACCACGAAGGTGTACCGTAAGTGAGAACCGGCCTGACCAATACCTTGTAGAGGTTGACCTTTGTCCTATTACCAAGTCTATTATGCCTGTGAAGCAGGGGGTAGATAGAGCCTAACTGACGCAATGCAAGCTTTACCCTATAAATTGAATGCAGCCTTTGGTCAAATATAAGTTCAAGGTATTTCACCTCCTGACACTAACTCACTTGGATTCCATTGACCCGAAGCCTTGTATCAGGCCTGCGAACGGTGCTTTTGGAAAAAACACGACCTTGGTCTTGGCAGGATTCAGGCGAATCTTCCAAGCCGAAAGCCATTTTTCCAGCTCGATTACGTGACGCTGCATTCGGCTGACGACAATGGGTGGTGATTTAGAAGTCGTAGTAATTGTTGTATCGTCAGCGAAAAGATAGAGCTGCGTGAATCTATCTCGCGGAATATCATGAATATAAATGTTATACAACATCGGAGAGAGAGGTGAGCTTTGCGGCATTCCCGCCCTGATGCGTTTATTTAAAGAGAGTACATTCTCTGATGAGAAGGTCATCCCCTATAATCGTTTTATTGTTATTGTTAGAAGTGTTTGCTAAACTTGCCTGAGAAACCCACCGACGGACTACAGTAAACCGACCCCAGGTGTACGCGTTGATTATTTTTGAATCTTATTGAAATGAAAGTCCCCTTAATATGGGGACAGTTGTTAGGACCTGGCACAACTTGCGCAGATATGTGTTTTTTGACCAGAATCATGGTTCTCCTAAATCCCGACTGCCTAACTTGTAAAACATTATTTTGCTCTAAAAATATTAATATTTGATGACGAAGAGCAGACCCGGCAATTTTGAGGGTAATGGAAAGTAGACTGATAGGCCTAAGGGAGAGCGCCCACCAGACCAGTGAATTGCTTGGGGTGAAGTGTACGTGAAGCACATCTGAAACGCACATCATGTGTGCTTGAAGTACACACATATCAAAACAATGTACGAATTGCATGTAGTGCGTAGAGGAGCAAAGGTTAATGCCATTGTCAAAATATCATCGTCCGATGATTAAGATATTTTAGCATTCTACATGATACTACATGTTGCCCGAGTTCAATATTAAATTGTTGATCATCACACATTTTAACTAAAATTATAAACACTAAAATAATTGTCCAGGGGTAAACCGTCCTGGAAATGTCAATGTCAATCAATACAGAACACTGAAAGATATAAATTGAAAAAGTATAATTCGGTGCGCGTCAAGTGAAAATAGAACAGTTTCTATTTTTCACTTGACGCACTGCATAGTGAGACGACACACTTCTTTTGCGCGGCTTCTGTGTGCGTCATTGCATATAAAAACATGGTACGCTGCACTTCATACCAACCTCATGCCCACCTCTTATCTCATCACTTGAAGTGCACATCTTTGGTGGGCGCTCTCCCTAAGGTCACAAAGGTGATCAATTTTGACATTCTGCGTCTTCCGTATTGGCCTCACAACCGCCACCTCCCAAACGTCAGGAACCACTCCAGTCTCAAATGACACATTTATTATATGAGGTTTTGCAATGTGTGCCAAGGCCAGTTGAAGCATTTTAGCTGAGATGTTGTCGTATCACATAGTATGAGGCTTCTGTTTTAAAATTTGAAGCTTTATCAACTCCACGTCAACAATAAGTTTTAAGCGACTCTAAAATCACAACCCACCTTGGGGTGCCAAAAGTCTCTGGTTGCAATGCGACGAAAAAAAGAAAATACATTTCAATCCACCAAGGAGCGCTGCACTAGGCCAGAAACAATAGTTGTTGGTACAGTTTACTAATTAAAATTCATGTGATATTAATAAAATTAGTAAAAAAGAGGAGCAAACTGATGGCCTCGTTGATATTTAGCTAGATTGAATTGAATTGAATTGAATTGTGGAGGAATCAAGTTTATTATTTTTCGTCATCAAAATGAAGTATTCAAAAGAAAAGCAATGTTGTATGCAGGGAAAGAATAATTTTCTTATCCCTTGTCCCAATTTAAAATTTTATACGGATTTATAAAGAAAACACGTAGATATCTATTATTATATAGATTACCATTTACTGGATAATGACGTTACACATGACCAGAGCGAATAATTTATAAGATAGTTCGATACAAACATACTTTTAGGGAATCAAGCCAACAATAGTATTTATAGTTTATATATGTCTGGTAAGTTACTATGTGGGTCAAAGACCTTAGGAAGACTAATGTTAAATCCGTATAATTATACACTAGGGAAAACAAATCTACTCTAAAAGCTAACATCATTTAAAAATGATTAATTGTTCTATTGCATGTTTTATATGAAATACATAATTTGAACTCTGCTTTTCTTAAAATTTAGCCATGTATGTGCATTGCGTATTAAACTTCATTACATCTCTTATGAGTATCTGTCAGTATACTGACCAAAGAAAATAGTTGACTGCGCATTCAAAATTATATTGCGTATTATATGCACCGAATGGTTTCAACTGTATTTATACCCTGTTGGTTAATGCCAGAGAGTAATAAAATATAAATTTGCAATGACCGGACCCATTAAGCCGCGTGGATAACTTGAAGGTTGCATTGTAAATTTCAGGTAAATTGCAATAATAAAATCGGTCCTAAACTAGGGTCACCCTAATTAGCATACAATAGAAAGACTAGTTTGGTGAATGAAAATAATGTAACAGCGGTGTTGCTACATTACAATAACATAATTCTTAAAATTTAGTCATCATGTTCCGAGTAGTCCGATGAACCATCGTCGTTGGGGTCCAGAGAAATAATAAGGGGCTCTTCCCACATTCTTTCTTCTGTTTGAATCAAATGCTCGAAGCACTCCATTTTCACAATCCACTGTCTTTATTTCCTCTTGCAAGATGTTTCCAACGTGTCTCATGTTAAAAGTGTTGTTATGCCTTTCTACAAACCCTTTTACTTGCGCCCACATCAATTCTATGGGATTTAATTTACAGTGATATGGCGGAAGGCGAATTACCGTTATATTTCGTCGACAACAAATTTCGTATAAAGAGGTTTATTCAACTTTACAATCTCCAGTAGCTCCTTTTTCAGCATATCTTTACGATATGGCTTGTTATTTACAGTAAGCCAATGAATGATGTAACTTTTTTTCCAAGAAGACGTTGATATTTTTTCGGATTTTCTTGAGTGGTAGCTGGCATTATCCATGACCATAACAGACCCAGGAGGAACAAGATCTAGCATTTGCTGAAAGTATTCTTTAAAGACATCAGCGTTCATGTCTTCGTGATGGTATTCAGTCTGTTTTGATTTAAATGCTAGTAAGCCGCCATCGACAAATCCATTTTTGCTACCAATGTGAGTAATTATTACTTTTTTACCTTTTCCCGAGGGTGCATTTATTCCAGTGGACAATTCTTCTATAAAAGCTTGCTTCGCGCTTCTTATTTGTTTATCCTGTCATATTTTATTAACGGTATATCCTTCATTTAACGAAGTTCCGTCCATATAATAGATATTCCTGTTTTCCCTTCGAAACTGTCTGACTGCCCTCAAATATCGTCGTCGCCAGCAGATGATTTCATCTTTCTCTATTAAAAGTGATTTTTTCATAGCAAAAACTGATTTTCTTCAAAGTTTTCCATAGTTTCTTCTTACCCATGGGTGGAATGAAATTATCCTTTTTCATTTCAGACATTTTTTTTGTGCAAGGTAGGTATTTCTTTTTTTAAGTGAAACGAGTGTATGATTTTTCTGATGGCAGTCTCCTCATTTATTACAGGTTCTTTTCTTCCTGTGACCTGATGGGGCCGCGTTTATCCTCGTGCACAAGTCGGTATATTGTTGACTGTCCGGTCCAGTCATTTTCGAACACATTTCAACTATTTTTGCAACTCCGAATGTTATATGAAATAATAATTGGACTACTTTAGAGATTAAACCTTTTAATTTAAATAACAGTCAAATTTCGACTCAAAACCACGTTTTCACGTGGAGCGAAAAAATGAAAAAAGAAAAAGAAAAAAGAAAAAGAAAAATTCTAATTATTAATTGAGATTTAAAAAGTGGTTCGTCCCAGATATTCGTCATTTACAATTTTACGTGTTAATTGTTTTATGTTATCAGTTTTTACATTGTGGTGCTGATGGCCCACTTAAGGAAAAAATATATTTTATCAATGAAGTGGTCCTGTTTCCTGACAAAGAAGCACTGATGATGACCTAAGGCCGAAAACGCCATGCTCTTTTGTAATTTTTAGAAAATTATACACTTAATACACAAAACGATTGTTGTTCCCTCTTAAGCCACTTTATCGCTTGAACTTGGACCGACAGTTTCTTTTACTATTAAGGTAGACTTTCGATGGTCGCGACCAATGCGACCCTTGCGACTGATGCGGCTATGCGGCCGGTCGTGCGTGTACCGGTTTAATGCATTTACATATATCTCCTTTAAAGGCACCCGACCGCGACGAGTGCGACAGATACGACCAACGCGGCCGCACGACTCGACTGCTCTAGAAGCAGTAAGGTCGTGTTGGTCGTGTTGATTGCACGTGGTTTTATACTATTTATAAATAATTGTAATTCAAAATGACTCCGTTTTCGAGTGAAGACGAAAGCAAATTAATTTTCAATAAAGATGTTATATGAACCTTTACGAGTACGTGGTATAGTTCCTTAATTGATGTTTTCTTTGTTTCAGTTAACAACGTAAAATTAAATCGTCATCATCTCGTTTCTCCTCCAGTAATAACTTGCAGTACCTTAACTTTTTAGAATGCATTATAATATACTTTTAATAATCAAACCCTACAATGTCGCAAAACAACAGATAATAAACCATAATCGTGCGGGTCGTGACCGCACAAAGTCGCATATCTCGGAAAGGTGGTACAGATGCGACAGATCGCATTGGTCGTCAGCCGCAGCCGCATTAGTCGCAGTCGCGTCCATCGAAAGTCTACCTTTAGACGGATTTTCAGCAATCTGATCAAGAATTTCCTCCTCTGGTGGAGGGTTTCTTGTTCTTCTTTGAGGCCCTTCTCCACCACGATGCGGCAAAAATCATCCTAAAATGGATTAGTAAAAAATTAGCTACTTTTAGCATTTTTTTTTATTTCACTTGACTTTTTACCTGTTTCTCTTAAGCCTCTTAAGCCTCTCTTAACCCTTTCAAGAATTCTTCAGTGCGATAAACGTCGATTTGGAAATGTATCAGAATAAATTCTTCTCGCCTCCACGCAATTGTCGAGTGCTTGTCCATAAATTGGATGCCTATCATCATATTCACTATATCCTTCATTATTTAAGTCGTATGTACTCAATCAATCAGACAATTTAGAAAAGTGTTGTCAATAACACATTGTTTACGAAAAACAACGACCGGTGTTCTATTGTAGAATTCTGATTTATTATTTTAATAAAGTGTTATACAAAAAATTAATTTTCTTCAAAAACGGCTAATTTTCTAGAAAAAAATGCAGCGTACCTTTGTAGTATTTAGATATCAGTTTTCAGCTATGTAAAATGCACCTGTCAAAATTTTGGCCCAACGAGTGTGGTGGCAAGTCCGTTCCTGACTTCCCTGACGATGTATAACATCTACTGTAGTAGACTGTAGAAATATTAATATTTCATTAAATTGTACATGACGGTTCAAAAGCCGAAAAGATAAGTCGCTGGGTATCCGTTTGGGTCACTGTATCTCCGTGAAGGGGCACTTCAGGAATAATTTTCATTCTATGACAAATAAGGGTTATTTTGACGTCTCCTATACGCTCCTGAGAGTATGCCATATACTTACCGGACACCCTGTATACAGAGTGGCAAAAAAGTCTCGCATAATGCCTGTAACTTTTGAATTACCACGTATACAAAAAAGTGACCTTTATGAAAGTTGTTCAGTAAATTTCCGCAATGTTTTTCACAATCACATTTCTACCTGCATGAATTTATTCTGTCATTTCTGGCTTGGTTGCCATAGAGACCAACTTACTTTTTTTAAATGGAACACCTTGCATATGATTGCATATTTAGATTCTACTGGGAAAACTCTGAATTTTTTTGTATTTCAAATTTTTATTTATTTAAAATTGTAACAAAATTTATAATAACAAAATAATTAGCCTAGAAAATTGAACAACTTAGCATCGGAATAATAAACAAGTGAAACCTTTTCAGTGGATCAGGTGTTCAAAATGACCACCATTTTCTGCTAAGCAAAGCGCCAATCAATCCCTGAACCCGTCTACAACGTTTGAAAGGAAGTCCTCTGGAATGGCCTGAGTTTTAGAACTAATTCTGACTTTTCAAGATTCTAAGTCATTTGGACGGTTAACGTAGATTTTGTTCTTTAAGTGTCCCCACAAAAAGAAATTCTGTAAAATTTTCGCTTATGTATTGTCTAACATTTGCCGCATAATGCGCAGGTGCTCCATCTTGCTGGAACCATACCTGTTCATTTTTGCCATTATTTACGCCCGGTAAAACCATTCTGAAAGAAGGAATTGTGTGATTCCTGAGGAGGTCCAAATATTTCTCGCTATTCAAATTACCATCTATGAAAAAGGTCCCAGAATATGTCTACCAACTATGCCCGCCCAAACATTAACTTTTTCGGGCCTCTGAGTGTGACCTTCCTGGAACCAGTGAGTATTATTAGTAGACCAGTAACGATAGTTGTGTCTATTAACAATGCCATTTAAATGGAAAGTAGCTTTATCCGAGAAAGTGATATTTGTTGCTAAGTTATTATCGTTATTGCACCTTTCCATTATCAGCTCACAAAGTTCAGCTCTTCTATCAAAATCGTCATCGTTTAAAGCTTGATTTATAAACTCGAAAAGTTGGTGAGGTTGAAGTTATGATCAAGTTTGTGAGGTTAGATATTCCGAACTCCGAGCATAAAAATTGGTTATCTCGAACTACCCGGGAAGTTTTCGAACCTTACATGAGCTTTACATGAACAACATGAACGAGTGTATAAATAAAACTGAGTGTTCCCTTTAGTTTAAATTGAACTCCTATTTCCAACACCAACTGAACCTCAACCTCGCCAACTTTTCGAGTTTATAAATCCAGCTTAACTCGTGCACCAACTTTATCTTATAGGGATACAACCTCTCCTGCTTAAACAAATTTTTCATTGACTGATGAGATACATTAAAATTCATTGCCATTGGCCTGGATGATTGTGTTGCATTTTCATGTATTGAGAGCATGATATCCAACGCTTTGTCTCCCCCGGTTGCTGTTTTAGGTCGACCTGATCTAGCGGCTTCCTTAACACTGCCTGTTTCTCGAAATTTCTTTACTACTCGACACACCGTTGACTGATTTAATGAAGGCCTATTTGGATATAATTCATTGAAAAGTTGACAAACCTGATCTTGCGATCTCTTCATATTTCCGTAACCGCTCATTATTAAAATTTCAACTCGTTGTTTCTCAATCAGATGAACCATAGTGTAAACAAATTAGAAATCAGACAACAGAAAATTAAACAGGAACTGAAAATTGACACCTCTTAGGTCGCTGTCATGAAAACACCTTGACTCAACTGGTGGGTATTAGGTAGGAATAATTATAATTAGGAAGTTTTTCATTTTTTAATTTTTTAAAAAAGTAAGTAAGTCTCTATGGCAACCAAACCAGAAATGACAGAAAAAATTCATACAGGTAGAATTGTGGGAAATAATTTACTGAACAACTTTTATACAAGTCACTTTTTCGTATACGAGGTAATTCAAAAGTTACAGGCATTATGCGCGACTTTTTTGCCACTGTGTTTATATTTTTTTAATATTATGTTTTTTTTTTTTAGACGGTGGTTGCTGCTCCACCAATTTTAAAGACTTATGCTCCATCATTGGCTTATGGATTTCACTAAATGATTTTAAATTCCAGGTTTTGAAATGTTTATGTATTGATTGGCTGTTCAAAAGTCCATTTATAATATGCCCAAATACATTAAATGTTTAACATGTTCTCAAAAACTAGTATGCAGTATTATAATTTTATTTGTATATTATGCCTAATTTGTAAATAATTTAGTAATATTTTGTTTCCTCTTTATTTATTGTTTTATTTATATGTATGATATTTAGTACCTACTGTGTAAAGTGCAAATTTTTAAAACGTTAATAAATGTTATATGGAAGATCGCTGTGTTGTATATTCCTACAAATTGTATTACCTACTATTCAATGTCTTATACAGTGTCCGCCAGTGGCGAAACCAAGGGCGCTTTAATGAATAACCGCTCTGCGTGGAAACACACAATTTTATTAACTTTCAACTCGTTATAACTCCAGAATCCTTTGACTAATCAAAATAAACGTTGTAGGTCAAACATTAGGCTTAACAATAAATAATAAATTATCAGTGCGATGAACAGTTTCGTCAGAAAATTGAAAAATGTAAATCCATGTCACCGCAAGCGCTGTAGTAATGGTTTGATTGGGTTGTTTTGAGTAATTTAATTTTAAATTAAATAGGGGTTCTCTTAATTTTTCCAATAATACCTAATATTAATTCGGTAAAAAGTTATTATAGTAGAGATTATTTAAAAAGACCGAAACCCCAACAAAACGTGCAACAAAGAACGCTACAGGGTATTCTTTGTGTTCATACAAATCAAAACAAGAATAAATTAAAGGGCATAGCCAGTTGATAATCACATAACTCTTAGTGTTCTATCTTTTACCAGGTACCCAAGCGTGTACCCGAGGAAGAGAGTCATAAACTAATATGAGGATTGAGGGTGTATTTTATATCCTTTTATAAACTGATTGATATCTGTGGTGAATGCTGGTGGGATATTGGGTCAGATCCGGAATGTATTATTTTAGAAAAGTTATGTAAAAATTAAAAATGAAACCAGTATTATTGAAATGATGTTTTATTTTACATATAATTTATAGTGAGCTAATTTATTAATAATCCTAATATTTTATATTTTTGTTTTTTATAGTTTTTATTGAAAAGGGTTAGCTTTTTCCTTCTGCCAGAACCATCCTCAGACGCGCGTTTCGCTGTATAACAGCATAACAGCTCATCAGTGAGGCTATGGGTTCTGACAAAAGGAAAAAGGATCGGTGTCTGTTTTAAAACAAAAAAATCGGTATGATACAGAGAATGAAGCCAGATGGCTCCATCTCGTGGTGCTGGTAAATAACACCAATTTCTAAGCATACCTGCGCCCTCTGACATGGACTTATCAAGCCACAAATTTTCCTCTGATATATATGATATGGTTTTATTGCCCTTTCGGTCTTACACAATCTCTACTTTAATCGGTCAATCTCCATGACTGTTGCAATATATTTCGAGGAAACATGATAATTTTAAATTAAATACCTCAAAAATTATTGAAGCGATTACAGTCAAAATACATATTTTTAAAAATGAAAATTTAAACCAAATTAAAATATTCAGGTTAGTCTTCCATTTAAAAAAACCCAACTTTTTGTGATTGGTGATTTTAAACAAATTTACGGTGGCGATTTGTTTTAGCACATGATGAATTTTGACAGTTTACTTCCTAATTTAAAGTTATTTCTAGCACTAAATAAATGGTCTACGGGTGCTCCAAAATATACGGAAAAACCCTGCATATTACAGGTTAAAGGATGTATGAAAATATAGTTTTTATCAAAAAGTAACCGTAATCCTCGTAGATGTCTTAGAATCGGTATTGAGTTAAATCAATTTAAGAACTCTGAGCTTTACTTCTTTAAAGTTCGAACTATATCGATAAAGTTAAAGAGGCCCTACCACAAATCGTTCTGTGAGGTTGGTTAGTAGGGGGTACTTTTTAAAAAAATAGTTAAATTTTTTTTGCGTTTATTACAACTTTGCCACCTGGTCATCAAATTGCAAATCTTAATTAGAAATATTGTTTTCTAAATTTTAAAAATATCGCCCGCTATACTCTTATATGGAGCGCGTTAATGAATAACCGCTCTCCGTGGAAACACACAATTTTATTAACTTTCAACTCGTTATAACTCTAGAATCCTTTGACTAATCAAAATAAACGTTGTAGGTCAAACATTAGGCATTATAATAAATATTAGATTATCAGTGCGATGAATAGTTTCGTAAAAAAATTGAAAAATGTAAATCCATGTCACCGTAAGCGCTGTAGTAATGGTTTGATTGGGTTGTTTTGAGTAATTCAATTTTAAATTAATTGGGGTTTCTCTTAATTTTTACAATAATACCTAATATTAATTCGGTAAAAAGTTATTACAAAAAAACGGAAGCTTTGCATCTGCGCAGCTCGCGTGTACCTCAGGCTTTGAAGGGATATTGATTTATAAAAAAAAACAATTTAAGTAAATCTGGGTATAATATGGAATATAGAAAGATGTAAGGCATTAGCAATACACCGCAAGAAATTATCAAAATTTCAGGACTTGCGTATCTCGGAGTGTAGATATGGAAATTGAAATTTCTAATTAAAGTTTAGTTTAAATTAAAATACAGGTTGTTTGATTTGAAATAAAAGAGTAAATTAATTTTAAAATGTGAAAAGTTGACACGTTTGTAGAGCACACCCTGTACAAAATATGGAATATTCTGAGAGACTTAGGTCTTAAATTACTTTTTATCTTTGATACCCTTGAGAATGTTTCGAATGTCTTGAGTTAATTCAATTATATTTAAAATTTTAAGGTGCCAAGTTTTTTCTTCCAAAAAAGAATATTTTTAAATAACTCGAACGGAGGGTTTAAAAGTTTATAGCATACTTGAGAAGCATGTGCATTTGTCTTGCCTTGGCCCTTTGTAGGAAAGGAAATGAATATATCAGAAAAAATGTGCTTGACTCAATGCGACGCATTATAAAAACTGTAAAACAGTAAAGCAAACAATTATGATATTAATATATTTATTTATATAATAAAAATGGTATCCACAAATTGGTACAGGAAAGTAAATAGACAACCATAACTTTAGTATTACTAAGTATAAACACATCAATAAGTATGAAAAAAATTAATAAAAGGAACGCCCAACCAAACATAATTGGAAGTACCGGGTGATCTGTTATATTTTGACCACCAACCTAACTCACTCATTTGAAGAGATATCAAAAAAACTTTAAGCAATAATGTGGTAGGATTTGTCATGAATTTTTAGGAAATGATATAAGACGAAACAAATGAATATCAAAAATGGCAAATACTTTACAATTTAATGTTTTCTTAAATGGAACACGCTGTATATTATACGCTTTTCTGGTGGAAAATTTTATTCTGTTTTCAAATATAATATATGGTTTGAATGGTCTACTTTAAGAGGTTGTGTTAATAATTACAATTTTAATAAATAACATAAGTAGTTTAAGTAGGGCTAGACAAAATAATCATGGCCTATTGAATATGCTGCAATTGTTGATATTTTACTTGACGCGGTTTTTTAGGGAACTTTGGAAAATAAAATATATTTTAAAAACAGCAATAATATATTAGAAACTCAAGCACGAGTGATCAACGAAATAAATAATATTAATACTAACCATCCCGATTGGATAACTGCGGCAATTAATAAATTAAAAACGGGGTATCAAAAATGTATTGATGCAAACGGGTGTCATATCGAGCAGTTATTATAAATGGATTGTTATTTTGTTGCTTTTGTTAGGTAATACATTGTTTTACACAAAAAAAATTTAAATATAGGTTTATCATCCACTAGTACCTAGTATCTGCAAGAATTTGTTTTTTTAATGGGGATATAGGTAAAGTTTGTCAGTTTTTGTCTTTTGTTAATATTCATATTAAATTTCATTAATTTTTTTTCTATATTTTGCTGCCAAAACTTTTACTACCTAATTATATTCTTTTAAATGAGCTCTTAAATCACATGATAGGTTGTTATTTTCTTGTATCTAGTTTATTTTTAGTGTAAGTTTAGATATTAGGAACATAAAAAGTTATTTATTATTTATTTGGATCTTGATTTTGATTAACATTAAACACAATAACTTCACTGTCTTTTATACAGGGCTGCCCAGAAGTCCCGAATAAAAGTAGTAGTAGAAGTACTCATATAACCCAGATGCAACTATCTGCAAAAAATATTTATTAAAGTAAAATTAATAAAGAAACTGCAGCATATTAATTACGACCGTACAAAAGCAAAAAAATTAGGAAAATAGTTAACATTTTGGCAACACCGCCATAGATTCAAGCAAAACTTGGGCTCAATACATACCTACATGTTTACATAAAGAATCTATGGCTTTGCTGTGCACAATAACTAGCGGACACCTTGTAAATCTCTTAAATCCTATAATTGTGCCATATTATATTACTACATTAGTAAGAAGTTATATAGCAACCATGGGTATTTTTCGATCTTATTTAAAGCCAGACGACTTTTTTAACTTACAAAATAAAAATCCTAATAGTTGTATGCGGAAAGCTCTTAAAAACGTTTTATCTTATTATATTGTGCTAATAAATATACATAGGCTCTAAAATATAATTACATTATATAAAAATATTTTCAATATAATACAGCTTAATTTACGGCAATATTAATTATTAATTTAACCTGGACGGCGCCGGCGGCAAGTTTTCAAATAGTATCTACATACTATTTTTAACAAGAATAGTTTGCCTGTACACAACTTATATCTAGTAGACAAACAAAGACGTAATAACAATTAATTGCCGCACATTCAATACGCCATTATTATTATTTTGTACACGCCAATAATGTTATTTATTAAAATTGTAATTATTAACACAACCCTTTAAGATAGAACATAAAAACCATATATATTTGAAATTAGAATAAAATTTCTAATCAGAAGACCGTATAATATATAGGGTGTCCTATTTAAGAAAACATTAAATGTTAATGTAAAATATTTGCCATTTTTAATGTTCATTTGTTTCTTCTTATATTATTTCCTAAAAATTCACGAAAGGCCCTACAACTTTAGTTCTTAAAGTTTTTTGATATTTCTGCAAATAAATGAGATAGGTGGGTGGTCAAAATATAACAGATCACTCGGTACAAAGAAGTTATTATAAATGTATCGGTAACGAGCATATTAAAAATTGTTTTAAACAGCTAGGTACTTACTTGAAGAACTGAATTTTGGTCTTTGCCCCACAATTGTTACATAGCAACACCTTGCACTTAAAGGCACTGCACTGTAACCTAAATAAACCTAAACTATAAAATCCTAAACTAGTAAACAGTTATTAACGAAAATTCTACTAAATATAATAAAGAACAAAAATAACGCCCACAAATCTCACAATACACACGCCAAACACTGTGTGTATAAAGAATAAAGAGTTCACCGGCTCTGGACAAGGTAAACGTCAATTTTAGGGGAATATCAAAAAAAATGTAGAAATCCGACGTACTGCGCATGAGTAAAACTTCCGCGAAAGGAATTTGAAGGTGCATACCGGGGACATTTTTAATCAAAATTTAGCAAGGAGAATCACGTAGCCCGAGTTAAAAAAAAGTAAATATTAAAAATTAGAATCAACAAATGGAATCAAGGAAGACAAAAAAATGTTATTTAAATTGTCACAAACTCTTTGGGTAGAATTTTTATCATAATAATAATTACTATACAAAACAAATAGTAGGTTATTAGGCATTGAACTATAGCATTGATGCGACAAATCTCGCATACAAATAATTTAATTATACTTAAAAAACGCGATTATTTTAAACAATGTAACCATTACCTTCCTAAAAAGTAGGTAGGGAATACATTATTAAATAGAGGATAATCCGGACAATCGATATGAACAGTTGATCGATTTTGAATGGACAGTTGGAGAGTTTTTGATCAGATGTACCTTATTTTTGTTAACTCAAATTGCAGAGTGGAAGTGATAAACTTTTTAATTTTTTTTAATTTCACGACTGTTGGTGTGTTGCCATCTTTTAGTTTGTACACCCTGGCGTTTATTGTGTAATTTAACCACCGGGAAGTACGAAAAAGGACCCTTCCTATTAACTTGAACTAACCTATTAGATGACAGTGTAATTGCTAATATATTGTTTTTGACGCCGAGTCATTTATATACACTACATTCATACGGTATAGGGATAATTATTACAATACGACAAGCCCAAACCAGGGGTCAAGAAGGAAATCTTTTGACCCCTTACCTCAATTTTTTTTTCCAGATAACTTTGTACGTGTTTTTTAAAATTCATGCTCCTATAAAGACCGTTCGAATGAATAAGGCCCCTGCTCCTTGGTCGAATTTTGCCATTAAAAAACTTATGTCTGATAGGGATCAAGCGTATATGACTTATAAAAAAGATCGCACAAATATGAACTGGCTATGATATAAAGATCTTCGGAACCTTACTCTCGCGGCTACAAATAGGAAAAACAGACCTTACTTAAGGTTCAATGGAGAAATGGAGAGCAATGAGTTGTGGAAAAAAATGAGAAAGATAAACGTTACGCAAAGTTCACATACAGAATTGCTTGAATCTTTGAACGATACAGAGAGATTAAATGATTATTTTCTTTCTGTATTTAATAATAATATAATTGCTGATAAAGTAACTTTAGAATTTTATAACAATAATATTTACGATCATCAAAACAGTGTTAACTTTTCAGTCATAGAATCTGTTGCTGTTCATAAGGTATTGCAGAGCATAAAGTTCAACACATCCATGATGGTATAAGTTTGCAAATGGTAAGACTATGCACCCCGTTGTTGCTTAACCATATAACGCATATAATAAATTGCTGTTTAGAGATAAGTTACTCTCCTAAAGCTTGGCGTTGTGCGGTGGTGTGTCCTGTAACGAAATGTAATTATTCGGTGGACTATAAAGACTTACGACCCATAAGTCTGTTACCAATTTCAAGTCAAATTTTAGAAAAGTAGTATACATGCAACTTACTGAACTCCCATAACTTAATGCCTAATAACCAATCCGGTTTTCGAAAGGGACTACTGCTTTATTAAAAATGCTAGATGATATAATAGGAGCGATGCACGAGAGAAAGGCAAGTGTGCTTGTTTTGTTGGATCTGTCGGAAGCGTTCGATTCTGTGAATCACGAATTGTTGATCGCAAACTTGAAATATTTTAGTCTGATTGATGTTCCACTTTAATTTTTCAAGATAGAAATGCCGATTTTCTCTTGATTTTTCTTAATAAAAATATATTAAAAATATAAGCATTGTATTCTTCATTAAATTATGCAACATTATGTTAGGAATCGTTTTTTTCTATTTTCAATAATAAAGTGGTGGGAGAAGGTGAAACTTTTTTTCTTTCAAACGCTGATATCGCTGCTTTGGATAAACCGATTTTATTCAACTTGGTCTTGAAAAAAAGCCCTTCTTTTCGTCTACACGTAGATCTATTAACTATACCATATTAATTCTGACGGTGGCCACTAGATGGCGTTTTTCCGTAATTCCTTAATGAATAAGGATTTTCTCAAAAAAATCAAATGTTATGATATGACTTTTTCACCATATTTTATTTTAGGCTTATAAAGGCTATTAAATAGTGGAATAAAAAATCCAGGTCCGTATTTAAAATAAAAAAGTTGATGATGGTCGCTCGAACCCGAAACGTCGGATTAAAAAACTAACCCCATCAACTTGTAGAGGAGGAAAAGTTACTATCAGGAACTGAAAACCGCAACGTGATATCTTTTGTTAAACTAGAGATTCAATTGATAATTAATGTTTTAAAAAATGGCCTATTTTTCCATATTAATTATTATTATCCCTAATTTCTGTAGTTTGGACCTGGATTTTTTATTCCACTATTTAATAGCCTTTATAAGCCTAAAATAAAATATGATGAATAAGTCATATCATAACATTTGGTTTTTTTGAGAAAATCCTTATTCATTGAGGAATTACGGAAAAACGCCATCTAGTGGCCACCGTCAGAATCAATATGGTATACTTAATAGATCTACGTGCAGATGAAAAGAAGGGCTTTTTTTCAAGACCAAGTTGAATAAAATCGGTTTATCCAAAGCAGCGATATCAGCGTTTGAAAGAAAAAAAGTTTCACCTTCTCCCACCACTTTATTATTGAAAATAGAAAAAAACGATTCCTAACATAAAGTTGCATAATTTTATGAAGAATACAATGCTTATATTTTTAATATATTTTTATTAAGAAAAATCAAGAGAAAATCGGCATTTCTATCTTGAAACCCCTAGCGGTCATTTTTCGAACTTGAAAATAATTTCCAGCAATTTCTCTTGGCCGCTTTTATCGATAGATATTTTTTCCCAAAGTCCTAGTGTTATTACTTTCTGAGATATAGCCGATTACCTCCTTAGGTGGAACACCCGGTACTTTCGAAATTTACAATGGCTTAACATGGAGAATACATTTAAATCTCATCTCGTTAGTTTTACCCTCAGGGTGCTTGTTGGATGCTTCTCTTTACTTGCGTCATAAACTGTCTAATAGAATAGATCAGCAGCAGAGAACAGTTCGTAATAGTAAGTCAACCCTGACTTTACCCCGTCATAAAACTGCATTTTCTCAGAGAAGCTTTTCTTACAATGCTGACCATTATTATAATTCTTTGGGCACTAATTTGAGGAAGTATTGTGTGAAAGCTTTTAAAAAGGGAGCTAAACAGTATTTTTTGGATAAGCAGATATAAAAAACATTATACAGTGTGAACATAAAGTAAGGAACAAATTCATTATTTAATAATCTAAAAATTCTCGGACACGTATATAATAATTTTCAATTGCGCATATTTTGACATATAAACTTGTTATACAGAGTAACTCATGTAGTAGATATGATGTTATCGACGATTTTTTTAAATGGAAACCCCTATATTTTGGTTCAGATTTGTAATCTTCAAGAATAGCTGATTTCAAAAACATTACACACTTAGGGCCTAAAATTGATAGTTTCGTAGCTACAGAATAGAACAAATAATTTTATTTAAGATACATTTTTTTAAAAGTAGGCTTATTTGCTGTTATGTAACTATGGTATTTAGATAATGACATTATGCTGTCATTATATTGAATTTTTCTAGTAAGTTTAGAAGAAGTAATAAAATTAATTTTCATATTTAGTTACTATGCGTTTATTTCCCACACAAAGAATAGAAATTCTTAGGATGATTGGAGATGGTGATAGGATTTGTACCCAACAAGAAGTTTGCATTTTGTTCAACGCTAAGTACCCAGAAAGACCAATTACTAGATCAACTGTGAGTAAACTTGGAACAAAATTTCAAGAAACGAGTTCTGTGGAAGATCTTTCCAGGAAAGGCCGTCCAGCTATTCCGGATGATAAAAAATTAAATATTTTATCGGCTATAGAAGAAGATCCCCATAACAGCGTCCGCCAGATTGGCATAGATCATGAGGCGGCTGCTATGACCGTTCATAACCTATTAACGGTAGAAAAATGGCACCCGTTTAAAATCCGACTGGTTCATGAGTTGAATAAAGATGATTCAGATCGTAGGATGGAGTTTTGTCAAATATTAATGGAAAGATGTAATGCAGATCCTTTGTTTGCTGAAAATATTCTATTTTCGGATGAATCTACTTTTAAATTAAATGGTGAAGTAAACCGGCAAAACTGTAGATAATGGGCACAAGAAAATCCCAGATGGATGCGTGAGCATCATACTCAATATCCTTAAAAAATTAATGTTTGGGCGGGTATAGTGAAAAACAAAATTATTGGGCCATATTTTTTGACAACAATGTAAACGGGCTAAATTACCTTCAGTTTCTTCAAGACTTTTTTATCCCTACGCTAGTTAACTTATATCCGAGTAGAAATAATCCTGCAATTCTAGATAAAAATTTGTGGTACCAACAAGACGGCAAACCTCCACATTATGCAGCAGTAGTGCGCCATTATGTCAATCAAATTTTTCCGAACAAGTGGATTGGAAAACGTGGGCCTATTAAATGGCCGCCTAGGTCTCCAGACCTTACACCACTGGACTTCTTTTTGTGGGTTCACCTGAAAAGTATTGTTTATAAAATAAGACCTGCCAATATTGACGATTTAAAAAATATCGAATGACAACAGAATGCAGGAATATTTCAGAAGAAACCATAATAAAAGTCCAACAAGAGTTTATTGATCGCTTGGGGTACTGCCAGGCACAGGAAGGAGGACAATTTCAACACTTAATTAAAATATTACTTAAATAGCGTATTTAATTTTATTTTTCTAAATTAAAAATACTTTTAAAAAAATATTTTTTTTACCCTGTAGCTACGAAACTATCAATTTTAGGCCCTAAGTGTGTTATGTTTTTGAAATCAGCTGTTCTTGGAGATTACAGATCTGAACTAAAGTATAAGGGTTTCCATTTAAAAAAATCGTCGATAATGTCATGTCTACTACAAGTTATCCTGTATAATAAATTTATAAGTCAAAATATGCGCAATTAAAAATTATTATAACGTGTCCGAGGATTTGATGAAATGTTTTTAGATTATTTAATAATGAATTTGTTCCTTACTTTATGTGCACACTTTATATTTAAAATGCTAGAATAATGACAAAAATAACTTCGCCTATAATTAGTCATTCCTACTGTTATCTAGGATTTGTTACTTGTTAGTTGAGTATGTTTCTTTATTTTCTCCTTAAACCTATATTATATTATTTTGTTATATATTATCTATATTTATTTATATATGTAAATCGTCTATGGGTTAAGTGTTAGAATAACTCTATGATATGGGCTAAACTTCGCCCCTAATATTATAATCTCAATTTTGCAATATTGCAAATAAACACGTTTAATAATAATAATATTATTAATTTTGTAAGTTGTTCAGAGTTTATGGTTTTTTCTCTAATATTTCCTTTCGACCCTCAACGACTTTCCTCTATGTATAAAGCCCAAATTTGACAACCGCTGCATCATCTACTCTTAATACTGGTCGTCACACATCTGATGGGACTTTGCTCTTAAACCCTAATACTGCTGAAGTCCCACCAAAGAGACAAAAATACATAAATATTATTATCTGTTTTATGCTTTCCATGTTCCTAGGTTCTATATTAATTAGGTAAGTACTTGTTTTAGTGTTTTTTTTTTTAACGTGTTTTTGCCTTCTTTATATAAACATAGCATACCTAACCTACAAATAAATTAGTAATTTTAAAAGGATTTTATTGTATAGCATAAAATGTTGTAGTACTATTATACCATTAAATACTTTTAAGTTATATTTCGTGTGAAAATTTATATTAAATTAATTAATAACAAACAGTTTTATAATGACAATTTTTGACATAGGAGTTATTGTTTTTAACTTATATTTTGTTGTAGGTGATTAGCCATGTCCACCAAAATAGTAGGAGTAGTCGCATACTACAACTAGCTCTGCAAGCAGCACAAATAGAAGACGATTGCGATTACGCTGATTCTAATGATCGAACATCTTTTTCCACTAACATGACGCAAAGTACTATAAAAAAATACCACTCCTTTTCAAGATGTTCCAAGTAGAGAAAGCGAAGGATCAGGTGTAACACTGGCTGCCGCAGTACTTACGCAGAGCGAAAATTTAACAAACATTGATAATTGTTCTGAAAAAAAAAAGAAAATATTGGAACTCAAAATAAACAAATCGAGTACACTGAAGACGAAGAGGCCTCTGATATTGAAAACTGTTTTGAGGATTCCGGATCAGAATATTAACCATCAGGGGGTGAGAATGAGGAACTAATCAGAACTGAAAATGAGGAATTAATCAGAACTGAAAATAAGGAATTAATCAGAACTGAAAATGAATATACATCAGACGAGGCAGGTGAAAATGAATAACTCAACCAAAATTCTAATCCAGAAGTCGAAGGTCGAGAAAATCAAAAACGAAAAAGTATAGGCCAGGCTAATTCTGGAACATGGAAAAGAATTAAAAATGCCGACTTAAGACTTCATGGTAAACCGTATACTGGATTTAAAAAGAATGACAATAAAATTTACAAACAAATTGCCCCAAAAGAACAAAGAAAGATAGGCCCAAAATGCAATGGTCACCCGTAGAAGCTGACCAAAAGTGGAAAAGGCGGACCACGACAAGCGTTTCAATGCTCCGAAATATCTGATGATCAAAGAGAAAGTTTGTTCCATTAGTTTTGGAATCTAAATTCTTGGGAAGCGAAAAAATCATTTGTAAGAGGTTTAGTTACCAGTAACGCCTAAATACAGGCGCACATTAACAACCAAAAAACGACTTAAGAGAGTTACTTTGAAATATTATGTGATTGTGAATAATTTAGGATATGATTCAATTCAGCATAAAGCAAAAAAAGAAGTTTGCAAAATAATGTTTTTGGCAACATTTAATATTGGGGAAAAAACAATACAGAAGTGGATAACAGATAAAAGCAATCTAGATCAAATCGTCAGTAACGAGCTTGGCCAAGAGTTAATAGAGCAAAGTCAAAGTTGTTCTAAAGATGTAGGGGAATTTCTTTCAAGTCTAGCAAAGCTAGAATCTCATTATTGCAGGCCGTCAAGTACGAAGCTCTACTTGTAGCCTATTTGGGATAGCTAGCTATAGGCATGTTTATCGGACCTATCAAAGAAAATGTACAGAAGAGGGCGAAACATCGGCATCTTGGACCACATTTTTTAAATTATTTAAAAAGTTTAACTTAGAAATATGGACACCGAAAAAAGATCAGTGCAATGTTTGCTCAGGGTACAAAATGGGTTTAATAAAAGAAGAAATATACCAGGCACATCTTGCTAACAAAACAGGAGCGCGACAGGAAAAAGAAAAGGACAAAACAGACTGTCAAGAAAATCAAGGGACTTTAACTTTTACGGTAGATCTCCAAGCAGTACTTCTATCTCCCCGGCTAAATGCTGCAGCAAATTATTATAAAAGAAAATTAAAAGTGCATAACTGGACCTACTATAACCTGGAAAACCATAAAGTAGTCTGTTTTGTCTAGCACGAGGGCGAGGGCGGTCTTGAAAGTAACATTTTTGCAACTATAGCAACAAAATTTTTAACCCAAGAAATTGAGAAACTTCATCCTTCAACAATCATTATTTGGAGCGATGGATGTTGCTTCCAGAACAGAAATGCAAAGCTATCAAATGCACTACTCAGTATTTCCAAGAAGTTTTCAGTTACCATTGAACATAAATATCTAGAGGTTGGTCATACCCAAATGGAGGTGAACTCGGCTCATAGCTTGATCGAACGGAAACTGGGTCGCCGAAAGGAAATTTATCTGCCATCAAATTATATACATATTATAAAAGAAGCAAGAAAAAAGTCCTTTTCCCTATGAAGTCGTTAAATTAACACAAAGATTTTTATAAATTTAATTCTAAATATTATTCTAGTATCAGGCCCGGAAGAAACGTGGGGGATCATGTGGTAACCGATATTTGCGCACTTCAGTACAAACCAAATGGAATAATTTCCTATAAATTGCAGTTCTCGGATGCCTGGAGTGAACTACCCCAACGTCAGCGCCTATCCATCAACGATGATGAATATTCTTGCCTCAATGAAGGTCCCTGTCCAATCGAAGCGAGTAAATTTGCTCATTTACAGGAACTAAAAGATCTGCAGATCTTTTTATGAAAATTTGTTGCACAAATATAGTAGTTTTCCTATTCAGTGCGCAAAGTTATGTTTTCCCGCACGCGAAAGCAGTTAGACGAACGACGCGAAGCGGAGTTCGGATAAGCTTTAAGTGCGGGAAAACTACTTTGCGCACGTGTTAGGAACAATATTTTTTCTACGAGTGAAATAACTATATATTTTTTTAATTTTAAATTTTTATTGACATCAAAAACAACTATATCCCCCTTTGTTCGCACCATTTGGAAAACAACTCGTACTGTTTCTCGTATTTTTCTCGCGATTTGGCAGGCAGCAATTGCAAACTAGCCATGTTGGCGGCTTCTAGGACATCTTCTGGAAGTTCTTCTTCAGTGATATCCATTTTTAAAACAGTTTTTTTTATTTTAAATAGGTGAAAATGCCAGTGAAAACTTTGAAGAAGACCTCTAAACTGACATGAAAGCGTTGTATGACAATGTATTTTGGTTGCTAAGGGAACAAACCGCATTTGACACAAAAATACTTGATTTTTTTTAACTTGAACAAAATTAGAGGAAAATATAATAATGCAGATTTCAAAAAAATTTTGAGCCGCACGGCACAATACTTCGGTATAGTTTATAAGGCAACACATAAACCACCTGTCAACTTTGTCTTGTTACAATATTTTTGTATAAATATCTAAAAAAATTATAAAATATAAGAAAAAAACGCGTCTATAATATGGTAATTTTGCTTTAAAATAAGTGTGCGGGAAAAAAAATTTCCCGCACAGTGTGCGGGAAAGTGCTACTTTGCGTATGCAAAAGTGTGCGCAAAGTAGCTTCTTTGCGGTCACTCGTAGAAAAAATTATTTTAGGCATTTTAAGACTGAAGACATTACGTGTGCTTTGAATTTATTTTTATATTACCTAGCTATTACTTAAGAAAAAGCTATGTTAAAAATATTCGCTTTTCAGTTTAAGACATTTTTACTAACCAAAATATACACAGTGTGTAAAATGTCCGGGACCGGTTAATTATTTAGGAAATGGCGCACAATATAGAAAAACTACCAGTATAAAAGTTGTAGACCTTAAAAAATCTATAAAACTAGGACACCTGTAATTATACAGGGTGCCTCAAACAGTCATGGTAAACAAAACTTTGGTTCATTTAAATGGAATGACCCCTTTTAATCACGTTTTCTGATTCCTCTAAATATTCTAAACCATAATTATGAAACATGTCATATGGCTAAACCCATTAGTTTAAGAAATAATTTGAATTAAAGGACATAAATACAACAGGTAAGATATTACCTACATCTTGCACTTTTACAAGCTGGTAGCAGAATGTTTTGCGTAAAACTGTAGAAAAACCCAAAAATTGTACTAAATGTACCCATGCAAGTTTTGTCAAAAATTTAATAGCAATTAAATTAAATACAAGCAGTAAAATTATTAACAAATTTACAAGAACAAAAATAGTCGTTATTTAATTAAATATTGAAAATGTCCCCCTCCCACAGTTTGACAATAAGCTAGGTTATAATAAAATTTGTCAATGACGTCTTGTAACATTTCTTGGTTAATAGATTTACATTCTTCAATAATTCTTCTACTCAATTCGTTCAGATCTGCAGGCTTTGTCACATACACTTTTTTTAGTTGTCCCCAGAGAAAATAATCAAGAGGCGTTAAGTCTGGCGACTCAGCGGGCCATTCTATGGAGCCCCTTCACCCTATCCAGCGGTTAGGAAAAGTATTATTTAAGTAAACTCTTACAGCTCGCCCAAAATGAGAAGGAGCTCCGTCCTGCCGAAACCACGTATGTCGTAATAGTGGTCCTACTGTATTGGTTATTGCTGGCACAATTTGATTTTGCAGCATATGGAGATAATATTCTGCATTCAAATTCTCCTCTATAAAGAAAGGTCCCACTAATCTATTGCCAATAATATCGGCCCACACATTTACTTTCTAGGAGGGTTGAGTTTCTCACATTCAATGTGGGTTCTGATCAGCCCAATAACGACAATTATGTCGATTGACATTCCCGTTTAACATGAATGTTGCCTTATCCGAAAAAACTATTTGATTAAAAAAATTCTTATTTTCTTTCTGTTTTTGTATCATTACTTCGCACAATTCCATTCTACGTTCGAAATCGTCTTCTGATAAGTCCTGGACTATTTTATAGGGGTAAAAATTACTGTTTTTTAAAATAATTTCAACTGATTTGAAATATACATCAACTTGGGTAGCAGCTTTTCTCAACGACAAAAATGTGGATCCTGAACAAAATGAAGTAATCTCTTTAATTTTTTTTCATCACTAGTTGCCGATTTTGGTTTTCCGGATCGAACTTTATCTGTGCAACACCCGGTTTCCTCGAATCTTTGAACTGTTCTCACAACTGTAGATTTTGATATAGGCTGTCGGTTTGGAAAAGTTATATTGAAAAATTGCTTTGTTTCGGTAAATGATCTTTGTCGGTCTCCAAAACCTCTTGATCATTAGTAAAGTTATACGTTCCCTTTCGTTTAGAGACATCTTCAAAAATTATTATGACAGCGACGCAAAACATTCTGGTACCAGCTTGTAAAAATGCAAAATGTAGGTAATATCTTACCTGTTGTATTTATGTCCTTTAACTCACATTATTTCTTAAACTATTGGGTTTAGCCATATGACATGTTTCATAATTGTTGTTTAGAATGTTTAGAGGGATCAGAAAACGTTATTGAAAAGGGGTTATTCCATTTAAATAAACTAAAGCTTTGTGTTTACCATGACTGTTTAAGGCACCCTGTATAATTACAGGTATCCTAGTTTTATAGATTTTTTTAATACCTACAACTTTTATACTGGAAGTTTTTTTTATATTGTGCGCCATTTTCTAAATAATTGACCGGTCCGGGACTTTTTACACACTATGTATAATTTACTTAATAAAATCATGGGAAAAATTTCTTCCGTTGTGAAAGGAATTTCTTCCGCGTTACTTCGGAATATTATCCATATTCCCGTAAAAAAATTTAAAAATACATCAAACTTGATAATATAGCGATTCAAAGGAAACAAGAAACCCTATTCAAAAGTTTAAAATTAAAATAATCTAATTAAAATAGTCTGCATGTCTGCATGGTATTTGACCAAACATTTAACAAATTAAAAACGTGTCTCCTTGCTGTAATACCAAGTATTTTTAATTAATAAAAGAAACTTATCCAACGACTGATGTTAATAAAATCAGATGACTGATTGGCACGATACCCAATAGAGCTAGCGTCCTTAGAAATGCATTATAATATGGCACACAGAAGTTAATAAAATTTAAGTCGCTAGAGAAATATATTTGATTTATGAATATCGCGGGATCCTGAATCCTGGAATTGTATTTTATAGTCACCAATACATTGCAGATCCATTCACTAATATTATTAAGAAGAAAGCGCTATATGGAATACTAAGAATACCATAGGTATTAAAAGAAGACGGCAGAACTAAATAGGAAACATTATCTTTAAACATAGCCAGTGGTAAGTTAGCTACGTATCAGACTCACACTATACAGTGTGGCCCAAATTGGGCCTACATGTATGGGGATCTTCGAAACTATAGAAGATAGAGAAACGGTTAAATAGGGAAAGTTTTTGACAATTATATTTCTAACAGAAAACCGTTTAGTACGCGGCCCTATCTTTTTTGGTTTTTGAAATATAATGAAAAAACCAAAAAGATGTATTTTCGAAAATATGCTGTAGATTTCTTATTATTCACTATTTTGGCAATCTGTAAAAACATTTTTAAAGCAACTTTTTAAGTAGATTTCAGTTCAGCAATTTAATTTTGAACACGACGTTTCAGTTATTTTATACCATCATCAGGTTAATTTTTTCTTATGAGCGCCATATTGTATTTTATACTTAAAAGGTAGCTTATGACGTCAGCTTTTCAACGATGTATTATTTGTTGGAAAATAAATGAAATTGACTTGAAAAATAAAAAAAATTAATTTTCGCAACACGTCAAATTTGAGAAGAACACATGAGGCAGGGTTAAATTTGTTTAAAATATCATAATATTATAATACATTATTTTATTTTTTCCTTATGGTTAAAAATCTCATATTAACATTTCAAATAAAGAAAACTAAAAACGCAATGAATAATAATTATTGTTTTGAAAAGAAAATAAGAAAAAATATCTAACTTACTATACTTATTCGAAATGTTGGCCGTTTTTATTAATACATTTTTGACACTTTTTTAACACAGTATTGATGACCCTGCGAAGCGTGTTGCCATTTATGCTCGTAAACACATTCCTCACTCTCTCTTCTAATTCTTGTACAGATTCCGGGGGTTCAAACTCATATACTTCATTTTTTACATAACCCCATAAATAAAAATCGAGAGGAGTTATATCAGGGGATCTAGCAGGCCAATTAACTGGTCCGCCGTTTGAAATTAATTTGTCATAAAATATCTGTCTTAAGAGAGTTTGAACTTCCCGAACATTATGTGCGGGACAACCATCTTGTTGAAACCAAATATTATTCAATTGATCTTGAGGAACTCTTGCTCTAATTGCCGGTAATATTTGATCTTCTAACAGCTCCAAGTATCTTTGGCCATTCAACGTATGATTATAAAAGAATGGTCCTATAAGTATGTTGTCTAAAATGTAAGGAGAAAAGTAAAGCTGGGTTACCTAATACCTGCTATGTATTTAGCAAGCTAGGTGACATTATTTACCATACATACCACACCATACATTAAAACCAAATCGGGTTTGCAGTCTTCGTTGAGCCAATTGGTGAGGGTTTTCTGTTGCCCAAAAATGATGGTTATGTCTATTAAATACCCCGCAGTTGGTAAAATGTGATTCATCGGTCCAAATTACAAGACGACTGAAATCATGATTTTGTTCGCATTGATTCACATACCAATTTGAAAACTGCATTCTTCTTGGATAATCCGTTTCTCGTTAACCCTGAACTATAGTTGGCTTGTATGGTCGATATTTATTTTCCTTAAGGACTCTTTGTATGGTACTTCGCGGGGTTGGTAAGTCTCTTGCCGACGCTCTTGTAGATGATGTCGGAGCGGCATTAAAATAGGCTCTGACATTTTCGTCACGCTCGTTATTACCTGCTTTTTCGTAACTCTTGGGCCGCGGTTTTTCAAAACTTCCATGGTTTCTCAGGTTCATAACAATTTTTGGAAAAAGTCTGACACTTGGCTGCGGTCTTTCAGGAAAATTTTCAAAATACCTTTCTAATGCAAGGTTTGCATTTCTGTTGCAATGAATGTAACATTCTAGCAAATCAAATTTTTCTTCGTGAGAAAAACGCAATGCCATTTTCTTTTAAATTCAGAATACACAAATAAATCGTTATTATTAGATAATAATAATAAAAACTATTATACTTTTACTCGTTCTGACAAGTAATATTTTTGTTTCATTTTCAAACGGTAGTGGTTGGTCATAGGCTACTGGATTTTATTTTTGATTCATAGGTTATTGTAAGGTCATAGGCTACTGGATTTTATTTTTGATTCATAGGTTATTATAATATTGTTGATTGAAACAATGCAAGCAGTGTTTTGTGAATACTACAAAATGTAAACCTTTTAATTGGTATTCAATTTAGGGAGTTATAGTGCAGTTGTCAAATTTGACGTGTTGCGAAAATAAATTTTCTTTATTTTTCAAGTCAATTTCATTTATTTTCTAACAAATAATACATCGTTGAAAAGCTGACGTCATAAGCTACCTTTTAAGTATAAAATACAATATGGCGCCCATAAGAAAATATGAACCTGATGATGGTATAAAATAACTGAAACGTCGTGTTCAAAATTAAATTGCAGAACTGAAATCTACTTAAAAAGTTGCTTTAAAAATGTTTTTACAGATTGCCAAAATAGTGAATAATAAGAAATCTACAGCATATTTTCGAAAATACATCTTTTTGGTTTTTTCAACATATTTCAAAAACCAAAAAAGATAGGGCCGCGTGCTAAACGGTTTTCAGTTAGAAATATAATTGTCAAAAACTTTCCCCATTTAACCGTTTCTCTATCTTTTATAGTTTCCAAGATCCCCATACATGTAGGCCCAATTTGGGCCACACTGTATACAGGATATTTTTAATAAGTCTCCGATATTTTACAGGACAATTCCTCAGTTATTTATAAGGTGAAAAGTTCATATAAGCTTGGGTCCGCAAGCCCTTTATTATTATATTTACAGGGTTTTAAAAATTTATTTTTATTTTGGTTTTTCGTAAATAATTTTTGAAACAATGTCTATATTTGGACGAAAATTGATATTTGGGGATTTTTTGATATGAGAAATTTAAATCTCATCTCAGTTTTGCCCTTAGTTATAGGGGGCGCCACCTAAAGGTCCTTCTCTCTTTTGGGGAGTCACAACTTGTTTGTGCATATATGTATCACATTTTCTAGAAGAAAAATCGATTCCTCTATCATTATTACGTGAAAATGGTATGCTCGTCAAAAGTCGCTACAAGCAGCCGTTTTTGAGATATTTTGATATAAATTAATCGATGCATGTGTTTGACAAAAAGTGAAACAATTTTAAAATCTTAAAAAGAAAAGTATATGCCAATGTTTATCTTCTGTCATGTCATAAATAATATCTTGACGCATAGTTAAATAGTTTTATTATTTATGTATGTTGACATATATTTTACATACGGACTGCATATGAGGCTCAACGTTTGTATCAGGAGCGCTATCCGGACCGCACAACTCCTACTTCAAAAACGATTTCAAAAATTCAAGCTCGGTTGGGGGAAACAGGAAGCCTCGAGAAAGCTACTCATTTGTCGGGTGCACACCGGGTAAGAAACCGAGGAAGCAGTTCTTAATCTGGTAGAAGAACACCCGGAAACAAGCACCAGAAAAATAGCGCTGACGTTAAACATTTCTCATGTTCTGGTATGGAAAATTTTAATTGATAAATTGTTATATCCCTACCACATTCAAAGCGTTCAGGCACTCCTCCCTCGTGATTTTCCATTACTTATTAACTTCTGTCGTTGGTTTCTTCAATGCCTTATTCAAAATCCTTTATATAAAAATCAAATCCTGTTTACCGACGAAGCAAATTTCTCACGCAACGTTATACGCAATTTTCACAACAATCATTTGTGGCCAGAGGAAATCCCGCATGCGACACAGGAATCACATTTCCAAGAACAGTTCTCTCTTAACGTGTGAGCAAGAATCATTTTCTTGAAGAAGATTTGTCTATTATACTGGAAGATGTGCCGCTTAGACTACGAAATGAAATGTGATTTGCATGATGGTGCCCCGGCACATTTTAGCAATTTGGCTCCAAAATTTTTAGATCGTAATTTCGGTAACCCTTGGATAGCTCAGGAAGGGCCTCAATCATGGCCCCCTAGGTCACCAGATCTTAACAGTTTGGATTTTTTTCTTTGGGGATATCTAAAATCCTTACTTTACCAGACACCCATCCAAAATGAAGAAGAATTAAGAAATCGAATAATTGACTCTTGTAGAATGATTCAAAATACTGCAGGAATTTTCCAAAGAATGCGCAAATCAATGAGAAGGAGATTGGATGCATGCATATATCAAGAAGGTGGACATTTCCAACATTTATTGTGATTTTGAGTTAGTTTTATATCTAGTGTTTCGTTGTTTATTGTTGTTTAAAAATTACCGTTTGAAATGTTTCTATATTCATTCTTAAAATTGTTACACTTTTCTGCATCGATTAATTTAAATAAAAATATCTTAAAACCGGCTGCTTGTAGCGACTTTTGACGAGCATACCATTTTCACGTTAAAATGATATAGTGGAATCGATATTTCTTCTAGAAAATGTGATACATACATGCACGAAAAAGTTGCGATTCCCCAAATGAGAAAAGACCTGTAGGTGGCGCCCTCTACAATTGAGGGCCAAACTAAGAATAAATTGGAATTTCTCATATTAAAAAATCCTCAAATACCAATTTTCGTCCAAATATAGACATTATTTCAAAAATCATTTACGAAAAACAAAAATAAAAATAAGTTTTTTACACCCTGTATCTCAAAAACGAAGGGCTTGCGGACCCATGCTTATAGGAACTTTTCACCTTATAAATAACTGAGGAATCGTCCCGTAAAATATCGGACACTTATTAGATAACGCCCTGGATATGCCTTTAGATGTTAGTTAAATCCTATTTTATTTTTTATTGCCTTTAAACTTTGAGGAACTTTGTTATATTCAATTAATCCATTATGAGTTATAGCAGTTTTAGTTCTTGTCTTGCTCGTACAATTAAAAAAAAATTGATTTTTAGAACGATTAATATTGAAGTATTTTGTTTCATTATAAATAAGTTCAGTATTTGTATTATGCAGATAATTATTTAATACTTAAATTTATTTTGACGTCTTTGCAATTTCTCTAATTTATATTTTTTAGTTTCTCCCCACATACAGGGTGTCCAAAAAGTAATGGGACACAGAGCAACAGCAGATTCCTTAAGGCGAAATAATGCGATTTATTTAAACTTGCCTTATCCCAAAATTGATAACAACCAAGATACAGGGTGTCAAAGTTTTAATTTTGTTTTCGTTTTTTGCGATTATTTCTTAACGAAACGACATAGCAGCACAAAACTAAGGCTTTTAGAGTTTCTTGAGGTGAGGAATTCAAAATTGTCCATAGTTTTTGTGTAACCAGTAGAGGGCGCTATCTACGGCATGCCTCGCTCATTTTAGCTGGCATAACTTTATTTGGGCTCCTTATATCGATCCGACTAATAAACAAATAAGTTACTTTACTTCTTCTACATCAAAAACGTATAACTTATTGACGTCGCTAGGAGCAACCATTTTCGAGATAATGGCATTTCATGTTTTTAATGCAAGAATGCTAAAATATTTAAAGTAATTGTGAATTCGTATTAGTGTTATTTATCACAGCCGAATAGAAGGCAAAATATTTATGACCGACTAGGAGGAACTGGTTCGTTTCGACAAAAAAAGAGGTTTCGAGCAGTCCAAAAAATATAACACCAGAACAGGAAGAAGAGATTTTAGTTCGTGTAGCTGAAAATCCAGAATTGAGTTCCAGGAGATTGAATGCAGCTACAGGTGTAAGTAAATCTTCAATTGTTAGAATATTTCACGATGAAGGCCTGTACCCATACAACTTTATACCCGTACAGTGTTTACTGCCGCCTGATCTTCCAGCCAGGCTTCAGTTTTCTCATTTCTTCCAAAATCTGCAAAATACATATCCAATGTTTCTAAATCGTGTGTGGTTCACGGACGAGGCGACATTTACTCGACGGGGTGTATTCAATTACCGAAACAGACATGCGTGGGAAAATCAAAACCCGCATTTAGTTGTTGAACGTCACTGCCAACACGAGTTTAAGGTTAACATTTGGTGTGGAATTATCGGAAATCGTCTTATAGGCCCCTTTGAATTACCGCCAACTCTAAACGGATATTCATATTTGAATTTTTCACAAAATGAACTTGGAGGGCTTTTAGAAGATATACCACTAAACGTCCGGCGAAATATGTATTTCATGCAAGACGGGGCCCCGGCACACTTTTCCAGATAAGTGCGAAATTATTTAAATGAACAGTTCCCTGAACTTTGGATAGGCCGTGGTGGCCCCTTGACTTGGCCGGCGCGAAGTCCGGATTTTAATCCAATGGACTTCTGCATTTGGGGTTATTTGAAAACCATTGTTTATAACAGCCGTGATGAGTTAAATCAAAAAATTATAAATTCTGGTAATCTGCTCAGAAATGATGAAGTTCTCTTGTCTAAAGTCCGACAGTCTTTTGTAAAACGTATAGCGAAATGTATTGAGGTCAATGGTGGCCAATTTAAACAATTGCTATCACGGCGTTACCATCTTTATTTCTAACTATTTTCTTACTTTTAAATGTTATTAAACTAAGTATTAAATAAAATTTCTGATTAGAATAAAATCAGTAATTCCGTATATAAAAAAGCGTGTTTATTAGAAAAAAATAGTCAACTTTAAGAATCTACATTAACTTTGACAATTAGCAAATGTAGCTGATTTACAATAACTTTGAGTCAGAAACTCACCGTTGCTCCACTTTCCGTTGCTTTTGGACCACGTACTTAGTTTAATTGGACATATGAAATGCCATTATCTCGAAAATGGTTGCTCCTAGCGACTTCAATAAGTTATACATTTTTGATGTAAAAAAAGTAGAGTAACTTATTTTTTTTTTAGACGGATCGATATAAGAAGCCTAAACAATGTTATGCCAGCTAAAATTAGTGGGGCATGCCGTAGATAGCGCCCTCTACTGGTTACACAAAAACTATGGATAGTTTTGAATTCCTCACTTCAAGAAACCCCAAAACCCTTAATTTTGTGCTGCTACATCGTTTCGTTAAGAAATAATCGCAAAAAAAAAACGAAAACAAAATTAAAACTTTGACATTCTGTATCTTGGTTGTTATCAATTGTGGGATAAGGCAAGTTTGACTAAATCGCATTATTTCGCCTTAAGGAGTCTGCTGTTGCTCTGTGTCCCATTACTTTTCGGACACCCTGTAGATGCTAAACAAGTTAAATTACTATGTATATAACTATAATACAGTAATTTTTTTGTATGTGTATTTAAATAATAGGAAATTCTTCTAAACATGCTACAAAACCTATTTAATTTATTTATTATTTAATTAATGTGTTCATTAAAATTTAAATCTCGATCAAGAATAAAATTAATCCTAAATACTTAAAATTATTAACTATTTTAATTTTTTAGTTATTTATTTCAATATCAGGTAAATTATTAATTTTCAGTGTTCCTATCTTTATATAGAAACATTTATTCTCATTTAAAAACAAATCATGATAATTACATCATTTTTCAATTATTTTAATATCATTTTTCGTAGATTCAATATTGTTAATTTCATTTCCCTTATAAAAAATACCAATATCATGGGCATATAATAAAATTTTACGAACTAAATTTAAATGACTAATGTCATTTACATAAATTAAAAATAGGAGTGGTCCCCAGACTGACCCTTGAGGAACCCCATATTTTATTAAATTTCTATTACTTTGAATTCCGTTAATTTGCGTAATTTGATATCTGTGTTGTAAATAATTTTAAAATAATTTAAAACAAATTTCTTTTACACCTATATTATTTAGTTTTTCAATAAGAATATTATGGCTCACTACATCAAAGGCTTGACGAAAATCTAAAAATTAACAACAAATAATTTTTTCCTTATCCAGTTCGCTATAGATAAATTCTAATAATTCTATAAATGCTATTTCCGTGTTCTTTTTCTTTTGCAACTCATGTTGGTCGCCGCTAATAAAGTGTATGTTATTTAAAAAACATACTAGTCGCTCATGTAAGATTTAAGATTTAAGAGCTAGATTCAGCTGACCAAAATACATAAAAGCCAGCCAAAAATATTCCAGGGAGGAAAAAAAAATTGAAAAGTTGGACTGTGTAATTTTTTCCTTAATTAAAATTAATAAAGTTGCAAAACAAAATATGCAAATTTAATGTTTCTTTGAAGGACTTGACACTTGACCTCGGAAAAAAAAATGTGTTTTTTTAACACAGATATTACCTAACAATTCATTGAAACAGAACAATATAATAAGTACTAACGTATTAACAAAGAGGATTTATATTAACAAGTTGTTTTCTCACGGAAAAACTGTGTGTATGTAAAGTATGTGTTATCGTGAATCCCTGTTAAATTATAGTTTAGTATCTAACAATATACCTGTGATTATTAACACCGATTATCGTCATCCTTGAGCAATAAAACGGGATTTAGGCCAAATGGAATTATCTTCATTTCCGGAAATAAAAATGTGCTTGGGGAATACTGTAAGTTTATCTTTAAATGATCCGCAGTAATAAATTAATCAAAATCGTCTTCTCCATGGGCATGCAAGATTGTTCGGCATGAACCGATTTAAATAGGCCTGAATTTTTAAATTTGTAATTAGTACAAGTATCGACATTACATTCAAGTGTTGTCTTCAAATATATATTTGAATGTTAAATTTTTCAAGCTTAAAATTATATACAGTCATACCATTTACCTGCAATTTTATCAGAACTAATTAGAGTCTAGGTACTTATTCCGTTTCTGCTCTAATAATTTTATACTTTTTTTTTTGCACCTGATCCTGGTTACCTGTTTGCTCATTATGTGGTTATTATGCCTTTATGGGTGCCTCTATTGGAATAATACACCTATTTATATTTATACATACCTACCTTGCGTGTTTGTTTCTCAGTGACACTAGTCAAAGTGTGAAGTGTCAGTGTTTTTTAATTAAATATGAAGAGTTCAACAATTGCCTAAACGCCCTAGAGTCGGTCCATGTACGTACAGTAAATGAAACAAAAATAATTGTTAACTGTTACGATTCTATTAAAAGTAAGAATGCGGATTTAGATGTTGACAATGCAGTGCAGTTTATAGCAGATATGCTTAACGTTGGGAAAACAACAATATATGAACTTTTAAAAGAAGCAAGAAGTGTGGGCATCAAATCTCCAAAACTTCAAAAACTTCTCCAGGAGGACCAAAATTTGAGATGGATGAAGTTTCAATGCAGAGAATGGGGCAAAAATTCATAATTTCTTTTTAAAAAAGAAATTCCCACGCTGGACAAAATTTTGTCCTCAATTCGAGAAGATCAGGACTTCCCATTTTTGTATAGAAATACGCTTTGGAAATTATTAAAAAAAAATGGGGTTTCGGTGGAAAAAACATAATAGGCAATCGATTTTAATAGACAGAATCGATATCGTCTGTTGGAGAAGAAATTACTTAAGAAGCATCCGAAAAGTCAGAGAAGAAAACAAAAAAATATTTTACCTAGACGAAACATGACTAAATGAAGGCCACACTGTGACTAAATTTTGGCAGGATGAAAATATTAAAAGTTCAAGGCAAGCTTTTTTGGAAGGATTGTCCACAGGATTAGGACCGCCATCTGGAATAGGACATCGACTTATCATAACCCATATTGGAAGTTCTGAAGGCTTCGTTAGAGGTGGTCTGATGTTCCAGTCTAAAAATACAGAAGACTGTCACGAAGATATGAATGCCGATGTCTTTTAAGAATGGTTCAAGCAAATGTTGTATTTTATACCAAAAGATGCAATAATTGTATTGGATAATGCAAGGTATCACTCTAGGCTGACGGAAAAATTACCGACAAGTGCGTGGCGTAAAAGTGAAATAACAGAATGACTTAGTTTAAGACAAATAGTATTTCTATTTGAACTATTGGTACTAGCCAATTTACATAAAAATGCATTCAAAGAATATGTAGTCGATGAAATGGCAAAGTTACGAGGAATGTCTGTGCTTGGACTCCCTCCTTACCACTGCGAATTAAACACTCTTTAATGCAACTATGGGTAAAATCAGTGCAGAAAAGTGGAAAAAGTGCATCGATCATGTGATAGAAGAAGAAGCCAAAATGTGGCAGGTAGATAAAATAATCGAAGAAATGGATGAACCGCTTATTATAAACGATGTTAGTAAAAGTTGATCTTCCGAATCGGACTATGATTAAGCCATAACGACAAAGGATTATTTGATTTTTGAAAATGTTCTGTTTGTAAGATTCTATATTTTATCTTGTTTTTGTAATTATATTATGTAAAATAGTACCACCCATTGTTATGTATTATTTAATACGATTTTTTAAATGTTTTCCTATGCTAGAAATACCTACGATAATATCGACCAGGAAGTAACTTCTCTTTCCAAATAAATAATGATTCTGTTGAAACGAAAAAGTCAGCTTTATTTCTGGGAGTAAATATGGACCAGAGCTTATGTTTTATTGAGCATATTGACTTTGACTCACTGTGCTCAAACCTCAACAGGGCTTATTACGCTATCTTTAACTTGAAGAATACATTAAACACACCATCAACTTTGAGTGCGTAAGGTTTACCCTGTATTTTCATATAACGTGGTTGTCTGGGGCCAATTCACCCCACGAGAGTAGCTGTTCATTGCGCAAAAATGAATTGCTAGATTGACTCTTGATCTTCCCATAAAACTTCCTGTAGACAAATTATTAAAACAAAGAATATCTTAGCCCTTCCATCAGTAGAGCTATAATATATAATATATCAGTTCCCACCGATCCCACATCTGCAGAAAAAGTTATTCAATGTCAAAGGTAAAGACAAATGTTTTTTCCAATTTATCAGGTAAACAGTAAGTTTTAGCATAAAAATAGATCAGGCAAAAGTTGTAGATCGTGAAATTATCTAAAAAAATTGTTTTTATACCTATTTTTAAGAATCACCATTCCTGAGATATTCCGATTCTAAAAGTTGAAGAAGTCGTATTCCAAATATTATGCACTCATTTCCGCAGTACCTGTGAGGTAGTGTACTCGGCGTATTTTTTTTAACGCGGTGTCCCCGGTAGGCATAGTCCACGATCTAGTGTGACTAAGTTTTATTAAGAAATATTGTATTAAGTAAAAGATTGAACTATTCAAAATTATTTAAATCGCACAAATTGTTGTTGGTTTCTGGAAGATGTTATTCTGACTGATAATCTTTAAATGCCACTTCAACAGTTATATCTTCTTTGTTTTCTTCTTCTTTTTCTTCTAGCTGGACATGTGAAAAAGATATATCAGTTGTCTCCTCATCGATATCATAAAAAATCTTCGTCTGTTGAAGTTGATTCAACATTGGAGCAAGACTGGCCTTGGCAATTAGTACATACTGGTGAATAAAATAACCCGACTTTTCTACAGCTTCATTTTGCACTACAACCCTTCTTGCAATTGTAAAAGATGGTGTTGAGAAGTCTTTCCGGAGCAGGTGGAAGTAAAGTTTGAATTGGCTCCAAAGTAATATCTACTAATTTTCAACCCCAGTCTTCTGGGTCCAGTTGATTACCTGGCCATACTTGAACTTGATAGTATACTCGACACAAGTGTTGACTAGCAGAAGCAGATGTTGAAGGAAGACAAGATAATCGCAATCTTCTATAGTTCCGTGTATTATTTACAAAACTTAAATATTTATACTTGCCTAAACAATCAATTTTTTTTGAAGCAGCAAGAAGAAAAGGAATCCCGCTTGTGATGATATCTTGTGGAGAAGAGTCGATCTTTTGAAATCCTTTTGCGCAATTATTTAAATCATGTTTTTTAAATAATTTAAATACTGTTGTTTTACCCCTTCTGAAAAATGCTGATGTAGTAACGCATCTAAAATAAGATATGATTTTGACATTTTGGATAAGCAGATAAACTTTTCGATGAATATACTGGGACTGAGTTTCATTTATGTGTATATTCTCACAATAGTATAATTTGCATGTATAAGTTACACAAACCAATATTTTTACTCATATTAAACATCCGATGGTTTGTATAGGCGGTTCAGCGTACATTGTTTTCGGTGATTTAGAATCTCAATATCTCAGGAATGGTGATTCTTAAAAACAAAAGTATAAGAACAATTTTTGTAGATAACTTCATGATCTAAAACTTTTGTCTGATTTATTTTTATGATAAAACTTCCCGTTTATCGGAAAAATTGAAAAACCATTTTTTTTACCTTTCACCTTGAATAACTTTTTTGGCCGATAATAATATCCCCCAAGGCCTGTACCAGTTTTCAGCTCTATGCGAATTATTGTAAACCTACCACTATTTTTTCGACTACTTTGACCGGATAACTACTTAATTCTGAAGTTCATGGATTTCACGTTTCACTTAAAAAACATGCCCACACCTTTTTTAAAAAATCTCCAGTTTATGCTGGCTGCCTCTATTTTAACTTACATCTAATAACACTAAGAAATGCCTTATATGTATTCACTGATACCACTGATATGGACACAGTACCCACCAACCTGAAAAACATTTTTATCGTAAACGCTAAAATTATTTAATCATGACCATCAACAAAAAGCTTACTCTATGCAAAAACTCTTAAAAGTTTTAAAATACACGTCCATATACGTTGAGGAAAACGACAGTTTATCTAACACAAACATTTATATTTTTATACACATAACACTTTCAGTTGGGAATTTTTAATCGAATAGGAAAAAAAACCTTTTCCAATATAGTAAATTGTCATAAACCTAAAATGGGTTAAACTAAAGATAGAATAATAAAGGGAACGTTTTTAATTAGATATTATTCGAAAACCGTATTCGGTTATTACATTTTCTTAAACAAATAAGAGCTTTTAAATTTAGTGGTGGATATATTATAGGGTAGTGATTTCAATAAAGGACCAGTTAAAAATGATCATTTGTGAAACAAGTTTCAAGTGAATACTAATTGACGAATCATGGATAACTATGGATATTTGCCTGAAGATAATAATGGAGGACCCTATACAATAGCAAGTAAGTTTCTGTATTTAGAATTCTAATAATTATATAAAAGTTAGGGGTACATGTAAACTGGTTCCCAAATTAGCGAGCAATGAGCGATATGCAAATTGCGGGGGTAATAAAACATGTTATATTTACTGCATTTATACTGGGTCCGCTAGCGAAGCGGGGACGGAATATTACATCCTTATTGAAGAACTTATCAAAAATACGAAAACAGTATGAGGTCTGGAATTAAAAATGGCATATTTTAAAAATATTTTACATTATTCAGAGTGAGGCAAACAAAAGTTGTATTTTGTTACATTGAACACCCTATATCCTACACTATTTTTGGATTCTACGTGGAATAACAATTATTTTTTAATAGGTGCATTATAAGTCTAAACTTAAAACTTTTGTTAAACCGGATATAACTCGAAAGCCGGAAATATGGTACTTCCGGTTTAACCAGAAATTTGTATTTTTAGGAAGATAGTAAAGAAGTAAGATAGGGATATGTGAACCGTTTTGCTCTAAGACATACCGTTGAAAAGCTAGAAGCTGTCAAAGTTTAAAAATGCCATTTCTCAGAAGCCGATATCTTGGAAACTATTCTGTTTAGACTCACAATGCACTTATTAAAAAATTATTGCTATTTTATGTAGAATTCAAAAAGGTATAAGATATAAGGGTGTTTCAGTAATTTTGATAATTTCTTCGATAATGATGTAATCTTCCGTCCCCGCATCGTTGGCGTTCAATATAGGCAACTTTGCCCTATGTATATTATAATCTAAAAATTATTTTTACAGTAGCATTTACTACGCTTAAAATGATAAAGGTATATTTTTAATTCTGCAATGTATACAGGGTCCTGCAACAGTGCGTCGGGCTTTCATAGCTCCTAAACGAATTAAGCTAGAAATTTAATTCATATGCGGGCTTATACTGCATCATAGAGTGTATTTCAGGAAATATTTTTGCATATACAGGGTTGCCCAAAAAAGTGTGGTAACATAATGATACATTTTTTTAAATGGGACACCCTGTATTTCCTTGCACATTTTGGTTTGCATTATTATCCTTTATAAATATCTAAAATTTTATGCAATTTGCTTCGGTAGTTTAAGAGCAATAAATTAAAAACTAAGATTAGAAAATTTAGCAGCTCTGAAGAAAAACCAAAAAAAAATCTGAAAACATTTTTGGTAATCACGGCATTGTACGTGTTTACGAAATAATTGCAAATTTCGTAAATTCTGTTGTGTTAAAATGTAAAAAGAACGTTTATTTTATCAATTAAATATATTATATGCCTAGACTAATATTATAAACTCCAATAAATTTTCAAAATTGACACATTTTGATCTGTGCATAAATTAATACGCTCTTGAAAAGATCTATTCACTTCCCTTAACATTTCTGTTCAAATAACAGCAAAAGGGTGTATTAGTAAAGGTTATGCATAAAAATCTTGGAAGGCTTTGAAATACGATAGGGATTCCATTTTTATTAGAATTTGACAAGACAAGTTTAATTAATTCAAGAAAGTTGCCATTTAAGGCTAACAGTACTTAGCGCTTAAGTATAAGATATTAAAATGAATTTTAGTAAAGAGGAGTTAGTTGATATGATTTTTGCACTTGGCGAGAGCGAAAAAAATTGCTTGTTAGCAAGTAGAGATTAATCGTCACGTTATCCAGAGAGAAGGTAGCCTGACGAAAAAAGTTTTAAAAGATTAATATTAAGATTTGTTGAAACTGGAAATGTCGTGTACACAAAAGAAGAAATAACAAAACCTATCACCAACGAGGAAAAATAATTATAAGTGTTATTAACAGTTACTGAAGATCCATACATAAGCCAAAATAAAATAGGGAAATCAGTAGATATTAGCGAAAGATCTGTACAACTAATTTTAAAAAAGCATCGTTTCCATGCCTACCACATTCAATTCCATCAAGCTCTTAGCGATAGAGATTTTTAAAATCGACTCGAATTCTGTGCCTGGACAAGAATGAATTTTCAAGAAGATCCTATGTTTTTCAATTATGTTTTATTCTCTGATGAGGCTACATTTCATAACACCGGTTGTGTAAATAGGCATACCTTTCACTATTATTCCACAGAAAATCCGCGATATATGAGACAAATCGATCAGCAGCACCAGTGGTCTTTGAATGTGTGGGGCGGAATTATTGTGATACTGTGATAGGTCCATATTTTTGGTCATCTTAATGAGCCCATGTATTTAAACATTTTACGAAATGATTTACCAGGTTTACTGGCAGGTATTGTTCCATATATTAGAAATAGGATGTGGTTTCAGCAAGACGGAGCTCAGGCGCATTTTCCACGGGATGTACGAAATTACCTTGATGATACCTTTCGCAACCAATGGATCGGTAGAAACGGACCTACACACTGGCCTGCTAGATCGCCGGATCTAACAAAGCTTGACCTTTTTTTTTTATGGGGACATGTAATGCAAATTATTTATAATAATCCGCCGGCAACTGCCTTTAATATGCAGCGAAGAATTAGAGACGTGTTTGGTAGTATACCACTTGAGATGTTAAGGGAAGCAAATAGATCTTTTCAAGAGCGTAGTAGTTTATGCACAGATCAAAATGGAAGACATTTTGAATATTTATTGTAGTTTATAATATTAGTTTAGGCATATAATATGTTTAATTGATAAAATAAACGTTCTTTTTACATTTTTACACAACAGAATTTATGAAATTTGCAATTATTTCGTAAACGGCTGGAAATAACCTACATGTTTGTATTGCAAAAAATATTTGTTTATGCATTCTACGTTTATTAGTTAAAAATATACAGGGTGTTCCATTTGAAAAGTTTGAGAAAAATTAGTTTTTAATGACTCATTTTTGAAACCTTATTTAGAACACCCTGTATAAAGTTGATGAAAACTTTTCAATTAATCGTATCTCTGGACTCCTTGTCATTATTTCTGTACAATGCCGTTATTACCAAAAATGTTTTCAGATTTTTTTTTTCGTTTTTCTTGAAAGCTGCTAAATTTTTTTATCTTAGTTTTTAATTTATTGCTCTTAAACTACCAAAGCAAATTGCATAAAATTATAGATATTTATAAAGGATAATACTTAATACAAACCAAAATATGCAAGAAAATTTTTAATTAAAAATTTAAAAAAATTCAACATTATGTTACCACACATTTTTGGGCAACCCTGTATATGCAAAAATATTTTCCTGAAATATACTCTATGATACAGTATATAAGCCAGCATATGAATGAAATTTCTAACTTAATTTGTTTAGGAGCTATGAAAGCCCGACGCACTGTTGCGGGACCCTGCATACAGAGTACAACAGATTTTTAGTTATTATCCTAAAAATATCTGTTAACATTATTAACTACATACACTATCAGACCAAAATAGAGCAACACTTTCGAAAAATGAAAGAAATCTCGATTTTATAATATTAAATGCATGATATCGTATTTAAAAGCATCGTGTCTTAAATATCAAAGTAGGCTGCTATTATCGGCGGTAACAGCTTTTTCCAACAATCAAAACAAATGAACTGATATTGACGTAAACTTTCAAATACAGTATTGTAATGCGTCAAAAGTAAAGCAACATTTTAATATTTTCCTAAAAAAGAAAGGTTTTCGTGAAAGTAAAGTTTAAAATATTTTTGCAAAGTTTATTTTATGTTTAATTAATATTTCTGTGCTGGATTAATCATGCCAAGAGGTATTCCAATTTCGAAAGAATTAAAGCAGAGAGTAGTGAATGCACGCTTGGAAGGTCCAACACAAGCCACAATTTCAAGACGGTTTGTTTTACCAAGATCCAAAATAATTTCAAGTTACATTCATAGGGGACATTTAGAGAATCTACCGAAATCGGAAAGGCCGAGAAAAGCAACAATTTGAACAGACAGACGCATTAAAAGAATTTCTCAAAACGATCCTTGGATGTCTGCACCTAGAATTATTGCTGAAATTCCCGAAATTATGGTTAGTCCACGGACAGTTTAAAGAAGGTTGGTAGATGCAAAGTTATTTAGTAGACACCTAGCTAAAAAGCCCCTTATTTCGGTAAGAAATAGAGTGGCTAGGCTTGAATTTGCACATCGATATTTACATTGGACAGTAGACGAGTGGAAAAAAGTTTTATTTAGCGATAAAACGCCTTATAAAATTTTCAATTCTGATGGAATGAAGCGTGTAAGACGGCGACAACACAATGTTTAATCCCAAATACGTTACACCCACAGTTAAACATGGCAAAGGCAGTGTTTTTCTATGGGGTTGTTTCTCATGGAATGGAGTGGGTCCTTTAAACTTCATTAATGGATGGATTTGTCTATAGAGATATAATGCAAAATGTAATGTTGCCGTATGCAGAGTGGGAATGCCGTTGCGTTTTATTTTCCAACAGGATAACGATCCAAAACACTGTTCACAAATCGTTCAAGAGTCGTTTCAAGAAAATAACATTCGGGTCTTGCAGTGGCCGGCACAATCCCCAGACCTTAACCTCATTGAAAATCTAGGGGAAGAAGTTGAACTGGAATTCGTACCCAATTATGTCTAAATAAACAAATCAATGAAGTTTGGACAAACCTTCCCGAAAATACTGTTCAAAAATTGATTGCCTCAAAGCCGCGACGTTGTCGGCAAGTAATAAAAAATAATGGATATTCTATTAACTATTAACATAATACTTCTAGCTATTGTAATTATTAAATGTGTTTAATGCTTTTTTATCGTAATATGTAAAATAAAATACTGTTGACACAATTTGTTGCTTTACTTTTGTCGCACTTCATTTTGTCGATTTTTATAATTATAAAAATATTTCTCTACCATCATTTTGTTTAAAGTGTACCAAAATATTGTGAAATAATACTAATATTGTAGGGATAATATTTCATTAAAATTAGCTGTGGATCACAATCATATAATTAATTTTTTAAATTCAAAGAAATAAAAGCACGTTGTTGCTCTACCTTTGTACAGGGTTTTCAGAGATATTTTCGGTCATATCTACAAGGTTCCCTATAAGAGATACAAAAAGACTTTAAATGTAGAAGTTGTGGGGTTTTATCTGAACCGCCAGAAAATTAAAAAAAAATAGACAAGTGACGTTCTGAAAGCTAAGAAAAATTAAAATTTTTTTTTTAATGAAACACCCTGTATATTTTCTATTTTTCTTAAAGATCTTTCATTCCTGATTCCAAAAATATATAGTTTGTCTATATTTGCATGAACCGTCATTAAATTATTTTCGATTCGTTATTGTAAGCGGCACCATAATACAGTAATAAAAATTATGAGTAGAGTGCCTTGGAAAACAATAATTATTATTGCCCGACAGTGTTTAATTTTTAATAGGGAAAATAAGATTAAAGGGGTTATAAACATTTTGTATTAAAAATATAAATCAACCATTGTAGTCTTTCAAACAAAATACAAACAAATAAATAAATAAACTAAATTAACTCTCGGATTTCATCACGAATTCTATCTTCGAGAATTTGGATATTTCGCGTCCTATTATAATAATAAATGCGATTTTTTAAATAGCCCCACAAAAATATGTCCAGGGGTGAAAGGTCGGGGCTGCTGGCTGGCCTTGGAATCAGGCCCCTTTTTCCTATCCATAAATTATATCTGTCATTAAGGTAATTGGTGACAGTTATGACATTATGGGCCGGTGCGCCATCTTGCTGCCAAATTAGACTATTATAATCATAAATGGGAAGTTTCTCTTTTACCCATAAAAAAGAAGTTTAAAATTTACCTTCAAAAAAGAGTAAGACATCTAAATCTTCTTCAAAATTTCTTGTAAATGTCCTTTTCTTACGTTCGAGACTGTGTCTCAACTCAAATTGCCGCACTACGTATCTTATTGTGTCAACGCATGGCGTGGGTCTTCCTGGATAGGTAATACGGTATTGGCGTTGAGTTCTTGGTCCATTATTAGCATGCTTATAGAATAAACGGATCATATCTGATTTTTCTTCAGTGGAATAACCTATTTTAAAAAATATGCGAATGTTTTTTCCTTTATACTATAGATTCTTACATTGACAGTAGTTCCTTATTGAAAACTAAATTGTGCCATACAATTGTTTTCCAAGGCACTCTACTCATAATAATTTTTATCGTATGGTGCCGCTTACAATAACGAATCGAATATAATTTAATGACGGTTCATGCAAATATAGACAAACTATATATTTTTGGAATCAGGAAAGAAAGATCTTTCAGAAAAATAGAAAATATACACGGTGTTTCATTAAAAAAAAACAATTTTTAACTTTCTCTTAGCTTTTAGAACGTCACTTGTTTATTTTTTTTTAAACTTTCTGGCGGTTCAGATGAAGCCCCACAACTTCTACATTTAATTTTTTTTTGCATCTCTTATAGGGAACCCTGTTGATAGGACCGAAAATATCTCTGAAAACCCTGTACAATAGTGTATATCGATTATTTCACTTTTTCATAAAAGCACAGTGAAGAGAAACACAATCAATAAAATTGGTATTCGACTAATTTCATTTATTAAATAAGATCTAAAAACTTTCGGCGGTTTTTAACTTTACTGTTATGTATTTTAGCCGTGAGATTTACGCTCTGAATGGTAGTCTCTAAGTTTTTCCAAAATTTTGGAATGCGCTTTATAAAAGGACGTATTGAAGTGTTTGTACAAAGATGCACAAGCATTGGTAGTGAGTGTAGGTTCACCTGAATTCTGTATGAGCCCAAAAAAAAAGGCGGAGAAAGAGAGTCTTCTGTTACATAATCATCTGTTAAATAATCTGGATATTTATTACATTTTCGTCTTTTGGTGCTACTGCGAGCAAATCAAGAAAAAAACAGTCGCTAACATCATTAGGACATAAAAAAAAGTCAGTCCAAAGGTCATACGCAGCCATCAACTAACTTCAAAACTTTCGTTTATACAGGGTGTTTCAGAAGTACGGTACGTAACGTAAGGGGGTAATTTCTAACTATATTCTAAGAGAAAAGGTTCATATAAATATGTGTCCGGAGTTGCCCGGTTTTTTATATACAGGGCGTTAAATTTTTTAAAAGAAATCGGTTTTTTATCATTTTCTTAAATATCCTTTTCCCGATATTATTGAAATTTGGTACCAGTCCAGTGGCGTCCCGGGGAGCACCTTAACGAATATTATTGACGAGAAAATGTACGCCACTTTTTCTGATTTTAATATTTTTTTTTTCGGATTAACCAACTAATATTACAACTTTCTTGTCCCTTGAATTGTTTTCATATCTTGCTTCGTTTTCGAAAGAAAGAATAATAACCACTTTATCGCATGTACAGGGTTATCCAACCAAGACTGGACAAGGCGATTTTTTGACTTTTCCTGTACTTTTATAAAAAAACTGAAATAGCCATCTTAAGTCATTTTCTCCCGCGAATTCGAATATCTTCAGCAAAAAACAATTGAACATCAAACAAAAGTACTAGGGGTCACTTTGATATTTTTTTAAATGGGATGCCGTATTTTTAATGAGCTTATCCGATTTCTCATATAAATTTTGATCTAAAATGTTGGATTTTTAATTCAAAAACGCCTTTTTTCTTCAGTTTTAAATTCGGAAAATGTTCGTCTACCGTAAGATTAATACCTGATAGATGGATACCCGTTTCGCCTGCTTTAAAGCGTCCGTCAGTTAGACAAAATAATCAAGTTTCAAATTTCTATATATTTTTCACGAATTAATTACAAATTAAGTAGCTTTTGCAAATCTATTATTGCTTACGTATAAAAAAAGTATGACATATTAGAAAAAACTATAAACTAAAGTGAATAACTTTAATCTCAATAATATAATTGTTCTATGTGTCCTCCATTATTTTCAAAACATGACCGATGCCCCCTTTTCAATCTCTCCAAAGAATCTCTTACAATATTTTGGTCCTGGTTAAGTCTATTAATTTAATTTATAATTTTTTGCTGAATGTCCTCCAGACTTCTGTTGAGTCGTTGATAAACTACATTTTTTAAATGACCCCATAAAAATGTATCCATTGGCGTGATATCGGGGCTATTTGGTGGCCAATGAATTGTTCCGTTACGGCCAATCCACTGATTGTAACGCTCGTTTAGGTATGTTACCACTTCTCGAACTGCATGAGGCGGAGCACCATCCTGCTGCCAAATGATATTGTTGTAGGCTTGCAATGGCAACCTTTCCAAGAAATCCTCGATATCGTTATGAGGAAAATGGAGGTATCTTTGGCCTGTTAAAGAGCCACGATAAAATAGTGGTCCAATAATTCGATTTTCTAACATCCCACACCAAACATTAAGTGAGCTCCAACCTTGAAACTTTATCATTTCATATCTATGAGGGTTAACTGCTGCCCAGTATCTTGTATTTTTCCGATTGTATACCCCCGATGTTGTAAATGACGCTTCGTCACTCCATAGAATTTTATTATATAAATTATAATCTTCGTCTTGCTCTCTCATCAGCATTGAAGCAACAAATCGAAATCGCAGTTCTTTTTGAAGCTGTGTTAAGTATTGAACGGGAAGGATGCAATATGGTTTTAGACCACATTTTTTTAAAGTTCTGGGAACTGTTCCATAGCTTACTCTCCGGAGCCCTGGACCATACCTTACTTCTCGTACCGCTTGCGGAATAGAACTCTTCGGATTTATAGTAAAATATTGAACAATAGCTCGATCCCTTATATTCCGTCTTTTCATCTTTCTTGGCTTATCTTTCAATGTCTTACTTTCTTCAAATAGGGTATTAATTCTGAGAATTGTATCCACTGAAATGTGTCTCTGGAAACTCTCAAAAAATGTTCTTTGTGTTTGTCGAGCATTCTCTCCTCTTTTGTAATATAATTTTATTACATTTAGCCGTTCTTCTAAAGAATATTTCATTGTTTGTAATTAATTCGTGAAAAATATATAGAAATTTGAAACTTGATTATTTTGTCTAACTGACGGACGCTTTAAAGCAGGTTAAAGGGTGAACAGGTGAAACGGGTATCCATCTATCAGGTATTAATCTTACGGTAGACGAACATTTTCCGAATTTAAAACTGAAGAAAAAAGGCGTTTTTGAATTAAAAATCCAACATTTTAGATCAAAATTTATATGAGAAATCAGATAAGCTCATTAAAAATACGGCATCCCATTTAAAAAAATATCAAAGTGACCCCTAGTACTTTTGTTTGATGTTCAATTGTTTTTTGCTGAAGATATTCGAATTCGCGGGAGAAAATGACTTAAGATGGCTATTTCAGTTTTTTTATAAAAGTACAGTCAAAAAATCGCCTTGTCTAGTCTTGGTTGGATAACCCTGTACAAAAAAAATACCAACGTATTTGAAAGTTAATTAAAATATTTAAATTAAAAATAAAAATATTTTTTTTAATAATGATGCAAAAAAAATGTACCAGTTAATCAAAGCAAATGTTGAAAATTTCCACCTTCTGATAAAACGCACGATTGCAACCGATTTTTTTAAAAAAATCTTTAACTATCAAAAACGTTGCAACTCCGGAAACATGTTTATATAAACTTCTTCCCTTAGAATATCATAACGAATCACCTTCTTAAGTTACATACCATAGTTCTGAAACACCCTGTATACAGGGTGTTATTTAATAAGTGTCCGATGTTTTACAGAACGATTCTTCAGTTATTTATAAAGTTAGAAGTTCATATAAGCATGAGTCCGCAAGCCCTTATGAGATACAGGGTGTTAAGAATTTATTTTTATTTTTGTTTTTCGTAAATACTCTCTGAAATAATGTCTATCTTTGGACGCAAATTGATATTTGGGGATTCTTTAATATGAGAAATTCAAATTTCATCATAGTTTTGCCCTTAATTGTAGGACGCGCCACCTACAGGTACTTTTCTTCTTTTTTGGGAAATCACAACTATTTCGTGCATGTATGTATTACATTTTCTAGAAGAAAAACCGATTCCTCTATCATTTTTACGTCAAAATGGTATGCTTGTGAAAGGTCGCTACAAGCAGCCGTTTTTGAGATATTTTGATTTAAATTAATCGATGCATGTGTTTGTCAAGAAGTGAAACAATTTTAAAAACTTTTTTTTTAATCAACATAGAAACATTTGAAACGGTAATTTTCAAATAACAATATACAACAAAACAATGAATATAAAACTAAATCTGAATCACAATAAATGTTGGAAATATCCACCTCCTTGCTGTATGCACGTATCCAATCTTCTTCTCATTGATTATTATGAGTATCTTGAATCGTTCTACAATAGTTAATTATTCGATTTCTTAATTCTTTTTCAATTTGGATGGGCGTCTGATGAACTAAGAATTTAAGATGTCCCCAAAGAAAAAAATCCAAACTCTTAAGGTCTGGTGACCTAGGGGGCCATGGTTGAGGGTCTCCCCGACCTATCCAACGGTTATCGAAAGTACGAACTAAAAATTCTCGCGCTAGGATGCTAAAATGTGCCGGAGCACCGTCATGCATAAACCACATTTCATTTCGTAGTCTAAGCGGCACATCTGCCAGTAAAATAGGCAAATCTTCTTCAAGAAAATTACGATATCTCTTTTCGTTTAATCTTCCTGAAATAAAGAATGGGAATATTAAATAATCTCCAAGGATTCCTGCCCATACGTTAAGAGAGAACGGTGCTTTAGGTGGAAGGTAAATTGGGGAGAAAGAGCAATAAAATAATTGATGGTCAAAAAAGGTACAGGTAAATTGGGGAGAAACATCTCATCATGTAGCAGGTAAATTGGGGAGAACAAATAGGTACTTAGGCAATATTCTATTCACTATTCAGAACTTAGATATTTAAATAAAAGTACATAAGTTTATTGAAAATTGTGTCATATAAAATCTTACTTCTAGTTAACAAAAATATATAGACTTATATTGGTTAAACAGCGCTAACACGGCATCTAATCCACCTTTTTGGTTCCAATTCGCCTTTTTCAAGATCACCGGGGAATATTATTATTGCCCTTTTACTACCTACCTATCTTTATACATTATCCCCAGTTTACCTGCGACAATTTCAATCCTTAGATTCGCTTGGCCCCAATTTACCTACCCTATACAGATTAAATCCCGAATTTACCAGCACCGGAGAGAACTGCTCTTGGAAATGTGATTCTTGTATCGCATAAGGGGTTTTCCTCTGACCACAAATGATTGTTGTGAAAATTGCGTATAGCGTTGCGTGAGAAACTTGCTTCGTCGGTAAACAGGATTTGATTTTTAAATAAAGGATTTTGAATAAGGAATTGGAGAAACCAACGACAGAAGTTGATACGTAGTGCCTGAACTCTTTGAATGTGGTAGGGATATAACAAATTATCAATTAAAATTTTCCATGCTAGAACATGAGAAATGTTTAACGTCAGCGCTATTTTTCTGGTGTTTGTTTCCGGGTGTTCTCCTACCAGATTAAGAACTGCTTCCTCGGTTTCTTACCCGGTGTGCACCCAACAAATGAGTAACTTTCTCGAGGCTTCCTGTTTCCCTCAACCGAGCGTGAACTTTTGAAAACGTTTTTGAAGTAGGAGTTGTGCGGTCCGGATAACGCTCCTGATACAAACGTTTAGCCATTTCCGTTAGCAAGTCCGTATGTAAAATGTATGTCAGCATACTCAGCATTGGTAAAGTTTACCCTTTTTAATAAATAATCAAGATAATAATAAATTAAACTATTTAACTGTGCGTCAAGATAGTGTTTTTGACATTACACAAAATAAAAATTGGAATATACTTACTAGCCTACTTCATTTTTCATTACTTTTATTTAAGTTTTTAAAATTGTTTGACTTTTTGACCAACACATGCATCGATTAATTTAAGTCAAAATATCTCGGCTGCTTGTAGCGACTTTTGACAAGCATACCATTTTCACGTAAAAATGATAGAGGAATCGATTTTCCTTCTAGAAAAAGTTGTGACTCCCCAGAAAAGAAAAAGACCTGTAGGTGGCACCCCCTACAATTAAGGGCCAAGCTAAGACAAAATTTGAATTTCTCATATTAAGAAATCCCCAAAAACCAATTTTGGTCCAAATATAGACATTATTTCAAAAATTATTTACGAAAAACAAAAATAAAAAGAAATTTTTGGCACCCTGTATCTCAAAAATGAAGGGCTTGCGGACTCAGGGGCGGATGGCAAATGCCCGGTGGGCCGGTCGATCTCTAAACGTTGAGACTGACATTTTTTTCTCAAAAAGAAGTCAAAGATAGTTCTGGAAAATATAAATAGAGAAATGCATAAATTCAGTTTATAGTCGTTACCATGTTGTTTAGTGCAGTGAAAGCCTCATCACTATTTTCTTTGCTTAATTCAGTCGCCACCTTCTTTCGTGAATCGTATAAGAGGATTGATGTTTGGTCTTCTATTTCTTGTGACAAAAAAAGGAGAAAATTAGGAGTAATTGAACAAACTAGATGGTGGTCTAAAGAAAAAGAGTTGGAGAAAATTTTTGGAGATAGCCCATTATACTTAGATGTTCTTGAATCATTGTCAAGTATTTCACAAAACTTTGACCTAAATCCTGATATCCGATCTACTGCAGAAAGCTTAAAACAGCAATTCCTTAAATACGAAAATATTTTTCTTTCCCAGGTGTTTTTAAAACTTTTTTCTATCACTGGCCCACTTTCAAGATATCTACAGACTAGAAGTTTGGATTTATTGAAAGCAAATGCCATGACTAAAACGTCAACAGCCGAGTTAAAAACAATTCAACGAGATGTTGAGGCTTTTAAAAAGTCAACACCAATTTTTCTAACTTGGGCTAATAGTGAAATGAAGAAAAGAGACATCGAAGATGAGTTTCCAGTTACGAAAATACGAAAAGTCAAGAAATTCTTCGACGAAAATTGCAGTGATGAAGCTGTTAGTAATTCGAAAGACAAATTTAAAATAGAAACGTTCAATGTTATAATGGATACCGCCATTATGTCAATGGAAAACCGATATAACAGAAATATAAACTAATGTGCTGATATGTCCATTTTCAATCCTATAAATTTTAATGAAATCAAAACCAATGGTATTTCTGAAAGTAGCTTGCAGAGCATTTTAAAGAAAAGAAATTTTTACAATTTAAAGAAGATGCCCCAGTGTCAAATATTAAGGAAGAATTGTGCCATTTTGTATTGAATTGGGATATTTATAAGATAACTTTAAATGAATCCTTCCAAAAAGATACTTTGGCAGATTATGAGGAGATAACTGACGAAGATGACCCAGATGTTATAGATTCACAAACAACCTATAAATGTCAAGAAAAAAGTCCTAGTAGTCTCTGTAGAAGCTGTGTACATTGTTGCTATCTAGCAATAATGAAATACAATATGTATCAGAATGCCTATCCATGCTTCTCTGTAGTCTACCAATATATTTTAACTTTGCCTGTCACCCAAGTGTCATGCGAGAGAAGTTTCTCTATTTTAAAATACATCAAGAACCGACTACGCAATTCTTTAAGCGATGAACATTTGGAATCATTTATGATAATGAATATTGAAAAATAAATCTTATGGACAATCGACAATGAGGAGGTCATTAATGAGCTAGCAGGATCATCTAGTTTCTTAGGTAGATTGTTAATCTTATAATTTAAAATATCCTTTATTTTTAATTGTCTATTTTGATAAAATGTTGACTGCTATTACAAAAATACTATTTTATCTCAGTTGTTAAATTTAGATTTAGATTTTGTTGTAAAAAAATTATAATAGAAGGAGTTAATTCTATTAGAAATATTTTTAGTTTTGTTTACTATTTTATTAAGTTAGTAATAAACATCGCAAAATAAAGAATGGTATTATTTTTTGTTGTAATTTGTGGGCCGGTTTTAGCAAGTGATTGCCCGGGCCGGTCTTAGGTAGCCCATCCGCCCCTGTGCGGACTCATGCTTTTCGCCTTATAAATAACTGAGGAATCGTCCTGTAAAGTATCGGACACTTGTTAAATAACACCCTGTATTCAGGAATTAGGCCGTATCCCTGAATTTTTTAATACCAGGCCTGGTTAAGGTGAAACCGGCATCCAAATATTTCTGCCAGACGAAAAATTTGTTCGACAGCGTTGTGGATAGCTTCCTCAAATCAATAACACATTAAAAATTATCTTTAAAAATCTTTATTGTTAAGTTAAATATATTTTTATATGTTTCTGTGCGTTTATTAGGTAACAATGAAAAAATGAATGGAGATAAATTTGCGTGGTCTTTTCTAACATTCACTTGATTTACATGAAAATATCACTAGTCTGTGCGTTTTAAGAAGTCCGATATCGGATTAAATCACCAAGGGATGTTATCGCTTTTAAAACAGTAAGTCGGTTAAGTTACAATATCTTCGCACCTTCGCTATACTTGATCACACCGAACATCCCACTGGTTTACTGTATTCTATTACTGTGCGAAATAGAATATTAGCATTAGTGACTTTTATTTCCGAATCCATTGAACCCAGACTCCCCCGACGAAGAACTGATGTTCCATCAAGATGGTACTCCTCCGCACTATGCTGCCACTGTGCGTACATGTTTAGATGAAACCTTTCCCAATCGGAAGGAGAGGACCTATCGAATGGACTGCTAGATTGCCAGGCCTAACTCCGCTGAACTTCTTTTTGTGTGGTTACCTCAAATCGAAAGTGTGTGTTGACCGGTCAAACAATTTGCAGGAGTTGAAAGAGATGATCTGAAGGGAAATGCTTGCCATAGCTCCGGAATTGGTTGAAAACGTGCAAAAAGTTATTGATTGCGTTGGATATTGTCAAGCCATAAATGGCACACATTTTTAACATTTAATTCGATTTGTTGTTCTGTTATTTTTAAAAGAACGGGTCTTACTAGATGGATTTTTTTATTCAAACCTTAAATTAATTTTGGATGTGTTTAAAACGCGTTTTAAACATGTTTTTTCTTGTACAGTTTAAAACAGTTTAAAACAAAAAAAAAATTTAAAACAAAAAAACCATGTTTTTAAGTTTTTTTTTAAATAAACATTTTTTTAACCCTGAACGCAAGCAACATAACTACTCACATATGTTGGTGTTTTTTCGGAAACTTTTACAATTATTATAAAGTCGCCTTTTACAGCGCTTTTTGAATTTTCCACGCTTCTTCTTCTGCTTCTTTCCAATATGATTATGAATCCCGTGTTATTTTTTCATTTTCTTCTTCCTCTTCCTATAATAATTTTCTCTCAAGTCTGCTTTTCTTCCAGCTCCTTCTTTTCTGGGTTATCTGTGGCAATCATACATTTTCCCCGCTTTCTCATCTGTCTGGTTTGGCTTTTGGTTAGGGACATGTTTGATCTGGATAAATAAATCTCGAATTATTTGCGACATTGTTTGTAGGACTTGGACCTGCTAATAATATCGTTCTTAATAGGATTGAGGTCTAGTCTCTTTTAACTTTACGGTAAGACGCGAGGTAAGACGTAAACGTTGTTTTCTCGGGTGAATTCTTGAACAATTCTTGCCGCGTTGATTGGTGCATTGTCGTGCTGAAAGATGTAATCCTCTCCAAATATCATTTTAACCAATGGAGTCATGACTCGAAGAAAAATACCGCAATAAACAGCAGCTGGTCAGTCTTTCATGAAGAATTTGCAAAAATCCTGGGTCAATATTAATCGCAAAACGTTCACTTAGATTAGTTTTATGGGTATCTCCCGTTATACTTCATGTTCCTACAAAACTTACTTGTTACCAGGCTCACCGAGAAGGGGGTGGGGGTAATTCCTTCCCGAGCCCGGAGTTTGTCAGGGGGTCTGCATTTTAATCAAAATTCTGAAGTTCGTGAAAAATGAGAATTTATTATACAGATATTTGTACTAAAGGTACCGAATAAATTTTGTGTTACTGTATTTTTTATTTGTATTTATGATACAGAAGTGTGTGGGGGGGGGGTAGGTTATTACCCTGGGCCCGGGCCCCGATTTTCTTTCGACTGTCCTGCATGCTACCTATATTAGTCCAATAAAATTATCTGAACAATTTGTTTAGTTCTATCATTGATGAGTAGAGGCGGCTCACCTCTATGGGTTTGGATGTTTGCCCCGTCCAGAAAGTCGATAGTTTCCTCGGTGTTTTTCGGCAAACTTGGCTGCATTTTTCTACGATCGTTGTATATTTCTTCTGATGCAAGCAACATCAGCTGTAGTAATAGGGTTGTTTACAGATTTCTTTAAAGTACACTTCACAGATTTTCTTTTGCAGGCAAAATTAACAATTTGTTGGTTTTAGCCCCTCATATTTGCGTCATGAGAATGTTCTTGTATGTGCTTTGTAATTGTTATATTGTTATCACGTTCGCCCAAAGTAAGGACAAATGACTTGCATTTTCTAATAATAATAATTATAATTTAGCCGTTTATTTTAGCAAAAATCATGATACAAGTATAATATACAGAAAATATACCTAAACGTCCTTGAGAGCTGCCGAAATAAGCACAAAGTGTACCTATTTGTATGGCAGTTTGCGTTCACTAATATCTGCTTTGCTTTTGATTCACAAAATTGTCAATATCTTCACGAGAGATCACTTTTAAAAGCCATTCTGATATTGCTTTCTTAAATCTAACAAAACTGTCACAATATATTATGTCCAGTGGGACAATGTTAAACAGTCTCGGGGTCAGGTATAAGAAGCTTCTCTGTCCATATGCCTTCTGACACTTTGGACTTGCAGCTCTATTTACTGATCTTAAGGTATAATTTACTTCAATGGAGCTTAGACATTCATGCAGTTTTTTAAAAGATCTCAAAATCATTCTATAACAGAAAAGCTGTCTCATATCCATCACACCACTTAAACGGTACAAGGAATCAGTTGGAAAGAGCCTATTATTGCCAAAGATTATCTTCAGAAACCACCTTTACATAATCTCTAAACTTTTAATGTGTGCATTTAGCACACCGCCCCAACCTATAATACCATAGATAAAATGACTCTGAACCAACGCAAAGTACAAAATTTTCAACTGACCCACAGACAAGAATTTCTTCAAATATCCAAACCTTGGCAAGATGCCCCTCGCCTTCTAAACAATATATTTAACATGTAAATTCCAACGAAGATTACTATCTATAACTACACCTAAATATTTAATGGACCTCGTAGCCAGTATTAAACAAGTGTTCACCACTATACCCTGGACACCTTTTGTGGCCTGTTCATTACAAGAGAAAAGCATGCATTTGGTCTTTTCAAAGTTTACAGTTAGGAGATTATAATCAAACCCCTTTTTAATATTACCAAACTCTCTCTTAGCCTGAGATATAACACCGTCCCAAGTTTTGTCGTTAAATATCACAACAGTATCATCCGCGAAGGATAGTATACGTCCAGTCATGTCCATCCTCAACAATCCGTTTATGTAGAGGATAAAGAGAACCGGACCCAACACCGTCCCCTGAGGGACGCCATATTTGTTTGAGTCACTACATTTTAAAGGCTTTTGAAAATCATACTCATAGTATTAACAGCTAATAACTATTTTCCCCGTTCACTCTAAACTATTTCGGGATTCATGGTAGAAAATGGTAGAAAATAATACCAGCATAATTTAAGTTAATAAATTCAACAACCCACTAAAACCACACACCCAGAACCTGCCCAAAGAAATGGGTCGTAGATAAGCAGGGGCGGCGACTTCTATAAAATATTGGGGGGGGGGGGCACGAGTCCTAATTTCTCGGTTAGGGGGGGGGGATGTAGCTTAATGATTCTGAGTAAGAAGTATTATGAGGGAATATTAAGCGTAAAATCAAAGAAGAAAAGAAGAAAATTTAATGCAAAAATCAATCACAATAATGCAAAGGTTTTGCGTCTAATTTCGCAACGTTCTATAAATTCATTCGCTTTCTCATTCAAGTCAACATTCATCGCATCTTCCGAATACACACGTAAAATACTTAAAGAGTTTAACCGAGTATGGGTCGTGGTACTTCTTAAATATGTCAACAATCTTCTTAACTTAGAAAACGACCTTTCAGCTAGCTGTACATGTCGTCACTGGCAATGTAAGTATCAATTTAACAAATTTCGTTAGTTCTGGCAATAAATCTAAAACGTGTTTTTCGCTTTATAAAAAAATGATATAGTCACCAAAATTTTGTATGACAGATTTGTTATGAGAGCTCGTTTATTGCAGTAAATTTTTAGCTCGCAAAATATCCAAAAACATATTTCTATGTAATATTTTAGTCGATCTTTGTCAATGTCTGTACCAAAAAACTGTAAAACTTCTTTTTGGAATCTGTCATGCCCGAAAAGAAAAGTTTCCGCCTGATGAAGGAAAGTATATACCTTTGTGTCAAATCTTTCTTTCAAACAATTCACAACATTATCAATGATTTCATAGTATTGACTTCTTAATTTGTCCTCTAAATTTTCAAAACATTCTTTAGCATTGTCATTTGAGCAATCTAATTTTTTTGGAACTTTTCTTTTACGTTTCGCTTCTGGAAGATCAATTCTTACAAAAGGTCGCTCTTATTCTATTTCTGTCCAAACAATCGCGAACTGATCCCTCAAAGTCGAAATACTTGAACTTAAATCTTCAATAAGTACAGGGTGTTCAGTTTTCGTATGTTTTACGGGTTATCTGCGCTATTAGTAAAGATAGAAGGTTGCGGTTTTCGCGGCATTGTGTTACTTTTTTGAGAAACAAACGATGCCATAAACAGAATTTTCATAGCCCCCTTAGTTTTTCAGATACGGGGTGTTTTTGAAAATTTTGCATTTTGGGACACCTTCCGTATCTCGGTTACGCTGCAACTTATCAAAAAGGTAAAAAATGAACTCATTAGTTTCTTTCACGTAGAATCCAGTGGCTTGGTCAGATTTTTTCTATGTTTATTTGTTTTCGAGGAAAAGAGCAAACTTGCATTTTTTTAAATGGGACACCCTATATATTTTTAGCTATTATGATTCAGTTTATCACAAGCTTTTTAAAAATATATAGTACTTTATAGCTGTTTTCAATGTGAAGCTCAAAATTTACATTTTTCAACAAACTTACATTTTTTTAAACGGCACACCGTATAAATTTTAAGATTAAACAATTGTCACAATCTTCTCACAAATATAAAACACTTATTTTAAAAATATATACCTATAACAATAACTTTTATAAATATAAATAACAATTAACTCAGTTGTGTTATACGTTCAAAAATTAAAAGCTACAATTATTTGATGATTTAGGAAACTGTCTCATAAATATTGCTTAATCTGTTCTCCATTATACCTACGACATGTTTCACACAATGTTCTGATTCGCCTCAGTGCATTTAAAATAATAAAAGGCCGTGCCTGTAACTCCCTAAAGGCTCTTTCAGTGGCTTCTCTTAAATCTGCCATCGTTTGGTACTGGACGGTATAAATTTTATTTTTTAGGTAGAACCACAAAAAAAAAATCCAAAACCGTTAAATCGGGTGACCTGGGAGGCCATTTTACAGGTCAATGTGTTCCAATCCACCGGCCAGGGTAATATTGTTAAGATATGCTCTTACAATTTGAGCATTGTGAGCGGGAGCTCCATCCTGTTGCAAATATAAGCTATTAAGATGAGCTAGGGGCACATTCTCTACTATTTCGGGCACAATGTTTTCCAAAATTTCTAAATATTTATTTGCAGTAAGACTGCCTTCAAATATATTATATAAAATTTTACTTTCCAGTATGAAGCATGAAACGCTAAACCCAAATCTGCCTTGCCGTTCCCGTGGAAATATAACATGTTGATTTTCCTGGCACCAAAACCTAGTATTTTGCCGATTAAATATACCGGCACTGGTAAAATTACTCTCATCAGACCATATAATCGTTCTTTCAAAATGATTTTCTCTATTTACATTTTGTAAATACCAATTACAAAACTCTACGCGGCGCTCTGCGTCACCGAGATGTAAGTTTTGTACGACATGAAATTTGTATGGCTTAAACTTGTGTTTGTTTAGAATAGTTTGAACCCTTGATTTTGTAACACCGACAGAACCTTCCACTGTTTTACAAGAACTACTTTGATTTGTTTCAATTGAAGCCAAAACGTTTACTTCATCAATGTCCTGGTTTTCCTTATTGTAAATATTAGGTCGGGGTTTGGAAAATGAACCGACTTCAATTAAGTTTGATTTTATTTTTAAAAATATTCTTTTATCCGGCTGTCTTCTTTCTGGGAATCTGCGCATATTACGTTTTTATAAATTTTAAAATATGAAGAAAAAAAAGATGACAATCAGCCCTATGATCAAATGCTCACTTTAACTTTTAACGTGAGTGTTTCCATGACAACAACCGAAAACAGCCTACTTGTTGATTTTTCACTGTGGTGAAGAAACAGCTGAGCTGTTAAAGTTATCGGATATGATTGTCAGATTTAAGTGTCAGAATTCTTAACCTAAAAATAGTATAGATTTTAGATTTTAGAGAGAAAGTTTTATAGTGTGCGTTCGAGATACATTATTTTATGTCGTAAGTACCTATTTATATATTTCAATTGAATGCTTGTTTACATATTTACATTATTACAGCTGTTTTTTTTAGAATATGGATTGGAATCAAAGTATTAACCAGTAAAGAACACAGACACAAGACAAAGTTTATTTCAATTGGTAACTGTGACAAGTTTTCACCAAGAAAATGGTAAAAGAAAATATTTGATACGTAAAGAGGTTAGTTACTAAACAATTATTTGTATTTACCTACTAGGTACTTCATATTAACTATACTTTTAATTACTTTAGGGCTCCTAGTGGGAATAAAGATTATTAGTATTTGTATTTGTAGTCCGGCTTACACTTATGTATTAACATCAGTAGAATGTGGTTGCTGCATGAAAATTAAAGTAGGTACTCAATAATTTATCTGCTTAACAGAAATTGAGAACAACTTGTGTCAGAAAACTCACTTAGAAAAAAAGAGATTATGGTATGAGATGCTTTTCAACTAGACAGATAACTCAAGAGATTATTCGCAGTGAAAGCAAAGTATGTATTGTATAATTTTAGTTTTTTTTTTATTTTAGCCTTTTTCTCAGTGATATAATGTGATGTTATAGGATATGACCAACCTAAAATTACCAGCACATATCAGGACTCACGAAGATTCCAATGTGATTAAACTCGATTCAATTTTATTCACTAATAAAAGGATCATTATCTAATAATGTGAAGGTAGGTCCCGTCTTAAAATATAGTACCTACCTGATTTTTTATTAGTATTGCTCAAACTTCTCTACTAGCACAGCTGCTTACGATCTCTTGGAATATATTTATAAAACAATAGATTCTAATTACTATACTATAGCTCTATTTTTGGATTTAATACAATACAATACAAAAGTATTTATTTGTTCAATAATAAGATGCTTACATTTACTATAAACATAATAAAAAAAAAAAAAACAATAGGGGCTGTTGAACAATGTCTGGAGAGATTTTTGTAAATAACCATTTTAAATTTGTAATTACATTCTTCTTCTTCTTCTTAAAGTGCCAAGCAGATTCCTGCGTAGGCGACCGTCTATTTACATCCTGTCAGATTTCTCTATTTACAGCAGCATTTTGGAGAGACATAAAGTCGTGTATTCCTGTCCATTGTCGAATGTTCCTGAGCCATGAAAGTTTTTTTCTTCCTATTCCCCTTCTTCCTTCGATTTTTCCTTGGAGGATAAGACGTTGGAATTCGTAACGAGGACCACGCAGGATGTGACCCAGATAGGAAGTCTTTCTCTTCTTAATGGCGTCGAATAGTTCACGGCTGGTCAGACCGGCTCTTCTAAGGACTTCTTCATTTCTTACCAGATCTGTCCAAGGGATCCTAAACATTCTTCTAAGAGTCCACATTTCAAATGCCTCCAATCTGTTTATCGAGGTTACTTTAAGAGTCCAGGCTTCGACACCATACAACAGGACGGACCAGACATAGCACTTAACCATTCTGTATCTGAGTTGAAAGCTGAGATCATTATTTGTTAGGAATTTTTTAAGTTTAAGGAAGGTTGATCGAGCTTGTTCAATTCTGCTTCTGATCTCGACTTCTGGATCCCATTTGTTGGTAACGAGGCAGCCCAGGTATTTAAATTTAGTGACTTCCTCTACTAGAATGCCGTTTAGGTATAAAGGGGTGGCGGGGATGTTATTTTTGCTAACCACCATAAACTTGGTCTTCTTTAAGTTAATTTTTAGGCCCAGGTGCTCACTTTTCTCTTGAACCATATGCAGAAGTGCTTGAAGGTCGTTTGCGTTGTCTGCTAAGATTACTGTGTCGTCCGCGTATCTAATATTATTAATTGGGATGCCATTTACTTTTATACCAATTGTACACATTGACATTACTTCTGCAAACGCTCTTTCTACGTACAGGTTAAATAGCATAGGTGAGAGAATACATCCTTGCCTTACCCCTTTCTTTATTACAATGTCTTCGGTGGTTTTCAAATTTTGAAACCTTACTTCGGCAGATTGGTTCCAGTACAAGCTAGCTATTATTCTGATATCCTTATTGTCTAGTCCTAATTCCTGTAAGTATCTTATCAACAGGTCGTGTTTCACATTGTCGAACGCTTTCTCGTAGTCAATGAACACCATGAATACATCCTTTCTCTGGTCGAGGCAGTTCTGAACCAGTGTTTGTAAACTAAATATAGCTTCTCTCGTGCCAAACCCACTCTTAAATCCAAACTGACTGGACCCACTGGCTGCTTCACATTAAACTTGACTAATTTTTTCATGTTATTTACGTTTAGCATGTGTATAGTCTCTGCATACATATCGTCTGGTCCGGGAGCTTTGTTATTCTTCATTAGTTTTATGGCATACCTTACCTCACTTTCCAGTATGCTCGGCCCCTCCGGTGTATTGTTAATAACTTCGGGCGTATTCTGCGTTCTGTCGTCATTGAAAAGGTTGGCCACGTATTAGACAATGACAATTTTGATAAAATTACACATGCTTAAAATTGTAACAAACATTTAAAATTTAACACTGAATTATTTCTTTATCAGGATCATCAAAGAATTCATTAAGGTTGTAGAAGGCCTTACTGACTAGATATTTTGTTAAGGTATATTTTAGTTTATTCTTTGGCAGGTTTCTAATTTCGTCTGAGAAACAATTAAAAATTTTTATGATGCAGTATTTTACATTTTTTTGGAGGTATGTAAGTATAGTTATAATTTTCTGGTACTAAATTACTTTTATGGCGAGTGTCATAATCATGTTTCACATTAAAATCGAGGAAAAGATCCCTATTATCAAATACAAATATTACAGAGTCCAAAATGTACATTCCTATTACCGTCAGAATATTTTTTTCTACAAAAACAGATTTACAACTTTCCTGCTGTTTCATCCTAAAAATATTTCGGATGCACCTTTTTTGCATGACTATAATTCTGTGTATTTCCGTTGAACTACCCCAAAATATCACTCCATATCTTAGCCCAGCGTTTGACTGCGTCGACACTGCCATCTTGCTCAGAAAGTTGCATGCTATGGGAATACGTGGTAATATTTCTGACTGGCTGGAATCATTTTTCTCTAATCGCCAAATAAGAGTAAAACTTTAGGGCTCCTATTCGGAGAAACTAAATATCAGATAGGGCGTTCCCTAAAGAGGCGTAATCTCTCCCTTGCTTTTTGCATTATTTATAAACGATTTGAAAAAATGATGCAACAGTAGTCATACCTGCTTCTACACTTAATCAACTACTTGAAATAACTTATACAATTCTGCTTAGATTTTCTGTTTGGTGCCAAACAAATCATCTAGTTGTTAACACAAATAAAACCCATTACTTGGCATTCTATAAAAAGCAGCAGGTTCCTGATTTATACTTAAAATTGAATAATAATTTTATTACAAGAGTAGAACAATGCAAGTTTCTGGGTCTTCACCTAGACTCACAATTAAAGTAAACAGCCCATGTAGACAATGTTGCTGCAAAACTAAACTGCTTATTATGCCTTTGTCAACTTAAAAACCTTTATGAACCCCAAACAATTGTTAAATATATATTATTTTTTGGCCCACAGCCACTTAACTCTTTTAGTGCTTTACTGAGGACAAACTACTCAGAACTTCAAAGATTATTTATTCTTCAAAAAAAAATTATTCGTAAAATCTACTCCTTAAGCCCACTTGAGTCATGCAAAGAAACCTTTCGGCAGCATTAGATTCTCACACTTCCAGGCATTCTGATTCTTAGTGCACTGATGTTTGTTAAAAAACACTCCTACAAGTTTTAATATACTTCAGATATAACACTAGAAACTCAAATAAAATCTATATTTCAGGCTACAAAACATCATCATATCGGAAAAGCCTATCTTAACTTCTAAAAAATGTCCTAAGCTCTCTTTTAAAACTATTAATCGATGAACACTCCTTGACATATCTCGGTAGATCATTGTACTCTTTAAGACCTTTGAAAAATAAAGAATTCATAGCTCTCCTGGAATTAGTCCTCTTGATATAAAAATCATTTCTATTTCGCGTAGGGTTATTATGTACATCACTGTTATGGGCAATAAATCCACCAAGGTAAGATGGGAGAAGACCATTTAATAACTTATAATAAAAGCCATGGCCAAAAATTGTGTGTCAGAGGATGGTATATATTTGCCATCTTCCACTCAGTGATGTCCTATGCAGTCCTGACATGAGGCTGTGCAAGCCAGTCAGAGCAAGTTTTTGGTCTGCAGAGGATAGTAGTTTGAATAACTCTAGGACTAGGCTGGAGAAAAAACTGCAGATAGGCATTTGTACAGCTAAAAATTCCCACTTTTCTATCTCAGTACATATTAAAGTGCCTGTTACATGTCAAAAAGAATGAACAATATCTTACAGACCAGATTCTACTGTCATCCAAATTTTTAACAAGTTGCCTAATAATATAAAACAACTACCACTTTATGGGTTTAAAAATAGCGTTACCTCGCTGCTCATCTATAACGCTGTATAATAGTGTGAAAGAGTTTTTAACTTTACATTTTAAACTGTTTGTCGAATTTTTGAACACTACGTTTTAAACTGTTCGTATTTGGATGTCTATTTGTGTCCTTTAGCAGGCAGCATTTGACAATATTATTTTGCAGTCATTTAGAAATAGGTAAAATCTTGAAGATTATTTTAAAGATGAAATGACAAAGGTCGAAATTTGTCTAATCCTTATTCGTTTTATTTTGATTTGAACACAACGTTTCGGTTGACTAACCTGACCTAATCGTTTGCAAGTGTAAACTTAAAATTGATAAAAAAAAAGTGCTAAGGCTTATCATTAATAATTGGCTGTAGTCAACCCTACATAAAAGGTCTCGCTTTCATCTACTATAAACTACATAGTATATTATTCGACGTTAGTAATGTTTAGACATTTTAGTTTTTGCTTTCTGCCATGGGGATAATTACTATACAATTTAAAAATATGTTAAAATAAACTTGATTTATTTTTGAATTTCATTCCAAAATTCTCATTCAACAAACCTTTTTTGAGCAATACTAAAAGTAGGTTTGTCAAATGGGAAACTTCAGGAGTGACATTCCAGGATGCCCTGTAGCTAGGTAAAAAATTAATTTGTAAAAAGCTGTTAACAATTTTAGGTTTTTGGCATATCTAGTTGCAGTAGATAGAGAAAACCCCACCACATGAAACACAAAGCCATGAGACATGACACTAATTTGCTGCTTCCAGTTGTAATTTTACGTTATAAAATGTAAATTTGGTTTAACAATTAAGTTACTCCTGTAATTTTAGATATTAATTTAGTAAAACCATTATATAAACTATTTTCGTTGTTACTTATTTATTTATTAGCGAGCAAAATCACATTTACAATTTTTACAAAATCTGGTAGGTAGGTACTGCCAATAATATTCAACACGATTGTCAAGACTAAAATAATATCGTATCAAGAACTTGCTAAATTTTTTTTGTATTTTGGTTTCACGACAAAGCTATAATATTTTTCAGTTTAAAAAGAAGTTAGTTAACGTTAGAATTTTATATGTGTCACTTTCTGCTTACTAAAAAAAGTAACCCAAAACTCAAAAGAAACTTGTTCAAAACAAAATCGTATTAGGGAGTATTTTATTTATTATTTGATAATTATTATAAAACTGTAACCTTGATTGTTTAATCCTTTTGGTGATGTTTTGAGACAGCTTCTTTATGTAATATTAAAATTAGTGTGAAAACTAGAAAATTTTCGATCAGGAAATCATAAGTATACTGTTCCCTGTACCTCCGGAAAAACGTGGTAATTTAACCAATTAATATTTTAAAACCCCTTAACATGTCTTTAATAATTTAGAGTTGACCTTGTTCGTTACTGACCTCGTCGCATTTTAATTAATATAAAAAAAAAAATATATTAAATCCGGTCCTAAATCAACATATATCTCCACCTAAAATAAAAGTAACTAGAATGTGATACAAGCAATAAAAATGTAACCTCAACTAACTTCTTTCTAAACCGAAAGATACTATACCTACTGTTTTTGCGATAAAATTTTAAGGAAGTCTCAGAGATACCTTCATACAGGAAATATAAAAAGAGTCATGTTTTTAAACAATGCTGTTATGTTAAGCGATTCTTTTAGAATTTTAGTATACCTAAAGTTATCCAAAAGTAATTTCTATAATTTAATATTTTTATTATAAATATGGGGCTGTACCCTGTTCCTGTCGCGACTTTACTGCAGTCTAAAGTTTATCCATTGTCCATGTTTCTGACAGAACATTTCAGGTATTTTTAAATTCAACTTTATTGGCATTCTTTTCTTCTACATCTCAATTTCTAATCCTGCCCATTCTATACTAGTTCTTCGTATTGCATCCAGCTGCTTCTGCCTCATTTGCCTACAAACAAAAAATAGTAAAATAACATTCGAACTTATTTAAATATTTCTAGTATTAACTTTGCTCTAGGCTACCATTCCTCGATAGTAATATTTTAGTTTCTGAATTTTACAGGTGCATATGTTCTTTGTTAGGATACTGGTAGGTATAAAAATAGGACTGAATGTTTTTTTAATACTAGTAGACATCATCTCGATCTAATCAAATTATTAATAAAATGGTAAAAAAAGGTTTAATAAGATAGAATGTTGATATTTTTATTAAAAATAAACAAAGGAATGCTCTGCATAGGATAGATAGGATAACTAACCTGAATCCTTACCTTATGAGATATTTTTACAAGCACTTAGGTAAGTAAACAACAAAAATATCTACTCTCTATTCTATTTCTAACTTTAAAACTGTTGTAAATATTTTAGAAAAATGGATCAAAGCCCAACGAATACCAAGGGACAAAGCCCTTACTCTCACTTTTGTATTCCTACCTGGGCTTTTGAATTGTGACCCTAGTGGTTCAATTTTTTATAAACATTAGGTACCTACTAAAAGATCTATAAATACAACACAAGTTGTGTAATTTGTACGAAACAATACTTGGTTGATCCAGGTTTTAATAATTATCTAGTATCTAGCTACCTAGTTTAAAAACTTACCTCTATTAGGTATAAATTAATTGTTGTCAAAGCTGAATTTAACTTTAACATCATGTATTTTTCAGCTTGTAAATTATAGGAAACTATTTGAAGGCTTCAATAAATATTAAAAAATGGTATAATTCTTATATTTTATTCACTTCTACGTGTAATTCAGTAGCTGGTACGGATTTAGGTAAATAGAAGGAAATCTCCTCGAAATTCTCTCCTCTCATGTTTTGTTATGATCTAAAAGGTATAAAAGTCACTATAAGGGAGTTGTAAATCAAATCAAATCAACTTTGTTCAGTAATTTCAAGATTTTTAAAGTAAAATAATCTGAAAGTAAAATCCTTTGTAAAAATCTATACCAACAATGTACTTACAATTGTGTTTTTAACTAACCGTTATTAATATATTTCCATTTCTTTATAAAAAACGAGCTAATACATCTAACAAACGTTGCATTTTTCACCAAAAACTATTCGATTACTAATTTTTGAAGCAAAAATCGCCCAAAATCAACAAATATGTGAATAAAACCCAGCTGTGGCCGTCACCCGCTCGCAAAAGTTCATTGACCGCTTGACAACTTGACATTTCCAAACAATCTTCAAAATTTCCGCGATTGATAACCGAACTCGTCCCTGATTGGCTCAAATATGCTAAAGTACTCACTTTAAGGATTGCGTCACTCCTGTTTAGGATGACGAGATCGAGAATTAACACGACCGTTAACTGTAGTTGCATCATACCAAAATGGAAAATAGCATTGGATTTTAACCCACTCACTTTAATTTTGAAATTAACGGCTCGCGTTAACTTGTGAGTTTGATCATAGGTCTGCATACCTGTTAAAATAAACTTCTAATGCTTCATCCGAATTTTCGTTACACTGAATATAACAAACGAACATATCGTCCTTTTCATAATTCTCGAATTTTGCATTCGCAGCCATAATTAAGAAAAAACTGCTATTTATCTAAACTAAATGAATCGTTTATTTCAGAAAGGTACTATCGAACATTTTGTTACTTTTGAGAAAATGAGTAAAAACTTATTGACAGTTTAGAAAAATATGATAATACTATTTTTTTGACATAAGTACTTTAAGACGGAGTTGTTTAGATATTTTTTTATGGCAAACCATGAATTTTTTTGATAATGACGGAAAAAAAAGAAAAATTGAAAAAATGCAGTTAGTACCTTTCTGAAATAAATGAACTTTTTTTAAGGAATCGGCTTGACGTTATCATTGAAATATGAAATACGTTAATATTTATTATTGTAATATATTATATTAATTATATAATATATATATATTATATATTATATTATATTAATATATTAATATGTATTATTATATTACAATATTTATAGGTTTATTCTACTCGACAGCTCATGCGAACATAAAGTTCGGTAGCGCTAGAAGCCATTTATATGAGAAAGGGACTACCTGATGTCACTTGGTACCTTCCTCAAATAAATGCCTGTAATTAGATTGAATTTACTGACATTGTATTTACGGAAGATGGTCCCTTTTTGCACCAAAAGGTACATATATCTTAAAAGAATGTAATGAGCTAAAAAACTGAAAATGGCCGAAAATGTTAGTTAGTCCCTTTCTGACATAAACGATTCAAATAGAAATAAAGAACAGAAAATGGATAACTTATTCTGACAGTAAATAAAGATTTTTTCAGATAACAAGCCTGTCATCTTTTGTGTTCCTAAATACCCGTCATGGCCCACTAAAAAAAAATTTAAATTTGTTGAATAATGTAAATTTTGAGCTTCACATTGCAAACAGCTATAAAGTATTATATATTTTTGAAAAGCTTGTGATAAACTGAATCATGATAGCTAAAAATATATAGGGTGCCCCATTTTATAAAATGCAAGTTTGCTTTATTTCTCGAAAACAATTAAACATAGAAAAAATCTGACTAGGCCACTGGATTATACGTGAAAAAAACTAATAAGTCCATTTTTTACCTTTTCGATAAGTTGCAGCGTAACCGAGATACGGGGGGTGTTCCAAAATGCAAAATTTTCAAAATCTAAAAAACTAAGGGGGCTATGAAAATTCTGTTGATGGCATCGTTTGTTTCTCAAAAAAGTAACACAGTGCCGCGAAAACCGCAACCTTCTATCTTTACTAATAACGCAGATAACCCGTAAACATTCGAAAACAGGACACCCTGTACTTTGACATTGCCAAAATGAAATTGCTTTCTCTGAATAGCGGTGTTGGTAGCATTAACGTGTGAAAAAATTTTGCGTAAAATTAATATTGCACAAAAAACTTAAATGATTTCATCGATGTAAGAAAACATTTTGCTTTTGCAGCTGCATCACTACATTCTTCTGCATGGTTTTGAAAAAAATCATCAATTTCTTGTAATTTTTGAAGATTGAATTTAAGGATGTGTAACGGATGGTCCATCGAGTAGGGCAAAACGGTTTCAAATTTGTCGTGTCTTCTGAGTTATCTTCACTCTGTATCTCTACAATATAAATTTAATAGAAAATCAGTTACTCTCAGTTTTTCAACTCGGATTTTTAGTTTATGAATTCACAATGACGAATTAATCAATTATAAAACAGAATAAGTAGTTGTTTTCATAGAATAGTGGATTTAGAGTATTTTATAAGTTTGTTTTACCTGCAAACTCGGCAAATCTTTTCGGTGAATCCCTTACAAAGTTTATTAGATCTTTTGCAAGATTAAGGGCGTCACGATATTCAGGAATCATTTTTAGTAAATCTTGAATAACAAGATTCAATTTATGTGCTGAACAATGCACAAAATGGGCTTTTTCTTCGACTTCAGAAATGTTTTGCTTGAACTCCATTGAATTTTCCAGATATATTCGCTGCTCCGTCAAAACATACGCCTCGGGTAAACTGAATATTGAGATCAAAACAACGTAAAACATCGATAATCAAATCAAACAGTGCTTTTACTGTTGTAGAAGCAGTGGAGTAAAAACCAAACATTAAAATGTACACAGTTTTACATTAGCAGAGTGCATGAACAACGGATACTAAACCACCAATAAAACTTTGATTTAAGAAATAATCGATAATTATTAGGATTTAAAGAATAGTTATTTCCCTAAATGAATTTAATACCTGAAACAAAAACTAAACTGTTCCTTAGATGCCGCATCTCGAGTTTCATCATCAATTAAAGAAAAATATTTTGCTTCCTTTATTTCTTCGATCAGTGAACGCAAAATTTGGTTACTCAAAATTTGGGGTATCTCATTTTGTATGTCTTTAGAAATTCACTTGTAAGTATCCCTGAGTAACCATTTTCGTAGTTCTGGTGAGTCCTCAGCTCTCAGTTTCAATAAACAATTGAAATTACTCGTTTCATCAGTATGACCACGGATTGGGATGCATTGTACTGCGAGGTAGTAAATAGTGAGTAGAAGTTGAAATGATCTTTATCAAACACGCGCGATTTTCTTGTGTTTGTCTCAAATGTTCGTTGGATAAACATTCAACAACACTTAATTTGTTTTGTAAATACGTGATTTTTAGAACAGCTTCTTGATGGGTGCTTGAAGATTCATGTTTACGGAATTCTTCTACCGCCCTTTTCCAGTTAGAGAATCCAGTGCTTATGAAAGCGTTCTCTGATTTTGGGCTAAAAGACAATAAGCTTTTTTCCGAAGCAGATTTACATGCAGTGCAAAATGCTAAATACTTGTCCTTATCGTGAGTTAGCCATGTGTACGTTTTTTGCCATTCTTGTCTAAAACGACGCACAGATTTTCCAGTCGATTCTGCTGATTTAGGGGTATTTCGCACATTGCTATCAAAATCACAAGGGTTGTATTTAGAGGTCTTCGGAGTTTTTGAACTCTCGGATTCCCATTGATTCTCTTGACGTGTTGCTTGAACCTCTGGAGGCGCTTTTCGTATAATGAAACGATCCATTGCAAAAATGAAAATAAATTTTCAACTTATGTGAATCGAGTTCTTTTTTGGTTAGGTTACCTGAGTTTGTACCAATATTGACGCGTCACGAAAAATTAAAAAATAACTTTTCGCATTGGAAAGAGCGCCCTCTCTGTGAAATTTTTGGTAAGGTATTTTGCGCGGAAAAGTTCAAATTACTTATCAGGATTCAGAAATTATGCTACTTGTTAATAGGTTTAATAATTATGAACTTAAAGTTTTAAATAGTAAAAACAATATTCTCGATATTCAAATCCTCGTTCCCTGAAATTATGGGGGGCAAGGACCACCCAAAAATTTGGGGGGGGGGCGAGAAGTAGCTTGTTCCCCATAGTCGCTGCCCCTGTAGATAAGTGCTTCTAGTTCTACGTAATTAAGTTTTATTATCAACTGGAAACCAATTTACTAACACTCTTACGTACTGATAAAAGAGATTAGGTTGCTGTAGTTAGTATTGCTGTAGTACGCTCAAGCGAAAAGTGTTAATTTGGCGATCATGTCCAAAATACAACGTAAAGATCTTTTCACAATAAATGGTTTTGAGCTCTTAACTGCAATAAAATTAAAGGGTCGATCCCATTGTGTGGACAAGAGATATGTAAAGTTAAAAGGTGAGTAAATGTTATTAATTTCTAAATACTACTTATATTTATTTACATGTATAATGTTATTCTATATTTGGTACTCTTTTGCTGTCGCTGTCCTCATTTAAATTTATTGTAATCGGTTTAATTGTATCATGCAGAGTAACATAAGAATTTTCTACAGTACTTACCTGATGGATTGAATTTTTCGAACTACCTGGGGGAATATCATTAACACATTTTCTTATTAATTCTACAACACTATAACTTAAAGTCGGAGAAGTATTTTCTGACCTAACAATTGATTTTAATTGGTGCCACATGTATTATATGGTATTAAAAATACAATAGTAAGGTGGAAGCCGTAGCACAGTATGTCCCGTTTCCTCTGCCAATGCGTCACAAACATATACCTTTTTTATTCAGATTGCCTTTAAAACTTCTAAAAGATCACTTTTTTATAGCGTTCTTCAAAATGTATCTCGTTCGCCGCCATGTATTTTTGAATCCCCAGTTTCTTATTATTTGTACCTGGAGCCTTATACAATTGGCGACTCTGACTGTTCATTACCATCAAACTATTCTGAGGAAGGTTTGGTAGAAGACAATTCTTGAACAATTCTTTAAGAAGTTCTACCGTTGTATCTTCATGGTAAAACCACAAGGCATTTCAAACCCAACTGTTTTTTGACCCGGCACGTAAAATGGTAATTATTTTCCCTTTATTTGACGGCGTTTTGTTTTAAACCTGCTGAACAAAACATCTCATCGAGGTAAATTATTGGACAATTTTTAGAACGATATTTACTTATCGATGTTATATAATTGTGCGATATCTGAAGCATATTTTAAACATAACTCTCCAAAGGCTAAATAAAGACTCATATTTAATCTCTCACATTTTTCGTGAAAAGCGCTTTACCACCTACCTTTTATTTAATACCTGCTGGAAACCAAATTACCAACATTCTGTGCTAGGATTGCCATAAGGCCCCCATCTACCCCATCCCTGGACCTACCCGAACTAACCCTATAGGTATTGTGTGCAATTTAATTTTTAATAACTTGATCAATACATATGAAGAAAATTGTAACTAACGTTACTGAAAAACCGTCAATCCAAGCTAGATTTGAAAGTGGAATTTTATGGATATGTATTAAAATATTATTGTTGTTTTCTGGATATTTGCAGATACAGAATTGATAATACAAACGAAAAATAAAAGCCCAAACTTTTCACTATTTTTCTTTGAACTGGAAATTCAGTCTGAAGTCATTTTACTCCATGTTACATTTGCGTATCGAAATTCAAAAAATGGTAATATTATTGAAATGCTCATCTCAAGATAGGTTGGTGTTTCATTTAAAATAATCAAGTATTGCAGTCTGAATCACTGCATTTTGGAACACATTTAATAAAATACATTTAAAAGCAAAATATCCACCAAATCCAAATCAAGATCCAAAAACTAAAATACCTTCGCATATGATTGTGTTTCTTTTACTTTATCATTGTTTTATTATTTTTAGGAGTTGATTCTGGAATCAAACAAGTTACTTCTGACGAATTTTTAGTTGGAGTAAACTCTAGATTTAAACCGTAAGTTCCTTATCATTATATTGTTTGTCTATATTATTAATTATAATTAAATTGTTTTTACCTCCCGAAATATTAAAAAAAAAAAAACAGTAAAATTAATGGTCCCAAAATAGGATTTTATATTATTATATTTTTTAGGCGCATCGGTATATCCGATTAAATAGTACTTTATTTACAACCATGTATGCAATGTTGCCATTACCGACTTTATTGAAAGTTTTGAGGCGGTACTATAGTCTATCAATGGGGTCATTTGGTCAACCTCAAATTACACTATTTACCTAATATTATTTATAAGGTATGGTCAGCTCTGAAAATTTGAAGCCAATCCGATAAGTAGCTTTCGAAATACTCGAGATCAAAATGAAATAAAACGCGGGCGAGACTGTGACGTCATTACCTCCCACAGTTCGTCCACTTTGAACTTATAAAACAGTCTTTCTGTGCGTATACATTATTACTACTTTTAATACTTAGTATATTCTATAACAAGTAGGAAATGTCATTCCATACGAGTACTGGCCCGTACTTTCTCTAACACTAATGTAGAAAAAGAAGAAAAAGATGATTAAAAATTATTTTTCTTCTCCTGTCGATGTCAACTCCGTTACCCAGCAACGGAAAAACGGCAATGTAAATAGCCACCTGTCTTAGTCGTAAAAACAAGTAACCGCGGCAGCGAGCGCGACCCGTCTTGCTATAGAAAATAGTGACGTCACATAGCCCCACACAGCACAATCATGTCACAGATCATGTTTTAGAAACATTTTATATTAGTTTCTCCGAAAGATTTTAAATATTCCATAAATATTTCAAAACAGTTACGATATATTGATGAAATGTTTCAGAAACCCAAAAGTGTCCCATAAAAGTAATAATAGGATGTTTTTAGGAAATAATGTAAAATACTATTTACATACTTTTCCCAAATGCATTTGTTTGATAAAGCTACAATGTAGCGAAACATGTCACATTAATATATAATCATATTAATAAATACTGGAGAAGAGTATGTAAATAGTATTTTACATTATTTCCTAAAAACAACCTATTCTTATGGATCTCCAGCAAGTATCGGCTAATTCAATAAAATTGATAAAAGTAATATTTCATTTTATGTTTCTGAAACAATAAGTAATAAATATGAATACTTATACAAAATAGGATACTTATTTATCTCTAAAATTCTTCTTTGTATGGGGCCCTGAAAATAGAAATTTAAATATTAATAATTTTAAGTATGAATCACAATAATATTCTGTGGGTATAAAGGTGCATTTAAAAAAACTTTTTGTCACCGCTCCCGCTTGTCGTCACCGTTCCCATCGCAACTTAACCTAAAGAGAAATAACGTATGCATTTATAAAAGCCGCCACCACTCCCAGTCGTTGTTCCAACATGACCAATTTTTATCTCGCTGACCTTGTGCTGTTCGTCGTTCGTGCTGTAGCCAATCGGAAAAAAGACATTTGACACATTTGATAAAATACATTGAAATATTTTGTATGTTCCTACGATTCATAGATAATACACAGGGCTTAACTTATTTTATAGTTTAATAATATTAAACACTGGTCACAATATCTACTTTTTCAAAAAAAATTAAGATTCTAACCTCAAAATACGTTACTGCTCTCGCGAATTTACAACAATGCAGTTCACGTTTTATAAATACCCTAAGAACGGCGGCGACGAGCGGAAACGGTGACAACGAGTAGGAGCGGTGGCGAAAAGTTTTACAAATCGACCTTTATATTATAGGTCCCTGGTAGAAAAATATCAACCTCTAATATATCAAGGACGCTGCGTATAAGTACCTATTAATGTTTGATACATAAATACTATTCAAACTACATATTATATTATAAAGACAGGAAGTTTAGCCAAAATTTATTATAACTTTAAATAGGTATTCAAAGTTCTTACAATTCACGAGACAAACGGAGTTTGCACTGCGACAGACACAGTGCAACAATATTTTATATCCTACCCCTGGTTCTGCCCCGGAGGGTGATGATGCTTTACTGCTCACAATAGTAACAACTCAAGTTTAATAAATAAACTAAAGCGGGGAAAATCATATAATCAACCTAACCTTAAATTATAATAATATACTTGTCATTAAAATAGAGAAAAAGAAGGGAACCCGTGAGGGGAGCAGGTTGGCTTTCTGCATTTGGTCTGTCAAGTGTCAAAGGCAGGGTGTGTCTATTGTCATTTTGGGTGTAAAGTATCTGTCATATTTCGGAAATATTAATATAAAAGGTTATGGTTTTGAGACATTTGAAATATATCAGAGATATTTCTGAAAGGAAGTGTGCTATGTGGGGCGATTTCCACGAGTCGATGTTCGTAAATTATTTTATAGGTTCTTCTTCGTAATTTTTTACAGTTCGCACTGAAATTACCAAATCTTTTAGAAAATGTAATAAAATAAAATGCTAAATGACCCCATTCTTCAACCAACAGCATCTTATTTCAAACACGTTTTGTTTTTCTCCCTAGTAACCATCACATAACTTGAAAAATATGCTAATTTGTGAATTTGGCTGATATTTTCCACATTTCTATGATACAGTCGAATATTGGATTAGTTTAAATGTGGCTACAACTTTTTATTACAGTAAAAGATATGCTACTTTCTATTGAGCACCCCACAAAATAAAACAATAAATACTTCTTGGGCGACTTTATTTTGATAAAATATTCAATTATATTATCAAAGTTTACTTTCATGTCCTCTTCAATGGGTAAAATAGATATACTGGCTAGTTGCGCTTGGCTCAATCAGGATCTTAAGTACGATTTTATTATTGAGAAGCTTCTTTCACTTGAAGCCGCCGAGACGCAAATAGTTAAGAAAAAACGTAGATACAGCACTATACTCAAAAAAGCTTAATTTTACAATTAATCTCAGAAGCTCTACTGGGACTTTAAAGCTTTAAAGGTCTATTTATTAAAGGGGTGAGACGCTCATAAGACAAAGTCGATTAAGGCAATTTAGGTACCCCCGTATTTCTTAGACGGCTGAAAATAAATATCAACAACTATATGTTTTTATAATCGGATCGCCAAATACAATTCACTCGTGTGGTAGATGAGGATTGCCATTTAAAAGAATTCAGAATGGCGTCGTATCTGTCACTTTTTGACATCTGTCGTATTTTATAATAGCGTCCATAGCTCGGCCACGGGAAATTATGTTATTGTGAAAAAATTTGGGTTTTCAGCTTAGAAGATCTATTTATTACAGGGGTGAGGTAACTTAAAAGATAAAATCGATGAAGGCAATTTAGGAACCCCGTATTTCCGAAACGGCTGAAAATAAATATCAAAAACTATATAATTTTGAAATTGGACCGCGAAATGCAATTCACTCGTGTGGTTATTGATGAGGGTTGCTATTTAAAAAAATTGAAAATGGCGTCGGATCTGTAAAATTTGTCAACCTATATACAGGGTGTCTCTAAAAGGTCTGTACAAAATCTGAGCACATATTCCTGAGGCCAGAATAAGGCGATTTAAAGCAACTTACCTTAGTCCGAAATTGCTCCGTCTCGAGATACAGGGTGGTAAAGTTAAAAAATAAAAATCGAATATTTTAAAATTAATGAACATTTTTTTACGTATTACTTTAAAACTTGAAACCCTGGGGATTTTTGAGATGCGAAACCCGAATACGGACATCTTTTCACTGTGGCCATTAGAGGGCGCTTCACAATGCACTTCTTATGATTTGGAATGGCCATAACTTTTTTATCAATGTATTTTTTTCCTGTTTTTGTTAAGGAACTAATTTTCTGAACATATTGAAACAAAAAAGGTACTCTTGTGAAAATCCGCTAAAGTAAGCCGTTTTTGAGATATTTCGGTTTTTATTCTTCGATGCCGCACCGGAATATTTAAATTATTTTGAATAAAAAATTCCGCTATCAGTAAACTTTCGGCAGGAAAAACTGTTTCACTTGGGTTAGTTACAGTTGCAGAAATAATTTGAGTATGGATTTTTTTTCTAATTAAATTAAATTAAATATCTCGTCGAAGTTGTAATGGCAAATCTTCTAATAAATGTGCCAGCGTTTTTTTTTTAAATGTTCTAAATAATCCACACCATTTAGACGTGGCGGTAAAATGACAGGACCAATAATGAAATTGCCAATGATTCCTGCCCACACATTAATTCTAAACTCATGTTGATAATGAGTTACTTTTGTGGCAAGCGGGTTTTTAGCAGTATAAACATGTTCGTTATGTAAGTTGGTTACACCACTTCTTGTAAAACATGCTTCCTCAGTAAATAAAATGTGCTTAGCAAAATTCACGTTCTGTTGTCTTTGTTCAGTAATGAATCGACAGAACTTCAATCGTTGATCGAGATCCAGAGCCAAAAGGTCTTGTACCTTTTGGATATGGTATGGATCTAGCTGCTGTTCTTTTAATGTTCTATAAACGACATCCTTGGATACTCCTACCTTTAAACCTAAGCGTCTGGTGATTAATTTTGGATCTTCAGCAATTCTTTCCAAAATTTGTTCCTCAACCTCAGGAGTCCTTATTGCACGTTGCCCTCCATAATTGGCAGTTAAAGGAGTAAAGCTACCGGTTTCGCGAAGGCGTCTCTCAATAGCAGCAAATCTTTGATGGTTTGGTATGCGCCGATTTGAATATCTTTCCCGGTATACCCTAACACTTTCGCGATCATTTCCTTCACAATATCCAAAAACCAATAGCATATCCGTCATTTCTGCAGAACTGTATCCTTAAGCCATCTTTAAAGTCAATTTAAAATTTAACTAACACGTTTCAAACACCTTATTTATTCTCGCATTGGCAAATTCTTACTGAAACACTTACTGTAAGTGTAAACAACATATACTGATTGAAAATTCTTAAAATACGAAAAATGTTTACATTTAAATAGTCTGTTGCAAAAAAAAATTTTAAAGCTGTTCATCAAACAGGTAAAAAATCCGAGGATTTTTGGATGTGACACTCCAAAAAAGTGTCTAAGAAAAATACATTTCCCACTGCTAATTCACTGACCACATTTCATCCTGAAACATTTTTGATTCAAAATAATTTAAATATTCCGGTGCGGCATCGAATACTAAAAACCGCAATATCTCAATAATGGCTTACTTTAGCGGATTTTCACAAGAGCACATTTTTTGTTTCAAAATGTTCAAAAAATTAGCTCTTTAACAAGAAAAGGAAAAAACTACACTGATAAAAAAGTTATGGCCATTCTAAACCGTAAGAAGAGCATTGTGAAGCGCCCTCTAATGGCAACAAAAGAAAAGAAAAAAGAAAATTTGCAACGTGTAGACCTGATTAAATTTATATAATTTTAAATAATAAGCCATGAATATGGAGAATTTGGCGAGTACTTTATTATTTTCCACATACAAAATTAAGTCTAAATTATGAGACCACAGATTATGATAACTCCGTATACAATTTTAAATGGAAATAATTTTCTCCTTTCAGATGACCCCAACTTACTCAATGACGTAAATTGTTTTAACACATTTTAATTTCCCTCCTCCCCCCCACCTTTTATTTTATTACTATTCTTATTAAAAATTCTGACCCACCAAATATAAATCATGATCTCTCTTGGAGTTGACTCATGAAACGTTTACTTTATTGAATTTTCATTATAGACAGCTATACATCATATCATGACTATAAATGATTCCATTTGGAATTTTGTCCTCTATTACAATTTTCGCATCTAATTTCCTCCATTACTGAAAGTGGCATCGTGTTGGTGATTGTCTTCTGTCGAGTCCATTGGCTGCATAAGGAGCACGTTATGACCATGTATTGTTGAACCACTTCGTTCCCCCCTTTTAATTTGTTTTAGTTCGTTTATTTAGGTACATCCTAAAAAACACAATTCTTAATTGTATGGTTGCTGAGGATGACTTTGACTAAAGTCGAAACTAGTACAACCTAAAATGACATTAAACTATGTACACTCTTTAATCCTTTTTTCACCTTAAAGGGACAAATAAATTTTAGTTTGGTGGTATAGACAGACCTTGTTTTCTTTAATTTATTTATTGTTAGTAATTTTTTTACAATGTAGGGTATGCAAGTAAATGATATAACTACAATTAAAAAGCTATTAAAATAGCATGACAAAGAGCTGTTTTCTACTGGCAAGATAGATAGGTACTTGGACGCACCTTAACAAAATCAACATAATGGTTTCCGGCCACAAATTTTTGTTGGATTAAGAGTTAGATAATGAATGACTGAATAACTAAACATTAAAAAAATATGTCGAATATTATTCGAGAGAAAATTGTGTCTGGCAAATTAATGTTTCGCCTGTTTCTATTTTTATTCTGCTATCTCGCAATTTGTTGTATGATATTTTGGCTTGCTCATAGTTTTGTTGTAAAAAATGTCATTTACGAAATGGCCTAGCAAACAACTTTTATAACAATAAAAAATGTCACCGACATAATAATCTAAATTGGCTGCAGAGATTTGAAATTACTTTAAGTTTTAAGACTTCTTTGTCATTTAACCCAATTCGATTACTTCACTCGTTTTTAAGTAATACAAGGTTTTAAAAAACTGTAAAACTTAATTTCGGTTAACTTTAATATGCGGTCCGATGCTGTACAACATAATAATATACACTCACGACATACCGGAAGATAGACAAAATGAGCTCTATTTATTTGTCGACGACTTTGCAATTGAGGGACATAAAAACAAAAAACGGGTAAAATCCACTTACGTTAATTTCAAGAAAAAGTCAAAATATTGTTGCGGCCTCAGATTAGTCTTCTTTATTTTCAAAATATTTGAATAATGTTTGGAAGGTCAATAAATTATTAATTCAAATGTACAACTTTACCAGTATATCCTGAAAGCCCTCATTAAACCTTAATAATAGATTTTATTGATTTCGCTTCCAACAATCGGACTTCGTATGTTATGCATATCATTAATATGGATTTTGTTCCTTTATCCAATATTTATTTTATATTATAAGGCTATTATACTAGAATATAAAACGAATTTAACACACATAATTCTGGAACTTCTTCTGTCGGACCATATGCTATATCTTCCACCGTTTCTGGATTCCAAAATGCAACTGAAGGAGCCTCTTGGCCTCAGACACTGTTTTAAAAAGGAATGACCTCATACCGGGAAAATATTCTAAATGACTTTTACATTATTAGGAGCTTGCATTAGTTACCGTTAAAGCATGGTTTTGTTTTTATTTTGTCCGCTACATCCGTCAGCTAATAGTTTCATACTCGTAATCTCAGTTAAATCTCAGTTCTGCAGACAATGGAAAACACATGAAGCTACCTTTTTATTTGAACAGGTAAAGTTGACGCCGGGGTCAAGCTTCTATATCTGTAATTTTCGAATTGGGTACATTTTTTTGGCAATCAAACAAGAGCGTTAGATATTCTGGTTCTTCTTCCCTCAGTAATGAGCAAATAGCTTAAGTTCTTTTTTTGTGATCTGCTTTGATTGCTTGTAGTGACGACAATTTTCGAGTATCGGTTCCTTGTTTTATATTCTCTGTAAGTTCAAGGCACAAAGTGAGACAAAACAAAAATTAAACTTTTGATTAAAAACGTAGCGAAAACATGAATTGTTCGTTATCAAATTCTCATCGGCCTGAAGATTGTACATACTTTCTAGTTTTTCTATGTTCAAATCATAGATAAAGGAACTTCGACGAGTATTGCTGCGACAATAATGAGATTCTTAATACTTTAAAGAGCTGATGTACCCGTTAATAGCTTCTTTCGTTTAACTCAAATTAGCAGAAGTATGGTTGCCCCCTGTTCTTTCTTGCACAACATTATCAACTGTTGAATGGGCGCAAAGAATATTAGAATAATAGAATTACTGATTCTTAAGATTCGACGAAAAACCAGTTCACGAACATCCTTCCCATCCTGAAAATTTCTAATAAAAAACGGGTTTTTAGATTTTGGTAGCCCAAACAAATTTTTACTGCGGCGCCTTTACCGGATCTTCGGTTTTAAATAGGCCAAAGGTGGTCACCCTGTAAAGCCCCCCACCATTGAAAAGCTATAAATACGTCCTTGCGCAGAGAATCTTAAAAAAGTTCGTATGGCAATCACCAAATTTATAAACAGATAGATGAGGTTATTTGTAAATAGGTATTAAATCATATTTAACGTGGTCATTTCAGGGGAAGTAAGGGGGCATCGTTGTCAGTTTCATTGCATAAATCTTCAGCTATAATAATATCTTTTTCATTTTTAGATTGATCATGTAACATACTTTTCACAGATTTACATTTCATAGACCTATTTGATTTATCTGTGTTAAGGAAATTATTTAGGTCGTTGGGAAAACTGAAAACTGTGTGATGTTGTTTAACTTGTTCGAAGTTTTTTTCTATTTTTCATAAATCAGTGTCAGATATTACAAAGTAAAAATTAATTTTCAATTGGTCTTCTGGATTTGTTGGAGCGTCATCTTTACATTCATTGTTTTCAGTTGTTGAGATTGACACGTTCAAAATTAATATAGTGCATATCATCCCGGTGCGTGTATTTATAGGCTCAGGGCATAAACGAGTATTTTCCTGCAACCTGACAATGACCGCCCGCACCGACGCGCTGCCGGCAATGCGACGCGGACGAGCAATGTATTTTCCAACTGGTTGCGACGTGGACATTTTTAGAACCAGTGTTGTTTTGTTTATTTCCAGTTACACTGGTAAAATGCATTTTTAACTCTAAGCAGTTACCTAGTATAATGATAACATTTGTATATTGATTATTCTACTAATAGATTAGTTTAAAATTTATTTTTTTTTTAACCGGGCGGCTATCGCTGTCCCCTTGACTTGCCGCCCGTATGCCCCGCACCCCTGGCACTCCCGGGTTGGAACGGCCCTGGTGTAGGCCATCCGCAATTCCCGCGTCAAGGATAAATTAAGCGTGCGAACCAATTGACATTCTTTCGCATCTGGTATTGAGATATCGTTACAAATAAGCAAAAATTATTTTTCAATATCCTTAGGAGCAAAAAGGTTTTTTTTTATCTAAAATGTTAAATTATATTTTTTTTTGTATGTGCACTATTGCAATAGATAATAATTTGTGGCATTTATTTAATTTTTCAAACGTGATCTTACCGCTAACCTAATAAATAAATCAAAACAAAAAATTAAACCCGTGGCAGGAAAGTACTGCCACTGCTGGAAAGTAAGCCAGAAAAGCATCACATTCAAAATTATACAAATACAGTTATGTGAACATTGCATGTATGGTTGTAAATGAAATAAATATCTATCTGAAATCACAGGTTTTTAGAAAAGGAGATTGAAAATTAATAAGCAGAAAAATTCTTTTCAAATTATAAATTATCAATATTAAAAGTGCCCTCAGCTACCATTTTAACATTATGAACTGTCATTATTAATTTTAGGTTTACATTATAAGTAAAGGGTGGAATATATGCAAAGTGTATATATACAGGGTGTTCATTTAAAAACTTCCCACCACGGATTTATCGAAAACCACTGGTTAAAAAAAAAACGCCGAGACGCGTCAAAAGATTTGCCAAAGGGGACAACTTTTTAACCAAAAACTACTTCATTCACCCCCTTTTACCCTCTGCCCCCAGGGGTCATCAGCTTAAAAATTTTAAATGACAAGGGGTATCAAGTAATAGCTTGTTTGAAAGTCTTTCAAAGTGCTTTATTTTGACGTTTGATTTTTTAAAATCGGTCGATTCGTTTTCGAGAAAATTAGAAAAATCTTTATTTATCTTAATTTGTTCAGAGAGAAAAAAAAACACACGAAAATATCACTTTTTACCTCAATAAGTGTTCAAAAACCAACATTAAACAGCAATTCGGAAGATTAGACGTGGCAGCAACCAAATAACAACCCGACTTTTTTTCAGCCATCTATTTATAAACACAGATAACATGGGCGAACTGTATTTATTCTTATACCTGTTTAGTTTTTTATAGTTGCTAAGGAAAAGAAAGAATTTAATTTGCTGTCAGTTACCTTTGTGACAATCTTGGGATAGTGAAAATTAATTTATTGATTCAGATTTTACTTCCAAAATGGTTTACAGACTAGCCGAAAGAGTGGAAATGATTCTAATTTGTGATGCCCAAAATCAATGTGCTCGGCAAACTGCCGTCACATTTAACGCCAGACATCCGGAAAAGATAACTTCGCATAGGTATGTTTTGGACCCTGTTACTAAATGTACTCAAACTGGATCTCTTGCAAATAAAAAACGTAATTATCGTAAAGTTTTGGATGAAGCCGCTCAAGTTGAAGTGTTGGGTCATTTTGGCATAAAGCCTAATACTTCATTACGCAAAATTGTTGATGCGACTGGTATTTCATTAGGCTCTGTACACACAGTTACTAAATTACATAAATTTCATCCATTCAAAATGAAAATATTGCAAGAGTTAACCGAAGATGATTTCGATAGGCGAGTTGAGTTTTGTGAACAAATGACTGCAGCGATTAATGATAATACCATTCATGTAAAGAATATCTGCTTCAGTGATGAATGCACATTTTATCTAAATGAATTTGTTAATAAGCATAACTGCAGGCATTGGAGCAATGAAAATCCTCATGCTTTTGTAGAAGGGCATACTCAGTACCCCCAAAAAATTAATGTATGGGCAGGCATTTTAGGAAACAAAGTGATTGGGCCATTGTTTATTAATGGCAATTTAAATGGAGGCATTTATTTAGATATGTTGGAAAATACCATCAATCCGCTTATCACTGAAACCATTGAAAACCAAATCGAAGACGATGTAAACCCTATACTTGATGAGGCTGAAATATATTTCAAGCAAGACGGCGCTCCTCCTCACTATGTTCTTCCGGTTTGGCAATGGCTAGACGACGAGTTTCCAGATAAATGGATAGGGCGAAGAGGACCTATAGAATGGCCTGCTAGGTCTCCTGACTTGACGCCATTATACTTTTTTCTATGGGGCCATTTGAAATCTATTGTGTTCACTCCCAAACCTGAAAGTTTTGATGAACTTTGTCAACGCATCATCGAAAGCTGCCATGATTTCCCACAACACGTTTTTGAAAATGTCCGTCAGGAATTTAAACATCGCCTATATCATTGTTTGGCCAATAACGGGCAACATTTTGAACACTTATTGAAATAAAAAGTGATATTTTCGTGTGTTTTTTTTCTATCTGAACAAATTAAGATAAATAAAGATTTTTCTAATTTGCTCGAAAACGAATCGACCGATTTTAAAAAATCAAACGTCAAAATAAAGCACTTTGAAAGACCTTTCAAACAAGCTATTACTTGATACCCCTTGTCGTTTAAAAATTTTAAGGGGATGACCCCGGGGGGGCAGAGGGTAAAAGGGGGTGAAGTAGTTTTTGGTTAAAAAGTTGGCCCTTTGGCAAATCTTTTGACGTGTCTCGGCGTTTTTTCTTTTAATCAGTGGTTTTCGATAAATCCGTGGTGGGAAGTTTTCAAATGAACACCATGTATACAGTGAGCTCAAAAAGGTTGGAATAAATTCGTTAAACATTCAGGTGATTACTTTCTGGAAAAACGCTTGGACATATCGGTTATTATTTTTAATTCCGAATTTTTTGACATAAGAAATGTGTATACAGGTTATCTCAAGAACAACATATACCGTCAACATTAATTTTTTTAAATAGAACACCCTGTATATTATATTATTTTTAAATTCTACAATACATTCTAAACACTTTTTGTATAACATACCATATCTCCAAAATCAACGGTTTTCGATATATTGACATTTTTTCTGGTACGAAAACTACAATTAAAAATGAACTCTTTACATATATTTAGTCTATAATATTTACATAGACTATATTAAATTTTATTTTAATAAATGTTGAAATTGACCGCCACCAACTTCCTGGCAATATGCAAGTCGATCTTTGAATTCTTCCAAAACTTTATGGATTACCTGGGGCTCTATTAATCTAACCTCATGCCTTATTGGAGCTTTAAGTTTATCAATATTGTTAGGTCTGTTAAAGTATACTTTAGATTTTAAATAGCCCCACAGAAAAAATATAGCGGGGTCAAATCTGGTGACCTTGCCGGCCATTCTATTGAACCCCGTCGACCATTCCACTTGCCAGGAAAGACTGTATCCAAGTACTTACGCACCGGGCGTGTGTAATGGGCTGGTGCTCCGTCTTGCTGGTACCATAAGTTATTGTTGGGAATGTCTGGCTCATCTGGATTTGGATAGAGTACAGCAAGTGCCGGTATTAACTCAAATTCTAAAAATTCTAGATACAGTTCGCCATTTAACGTACCATCAAAAAAGAAGGGACCTAAAATCCGGTTATCAACAATTCCAGCCTTTTTGCGGGTATTGTGTGTGGGACTCCATGATCCAGTGCGGATTTTCCTTAGCCCAATATCGACAGTTTTGGCGATTCACATGCCCATTTAGAGTAAACGTTGCTTCATCAAAGAACACAATAATTCTTTTTAAAATTTGAGGATCTTCAATGTATCTGTTCATCATTATTTCGCAAAATTCTGTTCTTCTATCCGGGTCATCTTCATTAAGTTCATGAACCAACTGTACCCTATAGGGATGCCATTTATTTTTGTGTAAATAATTCAATACGGTTGCTTGACAAATATTAATTTCCGTGGCAATACCGCGAGTAACACTATGGTGGTTTTCTTGGACAGCTAAGAGGACATTTAACTACAGATCTTCTGAAATCCTAGGTCGACCTTGAATATAATTGTCTCTAACATACCCCAAATCCCTATATTTTTTTACAATTTTACTAACAACAGATTGAGGTATTGGTGCTCGGGTTGGGTACTTGTGTGTGTGTGTATGTACGTTTTTGGCACTGGTTTAAACCAAATGGCCAGCTTTATCTTTCCTATGATGGAGTTACAGTTATTTGGACTTTTCTTCAATACTTCACCCAAAACAATTCTGATAAATTATTCACCCATTGATCTACCGTTCATACTACTCTCTAACTAATTCTAACCTCTAATTATTATTAATATTTCTTTTTTCTTTTTTTTTCTTTTTTTTTCTTTCTTTTTTTGGTACTTATTGTTAAATATTTTTATTTTTATCAAAATGTTCGGGGGCTTCGCACTAAATCTACACAAATCAAATCCACGGTTAACAGCTGCGATTACGATTGTATTTTACTTACGGAGACATGGCTGTCAAGGAACCATTTTAATTCTGAATTCTTTCCAGATATTTACTCCGTATTTCGATGCGATCGCGACTACGATCATCTTAATTGTGTTCGCGGAGGAGGAGTTCTCATCGCCGTTGACGTGCAGTATAAATCCAGTGTAATTATCACTTAAGCAATTCCTGGATATGAGAGCATTTGGGCACATGTCAGCTTTAATTATGATAAAATTATCTTGGGTTGTGTTTACTTTTCCCCAGGTGCCGCGCTTGATACGTATGTACACTTTACAAATACATGCGAAGATCTGCGTAACAGATATTGCAATACGTCTTTTATTATTTTTGGAGACTTTAACCTACCGGGGATAAGATGGATTGAGGATGGTGATTTCATAGTACCGGATGGAATACAGACAGCAGCGGAAGAGACACTTATTGCCAATATGTGTTTCTTGGAACTTCAACAACACAATACTTTTGTTAACCTACTTGGTAGAACGTTGGATCTCGTTTTCGTCAGCGACATATATTTCTGCAAGCTTCAAAAAAGTGATTTTCCTCTGGTTGAGTGCGATACACATCACCCTCCACTTGAACTACAAATCGACAGCCGGACGACTCCTTTCATAGTAAATAAAACTAATATAGTATTGTATCAGTTTCAGAAGGCAAATTACCGGGACATTAATCTCTTCTTAAATCAAGTTGACTGGTCCTTTCTCAATACTCAAGATGACTCGGAGCTGTCAGTCCAGCAATTTTACAATATCATAACAAGGGCAGTCGAAACATATGTTCCAAAAAAGATAGTTACCGAAAACAGGTTCCCGAAATGGTACCCCCCCATCTAAAAAAGCTATTGGGTCAAAAAAACAGACTTTACCGTAAATACAGAACATCAGGATCAATAGGGGATTATCAGCTTTATTCCGATGTTCGACGAGAAACCAAATTTCAAATCGAGCTTTGTTACGTTTCATATATTACTAACATTGAACATATGATTCCCGAAAACATTAAGCACTTTTGGTCATTCATAAACACACTAAAGAAGGAAACCGGCATCCCAAAAATAATGCAGCACAATGGATCTATGTTGGACAACTCACAAGACATAGCTAATGCCTTCGCCACTCATTTTCAGTCCAGTTACAGGGACCACACTATGGTCAACATTGAGCAACATGACTACCTGGATGTTAAATGTGGGGCCCCACTCCTACACCATCGTTTCACAGTCGCCGAGGTTGTCAGCAGCCTGAGACAACTGGACTGCAGCAAGGCTGCGGGTTCGGATGGTATTCCCCCTGTTTTTCTTAAGCGTTGTTGTGAATCTCTCGCTGACCCGATCTGTACCCTCTTTTAAACGACCTTCAACAAGGGTGTCTTCCCATCTATTTGGAAAAACTCAACCCTTTTTCCTATATACAAATCTGGGGATAAGGCGGATGTCACCAATTACAGAGGAATATCTTTGCTCTCAACTCTGCCCAAGATTATGGAATCCATCCTAACCGATGAAGTTTTCGAAACCTATAAGCAATACATCACCGAAGATCAACACGGATTTTTCAAAGGTCGATCAACCACAACTAATTTAGCAATATATCAGGACTTTCTTGTATCAAATCTTGAAGCGGGCAATCAGATTGATGTCATATACACTGACATATCGAAGGCCTTTGACAGCGTATGCCACAAGCTTTTAATCGCCAAGCTGTCGTACGTGGGGATCAACAATGTTTACCTAGCATGGATTAGTAGTTATCTTTCTGGTCGCCGGCAAAGAGTTCTAGTCGGAGGTGTCGAATCTAGAGAAATCCAGGTGCTATCGGGCGTACCACAAGGATCTCATATTGGACCAATATTATTCTCACTTTTCATCAACGACATAACTTCCTGCTTCAGAGCATCTAGATGCCTTATGTATGCCGATGATCTCAAGTTCTACTGCTCTGTCACCGACTCTTCAAACGCTCTTCAGTCCGATCTCGATCGACTTGTCTCATGGTGTGAAAAAAATTATTTGAAACTTAATGTCAACAAATGCAAGAAGATGATGTTCTACAAGAGACAAGTCCCATTTTACACTGAATACAAGATCAGTGGTACAACTTTAGAATCAGTATCAAAGTTCAATGATCTTGGTGTTATTTTTGATAAAAACCTCTCATTTAACTCGTATGTGGATCAGATCTTCGCAAAAAGCCTCAGATTACTAGGTTTTCTTAAAAGAAATACAAGACACATGACAGACACCAAAGCCATCAGCTTGCTATACAATTCTCTTATACGCAGTATTCTCGAATACTGCAGCATTATTTGGAGTCCTATTTATCTGTGCCACGTCAACAGACTGGAAAGAGTCCAAAAGAAGTACGCAAAATATCTGTTATACAAACATCGTTTTCCCTACTATGATCTAAGCTACGAAACAAGAATTCTCATGTGTGGCCTAAAATCACTCGAAGCTCGACGCAACAACCACCTTCTAATCTTCCTGTACAAATTAGTCAATGACATGATCGACTCTCCCAAGCTGTTAAGTTCTTCATACGTCAGGGTGCCAACACGGTTGTTGAGAAATCAGCATCTATTCCTGCAGCTGACACATCGAACAAATTATGGAAGAAGGGCTCTTACTGATCGTATGGTCTCTACCTACAACGAAAGATTCAGCCACATTGATATTTTTCATATTAGCCTTAATTCCATCAAACGTACCTTATTGTAAATATCTTTGTTATACTATTTTATTTTTCTTATACATTTGTTGTCTCTGTTAAAAATGTAAAATTTATTGTACCATTTGGGGCTTTGCCCTGTAGTGTATTTGTTCCAATAAATAAATAAATAAATAAATAAATAAATAAATAAATAATAACTCACACACTTCTGTTTGGGTTCGCATCCTATCTCCATAGCCAAGCATCATTAGTACCTCTATCCTATCTTTTTCCCTTAACCGCGCCATTTTTACAGAATTACTTGAAGTTAGATAGATCTACACAATTTGAAGAATTTTTGACAAGAAGTAGATGTCTGTGTCAAAATAAATTAATTCAGGTAACAGGTTACAATAATAATAAAGAAATGCGCAATTAAAACTAAAAATCCCCGGATCTCAGCATTTTTTCAGAAAAATATTAAAATGTCAATATATCGAAAACCGTTGATTTTGGAGATATGGTATGTTATACAAAAAGTGTTTAGAATGTATTGCAGAATTTAAAAATAATATAATATATATTGTGTTCTATTTAAAAAAATTAATGTTGACGGTATAAGTTCTTCTTAAGACAACCTGTATACACATTTCTTATGTCAAAAATTCGCAATTAAAAATAATAATCGACATGTCCAAGCGTTTTTCCAGAAAATAATCACCTAAGTTTTAAATGAATTTATTCCAACCTTTTTGAGCTCACTGTACAGGTCTATGCTGTACATAAAATATATGCATTTTTTGAATATTTTGTCAATTTTATAATAATATGCATATTTTTCCCAAATTATTATTTTATGAGCATATTTTTATGCTTTCGGCGGTATCAAAAAATTAAAAACGCCCGGCCATGAAAACTCGTAAACTCATAGTCCGGCACTTGTTTCATGGATTGTTCAATCTGAAGATAATTATATAATAATAATTATTTACATTTTGGTTATCCACAAGGTATTTATTGGGGGTTTCCGGGCTTTGCAGGTATATTGTTAGGGGATATTTATTGTCATTTAATAATGCCTTATTATTACCTTCTTAACAAAATGCATTTATATCGAGTTGTAATACGTACTTCTGTTTTAGTTTCTCGAAAGATTTCAGAATTTTCACTGTGAAACTAGTGATTTCATATTTGTGTTCAAAATGTCTAAAGTGGCAAAAACGTCCTCGTGGATTAAAAGTTTTCCAGAATTAGAGTTTAGTGGAGAAAAAGTCTTCTGTAAAGCTTGTGCAGAAATTATTGTTTGTAAAAAGAAGTTCCAAATCGATCAACATTTGAAAACACCGCTGCCTAAATCAAAGTTACAGAAAATGAAATCTGAGCCAGTTCAGCTGAGTGTAAAAAACGCATTTTAAAATGTTGGGGAAAATCGAAAGCTGAAAAGGAAATTTTTCAAGAAGACTTATGCTCTTTGGTCGCAGCAAATATACCCTTAAAAAAATTGCAAAATCCGCAATTTAGAGGATTTTTGCAAAAATATTGCCAACAGACCTGACGAATCCACACTTAGAAAGAAAAATGTCCATTCAGTATACGAAACCGTTTTAGAAGAAATTAGAGCTTCACTGGGTGACAAAAATTTTTACATTATTGTTGATGAAAGTACAGATGCTTGTGGTAGATATATCGCACATCTTATGATTGGGGCACTTTAAGAAGATAAAGCAACAAACCAAGATATAATAGCTTCTAAGCAGCTAGACAAAACTAATAATGTGACCGTAATCCGATTTATTCAGCAGTCCCTATCGAGCTTCTTCTTACCAAATTCCAGATGAGAAGTTTGTAGTGTTTTTTTTTGATGCAGCACCGCATATGGTAAAAGTAGGCCAAAGCTTAAGAATCTTTTACCCCAATATGGCATAAATAACTTGCATTTACATGGAATAAACCCAGTCGCAAAAACCGTTGGAACTGAATATCCTTTAGTAAATAAATTAATTTCAAATGTAAAGAAAGTGTTTCTAAAAGCACCTCTAAGAGTGCAGATGTATAGGGAGAGATTACCAGGAGTTAGTTTACCTCCAGAACCTGTAATTATCCAGTAGGGAAGGATAAAGACCGCAATAATCTACGCAGAACATTTAGAAGCCATTAAAGAACTAATTTTGGATTTAGATGACGATTCGCAGTGTGTTGTGCGAAGTAAAGAGATTTTAAAAGGTGCAAATGTAGTTAAAGATCTTGTTGTTATCAAGGTTAACTTCAGTTTTATACGGGACATAATATCCTCGTTAGAGAGTAGAAATTTAAGTTTAAGAGACTCAATTAATATTGTTGAAACTTTTTCCGCTAAATGTAACAACATTCCCGGTAAAGTAGGAAGTCAAGTAAGGAACAAATTGGATGTAATTGTAAAAAAGAATGACTAATTTAAATACTTAACTGCAGTAAAAAGCATTTATGAAGGTAAACCATCCAACGAAGTTGTATCTTGGCCTTATACTTTACTACCTAAGTTGCAGTATTGTCCGATTACATCAGTAGATGCTGAAAGAAGCTTCTCTTTGTATAAACATATTTTTACTGATAGAAGACAATCGTTTTTAGTTGAAAATTTTGAAAAATATTTAGTAAAAATTTCAGATTAAAGAATTGTTTACTTTTATTTTTATTTGTTATTTTTTTGCATTTTTTTTTATAAAACATCTTTTATAGAAGCCACTGTGTTTCTTTACCCTATTTTACCATAATAAATTAAAGAATATTGCATACCAGTATGCATATTTGGTCAAAAAAATGAATACAACTTTATATTCTAAAGGCAAGCAAGGCATATATATGCACATATTTTAGCTGAATTTAAGTGTATATATATTCCGCCCTTTAATTATAAGTGTACCCGATTTCACTAAATAATATTCAAGGAGTCTATTGTGTAGGGAGGAGGGCGATGAACTTAGTTTTTATGATATACCTCATATAAAACTTTCGAAAAGGATTGTACAATATTTTCTAAAATTATTGTTCTTATTTTAATTCTGAAAATTGCTGTGGTAATTTTAATTGCTTATAAACAACGTTGTATACAGTACTTGTAAAATATTTGTTTTTAGAATAAAACACCCAGTTTATTACCAAAGAGCTACTATTGTTTTAACAGTATTAGTTGTGATATTGCTAATTGGACTGATAATAATTTTAGTACTATGTAAGTATTATAATATTTCTAATTATTTCACTTTCGTGCTTCAGACATTCTTCGTGTAGCAATAGCTAGGTAGGCACACCTTAAGGCAGCGGTTCTCAAAATTTAATGCTTCTCCCCGAGGGCGGGAGGCGCCGTGCTGTATATAGGGGGAGGGGGCGTCGAATGAATGAACAAAATATCAAATATATTTGGTAACAATACTAATGATATCTCTGGGAACCTTAGTATGAATTTAAATGATGTTCAGCTCGCTTCCTTCGAATCATGCAAGAACCTAGGTATTTACTTTGATTTTAAATTAGGATTTGAGCTGCATGTTTCATTCTTACCACAAAAGAGCTATGGTGAATTAAGAAGAACCTTGTACATGTTTAAACAAATTTTGTCAACACCTGTCAAATTAAAACTGCGCGATTTGCTTATTTTATCATCATTGTCATACTGTGTTGCACTTCTATGGCCTGCTTTATTGCTAGAAGATAAAAATAGTCCACAAAAGCTTCAGAACAGTTGCTGAAGATTTTGTTATGGACGTAGAATATTTGATCATGCCACTCGGCACTTCTTGAATTCAAGTTGGTTAAGGTTAGAGCAGATGTTTCATCTACATTTATGTACTTTAGTATCTAAGGCATAAGAATTTAAGCCGCCTGAATATCTTGTCGAAGAACTTGTTATGAGCTCTGACGTTCATAAAAGACGAACGCGTCATAACGACCTTCTTTCTGTCCCCCCGACACAGGACCACCTTGTTTTAGCGATCATTTACCTACAACATTACAATACAAATACATTTAAAAAACAACCTAAAACTTATATTCGATCAATAGAACACATTTAACTTTTCTTCTTGCATTCTATATCTATATTTTAACACCAAACCAAACACAGTGGTCGTCATAATTGACGCTTTGATATATTTTATCTTTATCCTTATTATAATTTATTTTGTATTTTCTCTGTGTTTACACTCTTTTTATTCTCCGCTGTGACGGTGAAACACGTGTCATGTTGACATATTAAAGTGAAAATCAAAAAACAATTAGTGTTTCCTTTCATATGTTAAATATGGATTTTCATCAAGTAACGGTCGAAACTATAAGACAATATAATTAAAATCAATTAAGGTATTCGTTTGTCCTAAATAGTGCTAGAATGAAAACATCCTAGCAATGGCAAAAAGTTTAAATATATCCGAGGCTAAACTGGTATATTCTGAATATCTTCTGCAGCAAATCCATAAGTTTATAATAGACTAAAAAAACTTAAATAAAAAAATATATCCTTTTCCAATTTTCAGATTCAAAATCTAACTCAAACCACATAATATGCACTACAAACGAATGTATTCGTTCTGCAGCAAACTTGAAATACTCCATCGACTTCTCAATGGACCCTTGTGAAAATTTTTACCAGTTCTGCTGCGGAAAATGGTCCAAAGAGCACCCAAATCACGGATGGTACACGAGCTTTTCTACATTTACTACTGTCAGTGAAAAAATCGTGATTGAAGCTATGGAAATTCTTGGCAATGATGTTGAAGAGAATGAACCAATGGCGGTGAGCCAAGCCAAATGGTTCTACCAGTCTTGTTTAAATACAGGTAAAGTGGGTTGAAGATATTGGGATGTTTTTGTTTAGGTGAGAAGTAAAAATCCCCTTTTGTATTAAAACTAAAGGCATTTAGAGTAAGTCATATTGGAATGTGAGTTGTGAGAGTATTAATATTATACAGTGGATTACGGGATTTTGCGTCTAAAATTTTAACCTTATGTTGGTTTTCTTCTACTACATCGAAACAGTTAAAGTTTATTGTAAAAGAAACAAAAATCAACGTCTCGGTCTCAGTATTTATTTTTGGTGACGCGTTTCGCCCTATAGGGGCATCATCAGACCTTAAAAATATGGTCCAGTCACACTAAACCCGTTTACAGCACGGGAAAAAAATAGAAAAATATTAAAAACATTAAAAAACATTAAAAAATATATACACGAACGTCCTTACAACACATCAAAACAATATAAAACGCGTCACCAAAAATAAATACCGAGACCGAGACGTTGATTTTTGTTTCTTTTACAATAATTATATAGTTCTCTTTGAGAATTATGGATGGGTTTTTTGAATGAGTTAAAGTTTCGCGTTCTTAAATTAAGTCAGCTCAATAACTATCCTAAAATGTCTTAGAACATATTCGAAAATGTTATTACTTTTTGAAAAAAGTATCTTTTGATGTATTCTTACTTGTTGTCTGGTTACTTGCTATCAAGTTTAAAAGTTAGAGAACGCTAGACATGTGAAATCTGGGTTTACTAAGATAAGTTAGAGTAGTAACAATAATGAATTGATATTTATTTATGAATGTTGTATTGTGTGATTGTAACGCCTTCAGCACTAATTTTATCCACAACCTCATTAAAGAGTATTTTTAAATCCACCATTTTATAAGTCCTGTTTTTCTGGCGACATCTGTCTTTATTTCAGTCCATATAAGTTCGATCGGGTTTATTTCGTAGTGGTAAGGAGGGAGTCTGACCACAGATATTCATCGTAACTTTGCCATTTCATCGACTACATATTTTTGGAATGCATTTTTATGTAAATTGGCTAGTAACAATAGTTCATTTTTCAAGGAATCTAAGGGAATTTTTATTTGTCCTAAACTTAGCCATTCTGTTATTTCACCTTTACACCACGCACTTCGTTAATCTTTCTGTCAGCCTAGAGTGATAACTTGCATTATCCAATACAATTATTGCATCTTTTGCTACCATTCTTCAAAGACATCGACATTAATATATTCGTGATAGTCTCCTATATTTTTGGATTGGAACATCAGTAGACCACCTTTAACGAAGCCTTCAGAACTTCTAATATGGGTTATGATAAGTCGATGTCCTTTTCCAGATGGCGGTCTTAATCCTATGGGCAATGCTTCCAAAAAAGCTTGTCTCGAACTTTTATTATTTTCATCCTGCCAAAATTTAGTCACAGTGTGCCACATTAGGCCATGTTTCGTCTTGGTAAAATATTTTTTTTATTTCTTCTCTAACTTTTCAGATGCTTCTTAAGTAATTTCTTCTCCAACAAACGATATCGCTTCTGTCTATGAAAATCGATTACCTATTATGTTTTTTCCACCGAAAACCCATTTTTCTTAATAATTTCCAACGCGTATTTCTACACATATATGGGTAGTCCTGGTCTCCTCGGATTGAGGACAAAATTTTGTCCAGCGTGGGAATTTTTTTTTAAGAACAACCTATGCACTTTTGGCCTTATTCTCTGCATTATAACGTCATCCAGCTCAAGTTTTGGTCGTCCTGAAGAAGTTTTTGAAGGTTTGACGCCAACACTTTTTTCTTCTTATAAGAGTTTATATATTGTTGTTTTCCCAACGTTAAACATATCTGCTGTAAATTGCACTGGATCGTCAACACTCAAATCCGCATTCTTACTTCTAATAGAATCGTAACAGTTAATAATTATTTTGTTTTCATTTACTGTACTGTACAATTGTACATGTACCTGTATTGTTGAAAATTTTCCGTATTTAATTAAAAAAACACAGACAAGTTAGCAAACAGGTAACCAGGATTAGGTACAAAAAAAGCAATAAAATGATTAAAGCAGAAACGGAATAAGTACCTAGACTCTAATTAATTAGTTTTGATAAAATTGCTTTCTAAAATTCCAGGTAAACGGAACTGTACATAATTTTAAGCTTAAAAAATTTTATATTAAAATATATATTTGAAGACAAAACATAAATATAATGTGGATACTTTTAATAATTCTGCACAAATTTAAAAATGCAGGCCTATTTAAATCTATACATGCCGAAAAATCTTGCACGCCCATGGAGAGGACGGTTTTGATTGATTTATTACTTCGCATCATTAAAAGATCTAGACAATAGAGCCTTTATTTAAAGTGCTAGAAAGAACTTTAAATCAGGAAATTTGAATGATTCTCCTGAACCGTAAATTTGTTTAAAAACTACAAGTTGGATTTTTTTAAAGAAGACACACTTTAGTTCGAGTATATTCATACGGGTTAAAAATCAATTTTTAAAAATCAATTTTTAAAAATAAATAATAATATTCAAGTAAGAATGTGGCATTGAAGCGACATCTCTCGGTGACTGAGCGCATCAGCTGGCCCTCAACGGCCTCGTCGGACTCTAGCTTCAGTGACGATCTGTGGTACGGCGAAAGAGTAAGGACAAATCTTAGAAAATGTGTGCTCTACGTTCCTAAACTATTTGTTATAATATGTTGACCATAATCGCTTCAGTCGCTTTTGAAATATTTTAAAAATAATCATGCTTCTTCAAAATATATCGTAGTAACAATGGGTCGATAATAGTAAACAGAAGGCAGTTACTATTTTGAGAAGAAATTTGCATCCGAAATGTCATTAAATGACAAGAAACATATGTATTGCTTATTTTCATCGGTCAATTACCATGGTTACTTCGACATTGTCGCATTCTATAAATATTTACTCCATCTGTTCCCCGCGCATCCAGTCATCCATCTAAGAGCGTTAGAGTTCATATTGTTGTCTTCCGTTTTCTTAGGCTTCCAGATTAGACGGTCGAGAACCACTCGCTTCCAAGTCCTGACGCCGTTTATTAATTAATATGTGCGTTCTGTGAGCTGTGGGTCCTGTGCCACTTTGTCCTCCCATCGTTTCCGTGGCCTTACCTTTTTTTCTTTCGCTCTGCAATCTTCCGACAAGCGCACTTTTTGGCAAGTTTATCTCTAAAATTATTTTCAAATGTCAGACCCATCTAAGGCATTGTAACTCGACAAATTCTGAGATATGGGATTCTTTGAAGCGTTCATGTTTATGTCGTATCTCCATATCCCATTCTAGTTCAGTTGTTCGGAGAATTCTTATCTGAAAGATTCCCAATTACCTAGTTTATTCTTTGATGATTCAATAGGATTCACATCCATAACATAGAATCGGTTTCATGCTGGTATTGTACGTAGATTCTGTTTTTCAGGTTACGTTGTGTAGTTTTTCGGCGGTATATGCGTTCTGTTTTGTATTTCTGTTTCTTTTATCCAATAGTTCCCTTCTTATTTAGTTCGACTTCTAGGTATTTAAATATCGCCTCAGCTTGAAGGTTATCCTCAACCCTAAGTTTCGTTTCTTCTCACTAGTAACTGTGTTCTTTATCTTTTGTGTATTTATTAAGAGTCCGATGATGTTTTTGGCTCCCCTTTTTAGTTTCTTGTATGTTTCTGTCATTTCTTCTTCTCTGCGGCACGTAAGTAGTATTTATATCGTTTGCATATCCGATAAATCCGGTTTCGAGTATAGTTGAGAAAACAAAGTATCCCAAGTACGTATTGTCTCATCAATGACTGTCCCCAAACTCAGCCTGTCTGCTATCCCTCACTTTTATGTGGAATTTCGCGAAAACCACGGTCAAAATGACGGTCTCCCTTTAACTCTAACAAACTCTACATTAGAGAGGAAAATTCAAAGCACAGGATTGTCAATATACAAAATGGTAATTATTCGTGAACTAATAATTATGGCTCTTCAAATTTGGGAGCTACACGCCTAAATTTGGCCCTGTTTTTCTTACCCAAGAAAATGAATATGAATGCGCTATCTATTTTAGACTTAAAGAATAACCCGCTGCATTCTCAACTTAATAGTTTTTAATTTTCACTGCTTTTAAACTATTGCAATATTTTAGATCAAACTGACTCAATAGGCCTCTCTCCTCTTTTCGAAGCCCTAATAATGATGAACCTGCCCAAAGTTCCTAATATTTTTAATAAATCTTTGGATACAAAAGCTTTTGCATTCAATTGGGCGAAAACAGAAGCCAGGATTAAAAAAGTGTTGGCCATGGATAGTTTTATTGGATTCACTGTGCAACCTAATATTTATAAGAGGAATGAAAATGTTATGTTTTTGGGTGTGTTGTACCAAAGCTGCCCATTGCCAAGGTAAGAATGTTTCGTCTATCATTAATTATTAAGCAATAAACTAACCATGTAAAATAAATTTTCAGTCCTTTTAAGAAAAAATTCAACAAATTCCGAAAGCCTTGGAAACGAAGTATTATAAACCGAAGTCCACGCCATAACTTAACCATTGATGATGACGAAAATGATACTGATGACGCTAGCGATGACAAACGAAAAGAATTAAAAATTAAAATAAGGACTAACATAATTAAGTTCGTGACCAAAAAAATAATGAAAAACAATAGCATGCGAGCAGAAGACAGTGAACTAAAACGAGCTGCAGATATTATTAATAATATAACTTATTATATGGACGATGTTAGTATATGGATGCTTTATTTCTTATTCTGGTATTACCTGAATAGGCTGTAACCTATTCTAGTGCACATAATCTACTTGTCCAGGTACAGTAAGGACCTAAAGTCCGTCCGCCCACCCTATAACTTCTAAAGCGTTTGGTATATTTTAATGAAATTTTGAACGATAATATTTGAGTAAGTCTTGCATTTTTTGACATACCAATGACAGCTTTAAATGTCAAAATGACAGCTGGGTCCGCTTTTGGAATATTTTTTTAAATGGAAAGGGGGTTCCAATGACACCTCATTTTGAAGGTCTTTTAATGGTTAAAACATTCTCCAATTTAAAAAACATTTGGTTCAGTATTAAATGAAATTTATTAATTATAAATATTTTAAATAAAAGATAAAGGCACACATCTACAAAACAGTGGTTACTTCAACAACTGTTGAAAATGACCACCATGGACCTCCTGACAAATACATATTCTATTGGTAAATTTCCTCTTGGACATTGTGAAGCACCTGTGGCGTTATTCTTGAACAAACATCTGTAATTCGTTGCCTAAGTTCATCTAATGAGCCTGGAGCCGTTTTATAAACCTCAGTTTTAACGTATCCCCAAAGAAAAAAATCTAGAGGCCTTAGGTCTGGCGATCTAGCTGGACATTCTGTCGGACCTCGACGATCAATCCACCTATTTTCATAAGATTCGTCCAGGTAATTTCTGACTTGCCTGAAATAGTGTGGCGGGGCACCGTCTTGTTGAAATATAACCTCTTATGGGTTTTAGGCAACAACATCATTATTAAGTGGAGTAATTGTATGTTGCAACATATCCAGGTACCTGGGGCCATTAAGATTATATTCCAGAAAAATGGGACCTGTAATGTGATTACCCAAAATGCCTGCCCAAACATTTATTTTCTGGGGAAACTGAGTGTGTCCCTCCCGAAAAACATGGGGGTTTTCATCACTCCAGTACCTACAGTTTTGGGTATTAACTCTTCCATGTAAGAAAAAAGTACTTTTGTCGCTAAAACAAATATTCCGCAAATAGTTATTATTCCGTACGATTCTTTCTGACATAATTTCGCAAAATTCTAGTCGTCTATCTGGATCATATTTTGTTAACTCGTGTATAATTTTCATTTTATATGGATGAAATTTATGGCTTTTCAAAATTCTTTTGACAGAACTACGAGAAACATTGCATGCCTCAGCCACGTGTTTCGTTGGCTGTTGGGGAGTAACAACCATTTCAGCTAAGACTTGGACTTTCATATCTTCCACGATTTTTGGCCTTTCAGACCTTGGAGCGTCTTTCACCGTACCAGTTTCTTGAAATTAGATTTTAAGATTAGTTTTCGCAAAAATTTTCTGTATATTTGGCGTTCCGGATACCGTTCATTGAACATACGAACAGCAGCATGGTAATTTCGGTTAGCTTCGCCAAAAATAATAATTGCTTCAAATTTATCTTGTAAAGAACGAGCCATTTAAGACAATTTCGAGCTAAGAATATTTTCTGTCAATCAGACATTTGAAAACAGTATGACAGCAACAATCACTAGACAACTAATAGGTAAAAAAAGTGCGTTATAAACAGTGGTAGTCATAACGTAGAAACCGATATTATTGATTTCTATTTAGAAAATACTGAACCAAATGTTTTTTAAATTGGAGAAAGTTTTAAGCATTAAAAGACCTTCAAAATGAGGTGTCATTTGAACCTCCTTTCCATTTAAAAAAATATTCCAAAAGCGGACCCAGCTGTCATTTTGACATTTAAAACTGTCATTGGTATGTCAAAAAATGCAAGACTTACTCAAATATTATCGTTCAAAATTTCATTAAAATATACCGAACGGTTTAGAACTTAGAGGGGGGGGGGGGGACTTTAGGTCCTTACTGTATAGGCAGCACCTGGACTATGTAATGCAAAAATCGTTTAACCCATATACTTTTAAAAATTGAGATTCCTTTTAAAAAACTTTAGTAGAAAGATGGTCTACAACATGAAAAATGATTTAACCCGATTGGCGGTCCAATAGCGCCATCTTTGAAGCAAAATTCTAACCAACAACTTTTTCATCGACCATTTTTAAAAAACTAGCTATAGACTACTACTGTTTTGTCTTGTGATTGTTGACTATCATTGTATGTGCGTTCATTATTGAAATAATAACAAAAATAGGACTAAATATAGTGGTAAGTAAAATTGATAGTTTTTTGTTGATTATGTAGATATATTTTGATAAAATTATGGGAAATAGTGAAGTAATAAGTATTTATTAGAAAGAAATAAGGTGATGTGTGCGTGACACAAATATTTTTTTCGCATTTTATACAGTAATGCACTAGATTAATGACCTCAAAATCGTACAGTAATGGGTCACTTTACAGCATAGCAACCATTACTGCATAAAACGTCAATGTCATTCAAAACACAATTTTAAAAGAAAGAAATTCGTTTATTTTAAATCTTATTACAATAAATATTAAAAGAACAATTATTTAACTTAGAAAAGGGTGCAACTGCTGACCTCGCCGTATTAAGTAGTTGTTGCTGAACATTTTTTCATTCCCCACAATCCCTATGGGGACTTCTTGGGGTAGTCTCAGTTGGACATTTTTGAATACCCTTTGAGAATTTTTCAATTTATTTTCAATGCTTTCTTCCTCGTATCCTTCAGCTACGCTTGTGGACCGCCATCCCCCATGCCGTTTGAGATCCTGAATATCAGCGCCATTGTCAGCAAGAAAAGTTGCAGAAGTTCTTCTCAAACAATGACCGGTGTAGCTTGAAGCATCAGGAAGTTTTAGATATTTCGCAATTTCTTGTGGGATTTTTGCGAAAGTGTTGATGCCAACTGGCTGTACTGTACATTTGCCGTGACGATAAAACAGGAAAAATCGATTGTGCCTTACTGTTTTAGGTCTTATCAGTAAGTACTTGTGGTAAATTTTATACCCATTGCCATCTGATCCTACGGTAAATACACGTTTTTTCTTTGTTTTGGTATCATGTAACGTTACTATTAGCATTGTTCCTGAATCCTCTATATCTTCAGATGTTAAACTGCATAGTTCTGCACGCCGACATGCGCCATTCAGCCCAAAAATTAACACCACTTTCATTAACAGAAACGTGTCGTCTGGAGCTTCCTTCAAAAACTTCGTGAGGTTTTCCATGGTCAAAACTTTTGATTTTTTAGGTTCATATTTGTCGTTTTGACGTTTCAAAAAAGCGATTAACTTTTTATATTGTGAAATATCCGTATTTTCACCGATAAGTATTATGCTCTTGATCATAGAGTACGTAGACCATAAACTGGAAGCTTTGAGGACTTTTGCCTAAAACAAATAACAAAATTAGTGCCTATATACCACACTTTAACCATATAAAATAGCTTACCTTCTCGTAAAAGTATGACAGCATCAAATTTTCGTCAATGCCTTTAAAATTCTTGGTGTTTCTCCACTCGCAGAACATATTATATGCTTTCTCGTATCTTTCCTTGGATTTTGCTGGAAGCAAACTTCAAGAAGCTTCGCTGGCCGCATTCAGGATATCTTCCAAGTCGTTTTCACTACCCATTCCATAATTCTTGTGAAATTCACTCTTCAAATATGATTTTATTTGGATGCTGTCAATAGTCGTCAAACACAAAAAAACATCTTCTTTATATTGCTAAGTTACCGAGAAGTCATACTACTAAGTTTTTGTAGATTTTCTTCAGTAACTATTCCTTTTAGATTTTAATATGAAATGCAAAATAATTAATTACTTACAAAATGCGAAAAAATAGTATACGCACCTCGTCAGAAAAGTGATTTTACTTGACTCGTATGGAAATTAAATCCTCGCTTCGCTCGGATTCAAACTAGCCATACTCGTCAAGTTAAGTTCCACTTTTCTAAACTTGATACGTAATGTACCTATTATTAATATCATATTATTATCTACTTAACCCTTTTATCAAACTTACATAAAGTTGGCACACCGGTTCAGTGCAGGTGCTTTGCCCTCTTTTGGGGGACATAAATATTTTAAAAAATTATATTACAGTAAAACCTCTCTTTGCGACCGCCTCTATAAAGTGACCACCTGCGTTAAACGACCGGTTAAGAATTGCCCATACTTAAAAATGGAAATCCCATTATTTAATACTCCTCTTTACCGGCCCATCTGTTAAACGACCGCGGGCACTCATCATCGGAATGTTTAGAAAACATTAATGCTAAAAACACCCTCCATAAGGAGCAGTAAAACCTAACCCGATAATTCTTAAGAAATATAGGTACATACACTAATTACTTTATTGCAGGCGGATCCATTCAATTTTCTTTAAAAGCTGATAAGTCGGTTTTGTTTCGAACAGTTTTTGTATATTTTGGGACTAACGTGAATATTTCAATATGGCGGAAAAAAGAAAATGTCTTTCTTTAAGCGAAAAAATTGAAATAATCGAGAAAAGTGGAAAAACTGGTTTAAGTACCAGGAAATTGGCTGAGACATTTAAAGTGGGCAAGATCCAAGTGACTATGTTGCTTCAAAATAAAGCAGAAGTTAGAAATTTTTATCAAGAAGGTGGCAACGGTGAACAAAAAGAAAATTTCCCAAAACCAAAGGACTGGCAGTGGACCAAGTTGTCTTTAACCGGTTTTGTAAGGCGCAAAACAAACACTAACCAATATCCGGGCTCATAGTTCAAGCAAAAGCCCTCGAATCTGCTCAATGTCTACGACTAGATAACTTCCAGACATCAAATCGATGGTTAAAAAAATTCCCTCGTCGGCACGATATTACCTTCAAGAAAATATGTGGCAATTCAGCCGATATCAATATCGAAGACGTTACTGCTTGGAAAGAAAGGCTATTATTGACAATTTTTAAGGTTTGTGCTTGTAGGGACGTATCTAATGCAGTTGAGACAGGTCTCTACTGTTGTGCATTGCCAACAAAACGATAGATATGCATTGAAAGATGACAAGTGTACTGGAAAAGAAAGCAGCAAAACAACGATTTACAATTCTGCTCTGTGCAAAATTTGGAAGGTGAGAAGGAAGAACCACTTATAATAGGCAAAAGCAAAAATCTTCGATGTTTAACGGCGCACATATCGATAAGTTACCTCATCAATGGGTCTCGAACAGAAAAGCGTAGATGAAAGCAGACATAATGACAACATGGCTTTACAGATTTGATACCAAGATGGGGTAGCAGAATAGAAGAGTGTATTGTTTCTGGGTCATGCAACATCTCATCCCAAAATTACACTGGATAATATCAAACTTACTTTTTTTTCACACAATACTACCTCACATTGCCAACCTATGGACCAAGGCATTATTCAGAATTTTAAAATGCTCTGCAGAGGCTTTTAACATGTATACACAGTGGTTGTCCTCTTCAAGAAATCAAAAACGATATTACCATTACCAACGCCTTGATATGGGTTTCGGTGGCTTGGCGCAATTTGTCCCCAGTGACAATAGAAAAATACTTTATGAAAGCTGGATTTATGTGTAATACAGATAATTTTGACGACTTTGAAGAAGAAGATAATATTCCGCTCGCACAACTGTTTCCTAACATTAAGGACACGTTTGTGAACTTGAAACGATTTGCCTTTATTGATAACGATTTGCCAACAGAAAGTGCAGAGTTGACTATCATCGAGTGTATTGAAGAGATCCAAGAAACGGATGAAAGTGCTTCCAACTCTGAGGCAGAGAAAGAGGAACCTGAACTTGCTCCAGTGTCGAAAATATCAAGCCTATCTGAAGCCTGTACAAGTTTGAGAGACTTTTTTAATAACGTTAACAATTTTGACTAGTCTATAAATATTTCTCAATTGTCATTAAAATGTGAATCTGAATTTTATAAAAATAAAATAAAAAATATGAAACAATAATGAATTTCTGATTACTTTGAAAAATAAGAATTTTAAAGCAAACATTCAGTACATTGTATGTTAGTGTGCACGTGCAGTATACAGGGTGCCCGAAATTGGTGCTGACAGTATTGCGATCTCGGAAACTAGAACAGATAGAAAGGCGGTTAAATAGGGAAAGTTTTAGGCAATTATGTAAGTAAAAGAAAGAAACCGACGATTGGCTTTCAGCGCCACCTGACATTAGATACCTGCTTATGCGGGATCCTTTCCAGCGTTTGGTCTTCTCTAAGACCTCGCTAGTCTGGTTAGGTGGATAGCTCGATTGCTACGAGATGTCGCCACGTGTAACATCTCGCATATGTAATTATGTAAGTAGTTTATTGGTGCTTACGGATCGATTTTGGTTCTTTTGGGTTTTGAGATATTATGAATAAACCAAAATGTTGCATTTTCTTAGATCGGTAGTAACTTTTTTATTACCCAATATTTTTTAAATCCGAAAACACATTTTCATTGCCACTTCTTACATAGAAGAGTTTCCTGTAACCATCATCAACTTTCTTTTCTCTTATGATCGCCATATGGGATTTTTTACTCATTGAAAAGTACCTAATTTTTCCTATACTATGATATGAAACACTAATACAAAATAAAAATTTATCACCTCAAAATAACAAAAACATCATATTTACGAACATATTTGGCAACACCGACATATCGGAAAGTTCTTTTGCTTAAGAATTAAAGTTAATTATGTAAAATATACTATGGTTCAAAATGTCGACCATTTTTTTCAACGCATCGCTGACATTTTTTTTACAGATCTAGTTACACGATTAATGGTATTACGGTTAATATGACTAAAAATATTCCCAGTTCGCTGCTCAAGAACTTGGCAAGTTTCAGGGGGATTAAATTCGTATACCTCATTTTTGACAAATCCCCATAAATAAAAGTCCAATGGGGTAAGGTGCGGAGACCTAGCAGGCCAGCGCACAGGACCACTGGTAGATATTACAGTATTGCCCGAAAAAAACAGTACTGAACTTGTAATCGTATTATATATTTAAAAAATACATATTATTGACACTTTATTATATGTTCTAAGTGTGCACCTCCTCGTTCAAGACAGACTTCATAACGATGTTCTAAGTTTCTGGTCATGTTATTGAATAAGGGTTGTCTCAGAGCTGCGAAGAAGACTCTAACGGCATCCTTTAATTCATCGATGGTTTGTGGTGCCCGTTTGAAAACGGCATTTTTAGCCATGCCCCAAATGTATGCGTCTGGAGGTGTGAGGTCTGGAGAATGTGAAGGATAAGGGAAGTCAGTAAATCGTGAAATGAATTTGCTTGGAAAATGTTCTTGAAGAAATTGACGAATTGCGGCAGCAGTATGGCAAGTTGCCCCGTCCTGCTGAAAAAATTGGTTTCGAAATGCCAAGTTACGTGCACGACAGAATTGACGTAGATCAGGGATAAATCGTGTTAAAATGTGTCTGTACCTCTGTTGATTAAGTGTGACTTGCCTACCATTCTCTTCGATGAAGTACGGACCAATGATTCCGTGTCCGGACACAGCACACCAGACACTCACTTTTGCACTATGTAAAGGAACCTCTTGAACCTCATCGGGTCCCAGACATTGATTTGTGCGACGATTCACATAGCCTGACAAGTGAAAGTGTGCTTCGTCTGAAAACCAAACATTTTTCAAAAATTCAGGATTTTCATACTGTAACGCGAGAATTCTGGCGCAATATTCCACTCTACTGCGATAATCCCGAGGATGTAGTTGTTGATGTACCTGAATCACATACGAAAATGCACCCAGCTCCTTCAGGATTCTTTGAAAGGAAGTTCTTTTTAAATCAAGTTGTAACGCTGTCCTTGCCTGGCTGGCTTTCGGATTTTGTAAGATTTGCTCAAAAACACGTTCATGGTTATTGTTGTTGTTAACTGTCCTGAGACGCCCCGAGTTTCCTTTTCGTTGTCACAATACACTACCCGTATTTCTGAACTTTTCAATAACCTTCAAAATTACAGCATTACTTGGAGAACGTTTATTAAACCGTTGTGTGAATTGATCAGACACGTATAGCAAACTTGCACCATTATGTCGGCCTATTCCGTATGAGCGAAAATAATGCTTTACCAGAAACACTTTCTCCTCTATACTTAACACCATTTTTAACAATTAGGCCCTACTAATTACTTCTTTGAGGTTTACTTGACAGGTCTATACTAGCTAACTTGAGTGTGACAGCGCACGCATAAAAACACCGCCAACTTAGTTTCAGTACTGTTTATTTCGGGCATATCTGTACCTTTTCACCAAAAGTCTGTGATAAAGATGTTTGTGCTTGTCTGGAATTATGCGCGGGACAACCATCTTGGTGCAGCCACACGTTATTAAATTGATCATTGGGAACAAATTCTTGAAGTGCAGGAATAATTTGATTTTGCAACATTGCAAGGTATCTTGGACCGGTCAATGTTTGGTCATAAATAAAAGGACCAATTAGCTGATTTTCTAAAAATAATAAATAGTATGCAAAAGATCCATCGTAATCATTGTAATATTGCTAAATAAATTGTGAAGATAAATAATTCAAGCATTTTTTGCAGTTAATTAAAACCAAAATAAAATATTTCTTACTAATTATTCCACACCACACATTAAATCCAAATCGTACTTGCAATCTGCGTGGTTCGAGTAATTGCGGGTTTTCAAAAGCCCAGTGATAGTGATTCTTTTTATTAAAGATTCCACACTTGGTGAAATGTGTTTCATCTGTCCATAAAACATTATCCGAAAATGTGAGATTTTCTCGACATTTACCAAGATACCAATTACAAAAAATTACTCTCCTATCAAAATCACCTTCTTGAAGTCCTTGTACAACTGTTGGCTTAGAAGGATGGTATTTAGCAACTTTTAATACATCGTGAACTGTGGATTTTGGAATTCCAAGCTGTGTGTTAGCGATTCTTGTAGATGAAGTCGGATATTCATTAATATGTTCTAAAATTATTCTATTACGATTTTCGTTATCTATTCGATATTCTTTGGGACGAGGCTTTTCAAAACTGCCAAATTCTAGTAAGTTTCTAGTCAGTTTAGAAAAATACGCTCTGCTGGGTTGCCGTCTTTCGGGGTACATTCCAAAATAATTATCCATAGTTCTATTCGCATTTCTGTCATTTTTTATATAACACGCTAACATATTAAACTTCTCTTCATTAGAATAATTTAACGCCATAGTTAATGATGTTTATTAAAACGTAGAAAAATTATTTGACAGATTAACATAACATAAACATAACATAACATAATTTATTAATATTTTGTTTTGAACTGTACAAAAACAATTAATAGCTTACAAAACTATTAATAAATCAAAAATGGGGTAGTGAAGGTGCACCTAGCAAAATTAATCGCTGTGTGTGCATCTAGTGCAAGCTTTTGCCTTATTCTAAAAAACTTTAGCAAAAAAAATCAGTACAATACAATTCAAGTCAATCCAAGATGCTGCTGATAGTACACTTAATCTAACTTAAACTAAATTATAGCCTTAACGCTACAGTACAATTTTTATTGAGAAAAACCAAACTTGTCAATATTTTTACAAATATAACTTCTGCAACTCTTGCTGAAACGGTTTATGCTGCAAATTTTCCTTATTTCATTTGGGATCACATTATAGAACTTCGGTGCCAGACAATTTATAAACCTCTGACTCTTATTCTTATTTACATTTGGAATCACTATATGCCTATTCGTTCTACTTCTTGTTTCATACGTATGATTTGTAATGTTTTTTAAATTAGGAGATTTGTGTATATAAATACAGGTAAACAAAATGTACAATGAGCGAACACTAAATATTTCTTCAGAGTATAACAACTTAGTTGAATATCTCTTTTTCCTCCCATGAATAATTCTAAGTATATAGTTCTGCACCACTTCAAGTTGTTTCAGAGAATTCCTATATAGACCACCCCAGACTATTATAATACCATATCTTATCACGGATTCAACCAAAGACCTGTAGACATTAATCAAGATAGTTTCGCTTAAAATGTCCCTTAATAAATAAAATTTATGGATTAATTTTCTTATGTTTGAGGTTAATTTTAAAATGTGTTGGTCCCATTTTAAATGTTTGTCAATAATTATTCCTAAATATTTAGTAAAAGGTACTTCTGTAATGATTAAGGATTCAAGGTTAATATTATTAAATTCAGGGCGATTTGCGGCTGTTATGAAGAATGCAATGTAATGTGTCTTTTCTATATTTAATGTGAGCTTAAATGAATCTAACCAATTTTTTATTTTATTCAGACCACGTGTTGCCGAATCTTTGGTTTGGGCCCACGTATCCCCTGAAAACATCACAACAGTGTAGTCCGCGTATGAAATCAAAGAACCATATTCTATATTTAGATCTGTTAAAGAATTTATATAGGCGATAAAGAGAATTGGACCCAATACGGTACCTTGGGGTACTCCTATCTTTACATTCAAAGGCTTGCTGAAGGTATCGTCAATTTTTAGGATTTGTTTTCTATTTCCCAGACAATTCTCAAAGACACTCAGAACAGTTCCCCTTACACCATAGTTATTTAACACCTCCAGAAGGTAGTTATGAGGCACTGTATCAAATGCCTTTGCAAGGTCTAAGAATATAGCAAGACATTTTTTGTTGTTATCAAGATTTTCAGTTATTGTTTTGGTAAATTCATATATAGCATCCGTTGTATTTAAGCCACTGGTAAAGCCAAACTGCTTTTTTGAGAGAATATTGTTTTTCTGTAAAAATTCAACCAACCTATCCTTTAGACATTTTTCGAAAATTTTTGCAAAATTATTTATTACACTAATTGGACGATAATTATTTATGGAGGTCTTTTCTCCTGATTTATATATTGGTGATACTACTGTTATTTTAAAATATTCAGGTACTACATTAAATTTAAAAATTAAGTTTATAATGTGTACTAAAGGAGCAGTTAGGAAGATATGAAAATGTTTAATGAATTTAGAGTTTATCGCATCGAATCCTGGTGCACAGTCATTTTTTAGTGAATGTATTTGTTTAATTATTTCATTTTTATTGACAGGTCTAAGGTACATAGAACATAGAAGGTTTTGATGTAGCTGAAATTCATCAACTGGTGCTTTAATTTTTTCCAGCATATTTATGCCAACGTTCACAAAATAGTCGTTGCAAAAATTCGCCATGTCAGCTTTAGTTGAAAAATCACTGCCATTATTCTTTATTTGTAAAGTATTCTTATTTTTAATGGAATTTTGATTTGTAGCTTCATTTATGACTTTATATATTTTTTTCAAATCATTTCCACTGTTTTCAATTTTTTTTTTGTAATAGTCTCATTTACATTTATATATTAATTTATTTAAATGATTTCTATATTCTTTGTATCTTTGTCCATCATAAATATTAAAGTTTTTTCTAAGCTGCTTTTTCATTTTGTTCCTATGTTTTATTGATGTAACAATAGCAGTAGTGATCCAAGGCTTTATTTTTTTTACAACTTTATACCTTATAATTTTTGTTTCTTCTGCATCTTTAAGAGTATTATTAATTACAGTTATGAAATTCTCAGTGGCGATTTCAACATTATTTGTTCTAAATATGCTTTCCCAATCTTGTCTACCTAGTAAGTCCCCTACCTTTTCATAATTTAATTTCTTTATGGTTTTTGTGATTAGTGTAATTTGATTTTTTTGGACAATAGTAGAGTCATCATATAAATTAAGAAAAATTGGATAGTGATCAGTAAGATCCGAATTTAAAATATAAGGATTGTGTTTAATTACTGTTTTTATTTGTTTTTTTCTCATGAATATGTGATCTATAGAAGAGCTGCTCTCAGGCGTCACCCGTGTTGGTCCGCTTATACAAGGCTGAAAGCCATAAGATAGTAGAAGAGATAAGTAGTTGTTGGTATCGGCACTTTCTTTGGCTAATATATTTATATTTAGGTCTCCTATGAGCATGTCAATGTGGTTCTTATTTTTTGATAGAAAGATATTTAGGTCATCAAGAAAAAATGATATTACTGAGGAGGGTGGTCTATAAACACAAGTAATGCCATACTCAACACCATTTACTCAAGGTGACTTCAGATTTAACAAGTTTAGAGTTTTCAATATTTGTTATAGTTAATTTTTTACTTATAAATACAACCATTCCATCATTTTGGTTAAAATCACCATGATTATAAAACATATCAAAGCCATCAATGTTATATAGATTATCTGTGATTTGCCACGTTTCACTTAATATAATCATATCATAGGATAACAGCTTATACGCTTCTAAAAATACTAATAATTGGTTGAAATTTTTGTTAATACTGCGTATATTAAAGTGTATTATATTTAGTAGTTTTTTATTTATATCCATTTTTGTACTCACTAGATCGCAATCAATACTTGTTTGATCGGGGTAGTTGTCCATTAACTCGAGCTCTTGTAAAATCTCAATTTCTTGTGAATTAGCGGCCATTTTCACCTCCATAGTCAATTTTATTTCTTACTATTTTTATTGCGTACTGATATGATGGACAATTCCAGTCACCAGCTTCGTGATTCACATTATTGTTAAGATTATATTTGTTATTTGCCATCATACAATTTATACACCTCTTTTGTCTCTTTAGACATTCCGTTATTGTGTGGTTATCGGCACAGTATTCGCAGGTCGTTTGTTTAGTACAAATATCATTTTTGTGGAAATATTCTTGGCACTTAAAGCATCGTTGGATACTAATGTCTTCATAAATTGGGTAACGTTCCCAACCAATACAAATTTTCTTGACACTCATGAATTTGTGAAATAATTTTGGAGAACAATCTCCAAGTATTGTGTAGGTTCCCTTTTTTTTATTTTTCCTAAAGAATGTAACATCCATTTCATCATCCGTGTCTATAAAATGGTTCTGTTCACGTATATGAGCCTCAACATATTCCTTATTTAAATCGTCCTCAGTATTTACTGCATAATTAATTATTTTAAACCGTGGTTTCCTCATTTTTGTTATTTGTACTTCGTATCCTTCCAGTTTATTTTCAGCCTCTTTTTTAAGGGTCTCAATATCCTTTGTATTTGAACACTTTATGAGAAGGTTTCCTTGTTTTGTGCTTCTTGTGCCACTTAAAATTTCATTTGTTTAAAGTTCAAAGTCTTCTAAACAAAAATGTTACAATAAAAAACTTACCGAAATAGGTATCTATTAGATAGGTACCTACTAGATTTTTATGATTTTTAAAAAGTTAATACATTTTAACTTTAATTTAAAGTAGTATAAACTTATATTGTTATTTAATTAACTTTATTCTTAAGGAAAAGAACTATCCGATATGTCGGTGTTGCCAAATATGTTCGAAAATAAAATTTTTTGTTATTTTGAGGTTATAAATTTTTATTTTGTATTAGTGTTCAGTATCATAGTATAGGAAAGATTAAGTACTTTTCGATGAGTAAAAAATCCAATATGGCAGTCATAAGAAAAAAGAAAGTTAATGATGGTTACAGAAAACCGAAACGTTGTAACCAAGATATGATCAGGTAGGCATCTTCTATGTAAAAAGGGGCAATGAAAATGTGTTTTTGGATTTAAAAAATATTGGGTAATAAAAAGTTACTACCGATCTACGAAAATGCAACATTTTGGTTTATTCAAAATATCTCAAAACCCAAAAGAACCAGAATCGATCCGTAAGCACCAATAAACTTCTTACATAATTGCCTAAAACTTTCCCCATTTAACCGTCTTTCTATCTCTTCTAGTTTCCGAGATCGCAATACTGTCAGCACCAATTTCGGGCACCCTGTATACATATTGATAAATCGGCTTCATCTCATTTAATTTTAGTTCTGATAAATTTAAACAAAAATCTTTAAAATTATTTACTTATACCGGGTGTTTCTCAAAAGACGCTCACCCCTACAAGTTTTTTGTATTTATAGATATTAAAATGAAATTTTGGAATTGTGCATAAGAGATTAGTTTGCATTTATTGGCATAATTTTTGATTTGTTAGCACTTCCGGTTTAACCGGAAGTGACCTTGACTTTGTTATTTTAAATGGGACAACCTGCATATTTTTACTTATTTGGATTCAGCGTGATATTCTGAGTAAAATGACATCCAACTTGTCATATTTTGACGTGTTATAACATTTTTATTCTAATTTTTTGTATTAAATCTAGAGGGCCATGAATCCATTAAATAGGTTAATTTATAGTCAAGTAGTTTACGAAAAATAAAATTATGTCATATTAATTGACTTTCTAAGTTTCACAAGCGTTTAAAAAATTAAATGACGTTTACTCCATTTTTCCAAATAGAACGATAGTGGTTCACTAGGATATTTGAAATGAGCATTTTTTCCCAACAATTTGATACCATACACTCCTATGCTATTTTAAAATTAATACGAAAAAATTTGCCTTAAATCCCAATCACATATTTAAAAGCGTTATGTATTATTATTGCCGCCCTGTCCTTTCTAAAGAAAAGAAATATAAAGGCGGCTTTGAAAAACAATTGAATTGAATATCAAAACCAATATGGCTCTAATTAAAAGTTGTTCAAATGTCATTCGTTTATAAAGCTTAGATTGTAAATTAGATAAAGTGGTTAGTTTTACTAGAAATGAATAGATTGATATGCTCTTAATATTTGGAGAGACCAGAAAAAATTCTTCTGAGGCCGCAAGATTGTATGCAGAGAGATTTCCAGGTCGTCGACTTCCAATCCGGCATTATTTTTCAAAACTGGAACCAAAAATGCGTACAGAACCCAATGAGGATGCGGTCAATATCTATGTTGTAAGTGAAGAGAAAGAAATTGACGTACTTCTCATTAGTTAACATAAATATTACTGCCTCAGTCAGAGAAATTGCTGTTGAATGTGATATTAGTAGCTCATCAGTATAGAGGATCTTACATAAATACAAATATCATGCATATAAATACCAGATTCATCAACATCTCTATCAAAATGACCATGCCAGAAGGCTTGAATACTGTAACTGGTTTTTACAAAGACATCGACAAGATCCAACATTTCCGTCGAAAATTCTTTATTCGGATGAGAGTCGATTTACGAATTTGGGCATGTTTAATAGAAACAACAAGCGTTATTGGTCACAAGATAACCTGCATTTAATGGAAGAAGGCAATTTTCAAGGGCGATTTGGATTCAATTGCTGGTTAGGTATCATTGGAGATAGAATTGTGGAACCAATTATTTTTGTTGTTCACCTTACCGGCGAAAGATATTTAGGTTTCTTGCAAGTAGAAATAGAACAATTTCTTAAAAATTTGCCTGTAGTTGAACAAATGGCTATTATTTTTCAACAAGACGGGGCTCCAACACATAATTCTCGTGCTGTTAGGGAATACCTTCATAACACGTATGGGGAAAATTGAATTGGCACTAACGGACCGATAAGATGGCCAGCAAGGTATTAAGCTTTTTGGTAGGTATGTATTTTTATCCTTTAACATTTTTATTTTCTAAATTAGAACCCCCGACCTAACTCCGTTGGAGTTTTTTGCATGGGGAACCCTCAAGAACAAAGTCTACAACGTTCCACCAGTCACCCGTGCAGAACTTGAAAATAAAGTGAGAGCAGCAATTCAAGAAATGAATGTAAACCAGTTGAGAAATGTAATGAGGGCAACTGTCGAAAAAGTGGAAAATTGTTTTCATCAACAAGGAGGACATTTCGAACACTTAGAGCGATGATAATTGGTATTATAATTAAAGTCCTAGATTGATTTATTAATAATGATAAACAATTACTATCTACTATTAGTTGTTTGTTGAGAATAAATAAGTTAACTGTATTAGTTCTTTTAGTTTAGTTTTAATTAAGCCTAGTTGCCTAGATCAATTTCTTAACACCTGCGTAAGTTTTAAAATAGCATAGAAATGTATGGTATCAAATTGTTGGGAAAAAATGCTCGTTTAAAATATCCTAGTGAACCACTATCGTTCCATTTGGAAAAATGGAGTAAACGTCATTTCATTTTTTAAACGCTTGTGAAACTTAGAAAGTCAATTAATATGACATAATTTTATTTCTCGTAAACTACTTGACAATAAATTAACCTATTTAATTGATTCATGACCCTCTAGATTCAATACAAAAAGTTAGAATAAAAGTGTTACAACCCGTCAAAAAATGACAAGTGGGATGCCATTTTACTCAGAATATTATATTGAATCCAAATAAGTAAAAATATACAGGGTGCCCCATGTAAAATACCAAAGTCAAGGTCACTTCCGGTTAAACCGGAAGTACTTACCAATCAAAAATTATGCCAATTAATGCAGACTCATCTCTTATGCACAATTCCGAAATTTCATTTTAATATCTATAAATACAAAAAAGTTATAGGGGTGAGCGTCTTTTGAGAAACACCCGGTATGTAGATACTCATTAATAAACAAACACCGTAAAATGCAGACCAGCTGTTTTAATTTTTCTCTATTAACCGACCACTCCTGTTTACCGAACAACATTTGATTCCCCGAGGGTGATCGCTATTGAGATATTTTACTGTATTTAGAAAACCGTTTACGGGAAAAGGTTCATAAAATATTCGTAGTTTTTTTTTATGTACTTATGCTTTTATACAATTTTGTTTTCTTTTAGGAAATATGTCAAGGGGACAAAAGATATCGGATCTCTTAAAACCTAAGCCAGATGCAACTTTACTTCGTGAAGTCCGGAGTGATTCAATTTCTACCAGTGGCATTACTATAAATACTGGTTCTGCTAGATCACTCCTAACCTCACGTGGTGGTACCCTGATTACTACAACTTCTTTGAGCGATATGACTATGACGAACAGTTCTACTAAGCCACCTTCAAATTCACCTTATGACGACCTGACTAATACGCCTCCTTCAAGTGGCATATCCTACAATAAATAACATTTCTGGTGGGCCATCCATCATATCACCTCGTGACAAGCTTACTGACATAGCTTCTACAAGTGACATTACCATGATAACGTCTGCTACAACTTCTGAGTAAAAAAAAAAAACAAAGGACAATCAAGATAAGACAGAAAAAAGTATTGCAACAGAGATCAAAGATACTTAAAAGGAAAAAATATAGTGGTGGGACCAAAAGCATTTAATGCTAACTATAGATAAAGGTGCACTGAAAAGGTCGACGTCAAAGCAAAACAAAAGTTATTTTGTACGGGATCTTTCATGTGTTCGTAAGCTAGGTTAGACCTGTGACTTCTTTTCTTTCCTCCACTACTTTGTCGGTATTGTTCATATGTATTTTTTATTTTTGTTCGGCAGTAGCTTTATTCCTTGGCGAGTCGTGCGTGGTTATCTAGGATTTTGTTGCGGCTTGTTTTTGGCGCTTTTTTTTACCGTTCTTATAACGGTGCTGTGTTGATAGTGCTTCTCCACTATTTCTAGTGCCTCCCTACTGTTAAATGGGCTCGCCAATAGGAAGCCAATCTTTAGGTAGTTTGTATGTCGAGTCAGGTCTTGCTCTTGTATGTGACTGTCTTATGAGTTCGTTGGTCGAAATGTCCGTACGTTTGTAGTAGTCGGTTATGATTTTTAAAAAGAACTCCTTTATGGCCTGTATTTTAAAGTCATTGTGTAGAACTCGGTTCATAGCATATCTCGGTACATTTGCTATTAGCTTTAGTGCTTTGTTCTGAACTACCTGGAACTTGTTCAGCTCCGCCTTGCTTATGTTCCACCACGAGGGCGCACCATAAGTTAAAACCGGCCTGACCAAGACCTTGTAGAGGTTAGCTTTTGTCCTGTTGCCAATTGAACAATTTTGGAGCATATGAAGTTTTGAAGGCAGGTGTGTTTTGTTGCATCCGTATTTAAAAGAAATAGACTAAGAACTTTGAAAATTAATTCGAATCGTATTCGTGTAGCACTAGACCACCTAACGAGCAACACTACCATCAAAGATGAAAGAGGCATTAAAGGTGAACAAATAAATAATGATTAAAATTTTCACAGGAAGATGAGACTCTAGAAATCTTAACATTTGATTTACAAAACACGTACCCTCTTCCTAAATTACCTAAATTTACATGTATTCTATATTATAAGAGACAGTTAAATTTTCACAATTTGGTTATCGCCACGTGTAGCGTAGGATAGGAAATTTTTAATGCATGGTTAGAACATGAAGCTGGCAGAAGAACCCAAGAATTTGGTTCTTGTCTTAGACAATTTGTCAATGAAAATGTTGAAGCTCCCGTAACTGAACTTAGTTTATGGTCAGATTCATGTGGTCCCCAGAATCTGAGTATTAAGTTAGTTTTAATGTTAATACATTTTCTCCAAAATCATCCTTCCTCAGAAGAGATTCGATTAACATTTTTACTGTCTGGTCATTCGTTTCTACCAAACGACTCACATTTTGGTGATGTGGAGTGAACATTAAGAAGCCATCAAAGAGTTTACGCAGATCAAGATTATATCAATATCATGAAGACATGCAGAAATAAAAATAAATTTATTGTAAGATGATAAGAGAGCGAATGCTCTCTATAATAAATTTAGAAAATGTTGTAACAAACAGAAAAGTTGACATTAATAAGCAGTGTATTAACTGGTTAAAAACTCAGGAAATCCTTTTACCGAAAGATCAGTCAATGGTTCTTATTATGAAAACAATCGCAAAAGGTCGCAAGCGTGCTATAAAAGAATGGAGTTGCCGTTATTATGGTCAAATCAAAAAACGTGTCTATATTTCTCTAAGAGACCTGAATATAATATTCAACCAAAAGAACCAACACAAAGTCCCGGTCTCAAATAATTTAATATTTATGGCACACCCTTACCGTTAGAAAAAATTAATGATTTAAAAGATATCATAAATCATGAACTCCTCATGATGTTAAAGCTTTTTAGAGTTTCCTAAAGTCAAATCAAGGGCAAGACATTGAAGAAGATGTAGAGGGGCCCGGAAACTACTTAGATTTCGAGATCGATGACAATTTCCTTAGAGATTAGATGCTACTTGGGTCATTTTCATCTAATTCAGTATGTCTATAATCCCGGTATTCAAAAATGATCTAAGCCGCCTTTGATAGTTATGTTTGTCAAATTTGACAGATTTTGTTTGTAATTTTTATATACAGTTAGAGTTTTCTATTGTTAATTTCTATAATAATTAAAATTGAATGTTTTCGAGATAATTAACTTTAAACTTAATTATCTCGAAAACAATGACGATTTTTGCATTATACAGTCCACCTATAAGTAGATGATTGATCAATAATAATCGGTGCCCGTTTCTCTGAGTATCGGAGTTTATTATATCTTATATAGGTGGACCTTGACGACCTTATAGGATAATTAATAATAAAGATGTCTTGTGGGTGTAAAACGGCAATAGAATCAATTCAAATATTGTTTTTAGCTAACATCGAATTATTCTCTTCCTGAAGGAAGTGGAGGGGAAGACGAAACACGCAAAGTCACTTTCCAACAACTTCAATCGCTCACTAACAATAATGTCAAATCAGCAATGCCCAACTTTTGGGTAGACTATATTAATTATCTTTTCCAAGATACTAATGTCACAATCAACCCTAAAAGTGATATGCTTTATGTCACTGACACAGAGATTGAGTATTTGTGGAGAGTATTGGAGTATGTGTCTAGGTAAGCATGTTTGGATTAGAAAAAAAAATTAGATTTATATTTAACACGTTGACTACCAATACTCTAATGACGAATCTATACTGTACCTGTGATACAGTGGCAGATCCACGGGGGGCGGAGATATCAAATAGTATTAAAAATAAAGGTCCTAGGATAATCAAAATTGCACCTTTTAAAAATATTCTTGGACTCACAAGTAAGCGGGGATGTAAGTAATTTTTTTTAAATAGTACTACTCATTTCTTTTTATCTCATCGAATTCGGCATAGAATTTTACGTATACTATTTTTTTTGCGATTTATGCGACGTTGCCAGATTATTCAATTTTTGCTAAAATTTTCTCGAAAACATGATATCGAAAAAGTAATTTTAAAATATTACTAATGTAAACGATAAAATAAAATTTTATGTATTCATGAACCTTATAGCTACCTGGAAATGTTTTGATGAAACACAACATCAATACCTTGTACAGGGTGGTTTTTTAATCGATACAAATGTAGCAATTTTTAAATAAATATTACTCGATTTTTTCAAATGGACCTCTCTGTATATTATTAGGTCACTTTGCAGATAATTTCAACCACAATAAAGACGCAATTATAATAGATACTCGAAAACGCAACGCTCTTTGAATATTTCATGTTTTATTTAAGAAATGTAAAAATATGGACACTTATAATGAGTTGGCCATGAGTTGAACAAAAATCAACAATTCGTGCTGTCATAATGAATTTAGATTTCTGACAAATTTTGTCTAAAAACTGTACGTTGTTCTAAAAATAGTACGTTATGTTATAAGGACGAGAAATGTAGTATTTCTTTCTAAACCGCGCAAGATCTGGTATTATACATCAGCTAAGTAAGATGACCTAATGCACCATTTTCAAACCTTTCCTTGGCGGGACGTTTGTTTTGCCTCTGATGATCCATCCATCTGTGCTAGAGAAGTATCGGAGGTTATCCTTACTGGCATGGAAGCCTTGACCCCTTTCTCAAAAAAGTGTCATTCTAACGGCAAACCTTGGTTTACCAAAAATTGTAAACGAGCTGTTAAATCAAAAAATTATTTCTACCGACAATGGCGTCAAACCCCAACCGCCGAAAATTGTACCATCCTTGTTAACGCTCGAAACCAATGCAAGCAAGCGATAAACCAAAGCAAAGAAGCACACAATCAGAGGATCAAAGACAAACTTCTTGAATGTTCCAAAGGCTCAAGATCATTTTGGTCGGTAGCTAAGCTAAGGCCGTCAGTAAGAAATTTACCAAGTCAACCATTCCACCTCTAACACGTTCTGAGGGCACCATTGCGACTAAAGCACAGTAAAAAGCAAACTTACTGGCGGAATTAATTTCTTCACATTCAACGGTTAATTTTCAGGGAAAAGCTCCACCGAACATTTTCCCGTAGAATCGAGAATGCCCGAGATTGTTTTCCGGCACCGTGATGTTAAAGGAATCTGCAGGAGTCTTGACACCAAAAAAGCTTCTGGTCCTGACGATATCCCAGTCATCGTAATTAAGACATGCGCTGACGAACTAACACCGGTATTTTGTAGGCCTTATAACTTATCTTACAAAAAAGGAATATTTCCTTCTTGCTGGAAAACTGCGCGAGTCCAGCCTCTAAGCAATATAAGCAAGAAGACCTTGCCAAACAACTATCGACCCGTCGGTCGCATTGCTTTCGGTTATATCAAAAGTCATGGAGAAGGCTATCAACGAAAGATTATTAAAGTACCTGGAAGGCCTTAACATTATTAGGGACCGCCAGTATAGATCAACAGAAGACCTTCTTGCTTATGTTACTCACGTTCTAAGGCCCTTGACCGAGTATGGCATAAGCGGTTCCAAACTAAAGTGAGAGCATATGAAATCCCAGTTCAATTTTGTTCATGGCTGTCAAGCTTTCTTAAAAACCGTTCTCTGCGAGTGGCGATGGACGGATGTCTTTCAGACACATTTAACATCAACGCCGGAGTCCCTTAAGGTTCTATATTGTCGCCCACCCTCTTGTTACTATACATTACCGATCTTTTGAAAAATACTAAAAATCTTGTATATAACTTTGCTGATGACAGCACACTTGTTTTATCTTTTACTTTGGATGCTCGAACATCGACTGTCAATGCGCATCTCTATAGGCAGCAAGAGGTCTCAAATCTCAACAAAGACCTGGAATAAATTTAATCTTGCGGTGATAGTAGTCAAGTAGAAGTTAACACTAAAAAACCCAGGCAGCAGTATCTTGTAAAAAAGTTAATGTTGAAGAACCGGATATAGTCATGGCGGGACACTCGATTCCCTTGGCTTCATCAATTCATTTATTGGGTGTCAATTTGGAATTTTAGAAAGTCATTTGTCTTCACATAGCCACGTTGCGGCCATTGCTAAGGCAGCCTCGCAGAAGCTTGGAGTACTTTTCCGAACTAAGAACCTCTATACAACCCAACAACTTTTGATGCTCTATAAAGTCCAAATTCGACCATCGCTGGAGTACTGTTTGCATATTTGGGGCTCTGCTCCTAAACATACCCTGAGATTGCTAGATTCCATTCAAAGAAGAGCCATTCGCTTGATCGGTGACCATGATCTAACAAACAACCTGAAATTCAGGGCGTCATGGTTCAATTTTTTTTTAAATCTTGCATTATTTAAAAACGAGTTAAGTAATGGAATTAAAGTAAATAATGAAAGGTGTGCCTTTTATAGGGCACAGCAAGAATTCAAACCCGAGCTCTCTGGGGTGCCTGAATACTAACTAACCTATACTACCCTGCCCTTAAAGGCAGACGTGTGCGATGGTATTTTGCAACCATTAAGATTTACAAAAGGAATAAGCTGAAGGATTCGAGCTCGAAACACCGTACGGCATTTGGGATCTGGCCCATCGACATAATAAGTGTTATTATGTCTATGATCTGGTCTCACGCCCCCTTTATCCCTCGACCCTGTTGGTCGAAGTCAAGGAACATGGAAGTATACGAGATTTTCTAATACGTCCGCCCTGCATTTGCTTCGCACCCATTTATGTGCTTATCTATTGCTTCGCGCGCCAAAACAGGTCCTTTCGTTTTTGACAATCTAAAGACGGCCATAGACTGACGTGCATGTGTTAATACATAATGCGATACTATGGTGTGCACATATCAGCGACGGAGAGAAGCCCACACGAGAAGTATCACTTCCTGTATATGCTTTCGTAAATATCTGCAACGGGAAAATGCCCACAAAATTCGTTGTTGCTTGCGTGTTGATAGTTGTACCTTGGTGTATTATCACATACACGGTCGTCCTGGTTCACCTTTACACAGGTAAGCGTAAGCGAAGGTTTGACCGATGGGCCAATGTGCGATATTTTCTTCTTAGGGTTCTTTGCAGTCGGAGTATACACGATGCTTCAGGAAACCACACATCGGTTAAAAAGGGGTTTATAAGCATTATAAATCTTAACTTTACAGTTTTGCCTCATATAAAAATAAAACAATATCTCTTTACTGTCACTAGAAGTGACCTAAAAATAAATAATCCAAGGGTATATATTATGTTGTTTGTTATTGAATGAATTCACCCTAAGATACGTTTATTATTACTATTATTATTGTTATTAATAAAATTTACAGAATTGTAGCTTGGTACATGCAGGCAAATAAAATTGTATTTTAATTATCCATATATTAGTAAATCTATAAAAATATTTTTTTTTCTGATTGATTCAGAGCGAGGATGATATTAGCCGATACTATATTATTATGTATTTAATTTTTGTAGTCAACCACCTCTCCATATCGAGCTATACTTATGGTGGGCCACAGTATATGCCATGATAATTAATACTTCTTCCGACATAACAGACTACGTTGAGAGCCAGACTGCTATATACTATGCCAGTACTTCAGATGAAGCAGTTTATATTAGATCCAGGTGAGACTTATAATAGTGCTATTGGATTCTGGCCTCACTGATGAGCCGTGATACGGTTAAGCGAGTCTAGGGATGGGACTTGGCGGAAATGAAAAGAGAAACCTTTACTAGAATTGTAATACCTTATTTAGATATACTAATGACTGGTTTTTATTTATTTTAGATCATTGGACTGTTGTGAGTTGGTAAATAAATACATGGGGTGGGCAGTCAGCTTTGCGGTTGCTGATAAAACATTTGCTAATAAAACCAAACCCAAAGTAAGTAAACTAATAAACAGTGACTTAAAATCTTCTTGACTTGCACGATGTTAATGCGTAAAAAAGTTTTTATAGTATATCATCAACAATTTTGCTTTAATTCGTGGTTATCAAAAATTAATTAAATTTCTGGTAAATAACACAGGCCTACGAAGAATTTGTTCAGTTAGTTTGGACGTTCTAATAACCAACTCAATCGTCGTTTGTTATTATCATGCTTTATTAGGTTTTTTTTTTACTATAAAATAATTAACCTGAACTAACCAGACGTGAAAAAGACGGCGCGCGACAGTGAATCCCTAAATTTTCAGGAATACTTATAGAGAGTGGCAAAAAAGGCGCGCATAATGCCTGTAACTTTTGAATTACCTCGTATACGAAAAAGTGACCTTTATGAAAGTGGTTCAGTAAATTACTCCCCACATTTCTAACTGCATGAATTTTTCTGTCATTTGTGGTTTGGTTGCCATAGAGACTAACTTACTTTTTTTAAATAAACACCCTGCATATTATTGCATATTTGGAGTCTACTTGGAAAACTCTGAATTTTTTGTATTTTTTTTATCTTGAAAAGATACGCTCGCTCTGTTACCGTTGGCATGCTAACCTGTTGTGTTTTTAAACAAATTAAGCAAAGAGTGTATTGTTTTAGGAGGTAGTTATGTTGAAAACACAAGAATCTAAAATAACGTAATTTTGTTAGCACAGTTACAAATAAAGAATTTATTAATAAAACAAGACTCTTTTTCTGCTAAAATCAGCTCTTAAGATTTTGAAAATATGAATTAAGGGGTTTTTGGGGATGCTGATTCTAAATCTGATTGAAACAGTTATCTAAAATAAGCCCTAATATCCTTTTCCAAAAAAAAAGCCTTTTTTACCCCACCAACACCGCACGCCAATGGTAAATAAAAATGTTCACTATGTCAAATACTTCATACTCCAACATACAATTACCACCAAAATTTCAAGAAAATCTCATTATTAATAACTGAGATGTATTAATATAGGGGTGTATTCATGAAAAGCGGGACACACTGTATACACTATGATTTATGCAGATTTTCTTTTAACAAAAAAACCTTACATGTTACAAAAAGCTAAAGACAGTTGGCTAATATTTTCAAACCGGTAACTTGAACCTTCTGTTGGGGGTGGGCTACACCAGTGGCGGCTGGTGGGTAGTTCCAGTAGTTCGGTATACAGATGCGCCATTCCCACCTGGTTCGGTGTATTTTTTTTTTTATTTCTTTAGATAATATAACTACTAATAAAATAAAAATACAGTTATGAATTTTTTTTTTCAAATTTTTACAATTTTTTTTATATATTTTTTCTTTTAACTACGCTAACTATAAATTAACTACCATGAAAAAAAAAATTCGTGATTTTCAAGCCTGTTTACTAAATTCTATACCTCTATACCGCGGGATTTAGATGTTGCAAAATAGAGACAATGGAATAAAATTCAAATATTTGCAGGTTTTTTTAGAATATTGTTTTCTACCAATAACTATTGTTTTATGGAAGAAGTCCATCTCTCAGTGGAGTGATATTTTAACGTAAAGTAAAACACACAATCTGCTCCACTAGTTTAATATGACAATCGCAAAGTTGTCAAACCATACATGTTTCGGAGGCATAAACCTCCATCATCAATGGGATTCAATTAAGTCAAATTAAAGAGAAAAACACCAGAAACATTGTTAGAACTTGTGTCGCAGAAAAAACTTCGTCATTTTATATTAAATATAGTTGTGAAAATAAAATAGAAAATGGAAAAAGTTAATATTATTTAAAAAAAAATTTTTTTTTTTATTTAGTAGTTTATAATTAAAAAGCACATATTTTTTTGAATTTTTCGTTTTTAGAAAAACCCAAAATTTTTGTCCAATGAGGAGGAAACAAAATAATAGATACGAACATCCTGCTAGGGTTGTATGTATTTTGATACAACTCTAGCAGGATGTTCGTATCTATTATTTTGTTATTATTATATTAATAGATACGAACATCCTGCTAGAGTTGTATGTATTTTGATACAACTCTAGCAGGATGTTCGTATCTATTATTTTGTTTCCTCCTCATTGGACAAAAATTTTGGAGTTTTTCTAAAAACGAAAAATTCAAAAAAATATGTGCTTTTTAATTATAAACTACTAAATAAAAAAAAAAAATATTTTTTAAATAATAACAACTTTTTCCATTTTCTATTTTATTTTCACAACTATATTTAGTATAAAATGACGAAGTTTTTTCTGCGAGACAAGTTCTCACAATATTTCTGGTGTTTTTCTCTTTAATTTGACTTAATTGAATCCCACTGATGATGGAGGTTTATGCCTCCGAAACATGTATGGTTTGACAACTTTACGATTGTCATGTTAAACTAGTGGAGCAGATTGTGTGTTTTACTTTACGTTAATAACTATTGTGACAAACTTCACAGTCGTACCTGGTTAAATGTATTATGGGAGTAAAGGTGCGCTCAGAGTAACCGTAACGTAAGACGTAAGACGTAATCGATAGTCGATAAGACGTAAGCCGTAACGATATACCCGTTCATAGTTCCTAGTAGCTAAAGAACCCTGTTACGAATTTCTAGGTTATGTGTGATATTTGGTAAAACCATTTGTTGGTTGATTCAACTACATATGGATTCTGTCGGAACATAATTATAGTTGGAGTAGTTTTGTTATTTATTAACAAAAATGCATGTAAAAAAAGAACATCCCAAATTTGTGGATGTAAACATTGCCGATTTCGACCGAAGGCGTAAGCCATAACGTAACCAATGAAATTAAACCATTTCTTACTGATTACGGTTTCCAGCTAACTGTTACAGCTTAACTCTTACGTTACGGCAACTATAAATCCAGCCTAAGTTATAATGCCCTTTAGACAGGTTAGTTCAGGTTAGTGCAGTGCGCACTACGGATTTTAATTTGTAAAAGAAATGCCTGGCCAACAAAACAGTTTAATTTTGATTTCATCACAGATCTATTATAACTACATACATACTTAACTACTCAGTCCTTTTCTATTCAAAATAATCACGAAAAACTTCCAAAAGAGTTTTTTTTTTTAATTTGGTTCAGAAGTTGAAGCATGAAAATGCCTCTTGGAAATGGTAAATAAGTGTCAAACTTAAAATATCACGATTTTTTTTTATTTTAAAGGGCTGCACTTTTTTGACCCTTAAAAGGTATTTTCTTGTACCATATTTAAACAAGTAGGCAGAGTTAAAAATATAATTCATGGACCTCTAAATTGAGGTATCACTTAATCTTGGGTTTTGATTAAAATATTAGGGGTGTAGCCAACCCTCGCTAGGGTTACAAGTTTAAATGTATTAGCAAAAGGTTTTCTTTACGGGCTTGTTTTGTTTCTATTGGCAAACCCTGTATATAGTGCATACAATTCTAGAATTTTTTTTAAGGTAGAAAAAATGATAAATGATATAAAAGATGCGTTTATTGAACAAGTTAAAAATATAAAATGGATGGATTCCGCTACAAAAGAACTCACTTTGGAAAAAAGTAAGGAGACTATCAGTTTTATTGGTTATCCTGACTGGCTATTTAAGGATGGGGCACTTGATAAAAAATATCCCGGGGTAAGTTGATTTCTGACATAATTCTATTTACGATTCGATGGAAATTATTTACATACAACAACTTATAATATTCCTTACAATACAGGGTTTTTCTAACAGGTGATGACGACAAAAGTTGATGGTTTCGGAAATAGTTTATTAATTATTTGTTAAAACTTTTTCCCAAATATTTATTTTAATAATAGCAGAATTGACGCGAAATCTGGTAGCAAGGATTTTTTTGTGATGCGAAATCCAGATATTATAAAAGTTATGATGCGCCTTGAAGAGAGCGCCACCACCCGAACTCATAGCTTTTTTTTGTGCCTCGGTGTTATAAATCTCCAATAATAAATAGGAAATAAAAATCTGAAGTCTTCCTCCACAAAGTTCATTAAAAGCAAAGGGATATTATTTCCTAGATGTTTCGGACGCTATAACCTCCATCTTCAGGGAATAGTAGAAGAAATAATACGTTAGTTCAATAAACGACTAGTCAAAAATAAAAAAAAAAATTGGGTAAGTCATATGTAGGGGAAGACGGTAATCATTCGGCCGGGGGGAACATTCAGCCACTGTGAATATTTTCCAGTTGGTTTGAAATTCGCGCGCAAATTAAGTAAATACGTTTGAAATAAACGATTTTGCATCAGTCCATAGTAGTTACTACACGTGCTTGTTGCCGTGGAAATTAAAAAGAAATAAACCATAAAATCACCGTTCCTGATTAAGTTTTTTGACATCAGTATTTGTGCTAGTGTTTTGTGTATACATGACATAAAGAAAAACTTCGTGTTTTATAACGTGAGTATATTTATTGGAGCTATTATTACACGTGTCCATTCTAACCTAAGAACATTGTGGTCCTTGAATTTCTTGAGGTTTTTGTTGATAGTTCGCGAGGGAATCATTCGGCCATGTGACCGGGGAATCATTCGGCCAGGGCCGAATGTTTCCCTCATGAATAATATTATAATATAAATATTAATTTTTTGGATTCTTTTATTTCAGATGCCAAGAAAACGAGTTCTCAAAACAAATCGAGTAAACATCGATGAAAATGTAATTAGGCGATCTGTTGTTAATGTTTTTAATGAAACTTACTCAACCAGAAGAGCTGCTATAGTGTTTGATATAAAACGAACAACACTACAAAGCCGAATTAAAAAGATTTTGGAAAAAAAAACCAAAGACGAGTATCTTTCTAAATATTTGCAGCAGCAAGATGACTCAGGACGTGAAAGTGATTCAGCTGAAGACTCTCCGAAATACTCAAGTAAATACACTAATACTGTAAAGCAAGTTTTCACAACTGAGCAAGAATATGAATTGGAAACGTACATAAAGAAATGCAGTGATATAAATTATGGGCTTACCTATGAAGGAATACAAAAGTTAGCTTATGAGTATGCACAAGCTTTACCCGATTGTAACATACCTCCCCAATGGCATCCGAAACAGCAGGCGAAATCAGGCTGGCGCAGAGGTTTTATGGCCAGGCACAAATCTTTGAGTCTTCGTAAGCCAGAAAGTACAAGTTTGAGTAGAAGTACTGCGTTCAATAAACATACAGTTGGAGGTTTCTTTGACAACTATAAATATGTTTTAGATCGTTACAAATTCGCGCCAGAACGTATCTTTAATTTAGATGAAACAGGAGTTACTACTGTGATGAAGCCCGTCAAGGTTGTGTCTACGCTGGGAAAAAAACAAGTATCTCAAGTGGCTTCAGCGGAAAGAGGAGAACTTGTTACATTTATTGGCGTCATAAATGCTGTTGGCCAGAGCCTGCCGCCTATCTATGTTTTTCCAAGGGTTCGCAACCTAGAGGACTATATGACAGATGCACCTGCTTCTAGCTTAGTCTTAGGAAATAAGAGTGGCTGGATGACAGCTGAGTTATTTCCTGAGGTTCTAAAGCATATTACGAAACATACCAATTGCAGTGTGGCTTCTCCGATATTATTAATCGTCGACAATCACGAGTCCCACGCAAATATTTCAAGTGTGAGATTTTGTAAATATAATGGGATCATTCTTCTTAGTATCCCCCCGCACACGTCACATAAACTACAGCCCTTGGACGTAGGTGTCTTTGGACCGTTCAAGGCATATTGCTCCACCGCTTTTAATGACTGGCTCACCACTAACCCGGCAAAAACTATCTCGATAAAAAATATTTCTGAATTAACTTCTTTGGCCTCTAATTGGTATTTGGAAATGAAGATTTTGCTAGCAGCTATGTTACAGACAGGTTACCAACCAACAATGTTGCATCGCAAAATGCAGACGAAGCTGCTACACAAGAAACTACTGAAATAAATCTACAGGATAATAACACTATAGTGGATGTATTGGCAAAAGGAAGCGCTGAACATGTTGCTGAGAAAATAGTTTTTGACCCTCAAGCTACCATTGAGAAAGAAAATCAGAATCTGTTACCAGTGGAGATCGCAGATAAGACAGCTGATTGCGAGGATGTTTTAAGACCAATAGACAATTTAAATACACCGTCATGTAGTGGTATTAACAAAAATTTCCCCAAAAAGTTCAAAATTACTCCTGAAAATATAAGACCATACCCCAAAGCAGGCGAGAGAAAAACAAGAGGTAAGAGGAAGTTAGGCGGTTCCAAAATTTACACTGATACTCCAGAAAAACACCTATTAGAGGAAATTGAAAAAGAAAAGGAAGTAAAGAGGGAACTTAAGAAGCAAAAAGAAGCGACACGAAACTTATTCGGAAAAACAGTTAAGAATAAACTCGAGAATAAACGTCAACCTAAAAAAATCAAGATGTCGCAATACTTGTCAGAGTCAGATGACAGTGGTGATCTTTCGCTCCATGATGATTCAGGAGAAGATCTGAGTGACGAATTTGAGGAAATATCTGAAATCAAGGATAAATCAGAAGTAGCTCAAAATGATTTTGTGCTAGTGCGCTTTAAGGTAAAAAATTCGCTTGTCCACTTCATTGGTCAAATTTTGGACGGTAGTGATACGATTACGAGAATCAAGTTCCTTAGGAGAAGAGGACGTTCCAATACATTTTATTTTCCTATAATCGATGACGTCTCAGATGTTACTAATGACGATATAATAGCCAAGTTAATCACTCCGACAAAAACTGGTACTGCAAGAACCTCGTCGTATTTTACGTTTTATTATAACTTTGGCAGTTTAGTTGTCCAATAGTGAGATGGAAACTCCACAAAATATTATTCTTAAATAAATGTTGCAAGATTTGTTATTGTTTTTTTATGTAGACGAATCATCCCCCTGTGGTGGGCGAATGTACACCACGTAGGGGAACATTCGTCCAAAAAACAACAAAACACAAAATATTATTTTTTTACATTTATGACCTTGTTTTTTTTACAGCAGGTATTATAAAATTTCAGAGAAAGTATTATATTCAGTCATACTATGTGTTAAAATAATATTAAGACGTTATTAAATGCCCCATGTCAATATAACCTCTTAGGTGTCGAATGATCCCCGTCTTCCCCTATACATGTATTTCCGAAACTATCAAATTTTGAACTAAGGTGAGTTGGGCTATAAAAAATACCCTGTTATCCGATGTATTACAAAATATAACTGAAATACGTATTTTATCCTAAAACGTAAAGAGGAACATTTTTTTTAGTGTCTCGCCCGATTTTCCTGCTGACTATAATAAAAAACAAATTACACATCTCTCAATGATTTTCCCCAAGCAAACCAAATCTAATGTCACAAATTTATTCTCAAATTTGACAGATATATGACGCCATATTAAATTTTTTTAAATGACAACCACCATCCATAACTACACGAGTGCATTTCGCATTTTGTAATCCGATTTCAGAAACATTATAGTTGTTGATATTTATTTTCAACCATTCCGGAAATATGGGGTTCCTAAGTTGCCTCCATCGCTTTCGTCTTTTAAGTGTCTCACCTTTTAAGCTGAAAACACCAATTGTTTTCACCGCAACATAGTTTTCCGTGGCCGAACTATCTACGCTATAAGTAATTACGACAGATGCCAAAAACTAACAGATGCGGCGCCATTTTGAATTTTTATAAATGGTAACCCTCATTGATAACCACATGAGTGAATTGCATTTGGCGATCCAATTTCTGAATCATTTTAGTTGTTGCATTTTAATGTAAATTGGCTAGTACCAATAGTTCTTTTTTTAAGGAATCTAATGGAAATTCTATTTGTCTTAAACTTAGCCATTCTGTTATTTCACTTTTACGCCACGCACTTGTTGATCATTTTTGGTATAAAATCCAACATTGTTCGAACCATTCTTCAAAAACTCTTGCTCTTTTTATTGTTCTTGTCTTTCTCGCTAGGCTAGATGTTTGTTGAAACTCTGGAACGTGCATCCGGGGATTAATTCTACGCAGTTCCCGTTGAGCCAATTTAACGCTATTGTTTGCTTTAATAAATGTTTGCAAAATTACTTGTTTTTCCCTTTCTGAATAAGGCATATTTATCAAAAAAAAAATGTAATATTTACTTAATATGTCGGTAACTGTCACTAAGAAACATAGTTTTTGTTGCTCCGTAACCACATAATTCACAGCCACCTAAGAACTTTACTGAAATCTAGAATATTTATTTTTGAATATAGCCCCTTAGTTAAAATGCGATTATTTCGAAAACTTTTATATTTAGGTATAGGACATGTTATAAGAAAAATATTCAGAAGTTTTAGGAGATTCTAAAAAGCTAACAATATATAGGGTGTACCATTTAAAAAAAATATTTTAACCTGTGACTCATTCCTGCAATACCCTGTATATTCATATATTATTTTGCAAATAGCTTGCATTATTCTGTACAACTTTTATATTTAACATTTTTATCTAATGCAAAAAACAAAAAAGTTAAGAGGGGGAGACATTATAAATGATCACCGTGTACATGGACCAACTCTAGGGCGTTTAGGCAATTGTTAAAAATTTTCCATATCTAATTATAATAACACTGACAGTTTACACTTTGACTAGTTTTACTGAGAAACAAACACCCAAGGTAAGTATGTATAGATATAAATAGGTATATTATTCCAATAGAGGCACCCATAAAGGCATAGTAACCACATAATTAGTAAATAGGTAACCAGGATTGGGTACAGAAAAAAAAGAATACAACGATTGAAGCAGAAACGGAATAAGTACCTAGACCCTAATTAGTTTTTATTAAATTGCTTTCTAAAATTCTAGTTAAATGGTACGGCTGTACATAATTTTAAGCTTAAAAAATATAATATTAAAATATATATTTGAAGACAAAACTTGAATTTAATTTCAATACTTGTACTAATTCTGCACAAATTTAAAAATTCAAACATATTTAAATCTATTCATGTTGAAAAATCTTGGAGAAGACGGTTTTGATTGATTTATTACTTTGCGTTATTTAAAGATAGACTATAGTTAAAGATCTTACGAAATATATTCTTCATATATGTGTAACTTCAGCCAGTAAAACTGAAACAATATAAATAATTGTCTATCTCTAACCTTGAAAGCAACGAAAACAGAAAATACCTAATTCAATTACAAACTTAATTTTCGAAACAATCGTTAGATACTGTATCCGAGTTACCATTTAGTGACCAGCAAATCAAAAAAATTTCTAATGGGTGCTTATTTACCCGATGTTTTTCTTGCTTTTCTAGTGTCGTTTCTGTCAAATCGTAGGCAACGTAGTAAAAATAGGAATCGCTATATTGACATTGTTAACCTTAATATTTCTATACCATATAACCATCCGCTTGCCATAATTCTTGAACGTTTAAACGTTTTACCTTTAAAACGCCAGACTGTTTTAGTCGGTAAATGCTTCATCCATTTGGTCTTCTTATTTTTCGCTAAAAAACACGCAGAATCTGTAGCCTCGGCCTCATCGTCTGATATATCCTGTTTACTTTCGCTTTCACCATCTCTTTCTTCAACTATGTCAATTTCGCCTTCTGAAGAACAACCTCTTCGCTCGACCCCTCGTCATCCCTAGGTATCACTACCACTAAATATTCAAGTCGTTCTTGCTCCCATTCATATTCACCCATGTCCAATGTCAATCCAAGTACATTTTCTAAATTTTCAAAAGGAGAATTGGTAACGTCATAGTATATACGGGGTGGAGTCTTTTAATGGATTGACTCTTATTGCATTTTAAATTTCCAAAAAAACTATAGAGACATGTAAGTTAACGCACAATCAGCCTTATGACCAAACACACAAGTTAACTCTAGACGCTAACTTCAAAAATTAACAAGTAGGCTTTATCGGTTGTAGTCATGGAAACGGTACGTTTAAAGTTAACTTGTGTGTTTGATCATAGGGCTGCTTTACTGCTGCAAAATGTCATAAATCTAATGCCAAAGATAATACACCAAAGGGCGTGTCCATCTCGGACACCGAATATAGCAATAAAATGCAATACGACTCATCAGCTTCGCTGGTCGCAAAGCACGTTGTCTTGATGGACTATACTCTAAGGTCAAAATTGCTGTCAGTGACTAATCACTAGTGTATAGAAAGCTCCGGGTTGTACGACGTCAGGGGAATGAATTCCAGTAGCGTGGACATTTGAAAAATAATAAATGATGAAATCTTGTCGGAACCGTATATAATTTTTCAAAAATTAAACTTACTTCATTAACCCATAAAGCCTTATCCTACATTTCCTTGTGAAAATCTGTCGATAAATGCCTGCTTTAAACTTTTAATATTTAGACCTTGCCTTACCTTCTCAACTGTGTGCCCTCATTCAGTCCTGGTTTGTCGGTGTAATGCAATTTTTCCCTATTTTCCACAAACTCGTATTTTTTTCAAATATTTTCGCCGCACTACAATAATTATTTTTCTCTTTTGCAATTAGTAGGCTTTTTCGATTTCGTTTATTATACCTAAAATTCATTTATTATAAAGTTCGTTTAAAAACTCCTATTAATATTTTAGGTCAAGATGCGGTCTTCTTAATTTCAGCTTTCAATTTTACTTATTGTGAATATTTAATTTACGAAAAGAATCCATGGATTTTGCGACGTATGGTGGATATGATGTGGCATCATCCAGGATTCCTTTTTTCTGTCCTCTTGCCTGGGCTCTTCGACAATTTTCTTTTTCGTCGTTTTTTTTATGGAAGCCTACTAAAACCCTGAACAAAGTGCACGTGGAAAGTTTCGTTAAAGTTCCACATATTTCGGCAGCATCCAATGTGGTTAGTTCAGGATTTCGTTCCTAAATCCATGGTATACGTTTTTAACTATTATTCGCTCGCCACGTGCAACATCTCGCATATGTGTTGAAAACACTGTAAGGTTCGTTTTCTTTTCGTCAGACTCTATAGCCTTGCCGAGGAGCCGTAATACGGCGAAACGCGTCCAAGGATTGGGTCTGACGGAAAGAAAAGGGACAAACATCTTTCTTTCGTTCTTTTAATGTTAATTGATTTTTTTTTTTGCAGGCGGACAACTAGTTGAAGATTCGTTAATATCCATAATTTACTCAATTAAAAGCAGTTAACAACATTAAATAAAGTTTAATAGCTATATATTTACACACAACAATATCTATCGTTCTCTGCAAGTCGCGATGGACGGATTTCTTTCAGACACATTTAACATCAACGCCAGAGTTCGTCAAGGTTCTATATTGTCGCCCACCCTCCATTTTACTATACATTAACGATCTCTTGGAGAAAACTAAAAATCCTATATATAGCTTCGCTGATGATAGCACACTTCTCTCATCTTCTACTTTGGATGCTCGGACATCGGCTGCCAATGCACATCTCTATAGGCAGCAAGAAGTCTCGCTTCTTAACAAAAAACTGGAAGAAATTCTGTCTTGGGGTGACAGTAACCAAGTAGAATTTAACGCTAAAAAAAGCCAGGAGGCAGTTTCTTCTAAAAAACTTAATGCTAAAGAACCGGATATAGTTAAGGCGGGACACTCGATTCTCTTGGCGTCATCAATTCATTTTTTGGGCTTCAATTTGGAAAGTCATATGTCTTGGCATAGTCACGTTGCGGCCATTACTAAGGCAGCCTCGCAGACGATTGAAATACTTTTCCGAACTAAGAACTTCTATATACCCTCAACAACTTTTGATGCTCTATAAAGCCCAAATTCGACCATGATTTGACAAACAACCTGGAAAGCCCTGAACATCGAAGGCAGGTTGGCGACTTGAATCTATTTTACATATATTTTGATGGCAAGTGAAGAACAGGATATAGTCATGGCGGGCAACCTCACCAGCTGACACTGTTTAAAAATTCTTCCATCTGGAGAACGTCATCACTCTGGAACGACCTCCCTAAGGCCGTTTTTCCCAACGAGGCCCTTACCTATACAACGAAAATTGAAAATAAAAACTGAGGTAAATTAATAGTAAAAACACAAATTCATTAGCTGCCAGCACGTTTGTTTACAACTCTTTGAAGTTGTCAACTCGGTCTCTGTGTGTTGCCACATTTATTTTCTCCGCGGTTAGAACCCTAGTATCGGAATCGCCGCGCTTTTTTAAATACATTTAGCTGATTGCGGCTTATATGACAACGTCGCCTCTTAAGTTTACTGTATTTGTAGCTGAAACATATTTATATGCATAAAACTTCTAATTGCACAATATTTTTATTCTGCCGCTTCATAGATTTGCTGATTGTTCTGCCGCTTCATAGATCTGGTGATTGGTACTAAATGACAGAATATGTATTTCCAGAACGGTTAAAAATAAATATCAACAACTATAGCGTTGCTTGAATTAGTGTCTTCAATCAACGACTATAGGTTTTTGAAATCGGATCGCGAAATGCACTCGTGTGTTAATGGATGAGGGTTGCCATTTAAAAAAACACGTCAAATTTGTGAACCTATATATTTTTTAACATTAAATTTAGCTTCCTTACGGAACATTATTGAGAAATGTGTAATTTCTTTTTATTATAGTCAGAAGGAAAATCGCCAATTGGGAAAGACACGTAAAGTATTGTCTCTATACATTTTTTTCCAAGACAATAAGACTTTTTTTTAGCTGGAAATCAACTCCACCACATACCTACAAAATATGATTAATTCAATAATCTTATATACCACAGAAACTCTTACAAACTTAAGGATTCCCAATCCAAGGGATTGGTCTACTGAAGCTATAAATGTTAATGCGTACAATTCTTTTATGGATAATGCCATAAGTGAGTATTTAATTTAGAAATCATTACTACATAATGTGCAGGATCCTTTAAAAGAACATTACTGGCAAAAGAAAAAAATGGGGGTATACAAGATTCAAATTTTTAAAAGTAGTGCACGTAAAATGATCTGTAAATTTTTGATTTTGTTTCAAATTTTTTATACAATATTAATTTTGAATGCTGCAGAAAATGCCCAAACAGCTATTTTATATACAGAGTGGCGAAAAAGTCGCGCATAATGCCTGCAATTTTTGAATTACCTCGTATACGAAAAAGTGAACTTCATGAAAGTTGTTCAGTAAATTATTCCCCACATTTATACCTGCATGAATTTTCTCCGTCATTTCTGGTTTGGTTGCCATAGAGACTAAGTTACTTTCTTTAAATGGAACACCCTGCATATGATTGCATATTTGGATTCTACTGGGAAAACTCTGAATTCTTTGAATTTCAAATTTTTATTTTTTTAAAATTGTAACAAACTTTATAATAACAAAATAAATAGCGTGCAAAATTGAACAACTTAACATCGGAATAATAAACAAGTGAAGCTTTTTCAGTGGAGCAGGTGTTCAAAATGACCACCAATTTCTGCTAAGCAGAGCGCCAGTCGATTCCTGAACCCATCTAGAACGTTTAAAAGAAAGTCCTCTGGAATGGCCCGAATTTCAGCACTAATTCTGACTTTTAAAGATTCTAAGTCATTTGGACGGTTAACGTAGACTTTGTTCTTTAAGTGTCCCGACAAAAGCAAGTCAAACTATTTTGCAAGAAGGAATTCCTGAGGAGGTCCAGATATTTCTTGCCATTCAAATTACCATCTATGAAAAAAGATCCCACAATATGTCTACGAACTATGCATGCCCGTCCAAGTATTAACTTTTCGGGCCTCTGAGTATGACCTTCCTGGAACCAGTGAGTATTCTCAGCCAATAACGATAATTGTGTTTATTAACAATGCCATTTAAATGGAAAGTAGCTTCATCCGAGCAAATGATATTTGTTGCATTTTTCCATCATCAGCTCAGAAAATTCTGCTCCTCTATCAAAATCCTCCTCGTTTAACTCGTGCACCAACTTTATCTTGTAGGCATGCCACTTCTCCTTCTCAAACAAGTTTTTCACTGACTGATGAGACACATTTAAATCCATTGCCATTGGCCTGGATGATTGTGTTGGATTTTCATGTATTGAGAGCATGATATCCAAAGCTTTGTCTCCCCCGGTTACTGTTTTAGGTCGACCTGATCTAGCGGCGTTCCTAATACTACCTGTTTCTCGAAATTTCTTTACCACTCGACACACCGTTGACTGATTTATTGAAGGCCTATTTGGATATAATTCATTGATAATTCACCTCACTTTTATTGAACCAATCAAAACGCTCATTTTCATAGCAACCACCTTGGTAACGGTCGTCTTACCCGATAAGACTACCGCTAGCTCGAAAAGACGCTTTCGAAAAGACGCTTGTAGCTTTTTTACTTAAATAAAAAATTAGTAACACGTCTAACTTGTATATTTACCTTTATCAGACGGCCTTCATTTTTATGTTCAGTAAATTATCCAATAAAATACACCTCTAGAGGCGGTTTCTTATCTTCATACCTTCGTTTTTCACTCGAAACTCGATTTTCCAAGAAAATTTTCACTCAATGTAATTTTTACTTATAATCAAAGATAAGATCCTCGAGCTAAAGCTCTCGGGATCATATCAGATTATAAGTAAAAATTACATTTCGTAAAAATTTGTCAGAAAATCGATTTCTTGTTAAAAACATCGGTATTACCGATAAGACGCCTCCTCTATCGGTATATTACTGTTGATAAGTTGACAAACCTGATCTTCCAATCTCTTCATATTTCCGTAACCGCTCATTATTAAAACTTCAACTCGTTGTTTCTCATTCGGATGAACCATAGTGTAAACAAATTAGAAATCAGACAACAGAAAATTAAACAGGAACATAAAATTGACACCTCTTAGGTCGCTGTCATGAAAACACCTTGACTCAACTGGTGGGTATTAGGTAGGAAATGAAATGAAATGAAATAAAATAACGTTTATTAGCACCAATCTGCTGTAACAAGAAATTTTTACAATATAAATAAATATAAATAAAAATCAAACCAACAAAAACAAATAATATTTATAATTTTAAATCTACATTAATGTTATAGCTATAATATGTTCCCCGAAACACATGACTAGGCATTATTCAATAATTTTCCTTAATATACTCAACAAGAAGTTTTTTAAACTGCCTTATTTCATTTACCGACCTAATATGCAATGGCAGAGCATTATACTCCACTAATCCACTATAAAACAATGACTTTTGAGTTCCTGCTTTTCTGGCTGTAGGGACATAAATATTACAAGCTGACCTAGAGTGTTGTAAACATGAATACAAATTGAATTTTGTCACACATATATTTTGGCAGCAAGTAATGTACAATTTTAAAAATAAATAACATATTCAGCATAGCAAGTCTGATTTACTGACATAAAACCTAAACCCCTTAGCATATCCCTTATCCTGGTATACCTATCCACTCTCAAAATAATTCGCATTGCTTTATTTTCCAATCTATGTAAAATGTCTCTTTCCTTTTTATTTATATTAGGAATAATTATAATTAGGAAGTTTTTCATTTTTGGGCTGTCATTATCTCGGAGACGCCCTGCAGATAGGTGAAAATTTGAACTACAAAAAATTCAGAGTTTTCCAAATATGCAATCATATGCAGGGTGTTCCATTTAAAAAAAGTAAGTTAGTCTCTATGGCAACCAAGCCAGAAATGACAAAAAATTCATGCAGGTAGAAATGTGGGGAATAATTTTCTGAATAACTTTCATAAAGGTCACTTTTTCATATACGAGGTAATTCAAAAGTTACAGGCATTATGCGCGACTTCTTTGCCACTCTCTATATTTTTTTATGTGTTTTAGATATACCAATGGCAATATTAAACTATCCTTTGTATGATCTCGGATTGGAGTAAGTAAAAGTTTATTTGTGTGTCGTGTCCAAAACCCTAACATTTAGTAAAGGGTTTTCCAATAAGAACGATATGATTTTGAAACGATATGGTAACCATGGTAATAAAGTTATACCTGTCACCAGTTGTCAGTTAAATAAAGTTATACCTGTCACCAGTTGTCAGTTATTGTCAGTAAACTATAACAATTTATTATGGCTAACTACGCGCTTCAAGAACGTTTGGTTATTATCCAAAAATTTTATGAAAATAGACGATCTTTTGTGAACACTTATCGCGCACTTCGCGAAAACTTTGGTGTAAATAATCGTCCTTCTTTGCTTGCCATTCGTCGCATCGTTGAGAAATTTTAAAATAATTTTACTCATCGCGATGCAAAAACACCAAGAAGACATCAAAACGCAAGAACTGTTGAGAATATTGCTGCTGTAAGAGCTAGTGTTGCAGTGTATCCAAATTTATCAATTCCTCGTCGTGCTCAAGAGTTAAGGATTAAAAAAACGACAACTTGGCGTATTTTCAAAGAAGACTTGAATTTACACCTGTATAAGATTGTTTTGACCCAAGAACTTAAGCCACTGGACCATCGTCGGCGCAGAGAATTTGCTGCTTGGAGTTTAGAACAACTTGAAAGGGATCCTAATTTTGCCAAAAAAAATTATCTTTTCAACAGTAATATACCGATAGAGGAGGCGTCTTATCGGTAATACCGATGTTTTTAACAAGAAATCGATTTTCTGACAAATTTTTACGAAATGTAATTTTTACTTATAATCTGATATGATCCCGAGAGCTTTAGCTCGAGGGTCTTATCTTTGATTATAAGTAAAAATTACATTGAGTGAAAATTTTCTTGGAAAATCGAGTTTCGAGTGAAAAACGAAGGTATGAAGATAAGAAACCGCCTCTAGAGGTGTATTTTATTGGATAATTTACTGAACATAAAAATGAAGGCCGTCTGATAAAGGTAAATATACAAGTTAGAGGTGTTACTAATTTTTTATTTAAGTAAAAAAGCTACAAGCGTCTTTTCGAAAGCGTCTTTTCGAGCTAGCGGTAGTCTTATCGGGTAAGACGACCGTTACCAAGGTGGTTGCTATGAAAATGAGCGTTTTGATTGGTTTAATAAAAGTGAGGTGAATTATCAGATGAAGCTCATTTTTGGTTAAGTGGATACGTTAACAAGCAAAATTGCCGTTTTTGGTGTGAAAACAATCCACAACAGATTCATGAGAAGCCTTTGTATTCGCTAAAGGTAACTGTATGGTGTGGTTTATGGTATGGTGGCATCATCGGACCATTTTTTTTTCCAAAAAATGAGGCAGGAGATGCAGTTACACTGAATGGTGAACGATATCGACAGATGTTAAGAAATTTTTTGTGGCCAAATATAGATGCATTTGATTTGGAGGATATGTGGTTCCAGCAAGACGGTGCCACATGTCACACTGCTCATGAAACGATCGATATACTGCAAGGAAAGTTTGACGAAAGGATAATTTCAAGGAATGCTACAGTTCAGTGGCCTCCAAGAAGCTGCGATTTAACTCCTTTAGATTACTTCTTTTGGGGCTATTTGAAATCTAAGGTTTACGGAAACAGACCACAAACACTTGATGCATTAAGGTTGAACATTGAACCCTGCATTCGTCAGATCACGCCCGATTTATTGCATAAAGTCATCGAAAATTGGGTTCGTCGAATTCGCTCGTGTACACGAAGTCGCGGAGGACATTTAAACGATGTGTTATTCAAAACATAAATGTTATCAACTATACTTTAAGATAATATAAAAAGTTTTATTGTATCTGAAATAATTTTAATTTTATTTCATTTTGAAATCATATCGTTCTTATTGGAAAACCCTTTATAACCGAATTTTAAAATATAGTATTTTTTAATTCCCTATTTTAATATTAAGTGTAAATTATTCCTAGATTAAGTTAAGGCATCACAAAAGAATTTTTCACAAAAACTTGTTGTAATTTTAAGTATACCTACTAAATCCACATCTAAGAATAAACACATCAATAACTTATTATTTTTAGGGTTCTAAATTACGGTTCAATCGGTTCAATATTAGGCCATGAATTAACTCATGGATTCGATAATACAGGTAAGTACAAAATATAATCTTCTTTAACTTTTGAATTGTCCCTTTTTAGTTTGACAACAATAAAAGGATAAACAATAGACATTTATAAATAATATGTAGCATTAAAATATAATTAGGGCATAGGACTGAAAGTAAATTAGTAATGTAGTAATCGGCTTTAGTTCTTAGATTCTAGGTGTTAGATTATATCTTTAGAATTTTTATAACTTTTTCCTGTTTCCACATAATGTTAATGATTTTATTGATGCATAAAGGTAGCTAACAAAATGTATAGATTTTTTATTAGGTAGGAGCAGTTTGTATACAGGGTGTTTTGTAACTGAATGTCAATAATTAAGGGGACGATTTTTGTGTTCATTTTAAAAAGAAAACTTCATATGAACGTATGTCCTAATAGTATATTATTAACCAAGGTTTAGACAGCCATCATTATTGCCCGAGCGGCAAGTTTAAATCACGAGGAGCGAAGCGACGAGGGATTTAAGACACGAGGGCTATAAGCTGTCTAAACCGTGGTGAATATAATATTTTTTCCACTACTACAACCTTTTATAAGACATTTATCTTTATAGTATTAATAATTTATAAAAAATTATAGGTAGGTATAAGTATATTTTTTAACCAAGTTACCTGCGCTTTGGAATTGGCAAAATATTTTGTTGTTTTGTCAGGTGGCTTTGTCAATGTCAATTTTTGTTCATTTATGTCATCAGATTTCACGAGTTTTCTGTTTTTTTAAATGAGCGAAGAAAATGTTAGTGATATTATTATGTGTACACCTCCAGAATTAAGGATGGAAGCAGAAAAAATGTTGATTGTACCTATCGATATTTTACAATATTATGCGTCTCTAATCATCTAATATGTATTGATAATTATCTGGTTGCCTAACCACAAGAAATGATGTTTATGAATTTATGTTGTAGAATCAAAAAATCAAGTTGCCTGCGTTCAAATAGATTCTTGAAGATCGGTCAATAATGGATTTCAATGCGTTATTATTGACCATTGTCAATAATAACTTATAAGGTAGAGAAAAACGATTTCTAACGTTAATAATAGGTCAATAATGGCGATGTTATAGGTTAGTAGTGGAAAAACGTCTTTATTTTTGATATACAGGGTGGTAAGTTTTTCAAAAATAAATAGTTTTTTAATAATATCTGTAATACCACTTTAGATATTTTAATGAAATTTGGCAGACATGTACTATGTGTCAAGATGCATTATTTACCGTACAACAATTTTTTTTATTTCCACCAGTGGCGTTCGTACGGAATTTCACCTGCCTATTTTGGCAGACATTAATGTAACGCTACTGATTTCTCGTAAAACTAAATTTATTCCTAAAATCCCCAATCATTTCTAAACAAATTTGATCTCTTGAATTTTTTCAATCCGATGCACGGTTTTCGCTTAAAAAAAATAAAAACCTTTTCTCTGCATGATCATAACAATATCGTTAATATGACAATATCACCATGCACAGAAATAGATTTTATTTCTTAGATCAAGTTTGCTTAGAAATGAATAAGGATCGTCTGTTAATAAATCAACAACAACCTTTGTGAAAAAAAAGAACATACATAAAAACTAGATAAGTTGTTGAAAATGCCCTCCACCTTGAAGGATACACGCTTCAGCTCTTTTCCTCATATTGTCGCGCACTCTTTGAAGTATACCTTCAGTATTTCTTATTAAATCGAAGGAAGCTCTTATACGATCTTCCAGCTCTTCTAGAGTGTTTACTGGGGTGCGGTAAACCAGACTTTTAAGATGCCCCCATAAGAAAAAGTCCAAACTATTTAAATCTGGGGACCTAGGCGGCCATGGTTGAGGTCCGCCACGACCAACCCATCGGTTACTAAATGTTTGATTTAAATATTCTCTTGCTACAACATCAAAGTGAGCGGGCGCACCATCATGCATGAACCATATTATGTTTCTTATTAAAATTGGTACTTCTTCTAGCAATATGGGCAAATCCTCCTCTAGAAACCGGCGATAATTATGGCCATTTAGCCTTTCTGGCAGGTAAAAAGGTCCAATTAAATAATTTCCAACAATTCCACCCCAGACATTTACCGAAAACTGTTCTTGCTGGTTATATTCTACAACTGCGTGGGGGTTTTCGTCGGCCCAAATATGGTTACTGTGAAAATTTCTTATTGCGTTTCTGGAAAAGTTAGCTTCATCTGTAAACATTATTTCATGGTCAAACAAGGGATTATGCGCAATTTTCTCCAAAAACCACTGACAAAAATTAACACGCAAGGGAAAGTCTCGGGGAAGTAACGCTTGGACCCGCTGAATATGATACGGGTACAATAAAAATTCGTGCGAAATTTTCCAAACCAGGACGTGCGAGATATTCAGATTATGTCCAATTTTTCTAGTACTTATTTCAGGATTATTATCAATATAATTTAAAATTGCTTCTTCAATTTCTGGAGTTCTTACAGTCCGATGGGATCCTTTTAATTGATTATTTGCCATAAAAGTACCTGTTTCTGTCAACCTTCTATGTACATTTGCAAATGTTCGCCTATCTGGTATGACTCTATTAGGGAACCGCTCTTGATACAATCGCCTAGCTTCCGGCGAACTGCCATCAGCCAAACCATACATGTAATGCATATCTGCCAACTCCTCATTAGTAAACCCCACCATTATCTTTCAAAATAACAATACTCGGATATTTTAAACACCAAATTAATAAGACACGAAAAACCGAATTTAAATATTGATAAACTGTCAAACAAAATAATGACAACCGCCCTGACAACAGAATTAATAACTCTTACAGACACAGCCTACTACAATAATAATTTTTGAGATCCTTATTCATTTCTAAGCAAACTTGATCTAAGAAATAAAATCTATTTCTGTGCATGGTGATATTGTCATATTAACGATATTGTTATGATCATGCAGAGAAAAGGTTTTTATTTTTTTAAGCGAAAACCGTGCATCGGATTGAAAAAATTCAAGAGATCAAATTTGTTTAGAAATGATTGGGGATTTTAGGAATAAATTTATTTTTACGAGAAATCAGTAGCGTTACATTAATGTCTGCCAAAATAAGCAGGTGAAATTCCGTACGAACGCCACTGGTGGAAATAAATAAATTGCACGGTAAATAACGCATCTTGATACATAGTACATGCCAAATTTCATTAAAATATCTAAAGTGGTATTACAGATATTATTAAAAAACTATTTATTTTTTAAAACTTTACCACCCTGTATATCAAAAATAAAGACGTTTAGGACATACGTTCATATGAAGTTTTCTTTTTAAAATGAACACAAAAATCACCCCCTTAATTATTGAAATTCAATTACAAAACACCCTGTAGGTTAGTTAATTTTAATGTTAATTAATTCACGCCTTAATTTAAAAAATATCAAACCAACCCCTGCAACAAAGAACTAACCAGCCTTTTAGTAGTTTGAAGTAATTAAAAAAAAAAGTTTTAGATTTTTATTTCAAATATTTATTTATAAAAATACACTTAGAGTGAACAAACGTAACACGTTTTTACTATACCGGGTGTCCACGGAAGGTGACTCGCTCCTATAACTATTTTGTTTTTAAAGATAATGGAATGAAATTCGGAGGATTCGTAATGCGACATAAAACTGCATTTTATGACGGGTGATTTAACTTTATGCAACTTTCGGTTTTACCGGAAGTGACATAAACTTTCGATTTTTCAATGAGACACCTGGTATATTTTTACTTTCTTTTAATCCATATGACATTCTAAATACAACCACGTGCCACTTGTCACTTTTTGTCACCATTTTTTTTTCTTAATTTCATTTTTTAATCTAGAAGGCTATGGATACGTTAAATTCACTAATTTCAGTCCTAACATCTTTGACAAAATAAAACTTTACTGTTTTTGGTCTAAACCTATCTGCTGTGTCAAATTAAATTTTGAAACCTGTATTACTCATTTTTTTCAAATGGCAACATGGTGGCTCGTCGGGTTAGGAAAAAAGAGCATTTTATTACGATTAATTTGATACCACACATTAATAGGTTTTAAACAAACTTCCTTTAAAAAACTGTAAAAATGTTATGTTATGTACGACTTTCCTAAAATAAAGCGCCTTTTGAGAATAAAATTAGACTAGCCTGTGACCAACACAACTAATAAGAACAAAAACGTTAAGATGTCTTGTAAAAAATTGACAAGTCAACATCTTATGGAACTTCGCTTTTGCAAAAGTAAATTAGGTTATTATTGTGTACGTTATTGTTTAAAAGTCATGGAAAATAATACTATTTATACAAGGAACGAAAAAGTTGATATGTTATTAGTTTTTAAAGTGTATGGGCAAAACTAAACCGATGCTGCACGTGTTTACGCACAGAGATATCCTGAACGCCGTCACCCATCCCGGCATTATTATCCAAAACTGGTTTAGAAAATACGAAATGAGCCTGATAATAATAAAAACGATCCAATTATTGTGAGTGAAGAAATAGAAATAAATGTTCTGGGATACGTGCAAGTGAATATCAATGCGTCACTCAGGGAGATCGCGCTAGAATAGGGCAATTGTAAGACTTCTGCCGGCAATATTTTAAAAAACATAAATGCCATTCATATAAATACCAGCTACATCAGCACCTGTACCCAAACGATAATAAAAGGAGACTTGAGTATTGCAATTGGTTCTTAGGAAAATATTTGAAGGATACTACATTTCCATATAAAATTTTTTATACTGACGAAAGCCGCTTCACTAATTTGGGACATTTCGACAGGAATAATAAGCGATATTTGTGTCACGAAAATTTACACTTGATGCAGGAGGGAAATTTTTAAGAACGGTTTGGTTTTAACTGTTGGGTTGGGATTTTAGGGGACAGAATTTAAGGCCCTATATTTTTTGATGGTTCGCTAACAGGGGCGAGATATCTAGGTTTCCTCACGCAAGAAATTGAGCAGTTCTTGGATAAGATACCATTAGTAAATCGAGTGGGACTATTTTACCAACAAGATGGTGCCCCACCACACAACAATAGGGCAGTTACAGAATATTTGAACAAATCATACAATGAAAACAGGATTGGAGGTCCAGTTAGTTGGCCGGCTAGGTAAAACAGAATTGTTTTTAATTTATACCTTTACTATTTCTTTTTATAGGGTTCTATTAATAACGAGGTTTATGATGTACCTCCTGCCACACGGAATGAATTAGAGGATAAAGTTAGGGCAGCTATTCATAGAATTACACCACAGCAGTTAATTTTAGTTTAAGTTTCAAGAGCGACAGTAGAAAAAGTACGACTATGTCAGCAACAAGATGGAGGTCACTTTGAATATCTACAACCCTAAAAATTAATAGATATGTGGACGTAGATTTTTAGTTCTTTTTTCTTTTATTTATTTATTTTTTTATTACAAAAAGTGAGAAGTGACACATGGTTGTATTTAGAATGTCATATGGATTCTAAGAAAGTAATAATATACCAGATGTTTTATTGAAAAATCGAAAGTTTATGTCACTTCCGGTAAAAGCGGAAGTTCTATAAAGTTGAATCACCCGTCAAAAAATGCAGTTTTATATCGCATACAAATCCTCCAAATTTCATTCCATTATCTTTAAAAACAAAATAGTTATAGGGGCGAGTCACCTTCCGTAGACACCCAGTATACTACTCAAACAAGCATTCTTATAAAAAAGGGCATTGTTAAAAATATACTATGATTAATGGATAATTTAAAAATATTCATTTGCCACTAGATCCAAATTATTAAAAAAAAAGCAGAGATGCAAATAACTTGGTTCCCTAAGATATAATTAAAACTACAACATTACTCGGAAAGTAGCTTAAAGTCCAAGTCATTATTATATCCATCTATATCTTCTACTTTAGTTGGAGCTCCGATAAGATTTGTATAAAAAGCATGATCTGCTATAGGAAATAGGTACAAATAGCTTTGGATATCCTTTAATTTTGGATCAGCAACTGGTTTTCGGTTTAGCCCTAGTGGTTCCCAAAACTGGGAAAAGTTTTCTTCCGAAAGCTGTGCTTCATTTCCTTTATATCCTTTATCGTCACTGTAGCCTGTCTTGACAAAAATGATATATTTTTTCATCTTTGAGAAGCATAATTTCCTTAAAATGTAGACAGTTAACTTTTTTCGGCGTCACAACTTTTACTCTGTTAAAAGTATTAACTTCTATGATTTACTAGAATAACATGATGTGGGAAATATAACATTGACTAAAACCTTGTAAAAAATCTGTAGTATGGCAACGCAGCAAAAAAGAATCCGCCCAGATCCCATCAATTTCGTGGTCATCCGCATCGACTCGGCAATACTCGGATTTGTGACAGCGTTTTTCTGTGGGTTTTCCTAGAGTTTTGTCAACCTAACCTTTATTGTTCTGTGGTTTTGTCGCATGCATATGTAAATTCAGAGTAATCCCCACTCCCGACCCCACCTAGCTCCTCACGGCGTCTCGCCACCAAACGATTTTGGCATCACAATTTTATAGCATTTATGAATGGCGTGTCGGATCTATAGTTACGATACCTATGGTTCTCATGATGTTAGTGTAATCTTGTCGGAAAACTATCGTATTTTGTTTTCTAATCGCACATCAATGTCGCCAAACTCATCATTATCATTAGGCAAGAAACTATGTTCAGAGACCAAAAACCGTAACATAATACTTTTCAGATGTAGCGACTCCTGTGAAATGCATTTCAGCATAAGCACTTTTGCGATTCTGGGCCTCACAGAAATAACTCTGAAGTATAAGATTGTCTGCACTTCGTCAGATTTGAAATATGAATCAGATAACTTTGAATAAAACGCGCGTTAGGAATAACATATAGGTTTTTGTAAAAAAGATCCAAGCAGTATTGGATCTTCGTAGTATAATTAGTTTTGCAACTTTCTATCATTTATCGTCCTACAAATGGCGCTAGTAATTTAAATATTTGGATTTTTGTTGCAAGTCGATAGGGTAGACTTTTTTATGTTCTCATAATGATACGGGGTCTATTTAAGGGTGAGTCCAGTTTCTCGCGAATAACTCAGTTCCACTTAGTTTCACGATGAAAAGTGAAGAAAGTTGGGAAGAAATTCTCTATAATTTTTTACCTACAACATGTATCGAATTATTGCTCAATTTAACCATTTTCGAAGGGGTTGGAAATAGTTTGCGAGTGGTTTGCTTCTTTCCTATATCATTCCAATGGTAGAATTTAAGCATTTTTTTGTGCTTCTAATCTAATGTGCTTACGTATCCGAGAACTCTAAAGTGTACCAAAGTTTACCATAAGTGTATAAGTAGGCTCCTGTTTAGCCCTGGTTTGTTGACCCTGTACTTATACATAAGCTATTTTCTTATGTATTTGAGTTGCCAATCTCTTTCCAATTTGCATATGGGGCTCAAAAAGGGCATTTGAAACTTATGTAACATATTAATTTGTAAATAAAGCACAGTTATTTTTTTAAAAGTGCTTATGATCTTGTTTGGGACACACTTCATATTTCTGTCGTGACCCAGTAGGAAAATGAAGTAAAAAGGTTATAATCAATCTTAGGGGATATAATGTAATTTAATACTAAGCCAAGCGGCAACGTCGCATTCGTGCTAAAGTACTATGTTTTTCTTCAACAACTAAATGCAATAAATAGAAAAAAAATACATTAATTTCACATGCAATATAAATGGCAACACCGCATATCACAGTGGTGGCAACGTTGTCCAAATCTATAAAAATATACGTTCAAACAAAATCCTATAATGTAAAAAACTGTCTGCTATTTTATAATATTCTCTAAAACTATCAAATAATATTAGCACCCACGTGCATAGTAACAAGCATAAGATTCTGATTGGCCGATCGATAGTGGCCTGATGTATAGACATGGCCGCTTGGGTTCGACGTGTTAACATTTGATTGGTCAAGGTGTTTGGATAGGGTTAATATATGTTCTGAAATATAAACAAATCAGTGTCAGGTAAAATCTAAAGAGATAAGTCGTCGCTCCGTGGGGAGAAAAGCCTTCACGTTAAAACGTTGTTAAAAGTAGTTGAAAGTGTTAAAGTGTCAGGCGGAAATCTAAAGAGATAAGTCGCCGCTCCGTGAGAGGAGAAAGCCTTCGCGTTACAAAGTAGTTAAAAGTGTTAAAGTGTCAGGCAAAAATCTAAAGAGATAAGTCGCCGCTCCGTGAGTGGATAAAGCGATCACGTTAAAAAGTTGTTATTTGTTTTCAAAAGTGTTTTAATTAACATGTCTTGTTAGTAATGTTGTAGCTCATGCTAGGGTGGAGAGAGGAGGAATATTATTAGTCTTTTAATAAAGAAATAGTGCAGTAAAATTCAGAAAGGATTTTATTTTCCAAGTTTTTAACAAGTTTGAACCAGTCGACTTGTGGAGATACAGGTTAAAGTTTTGTGTACCCCATTGTTACAAACGTTCGCGCAGATCTTTTACTATTACTATTGTCCACCGTGGATTTATTGACACCCTTTATTTCCTGGATTTTCTAGGAAGAAAATATGACAAATATGGCAACTATATACAATGGTGGTCAAACCGAACAATAGAAACATTTGAAAATATGACCCAGTGTTTCATCAAGCAATATGACAACTTCACAATTGAAGGTGTCGAGGGCCATGTAAGTTAAAAAAAAATAGATTCCCAAAAAATAGTAAGAATTCATATGTACAGTTTATTTTTCTGTAAATAATAAATCAACAATTCAACAACCTATTACGGTTTTTGATATTTCGGTAGAAATATGCAAAATTAATCTTCCACTCTTTTAGGTAAAAGGACTAGTGACACTGGGTGAAAATTTGGCGGACAACGGTGGTTTAAATCAAGCCTATACAGCTTACACACGTTACCGAAAAAAATATGGCGAGGAACCAAAGTTACCAGGGTTCGAAAAATATTCACATGATCAGCTATTCTTTATCGCATATGGAAGCGTGAGTAACTTTTTTATGAAAGAATCTATTTTATTTTTGTATAAACAATTCAAGAATGTAGTACCTATACTCTCTTGCTTTATGCGAGATAGTGTAATATGTGTATTTGCAATGACAGGACTCATTAAGCGGTGTGGACAACTTAAAGGTTGCATTGTAAATGTTAGGTAAATTGCAATGATATGATGTTTTTAAAAATACCGTATATTAGACATTTAAGACCTACACACCCCGAATCGGTCCTAAATTGGGGCCACCCTAATTTGCATAGAATAGAAAGACGAGTGAATAAAAGTAAGGTGACAGCGGCGTTTCCATGGGGTTTAATTCACACTGATGTGGTGGAAGGCGAAGTACCGTTATATTTCGTTTTGAAACGATTTCCTCGACAACAAATTTCGTAAAAAAGTTTATTCAGGTTAGTTTTTTTCCAAGACGTTGGTATTTTTCCGAATCTTCTTGAGTGGTAGCTGGCATTATCCATGACTATAACAGAATCAGGAGGAATAAGATCTAGCATTTGTTGGCAGTCTTCTTCAAGGACATCAGCGTTCATGCCTTCATGATAGTCTCCAGTCCGTTTTGATTTAAATGCTAGTAAGCCGCCATCGACAGATCCATTTCTGCTACCAATGTGAATAATTATTAATCTTTTACGTTTTCTCGAGGGTGCTTATATTTCAGTGGATTATCCTTCCATGAAATCTTGCCTCGCGCTTTTTAAATGTTTATTCTGCCATATTTTATTAATAGTTAGAGCCGCGGTGACAAAAATGCCTTGGAACTCCCAAACGGATGAAAAGCACGTTTTTGTATAGTTCGAGTGTCGTTCTCGAAATCCGTTTTGTCGAGTAGGGGTCTGGCGCTCGGCGGTGAGCGGCTATAATATTTTTTCCAAATTTTGACCAGCGGTTTAAAAAAACATTTCCCAAACGGATGAAAATTACTGAAGGGCATCTAGGCAACCCCCCAATTACCGGAAAAATATTTTCATCCGATTTGATCTTTGCAAAGAGCGCTTCCAGGAGCTAAAAAAAAAATTAAAAAAAAGTGGGGGAAAAAAATTTGCTCATTTAAACTTGAAATCTGGCAGGAAGCTAGAGTTCGTGTCTGAGAATATGAAAAAAAAATTTTTTGCTCCATATGTCGCCATCGCTTTATAACAGTTTTTCAAAATTTAAATTTGATAAAGTAATTCCCACATGGATGAAAATTTGCACACAGGTCCTTTAACACCTACAGAACATCGAAAAATTATTTTCATCCAAATTTATTGCGGCCAAGACCAGATCTTCCAGAACATAATAATAATAATAATAATAATAAACAATTTTTATTTACCATAATATTCAATATACAATTTATAAGCAATACGGTAATTCGGTAAATAAAGGTCTGTTGATAGGTAACAATGTACCGATTCTTCCTCAACAGCCAGAAAATTCCTTATGCTAGTTTATGTTAACTTACTCAATTATATATATTATAAACATAAAAAAAAAAATTAAATTAGAAAAATGGAGAGAAAAAAAAGTCAATGAATCACACTTATAGCATAAATGAAAATGAAAATACTAATAAACAATAATTGAATCAATAATACAATTCTCCCTACGGTAATGTAGATCAGATATTCACATTATAAGTCAAATTTCCTGATTAATTGCGCCTAATGCTGAACGCTCTGTCTACTAAATAATGTTTTTCTATAATTTCTTTTAAATGTACTGCACGATGCAGCAAAATTTGGATCATCCATTAAATCCGTGGACGTTGCAATATTATACGTGAAGGATCGCTTAAAAATTTCTTTTTTATGTTTAGGTATAGTAAGTATACTCCTGTGTCGCAAATTTAAATTATGTATGTCCGTTCGAAATGTAAGTCTGTTATAAAGGTATTCAGGCATTTTAAATTTTAGTAATTTATAAAAGAAACACCCTTGTTGCAATTTACTCCGGTAATACATATTTAGCCAGTTTACATCCTTGAGCTTATGAGATATTCTATTAGGTCTACGGATGCCAAATATTAAGCGTAAACAGCTGTTTTGTACATTTTGCACTTTTGCCTTATCCACATTATCTAAACAAGGTCCATATACACAGTCACCATAATTAAAGTTAGACAGAACCAACGATTCACACAACAATGTTTTGATTTTCTGATTTAAATAGTGCCGCTGAGCATAAATTAACTTTAATGATGTGTAGCTTTTTGTAGGCGAGACGTTATATGCTCCTTAAAACGAAGCTTATTATCCAGTACCAGGCCAAGGTTTTTGCACGTATTTTCAACGGGAATATATTCCTCATCTATCTCAAGCTGTGGAATATTATTAAACAGGTATTCGTCACCAAACACGATAGCCACCGATTTACCAGCGTTAATTTTTAAGGCATGGTCCTTTGATACTTTCAGAATGTTACTTAGATCTGCATTTATGATATTTACAGCATTATTACTATCAGCAGAACTAAATGAATAGTATAGCTGCGTGTCATCCGCATACATATGATAATTGCAATTTTTAAGAAATAAGTAAAAGTTACATGTGTATATTGTATATAGTAGTGGACCTAAGATACTTCCCTGCGGGACACCTTGTTTTAGTAATAATTTATTTGACACGCAGTCACTTATTTTTACCTGTTGATACCTGTCTGATAGAAATGAGGCGAATAGTTCTTTAGCATTAACACTGAATCCGATGAAATCAAGAATTGAAATTAAAATTTTATGATTTAATAGATCAAAGGCTTTAGTGTAGTCCAGTAAAATTAGAATTGTGGAGTCTCTGTTATCCAGTGCTTTAAAAATGTCATCAGTCACTGCAGTCATAGCAGTGGTACACGAATACCCCGATCTAAATCCGGATTGTTTCATAGGTAGAACATTGAATCTTTCTACATGAGTCCTTACCTGCATATCCATGATCCTTTCCAGCACTTTTGAGAGAGTAGGCAGTATACTTATTGATCTGAGGTGTTTGTATTCAGTTGGTTGATTAACCTTTGGCAATGGAATTACGAGTGCATGTTTCCATGCTTTGGGGAAAATGGACCTATATACAGGGTTGGGCAAATGTTCCGGAACGGCTTAATTACAAGCGAACGAAAAGTGATATCGAATCGGGGTTTTGGGCAATCTATAGGACAAAAATTTTACTATTTGACTGGTATACCATATGTCAGTAATGTCGCCAACTGTCAAGTGTCGACGATATTTTTTTATTTTTTTAAATGGAACACCCTGTATATTATCAGATATTCTAGATCTTCAATAAATTACAAATATTTTTCATTTAGCATATCATATGATTAAATTCAACTGTTTCGGAAATACGGGCAAATGAATCTAGAAAGCCCATATTACATTTTGTTTAAAAATCAAGCAACATATTTCTTTTATTATGACATTCCAAATAAAAGTCTTAGTTTCCATGACTCCCAAGTGTCACTCTGACACATTTCCTATTTAATTTTTATTTATTTGTATTAAGTGAGTTGTGCGAGTTTTTTATTTATCGACTAAACCTCTGATATAACTGATAAAACTATGGTTCAGCTAACTGAACAAGAACGGATTACTCTGCTTATGATGATAGGATATGGGGATAGACGGAGATCTTTTCAAGAAGCAACCGACCTTTTCAATCAAAGTTTTCCTGTTCGAGATCCCATTTCTAAATCAACTGCTAATAGAAAATTCCATAACTTTGAGCATACGGGTACGGTAAAAAACTTGCCAAAAACAGGTCGTCCGAAAACTGCTACAAATGACGAGAAATCCCTGGATGTTTTGCTTGCCCTGCAAGAAGAACCACAGACGTCAGTTCCAAAGCTTGCTCTTGCACATGAAAACAGCGAAAAATCAATTAGAAGAATCCTCAAAAAAAATAAAATATTTCCTTATAAAGTCAGCTTGCTTCAAGAACTATCAGAGGACGATCCTGATAGGCGTATGCAATTTTGTCAAGAAATAATGGACTACATAGACCTACAACCTAACTTTGTAAGTCGTATTTTATTTTCTGACGAGGCTACATTCTGTCTTAATGGTTTCGTCAATAGGCACAACTGTCGATACTGGTCAGACCATAATCCCCATTGGATGATTGAGCACCGTACGCAACACCCCCAAAAATTAAATGTGTGGGCAGGTATAATTGGAAACCATATTATTGGGCCTTTCTTCCTTGATGGAAACTTGACATCTATTTACTACTTAGATCTGCTTCGAAATAGAATTATACCAAATTTGATTAATTTATATCATGATCAGGTTAACGATCAAATACTAGCGAATGACATTTGGTTTCAGCAAGATGGGGCGCCAGCTCATTTTGGTATACATGTCAGAAATTATTTAGATCAAACTTTTCCTGGAAGGTGGATAGGTAGGAGAGGGTCCATTGAATGGCCTCCTAGATCTCCAGATTTAACACCTCTAGATTTCTACCTCTGGGGTCATTTAAAGACTGTCGTATATCGTACACAACCTAAGACTTTGGAGGATCTTCAAAACAGAATTTTAGATGCTGTGCATGTTATTTCTCGTGAACATTTGCAAAACGTGCGTTCTGAATTTTCCGACAGGATTGGACACTGTCAGGTGGCTGAAGGACGACATTTTGAACATTTAATTAAATAACCATTATTTTATATTATTGTGTTTTAAAGTTATTACCTTGGTTTTGTTTAAATAAAATGTACTACATTCATTTGCCCGTATTTCCGAAACAGTTGAATTTAATCATATGGTATGCTATATGAAAAATATTTGTAATTTATTGAAGATCTAGAATATCTGATAATATACAGGGTGTTCCATTTAAAAAAATAAAAAAATATCGTCGACACTTGACAGTTGGTGACATTACTGACATATGGTATACCAGTCAAATAGTAAAATTTTTGTCCTATAGATTGCCCAAAACCCCGATTCGATATCACTTTTCGTTCGCTTGTAATTAAGCCGTTCCGGAACATTTGCCCAACCCTGTATACATTCATTAATTATATGTGTTATGTGCGGAATGATAAGCGGACAAAACAAGATAATAACATCAATATTAAACTGATCCGAACCAAACGCTTTAGACTTAATATTCCGAATTATGTTCATGATATCGTAGTCAGAGATCTGATTAAAATTAAATATGTCAGTAACCCCATCTTTACGGTTATTTTGATAAAATGATAAAATTTCGTCTTTAGGCGTGAAATTAGTTTGACATGCATTAATGAAATAGTTATTTATATCATTTACGTCGCTTAAGTTATCAGGTATCGCTATTTTCTTAGTAGAAACAACATTCAGCTTTCTCAGCTCCTTCCAACTATCCCCTGATTTACCACCCGAGAATTTTTGTGCCAAATATGCAGCCTTTTCCCTTTTAGTAGCAAATGATGTATAATTTCGTAACTCCTTGTAATATTCCCAGTGACCACTATGCTTGGTTCTTTTCGCTTTCCGTAAGGCTTTGTCACGTAATTTTTGTAAAAGCTTTATGTTATCTGTCACCCAGGGAGCATAGGTTCCTTTATTTCTTTGTAGAAGTTTCTTCACTGGTGCATATATATCCACTATACCCAACATATTTTTATTTAAAAAATCAACCTTGCCATCTATATCCTCGATATCATATATATTATCCCAAGGGACTTGCTGCAGTGTTTGGTTAAACGTTTCGATGTCTATACTTTTTAAGTCCCTAGCAAAAACAAAACTCTGAGTAATCCTGTCTCTGTCCAGCTGAATTCCACAATGAACGAGGCAATGATCCGATATACCTGCATCGATCGCACCCGAGTTTACTATATCAAAATTAACGAAAACAAGATCAATCAGAGTTATGCCTTGATGTGTAATTCGTGTTGGAGTATTTATTACTTGTCCAAGATTAAATGCATCGAAGGTAGAAATGAGATTCATAACAAGAGGCAGATCCACAGTTATCATGCTGTGAATAAAAGTCAATTAGAATATTTTCCATTTCATTCAAAAAGATCGTACCGTTTGTGTTTGGAGGTCTGTATAGATTACCTATGATGTAGTTTTTTTTATTTATTTGTAATCTAATCCAAACATGTTCAAGGTAGTCAGAGCATTCAGCATATAATACATCAAATTTAATTCCGTTCCTAACATGCTCCGATATATTCATTATCACCGGAAACTCCAGGATCCGAATGTTCAATCTTTAAAGTAGAAAGGCCGATTACAATCAAATTGTATATTATTATCCTAAATATTGATGAGAATATTTTCCTCTGATTTGACGATTATGAAGTCAAAACTCTGACTTTTAGACCGTATGAACGCGACAAGCGCATACTTCATCCACATTTTAGCTAGTATATCTTTAGTAGGGGTTGACTCGCTTTGCTCGTGGATGAAATTTGATTATTATAGTCGCCATATATTTTGTGTTAGAGATTCGGATTTTGACTAGATTAATATTAGAAGATGGTTCTTTCCCATCCTGGTGACTCCACAAGCAAAAATCTGCTTCAGACAGCAAGATCATTGGAATTTCAGCTATCGTCCAAGGGTCTCGTTTTTCCGGTTGCTTCGATTGATACCAAAGTATATATATAGCCACATATTTCGAATATCACAGGAAGGTTCTGATCCAGTTTCCATTTCGATGGAAACTCTGAAATCGGCAGCCGCAAAACGCGCTCCTCAGCGCACAACTGATCGATCATAAATCGATGAAAAAAAGATCCTAACTGAAAACTGGTTGCTCCAACTGGCACCAACCTTGAGAATCTTACTTCTGGATGTCAGAAAAAGGTTATGAGCCTGTTTGGTGCCATTCCGATGAAAACTGTGCTTCTGGCTGCAGGTTCATTTGAATTTCAGCTCTCGTCGCGCTTACATCTAAGCGCCTCTAGTTTTTCCTATTGCTCCGATTGCTACCAAAGTATATACAAATATTTTGGGATGTCAGAGGAAGGTTTTCTTTCAATTTGGCGATTAATGAATCAAAACTCTCCTCCTGGCAGCCGACATACAAGCGCGCAGGACGTTTTTCGGCTGTCAGAAGGAGAGTTTTGATTTATTTATCACCAAACTGGTTCAGAAGCTTCCTCTGACATCCCAAAATATGTGGTTACTGTATGCTTACTACTGGGCAATGTTATTACACTCATATTATGGAAATAGGTTAAAAAAGTTATTCGATCTGCAAAATCAAAAACCGCCCATAACTTTCTAACCAGTGATGGAAAATGAGTCGTGGGTTCATTATATTTGGGGGTGATTAATGAAGGTTGCCCAGGGCTCAGGAACGACGAGGAAGACAGAAAAGCGGGAGCGGGCTGATAATCAGCCAATTTTCACGAAAATATACGTTTTCGTGCTTTCAATTAGAAAATCTAAAAATATTTTTACTTGCCATTGAATAGTCACTCAACATTTTATCGCCTCTCGGGAGCATATAATTTTTTTTTATATTTTTAAACCAGAGACAAATAAGTTTACGAAACTTCCGTCTAAATCTCGCAGAAAATTTTCTAAGAACTCCGGGATCAAAATCACGAGTGCTGGCGAGGTTTTTTGTTGTTTTTCATAGTTTAGCCAGGCTTATTTTGGATGAAAACTTTTTTTTTTTAATAACATAAATAATCACGATTCATTTCAGGCCGGTTGCATGCATGCGGCTGATTTTTTTTTAAATTTCGGAGTTTGGGTCCATTTAATTGTACTGGAGGTTACGGCAAAGATCAAATAGGATGGAAATATTTTTCCGGTAATTGGGGGGTTGCCTAGATGCCCTCCAGTAATTTTCATCCGTTTGGGAAATGTTTTTTTTTAACCGCTGGTCAAAATTTGGAAAAAATATTATAGCCGCTCACCGCCGAGCGCCAGACCCCTCCCTAATCGACAACACGGATTTCGAGAACGACACTCGAACTATACAAAAACGTGCTTTTTATCCGTTTGGGAGTTCCAAGGCATTTTTGTCACCGCGGCTCTAACTATAACGGTATATCCTTCATTTAACCAAGTTTCTTCCATATGATAGATATTCCTGTTTTCCATTCAAAACTGTCTAACTGCCCTTAAATATCGTCGTCGCAAGGAGATGATTTCGTCTTTCTCTATTAAAAGTCATTTTCTGTCTTGAGTTTTTTCATAACAAAAATTAATTCCCTACAAAGTTTTCCATAGCTCCTTCTTACCCATGGGTGAAATGAAATCATCCTTTCTTATTTCAGACATTATTTGTACAAGGTAGGTATTTTTTTTAAGTAAACCAAGTGTATGATTCTTCTGATGGCAGTCTTTTCATCCTCATTTATTACAGTTTCTTGTCTTTCTGTACTTCTCTTTGGTGACCTGATGGGGCCGCGTTTATCCTCGTGCACAAGTCGGTATATTGTTGACTGTCCGACTCCAGTCATATTCGAACACATTTCAACTATTTTTGCAACTCCGAATGTAATATGAAATAATAATTGGACTACGCCTATGGAATATGGCGAAGACCAATGGGTTTTTAGAGTTTACTAATGATTTATTACTCTCTCGCATTAAGAAGTAGACTATAAAAGTAAAGAGAAACAATCTGGTTGTTACAACTTTATCAGTTATCTTGTGATCTTAAGTATAAAAAATTATATTCCATGTTAATTGTGTTGAAGTAAGTGCCGATTTGTTCCTATTTCGGTTTGGGTTCATTGTCAATAGTTGTTATACTTTCCTAACCATTCTGCCAATTGTGATTTTAGATATAACTATCTTAGCCCCGAAGAAGTTTTAAACCAATAAAGCGAAACGTTGGCAAGCATTTATTAGCTCTCTTTTATTATCTTCTCCCGACTATCTACCCTTTCAACAAAGAATCAACAAAGAATATCATTGGACACGAAAACTTCCGTACTCATTATGGTTGTAGATTAAAAAATATAAAAAAGTTAATATTTACAAAGGTGCGCAAATGCTTCCATACTGAGCTACAAGCCCTTGAAGATGGTGTCATAAAAATGACTTTCCACTACTAACCTATAACATCGCCATTATTGACCGATTATTAACGTTAGAACTCGTTTTTCTCGGCATTGAAATCCATTATTGACCGATCTTCAAGAATCTATTTGAACGCAGGTAACTTGATTTTTTGTTTCTACAACATGAATTCATAAACATGAATAACCTGAAAGGTGATTTCTTGTGGTTAGGCAACCAGATAATTATGAATACATATTAGATTATTAGAGATGCTTGATATTGTAAAATATCGATACAATCAACATTTTTTCTGCTTCCATCCTTAATTCTGGAGGTGTACACATAATAATATCACTAACATTTTCTTCGCTCATTTTTTAAAAAGACGGAAAACTCGTGAAATCTGATAACATAAATGAACAAAAATTGACATTAACAAAGCCACCTGACAAAACAACAAAATATTTTGCCAATTCCAAAGCGCAGGTAACTTGAATAAAAAATATACTTATACCTACCTGTAATTTTTTATAATTATTAATACTATAAAGTTAAATGTCTTATAAAAGTTTGTAGTAGTGGAAAAAATATTATATTAACCACGGTAAATATAATATTTTAAAATAAAAAAATATCAGGTGACCCATATTATAATCAGTAAAATATCAGGTGACCCATATTATAATCAGTGGCGTGGTAACAATAGGATGGTGGGTTATACCGGGTAATGCATGGCTTAGTTGAACATAGGAAATTTTATGTAAATTTTGAGGTGGCTAAATATTGGCTCCCCTGTACATTTTAGAGAAAAATTGCATTATAATTTTTGAAGAAGTCGATATAATAAAGTCATGTGCCCTATAAATTTCAATTAGCCAATCATAATTTATTCAAATAAATGTGTTGGGCAAAATTACAAAATTTTCATAGTTTAGGTAATACAGCAAACACCAGCAAATAATTTCTATGACGCTATTGTCAAAAATTGACGTAAAGCTGGACATAACGATTATTAAATTAAAGGTTGTTACATTTTCGTTTCACCAATCCGGCAAGGCAATCACATATCCAAAATAAAAGACACCATTATGTTTTTCTTACTAAGCCTTTAATTTAACATAACATATCTAAGACTACAGATTATTAATTAAATGTTCAAACAACTCTCCAATAACAGCTAAGCCATATCCTAACCGATCATAAAATTCATTTTAGCTGGTCTAGATTTTCAAATCTTTATAAACAAAATTTTTTAAGTGACTCCACAGAAAGAAGTTGTTTGGCGAAAGGCCAGGAGACCTGGCTGGCCAAAAGATTAGATGCCGTGGGCCAATAATATTTCCGTTAAAAATATCTTGCAAGTATTCGCTAACCATGAGATAATTATGGGCAGGACAACTATCCATTTGATACCAGATCTCCTGATTTTCGCGTACAACTTCTTCTAGTGCGGGTTCAATTCGATTTTGTAGTAAGTCCAAATAGGTTACTGCTGTAAGGTTGCCTTTCATATAAAATGGTCCAATAATATGATGTCCTACAATTCCCGCCCAAACATTTATTTCTTGTGGATATTGCGTCCGAGTATGAACTAGACGATGTTCATTTTCTTGGCTTTAATACGGGTAATTTTGAACATTTGGTTCGTTGTTGAGGGTGAATGTACATTCATCGGTAAATAAAATATTTCTCAAAAAAATTTCTATTATTACTTGCTCTTTCCATTACCTCAAAACAGAATACAATTCTCAGTTCATCGTCACCTTGCCGCAGCTCTTGATGTTTTTCATACTTGTAAGAAAAATATCTATGTTTTTTTAAAGTGCGCAACACTGTGGTTTCATGTTTTTGCCCAAGAATCCTCGTGCTAATCATTTTATTTTCCTATATGTGCAGTAAAAGATCAAGATCTCAATTATCCCTTTCTTCAGCTCTATTGACATTCTGAGTTGGGCATTTACAGTTATTTATTACAGTGCCTTTGGCCTTAAATTTACTTGAAATAAGTTTAATTAATGAAATAGAAGGGATAGGCTTATCAGGTAATTAAACTGTAAACATTTCAGACACTGCTCTTAAACTGTTTTCTGTATACCCAACCAGCATAAGTACATACATAAGACGTTTAAAGTACGTACTAGTTGAACATAAAGTATGTCTTACGTATGTACAGGGTGTCCCAACGATAGAGTAAAGTAAGTTTTCGCTTAACTGATAATCTTTGTGACAAAATCGTATCCGCCATAAGGTAAGGTAGAAAAATGCGCACATTTTAAAAATATTGGAAATTATATAGGGTGTGCCACAAAAGTAGGACAGCAAAAAGTAAGATTTTTTTAAATGGAACACCCTATATTTGCTTGTATTTTTGGGTTCTATGTATTAATCCAAACGTTTTTGGTCATATATGACATGAGCTGAAATTTGATAGTTTTTGAGAAATTTCGAAATAACGATGAAAATTAGAATTATCATGGTGTTGATAAATGGACAGTTTCTCCGTCAATTCATAATTGCAAACTTCAATATTTGGTAGGAGGAAGGACTGGTTACTATATTAATATTTAGTATGCGCAATATTTGCATTTGTTCTACAGGGTGTTTATTATAAGCGTCCAAATTCGCACATATTCAAACTAGGAAATCTCAATTTTTTTAAATGGAACACCCCGTATATTTTAATTTCGTTTTATTCAGATTTAAACAGCCTTTCATTTTTGCTAAATATGTCCTATGCCTATCTTTAATAGTTATCGAGAAATTTCGATTTTTTCAAATTGCTACACGTTATATTCTATACCAGAGCATTGTTGGATCGCGATAGCCATGAAAAACAATAGCTAAGGTAAACAATTCATGTGCCAAAATGAAACGCTTAATAATAATTGTCGTGAATTAAAACCTTGTCTTGCTTTTTTCGTCTTCATTTCGTTAATTTTCTATTGAGCATGGATTATCCTGTAAATGAGTTGATTGATATGATCTATGTGTTAGGCGAAGCTGAGAGAAACCCTTTGTTGGCTCAGCGAATTTACAGAGTGAAATATCCTGAACGTCGGATGCCCACTGCTAACGGTTTTCGAAATGTGATGAAGAGATTTGATTCCAGCGGTAGTATTAAATACTCTAAACGTGTAGTTGTTAACAAAAACGCAGCCAACGTAGAAAAAGAATTAGAAATATTATTGAATATTCAAGAAACTCCTCAGGTGAGTAGTAGGACGTTAGCGACATTATGTGATTCCTCCAAATCAACTGTGAACCGAACAACAAACAAGTATAAATATCATCCATACCACATAGAGCTTCATCAAGAATTGCGAGAAGGAGATTTTGAAAGACGAATTCAATTTTGTAATATTATTCAACAACTGCAGTTAAATAACAATTTTTTGACCAATGTTTTGTTTTCTGATGAGGCGACGTTTAGAAGTAATGGAGCTGTAAATCGGCATAATATGCATTATTATGCCACTGAAAATCCATTCTGGCTACGGGAAGTTCAAAATCAAGGTCACTGGTCAATAAATGTATGGTGTGGTATCCTTCATAACCAAATTATTGGTCCCCATTTTTTTAATGAACCTTTATCGGGCCGCAGCTACTTACTTTTCTTACGTGAAGAATTGCCTCAGTTACTTGAGGATGTTAATTTAGGCGTACGACAAAATATGTGGCTACAACATGATGGTGCACCTCCACATTTCCATCGTGAAGTCCGGGATTTCTTGAACAGACAATACCCAGAAAAATGGATTGGGCGTGGAGGCTTTATTTCGTGGCCACCACGGTCATGTGATTTAACACCGTTAGACTTCTTCCTATGGGGTTACATAAAAGATCGGGTATATGTCAATAAACCAACCACCAGGGAAGATATGAAGAACAAAATTAGAGAAGTTTGTCGAACAGTGACACCTCCTATGTTGTCGGAAGTGAGACACAACCTACAAAAAAGATTAAATACGTGTATTCAACACGAAGGCCATATTTTTGAACATTTATTGAGACGTAATGTTGAATAAAAATTTAAAATTCTGGACTATAAGAATTTTATTTTGGCACATGAATAATTGTTTTTCATGGCTATCGCGATCCAACAATGCCCTGGTATAGAATATAACGTGTAGCAATTTGAAAAAATCGAAATTTCTCGATAACTATTAAAGATAGGCATAGGACATATTTAGCAAAAATGAAAGGCTGTTTAAATCTGAATAAAACGAAATTAAAATATACGGGGTGTTCCATTTAGAAAAATTGAGATTTCCTAGTTTGAAGATGTGCGAATTTGGACGCTTATAATAAACACCCTGTAGAACAAAGGCAAATATTGCGCATACTAAATATTAATATAGTAACCAGTCCTTCCTCCTACCAAATATTGAAGTTTGCAATTATGAATTGACGGAGAAACTGTCCATTTATCAACACCATGATAATTCTAATTTTCATCGTTATTTCGAAATTTCTCAAAAACTATCAAATTTCAGCTCATGTCATATATGACCAAAAACGTTTGGATTAATACATAGAACCCAAAAATACAAGCAAATATAGGGTGTTCCATTTAAAAAAATCTTACTTTTTGCTGTCCTACTTTTGTGGCACACCCTATATAATTTCCAATATTTTTAAAATGTGCGCATTTTTCTACCTTACCTTATGGCGGATACGATTTTGTCACAAAGATTATCAGTTAAGCGAAAACTTACTTTACTCTATCGTTGGGACACCCTGTACGTTATTCTACGTAGTACGTACATTTTACAAACATGGTATGTAAATTTTCCACACAATTGTACGACAAGTACATCTTATGTACGTACGATAACCGTATATTTTATGTACGTACATTTACTGTACGTGCTAAAGGTGTACGCACACTTCGCGCTATGTACGTACTATATACGTAAGAAGTACGTTGTTTGTACCTACAATGGATAAATAATAACTACTGATGAAGTATCTACAATAATATATTACAATAAATTTGTTGGTTAATATTTAGTAACATTCTATATATATATTGTATATATCTGAATGTATTAATATCTATCTCATACCCCGGGATTATTATTTCTTTCCCTATTGTTATCATTATTTTATCGCTTTTTGTTTATATTTCAGTCGATCGGGGGTCCTTCTTAGCAATCTGGCTATTTCCTGCTCTGCCTCTTTTTTATTTGAACTTTTTTCTGCTCTCAGAAAGGCATCTGAAATGAAAAAACTTTAATTACAACCCAGAAAAAATAATCTTTTATAGTATATAGTAATACAAGTCAACAAAATAAATTAAGCCATCTTTTAAAGAAACTTTAAGACGATTAAAATAAAAAATTAGGGAAGATAAAAGAAAAATAATATCAAGATACAAAATACACTCATGTCCTACTCTACTTCACTACTATAATACACTACACCTCCAGTTGAAAACGTCCAATATTCGTTTCATCATTTAAATTAGTACTTACTTATTACAACTTTTGCAATTATAGACTGCGAAAATCTTTTTTTCTGGTATCTTTTCAGCCTGGTGATTCTAAATTAATGCTTCCATGCTTCGTTTAATAAAGCTTGCAACTTATTTCCTGCCAATATGCCAAGGGTCTGTCCTTTGTTCCTCATATCGAAGACACTGTGTCTGCCTCGTCTAAATTACTTGGTTTTGTCTTGAGGGCCACAAGGGAGTTTCAGAGTTATGTTCCGTTAAAAACTTTATTTTTCTCTTTTGTTGTATCTAAATTGGAATACGTATCGGTGGTTTGGTCTCCCTATTATAAAGCACATATAGATAATATTGAATCCGTTCAGAGACGATTCGCGAAGGCTTTGTGGTTCAGATCGGACGGGGTCTACCCCTTTAGGGGCTTTCCAAACGATCGGCTGTTGCAGAGGTTTTTGCTCGTCAACCTGTCTGACAGGCGCAGATGTTTCGGCCAGTTGTTTTTATACAAGTTAATTAATAATCGACTAATCTGTGAAGAGCTACTACACAGACTAAACTTTAAAATTCCATCCCTGAATTCGTGGTATGCTGACACAGTTTACCTACCTAACTTTCGAACAAATGTATTTAAATATGCGCCTCTCAATAGAATCTGTAGCTTGTACAATGAAAACATCACAGCATATGATATTTTCAACTGCAGCCCGGGCACGATCAAGAATCATTTTTACAGCCACCCTGTGTAGGTCTTCTGCCGCCATTTTTCTTTTTTTGTTGATTGTTATTTCTATATTACCTATTATTAACTTTATTGACATGTATATTGTGTAATGTAAGAATTCAGGTTAAATACATTAGTTATTAAGTTTGTAATATTAAATTGTTTTGTAAGTACCTGTTTTGTAACTGGGAAACTGTAAAACAGTGTATTGAAATAAATAAATAAATAAATAAAACGGGTGGTCAAATCTTACCAACTTTCTGAAATGTTTTGGTAGATTTAAGAAATCTTCAAGTGCCAGTAGATCTGCTTCACTATTACAAGCAACTTTTACTTGACTAAGCGCCCTCGGACTAACAGTTTCAGTATTTGATACCTTAGGGTTTTTTACTTGGAATGCCAAGTCTGTCGTCAAGCCTCTAAAAAGAATGCTGTCTTAAAATTTCAGCATTGAATTCAGCTAAAAACAAAACGAATCGTAACCGACATAGCTAAGTACATTTAAGGTTTTTAAGCTTTGAAGCTGTTTAAAAGGCATTTCTACCACTCAAGTTACTATTTACCTGTAAATTGTATACCAAACAATAAACAAACCAACAAAGAAATAAAACATTTAGAGGAAAACGTCCTGGTAGAATTTGTCAATTCGTTGAGAAAAATCGGCAATACAAAAAGAAGCCACACTCTCAAACTCAAAAGTTTGGTTAAGTTAATTTAACTGCACAGAAAGACGTCCGAATAATGTCGGATTTTTACGACGTAAGCAAGCGCGACATTTAAATCGGAAGCGGATAATAATAATTAACCTTACAATCACAGAACAAAAAAATGTCCAAGTTTGCAAAATGTCTAATTTAATTATCTTTTATTAGTAATTTAGTTTTACACAAGGTAAAATATTGTTACATTATGTACCTAATAAAACATACCTACATGACAATGTATCATCCCAACCGTTTTTAAGACGTTGGTACTTTTGAATTCTGTGGTTGGTACATTTAAAGGATGATACATTGTACGTACAATCAAGAATGGTCGTTGTACATACACAATATGTCAGAAATAATACGTATTTAAAATGTACATTTTAATTACTGTACGTACGGGACATAAAATGAACACAATAAGTACGTATTTAGTACGTAGGATGTTTGTTGGGTAATACCACTAACCACTTAATCATAGCTACTTTTCCTTAATGGAATAGCTCATGTTTAGCTATAATTAAAACGCCTTCAATGAAAATGTTATCAGTGACGCTACTTTTCGTTTTGTCAATGCCAAATAATAATTTGCTGGTGTTTGCTGTATTACCTAAACTGGCAGTAGTTTTGCCAACACATTTAATTGAATAAGTTACGATTGGCTTATTGAAATTTATTCAAACTTGGCACATGGGTTCATTATATCGGCCTCTTTAAAAAATTATAACACTTTTTTTTCTAAAATGTACAGGGGAGCTAATATTTAGCTACCTCAAAATTTACGTGGTGATGGTTCCATCAACATATTTACTTAAGAAAGGTCCTTATACGTAAAAGTTTATTTCTGTATGTAACTAGATTCTAATAAATAAACAAAAAATACTTTGATGAGATCATCTTCAGTATGCTCAGTATGGAAGCATTTGCTGGCCTATGTTAATATCAACTTTTTTCATGTAGGATTATACCATTAAACTCTCGCATCGGACACCCTATGCACTATATTCTAAGAACGGAACCAAAAAAACTCATTATTATTTTTACTGTTTATTGCAGATTTGGTGTGAAACTTCAACCCTAGAAGATCTAGAAAGTCAGCTGGAATACGACGAACATTGCCCAAATGCCATTCGAGTGATTGGAACACTTCAGAACTCTGAAGATTTTTCCAAAGCTTTTAATTGCCCCAAAAATAGTTTTATGAATCCCGACACTAGCAAGTGTCAAATTTGGTAAAGAAAATAAAAAAATAGATTGGAAGATAAAATTAATTTAGAAAATGACGAAAAACATGGAGAGAAAATATACAAAGCAAATTATGATAATTGTGTGCTTTGAATTAAGTTGCCTTTGATTAGATAGAATTTCGATTTTCACTAAAACAATCTGCAATAAATTAGCAAAAATTGTTAAACACTGTGTGATATTCTTTAGCTGTGCCTTAATTTATTTTATAGGGTGCCCGGAAATGATGAAGAAGGAATATAGTAACTCTTTTCAGTCAACTCAATTTTTTGGATTTTCTAGGTCAGTTCAATTGAAAACCAGCTCATTTTGGCAAAGTCAAGACTTCAAGGCTAAGATGTCTTACGTTTAAAAATATTTAACAAGCTTAAAAAAATAACAAACAAATAAGTATATTGTTTTTGTTACGCAATCATATCAGACGTTTACAAATTATGGTAATAATTATGATCACTAATTATATTTTTATGACGACACTTTTTTCTAATGATGACCATACCTACTACGTATATATCTGTATTTGTTTGCCTATTTTAGCATGAGTTCTTTGATCTTCTATAATAGAATAGAGGATATCCTTAAAATGCTGCTCTAAAAATTGAAACTTTTTCGAAAACTCCAAAATAACGTAATTACAGGTTGTTGAAATTTGTTCTTTAAGTCAATTTTACTTCATCAATTTTTTCTTAGTTTGTCGATTCTCTTATTTCACAGACTTACTATTTTTTTTTTCTTTTTATGATAAGGCACAGCACTGCAGGATTAATCATTTATGGCGCTCTGCGAGCGGTGCGTGTGCGCAGAAAATCATTCACGTTGGTCTTGAATATACTCGTTGGGAAACACGACTTCAGGGAGGTCGTTCCAGAGTGCTGACGTTCTCTAGATGAAAGAATTTTGAAATAGGCTTGTTCGAGAGACACTAAGCTGAACCACGTACGGGTGGGCTACAGTGGCTCGTCGTGTATTTTTACCATGTACCGCTCCGGGTGGAATGAAGCGGGCAACCTGAGTTAAGCACTTCTCATGAAAATATTTGTAAAATAGACTTAAGACGCCAAGCTGCCTTCGATGATCAAGGCTTTCCAGGTTGCTTGTCAGATCATGGTCACCGATCAAGCGACTGGTTCTTCTTTGAATGGAATCTAGTAATCTCAGGGTATGTTTAGGAGCCCCAAATATGCGAACAGTACTCAAGCGAGGGTCGAGTTTGGGCGTTATAGAGCATCAAAAGTTGTAGGAGTGTACACAGAAGTTCTTAGTTTGGAAAAGTATTCCAAGCTTCTGCGCCACCTTAGCAATAGCCGCAACGTGACGATGACAATGACTACCCAAATTGATGCCCAATAAATGAATTGACGGGGAAAAGGTACCGAGTGTCCCGCCATGACTATATCCGATTCTTCAACATTAACTTTTTTAGAAAAAACTGCCGCCTGGGTTTTTTTAGTGGTTAATTCTACTTGGTTATTATCACCCTAAGACAGAATTTTTTTTCAGGTCGTTGTTGAGATGTGAGACCTCTTGCTGCCTATAGAGATGTGAATTGGCAGTCGGTGCTCGAGCCTTCAAAGTAAAAGATGAAACAAGTGTTCTATCATCAGCGAAGCTGTATATAGGATTTTTAGTCTTTTCCAAAAGATCGTTAATGTATCGTAAAGAGAGAGTGGGCTTAGTAGAACTTTGAGGGACTCCGGCGTTAATGTTAAATTTGTCTAAGAGAAATCCGTCCATCGCCACTAGCAGAGAACGGTCTTTAAGAAAGCTCGATAGTCATGAACAAAATTGAACCGGAATTTCGCATGCTCTTACTTTAGTTAGGATCCCCTCATGCCATACTCGGTCAAGGGCCTTGGAAATGTCCAGTGCTACGGCCCGGGACTCCCCATAATATTCTATTGCGTTGTTTCAAACGTGAGTAACATAAGCGAGGTCTCCTGTTGATCTAGACTTACGGAACCCATACCGGCGATCACTAATAATGTTGAAGCCTTCCAGGTACTTTAAATAATTTTTCGTTGATAGCCTTCTCCATGACTTTTGATATAATCGAAAGCAATGCGACTGGACGATAGTTGTTTGGACAGGTCTTCTTGCCTTTTTTGGGTATTTTGGACTCGCGGAGTTTTCCAGCAGGAAGGAAATATCCCTTTTTTGTAAGATAAGTTAAAAAGCCTACAATATACCGGTGTCAATTCATCAGCGCATGTCTTAATTACGATGCCTGGAACTTCGTCAGGACCAGAAGCTCTTTTGGTGTCAAGACTCCTCAAAATTTGTACAGGGGGAACGTTCAGTAAAGTTTTTCCCTGAACATTAACCGTTGAATTTGAAAAGAATAGTTCAGCCAGTAAGTTTGCTTTTCCCTGTGCTTTGGTCGCAATGGTGCCATCAGAGCGTATTAGAGGTGGAATGGTTGACTCGGTAAAGTTCTGACTGACGGCCTTAGCTACCGATCAAAACGATCTTGAGTCGTTAGGACATTCAAGAAGTTTATCTTTGATCCCCTGGTTGTTCGCTTCATTGCTTTGGTTTATCGTTTGCTTGCGTTGGTATCGAGCGGTAGCAAAGATAGTATTATTTTCGGCGATAGGTGTTTGACGCCATTGTCGGTAGAAATAATATTTTGATTTAACAGCTCGCTCGCATTGGTATACCAAGGCTTGCCGTTAGAAGATCACTTTTTTAAAAAAGGGATGAAGGCTTCAATGCCTGTAAGGATAACCTCCCATACTTCTCTAGCATAGATGGGTGGATCGTCAGAGGTAAAATAAACGTCCCGCCAAGGAAATGTTCGAAGATGGTCCTTTACGTCCTCCCACTTAGCTGATGTTTAATGCCAGGATCTTGCGTGGTTTAGGGGGCTGTTCGGCACTAATTGGTAGTTTGTTCAGTGTTCAGTTTGAAATAAGGTTATGGTCAGATGTTCCTAACGGAGGCTTCACGGTGACAGTGTACAAGTCGGGGTTTGAAGTTAAGAATAAATCCAACAAACTAGCAAAATGACAATCTCGGTCTGGAATCTGAGTTGGTTGGTTCACCAACGAGTTGGTGAGGCCAGAACTGATGGCATAGGATTCGGCTTCGTGACCTTGCTCGTCAGTTGTATTTGAGGCACTTCACATTATGAACGTTAAAGTTGCCAAGGATGACTCTGAATTGGGTTGGTGGGTTTGCAAAACTGGATAGTATTAGCAAGAAAGGCGAACAAGTCTCTATGATGGGTATCCCTGGGCGGCCGGCAAAGGCAGCAGTTGAATTTAGTAATTCTCTGCGTTGATATTTTAAACCACATTACATCAAATTCGTTAGGATCGAGTGTCTCCTCTCCTTCACAAGAAACGTCACTGCGGACAAAGGGACGGAGGCCAAAATACTAATGTTTTTTACACCCTTAGTTTGACACATTATAATAATTGGACACCATCAAAAGAACTTCCTCTTGTTGTACTACGATAGAATGAATCGTTTTCGAGAAAATCGCTTTTAAACATTTTGACTCACCGTAGCTAATTTTCAATATAATATGTCGGAACTTATCCCTTAAGTTTATTGCTCATCATTTCCGGACACCCTCTATGTAATAAATAAATAATTCTTATACTGTATATTTGTTTTTTTTTTCATGAAACCTGTAATGTGTAGAAACAGTTCACATCTGGAAAGCAAAATTATTAATTAGAATATGAAATTCCAAAAATATTGATCCTAGAAACGCTCATATACTCAAGATACCTTTAAATAACTTACCTCTTTAGTTTCCTACCTCAATAAACAAACAACCCTACCATTACTAATTTTGTTTTAACGTCAACAGCAATAAATCCAATAGATCAACTGAATGAAATTTTACTGAATTGATTCGTTGGTGGGGTGGCTATATTTATTCGCATTGACTGCCACCGCGATATTGGCTGTTTTATTTTTATAGGGACCAAATATGTCGGCCGACATGCTAGTGAAGGTCTCGTATTCACTTTGGAAGCGAAGATCATTCATTGAAGAGCATTATGTACCTTCCAAACGTCTCTTCTAAAATCCTAAATGGCAACCCCCACTTGTTCCGTCATTTCTGAACTCCTTATGTAATTTTAGGCTTTATTTGTTGGTAAACAATTGAGAGCGTAACCGCCCATTTTCACGAAACACTCAAAAGCAAAAATGTAGTAAGTTCAAAATTGAAATACTGTAAATTTAGGGGGTTGCATCCACTTAGCGGTTACAACCACCCCTCAAAAGTATGATGACGGAAAGGTTAAATTTTGAAATTCTTTCCTGTGTGTTACTTCATGAATTATTCAAAATGGTTACCATTGTTCTGTAAGCACAACTACAGTCGATACTCAAACTGTTCAGGAAAGTGTCTCAGGTGAAATAACCCTACATCCTTGGATAATCCTTTGTTGGAGTTCAGTTTAATCTAGTTGTGTTTTGAACACAATTAATTTTAAGTGAACCCACAGTTAGAAATCGAGTGGTGCAAAATCTAGTGACCTAGGTGGCCATTCAATATGTCCTTTTCTATCAATTCACTGCTCCGGATAATGATTATCCAACCACTCTTGTACTCGACGTATGTAATGGATGAAATGCTCCGTCTTGCTAGAAATATAGCAGATGTTCATCTAAAGTACCTAAAAATATGAGGATCGACCTCGTTCTAGTAACTGAAGTTTTTCTTGTTGACCTTGCCATTTAGGTGAAACGTACTGAAACAGATATTTCTTTATGAGCTGGGACTGAGCAATAATCCTGTTACTCATAATTTCACAAAACTCGATACGTCTGTCCAGATCATCATCACCTAATTATTGAGTAATTTTGTATGAATGAAATTGATGAAAATTCAATACTTTTTTAACTGATTTTACAGTTACACCCAGCAATTATCCGATTTCTTAAATCTTCCACATTCTCCGCTGGAGTAGTATAAACCATTGACTTTAGATAGCGCCGTAGAAAATAATTCATTAGGTTTAAGTCCGGGGACCAATCAGGCCATAAGTAAGCTCCACCTCGACCAATCCAGCGATCTTCGTATGTTACTGTTAAAATCTCACGATCAACCACCTTAAAATGCGCTGGTGCACCATCGTGCATAAAATGGTATATCCTTTAAAATTGCGATACACCTCGCCGGTAAGTATTCCTGGTCCAATTAGCCAGTCACCCACAATTCCAACTCACATGTTTAACGAGACTGATGTTGAAAACGTAGGTTGTTGTGGAAATTCCTTATTGCATTTCTTGAGAAATTCGATTCATCGGTAAAAAGAATCAGCGCCAGTAGTTGAGAGATTCGAACCAATGTGTGCAAAAGCCATTGACAGAATGCAATCCGTGGAGGAAAATCAGCAGGAAGAAGTGCGTGAACGCGTTGTATGTGGTTTGGGTACAACAAAATAAATAGTCAGTAAGGATTTTCCAAACAGTCCCATTACTTCAATGTAAGGGATTTTGAATGAGCCAATGTTAATTAAATTTGACAGTTTTGGCACATTAAAAATCATGATTATTTTAATCGTCTATCGTATGAGTTAATCAGCGCTAAAAGTGCCGAGAATTAAAATAAAAAAAACTCAAATTTTATTTTTTAAAAGTACCCATTTTTAAGAAATAAAATTTTAGTTTAATAAAGTGAAGAATTGTTTAACGGTTTTGCGTTTCATGAAGTAGTCATTATGAAACCCAAATAAAAAATATATTTTATAATAACTTACTTGCGGAACTACTCTCTTCACATTCAATGTTTAATGTTCAGGAAATAACACCATCGAACATTCCCCCTATAGAATCGAGAATGCCCGAGATTGTTTTCCGACACCGCCACGTTAAACGAATCTTAAGGAGTCTTAACACCAAAAAAGCTTCTGATCCTGAAGAGATTGCAGTCATCGTAATTAAGACACGCGCTGACGAGTTGACACCGGTACTTTGTAGGCTTTTTAACTTATTTTACAAAAAAGGAATATTTCCTTCTTGCTGGAAAACTACGCGAGTTCAGCCCATACCCAAAAAAAGGAAACAAGACCTTATCAAACAACTATCATCCAGGCGCATTGCTTTCGGTTATATCAAAAGTTATCAACGAAAAATTAATAAAGTACGTGGAAGGCTTCAACATTACTACTGACCGCCAGTATGGATTCCGTAAGTCTAGATCAACAGGAGACCTTCTCGCTTATGTTACTCACGTTTGGAACAACGCAATAGAACCTAATGGGGAGTCCCGGGCGGTAACACTGGACATTTCCAAGGTCTTTTACCGAGTATGGCATGAGGGGCGCCTAACTAAAGTGAGAGCATACGGAATGCCGGTTCAATTTTGTTCATGGCTGTCGAGCTTTCCTAAAGACCCGTTCTCTGCGAGTAACGATGGACGGATTTCTTTCAGACACATTTAACATCAACGGCAGAGTCCCTCAAAGTTCTATATTGTCGCCCACCCTCTTTTTACTATACAATAATGATCTTTTGGAAAAAACTAAAAATCCTATATAGCTTCGTTGATGACACCACACTTATTTTATCTTTCTCTTTGGGTGCTCGGACATCGGCTGCCAATACACATCTCAATAGGCAGCAAAAGGTCTCACATCTCAACAAAGACCTGGAAGAAATTCTGTCTTGGGGTGACAGTAACTAAGTAGAATTAAACGTTAAAAAAACCAATGCGGCAGTTTTTTCTAAAAAAGTTAATGTCGAGGAAGATATAGTCATGACGGGACACTCGATTCCCTTGTCTTCATCAATTCATTTATTGGGCGTCAATTTGGACGTCTTGGCATATTCACGTTGCGACCATTGCTAAGGCAGCCTCGCAGAAGCTTGGAATACTTTTCCGAACTAAGATCCTCTATACACCCCAACAACTTTTGATGCTCTATAAAGCCCAAATTCGACCATCGCTGGAGTACTGTTCGCATATTTGGGCTCTGCTCCTTAACATATCCTGAGATTGCTAGATTCCATTCAAAGACGAGCCATTCGCTTGATCGGTGAGCATGATTTGACAAACAACCTGGAAAGTCTTAATTATCGAAGGCAGATTGGCGATTTGAGTCTATTTTAAAGATATTTTTATGGCAAGTGCTCAACTTAAGTCCACCCAGAGTGGAGGATGGTAGAAATACACGACGAGCCACTGTAGCCCACCCGTACGTGGTTCAGTGGTGTTTAAAAATTCTTTCATCTGGAGAACGTCATCACTCTGGAACGACCTCCCTGAGACCGTGTTCCCCAACGAGTATAATCTCCAAAGATTCAAGACCAACGTGAGTCGTTTCCTGCGCACATGCATCGGTCGCAGAGCGCCATAAAGGATTGATCCTGCAGTGCTGTGCCTTATCTTAAAAAAAAAATAGGTTGGTATTGATATTATTTATCAAATGTTTTATTCTGTTGACGTATAGCAAATTGTGACCATTAATAAAATCTCCTTTTTCGTGTATATTTAATTGCATAAGCACGGAAAATACATGACAGGAGAAGACCAGCATATAGCACATTATTTTCTTTTTAAATATGGATATCTTAGGGACAAAGAAATGCAAAATAATTATAAATATATTTTTTTATCCTTCCGCTAGAAAACTTCCCGTAAGCAGCTTGTTTCTAACATGGACGCGTATTTGTTAATAAACAATTTAAAATTGTTTAAAACAGCGGTGTCTATTTTGCACCAAACCGATTTACTCAGTGCCCGTCAACGGAGAAAGATTCACCACATAAATGATTATAGAAGATATACCTAATAATAACAGTCATATTTTTTAATATTAGATATACATATTATGCCTCAACCTACGTATGATTTGTTTATAAAGCAGATGGTATTATTCAATCAACCCCAATCAACGTATTTTATTCTTTCGATGTCCTGCCTACTGGCAGATGTTTCAGTTTTCAGTTAAACTCCCCCGCATTTGCTCTAAAATAATTATATTAATTGTTAAATACTCTGTTATCGTTGAACTTTTATTGAGGTTTTAATAAAAAGGGTTGGTTTACCCTTCAGAAAAAGCAATTAGGTATGTTATTATACAGTGTGTTTTATAGGTATTGTACGTTACTTCCGATCTTTTAAAAAAGAATGCTTCTACAGTAAAATCACTCATTAGCGACCACCCTCGGGGAATCAAACGGTGGTCGATTAATGGGGAAAAATTAAAGCAACTAGTCTGCATTTTACAGTGTTTGTTTATTAATAAGTATCTACATATATGTAAATAATTTTAAATATTTTTGTTTAAATTATACAAACTAAAATTAAATGAGATGAAGCCAATTTACCAATATTTATATACTGCACGTGCATAATAACATATATACAGTATTGCCCGAAAAAAACAGTACTGAACTTGTAATCGTATTATATATTTAAAAAATACATATTATTGACACTTTATTATATGTTCTAAGTGTGCACCTCCTCGTTCAAGACAGACTTCATAACGATGTTCTAAGTTTCTGGTCATGTTATTGAATAAGGGTTGTCTCAGAGCTGCGAAGAAGACTCTAACGGCATCCTTTAATTCATCGATGGTTTGTGGTGCCCGTTTGAAAACGGCATTTTTAGCCATGCCCCAAATGTATGCGTCTGGAGGTGTGAGGTCTGGAGAATGTGAAGGATAAGGGAAGTCAGTAAATCGTGAAATGAATTTGCTTGGAAAATGTTCTTGAAGAAATTGACGAATTGCGGCAGCAGTATGGCAAGTTGCCCCGTCCTGCTGAAAAAATTGGTTTCGAAATGCCAAGTTACGTGCACGACAGAATTGACGTAGATCAGGGATAAATCGTGTTAAAATGTGTCTGTACCTCTGTTGATTAAGTGTGACTTGCCTACCATTCTCTTCGATGAAGTACGGACCAATGATTCCGTGTCCGGACACAGCACACCAGACACTCACTTTTGCACTATGTAAAGGAACCTCTTGAACCTCATCGGGTCCCAGACATTGATTTGTGCGACGATTCACATAGCCTGACAAGTGAAAGTGTGCTTCGTCTGAAAACCAAACATTTTTCAAAAATTCAGGATTTTCATACTGTAACGCGAGAATTCTGGCGCAATATTCCACTCTACTGCGATAATCCCGAGGATGTAGTTGTTGATGTACCTGAATCACATACGAACATGCACCCAGCTCCTTCAGGATTCTTTGAAAGGAAGTTCTTTTTAAATCAAGTTGTAACGCTGTCCTTGCCTGGCTGGCTTTCGGATTTTGTAAGATTTGCTCAAAAACACGTTCATGGTTATTGTTGTTGTTAACTGTCCTGGGACGCCCCGAGTTTCCTTTTCGTTGGCACAATACACTACCCGTATTTCTGAACTTTTCAATAACCTTCAAAATTACAGCATTACTTGGAGAACGTTTATTAAACCGTTGTGTGAATTGATCAGACACGTATAGCAAACTTGCACCATTATGTCGGCCCATTCCGTATGAGCGAAAATAATGCTCTACCAGAAACACTTTCTCCTCTGTACTTAACACCATTTTTAACAATTAGGCCCTACTAATTACTTCTTTGAGGTTTACTTGACAGGTCTATACTAGCTAACTTGAGTGTGACAGCGCACGCATAAAAACACCGCCAACTTAGTTTCAGTACTGTTTATTTCGGGCATATCTGTATTATACAATATACTGTATGTTTGCTTTGAAATTCTTTCTTATTTTTTAAAATAATCAGAAATTAATAATTGCTTAATATTTTCTATTTTATTTTTATAAAATTCAGATTCACATTTTAATAGATTAAGAAATATTTGTAGCATTATTAAAAATATTTTAGTCTGTTAAACTTGCACAGGCTTCAGGTAGGCTTGATATTTTCGATACTAGAGCAAGTTTAGGTTCCTTATCCTCTGTCTTAGACTGGCGAGTAGTTTCATCCGTTTCCTAGATCTCTTCAATACGCTCGATGGTAGTCAATTCTGCACTTTCTGTTGGCAAGTCGTTATGAATAGAAGCAAATTGTTTCAAGTTCACAAATGTGTCCCTAATGTTAAGAAGCAGTTGTGCGAATGGAATATTATCTTCTTCTTCGAAGTCGTCAGTTTTATCTGTATTGCGCATAAATCCGGCTTTTATATAGCATTCTTTCATTGTCACTGGGGACAAATTGCGCCAGGCCACCGAAACCCATATCAAGGCGCTGCCGCGCTGGTTAGGGTAATATTACCTTTGATTTCTTCAAAACGACAACCACTGTCTATAGATGTTAAAAGCATTTTAACAAGGTAGCTTCTGTAGAGTATTTTAAAATTCTCGGTCCAAAGGTTGGCAATGTGAGGTAGTATTGGGTGGAAGAAAAATAAATTTGACGTTATCCAGAGTAGTTCTGGAATGAGACGTTGCATTATCCAGGAACAATACCACTCTTCTAATCTGCTTCTTTTCTTCATCTTGGTATCAAGTCTGTAAAGCCATGTTGTCATGATGTCTGCAGTCATCCACGCTTTCTTATTCGGGGCTCATTGGTGAGGCAACTTGTCGATATGTGCGCCCTTAAAACATCGAGGATTTTTGCTCTTGCTTATTGTAAGTAATTCTTCCTTCTCACCTTCCATATTTGCATAGAACATAATTGTAAATCGTTGTTTTGCTGTTTTCTTTTCCAGTACACTTGTCATCTTTCAACGTATATGTTTTTGTTGGCAATGCACGATAGTAGAGACCTGTCTCATCTGCTTTAAATACGTCCCTTGGGACATAATACTTAATACTTTAAATTGGTCAATAGCCTTTCTTTTCAAGCAGTTGCGTCTTCGATACTAATTTCGGCTAATTCGCCACATATTTTCTTGAAGGTAATAAAGGTAAGGTAAGGGAGTCACAACTTATTTGTGCATATATGCTGCACATTTTCTAGAAGAAAAAATCTATTCCTATATCTTTTTTACGTGAAAATGTTATGCTTGTCAAAAGTCGCTACAAGCAGCCGCTTTCGAGATATATAACCCTTTAACCAGGCAAATAAGCCACAACCAATTTATTGAAATATTTTTTTAACAATGTTGTTAATATTATGGTCCGACTTCACTTGATGGTTTCCCTTCCTAAACACCTCACAGTTGTTATCCAGCAAAATATATCTATTTGGAAAAATATGTTTATGTTAACTACAAGAAATTGTATATGGTTTTCCTTCTAAACACCTCACAGTTGTGCCATGGCGACAAAAAACACTATAACTGTGAAGTTCAACATAGAAAATCTCATTGCTAGCACGTCATTGGTATGTCCTCGTTCCAAAATATTAACTTCAGAAGAGAAAGTAGATCGATTTAAAGAAAAAATTAGGAAATCAAAAGAAACAGGAGAATCAAAGCAGCTAAAAGAATTACGAAAAAATGATCAATATCCTCAAATCCGACGCATGTGTCAAAAAGTGAAACAATTTTAAAATTTTTTTTATTCAACAATAAACAACGAAACACTAGATATAAAACTAAATTAAAATCACGATAAACGTTGGAAATGTCCACCTCCTTGCCGTACGCACGCATCCAATCTTCTTCTCATTGATTCGCGCACTTTTTGGAAAATTCCTGAAGTATTTTGAATCATTCTACAAGAGTTAATTATTCGATTCCTTAATTCTTCTTCATTTGGCAAGGGTGTCTGAGAAAGTAAGGATTTTAGATGTCCCAAAAAAAAAAATCGAAACTGTTAAGGTCTGTGTATTGCCGCTTCTACCGAAAAATAATTACAGCTACTTGGTTATTTTAAGTGGAACAACCCGTATAGTATTAAGCTTTTAAAATCATCTTCTAGTTCTAATTATATCTTCCTAATGCTGTCCTTCCTGTTCAATAAGGTACAAAATATGACCTTATTTAAAAATTTGTAAACTATCGCTAAAATTTTGGTTAGAGTTTAGCGAAACCCAATGAATGCAATCCCCATAAAGAAATTGATTTAATATTATACAGGTGGAGGGGGTAAAAATTATTTTTATTGTTCTTAATTTAAAAAAATTACACATGGTTTAAACGCGAATTTAATGACCTTTTCATTTTTGGAATAATATAATAATTATACCTATTTAAAATGGAGAAAATTTTTAGAAGTATAATAGTATAATGAGTTTACTCATAATATCTAGTGTAAATCTGTGGGCTTTGTTAGACCCCCTTGGACCTTCACTTGTGTACCATATAAATTAATATGGGGTAAAGTTTATTATATTTTTAAATTTTATTAAGTATAGAGTCTACAATAGATTAATCCCTTCAACCCTTTTTTTACAAAGAGGTTCGTGTGCCTTTCATTTGTGATTGTTGGCACAAAACCACTAATTGACATATAATTTTGTGCAGGAAATTGAATGATATTGAGCGCACGTGGTTTCCAATTACCAGATACGAGCTATATGTTTCGGTAAATGGGTTTATTAAAAAAGAGGGTGCGATATTGAATTCTAAATATGAAGTTAAAGGGCTAACTGGAATAATCGTTAAATATTTGATATTTGAATAGTAATATTTGATTGTAAATATTAAATTTGTCAAAATCGGCCTGCCACGAAAATTTGAGCTTTTTATATGCTAGAGGGGAGCAGGGAAAAACTCCACCGAATATTTCCCCTGTAGAAATCTTGAGGAGTCTTGACATCAAAAAAGCTTCTGGTCCTGACGATATTCCAGTTGTCGTAATTAAGACATGCGCTGACAAATTGACATCGGTATTTTGTAGGCTTTTTAACTTATCTTACAAAAAAGGACTATTTCCTTCTTACTGGAAAACTGCGCCAGTCCAGTCCATACCCAAAAAAAGGCCAGAAGACCACCTTGCCAAACAACTATCGTCCAGTCGCATTGCTTCGGTTATATTAAAAGTTATGAAGAAGGCGATCAACGAAAAATTCTTAATGTACCTGGAAGGCTTTAACATTGCTCCAGTCCTATATATAGCTTCGCTGATGACAGCACACTTATTTCATCTTTTACTTTGGATGCTCGTACATTGCCTGCAAATGTACATTTCTATATCCAGCAAGAGGTCTCAGATCTCAACAATCAAGACCTAAAAGAAATTCTGTCTTAGAGTGACAGTAATCAAGTAGAATTTAACGCTAAAAAAACCCAGTCAGTAGTTTTTTCTAAAAAAGTTAACGATAAAGAACCGGATATAGTCATGGTGGGATACTTGTTTCCCTTAGCTTCATCAATTCATTTATTGGGCGTCAATTTGGATAGTCATATGTCTTGGCATAGTCACGTGGCGGCCATTACTAAGGCAGCCTCGCAGAATCTTGAAATACTTTTCCAAACTAAGAACCTCTAAATCTGATCTAATAAAATTCATTAATTTGCATCTCGCTAGACCACTTACGAGAAAAAACAATCTATGTAACTTTAAACAATAATTTATTTAAGAGAATCATTTTTGACGGAAAAATTATGAAATTATAGTAATTGGAATGCTATAGTCCGTTTCGTTGCAGTTGATAGCTCATATCGAGGGTTGAAGCCATAAAACAACCGTAAACCATAGGCGTTGGTAATTAGTATATTATTATTATAATAGTAATTACCTACTATGCCTTATTTAATAAAAAAATTGGCCTCTGTCCATTGTTAAATATGCATTAGGAATATTAGGGTTAAAGTAGGTACAACAGCAGTAATTAGTAATTAAATTTACCTATTTTTGCCTGCTTTAGAATATTATTACGCCATTTGATGTGCGTTTGTCAAATTATGTTTTTAGTGTTTTAGATACTGAATTACCCCAAAGTTAAATTATTTCCTATACTTGTGACAAGTTTTTCGCCAACGTGTCTTCGTCAAATTAGCAAGAGTGCATATTCTCTCCGAGAAAAGACATTAATATTAAAGGTGCATGATGCTCTAGTGCACCAGAAACCTGCAAGTGATGTTCGTAGCATCATTGCAGAGTGTGCGGTAGGAGTTGGAGAGGCTACTATATATAGGTTCTTGCGTGAAAGAAAATCTAAGAACCTCAGTGAGCCAAAACCACTCCCAGGAAAGAAACCGTTAGAAATTGACGATTTCATTAAAAATGGTATTAGAAGAAAAGTACATAGTTTTTATTTTGCCAAGGAAATACCAACTATAGACAAAATTTTACAAGCCATTAACTATGACGAGGACTTACCACAGCTATCACGAACGAAACTATGGAAAATACTTCATGATATGAACTTTCGTTGGGAGAAGCAAAACAGAAAATCTTTTCTTATTGATAGAGCAGATATTATTTGCTGGAGACGTCAATACTTAAGGTCCATCCGAAAATACCGCAGCGAAGGCAAAAACATTTTCTATTTGGATGAAACTTGGCTGAACGAAGGGCACACCGTATCTAAAGTCTGGCAAGATAAAAATGTCCTAAGTTCTCGACAAGCTGTCATGGAAGGCTGGTCAACAGGACTTAGACCACCATCTGGAAAGGGACGCAGACTTATTATAACTCATATAGGAAGTTCAAATGGCTTTTTGGATCAAGGATTATTAGAATTTCAGTCGACTTCTACAAAAGACTACCATGAAGAAATGACTGCTGATGTTTTCGAGGAATACTTTAAGCAAATGATAAAATACATTCCCGCTGATTCTGTAATAGTGATGGATAATGCCAGCTATCACTCTAGGCTGAAAGAGAATCTTCCCACAACTTCATGGAAAAAGGCGGAAATCGTAAACTGGTTACAACGGAAGGAATTGAGTTACGATAATACCATGGTAAAAAAAGAACTTTTGGGTATTGTTAGGCTACATAAATCGCAATGTAAAAAGTATGTTATTGACGAGATGGCAAGAGATCGAGGTATTATAGTGTTCCGTTTACCATCTTATCATAGTGAGCTAAATCCTATAGAATTAATATGGGCTCAAGTAAAAGGATATGTTGCTAGAAATAACAAAACTTTTAAAATGCAAGAAGTGCGACAACTCTTGCTTAATTCTTTAGCAAATGTGTCATCAGAAAATTGGCAAAACGCCATAAAACATGTTATAATAGAGGAACAAAAAATGTGGGAACTTGACAACGTAATTGACACAACTATGGAAATTGAGCCTTTAGTAATAAGCGTAGGACATGATGACTAGAATAAATCAATCAATGGTTATAATTTACCAAAATTCATAAAATCATAAAATCTATTATATTTAAATAAAATAATAAGCGGTTAGATTATATTAAAACCCAACTCTCCGACCATGGTGGGCCGTTTTAATCATTATCCTTTTATTTCATTTTATGGCTCTATTGTTACTTTATCTGTTACCGGCTGGAATAGGTCAAAATTTCTTCATCCTTATGCTAGATGTACGTAAAAAGACCATTTTATAGGTAAAATATTTTAAGCCACCCGAGTCTTGTTTTGAATCTTTAATGAGGGTATCGAGCTATCAACGGCAACGAAACGGACTTTAACACAAAATTACCCTGAACTTACAAAGAAATAAATTAGATGTTGAAAATGTCCACCTCCTGCAAATATGCATGCCTCTGCTATTTTTCTCATGGACTCACGTACTCTTTGGAAAATGCCGGGACTGTTTCTTCCTCGTGCATAAACCACAGTCGATTTCTTACTAAAATGGGAACATCTTCCATCAAAGCTGGCAATTCTTCTTCGAGAAACTGCCGGAAATTATGCCGATTCAACCTCTCATGAAGAAAATAGGGTCCAATTAAATAATCACCGCATATTTCAGCCCACACGTTAACGGAAAACTGTTCCGGTGACGGAATTCCAAGATTGCATGTGGGTTTTCTTCAGCCGAAAAATAATTATTGTGAAAGTATTGGACGGCGTTTCTAGAAAAGTTGGCTTCATCGGTGAATAAAATTTCAGTATCCAATAATGAATTTTCAATTACTTTTTAAAGAAACCATTAGCAAAAGTTCCTCCGTAATGGAAAGTCATGTGGGAGTAGAGCCTAAACACGTTGGATATGGTAGGGATATAATAAAAAGTAATTAAAAATTTTCCAAATAAGAATATGTGAGATATTCAAGCTGTTTCCAATTTTTCGTGTACTTAATTCAGGATCTTCCTCGACTGAATTTAAAACCGCTACCTCAATTTTTGGTGTTCTTATGGTACGTTGTACTCCTTTTAGATGATTGTCTGGTTCAAAACTTCCCTTTTCGCACAACCTTCTTTGCATGTTTGAAAATGTTCGTGCGTCCGGAATATTTCTATTTGGAATGCGGTTTTCGTACAACCGCCTGGCTTCCAGTTCGTTACCATCAGCAAGCCTATACATGTAATGCATATCGTGAAACGGACCATTTTTTTAATAATATTAGTAATTTTATTGACTTAAATACATAACATATACAGTTTTGACAGTTGTCTACCTAGTGTAGTTACAATACAAAATCTGCTTCTTACCTACTATAGTAGAGATTATTTAAAAAGACCGAAACCCCAATAAAACGTGCAACAAAGAACGCTACAGAGACGCTACACAGTAAAATAATAAATCACATAACTCTTAGTGTTCTATCTTTTACCAGGTACCCAAGCGTGTACCTAAGGAAGAGAGGCATAATGTAATACGAGGGTGTATTTTGTATCCTTTTATCTATCTATTATCTGTGGTGAATGCTGGTGGGATATTGGGTCAGATCCGGAATGTATTATTTCAGAAAATTTAAGTAAAAATTAAAAATGAAACCAGTATTATTGAAAATATGGCTTATTTTACAAATTTATAAAGTGCTAATTTATTAATAATCGTAATATTCTATATATTTCTTTTTTATAGTTTTTATGTTCAGTGGCGGCTTTAGGATTTGGTCTTTGGTGTGGGGGGGGGGGGGGGGGGGGGAAGCAAATCTTAAATTATGTACATTAAAAAATACATTAATTAAGAAAAGAAGGGAAAATGTCACTTTCAGAATCTGAAGCAGAATCTGACACATGAATTACAGTAGCTTAACCGGAACATCCAGAATGTGTTCTTTTTGCCAATAATCCCTTACAATATTATTTGTGTGGCAAACACAATCAGACCAATTTTCGGGGGTATTAGTTTATAATGCCGCTTTCCAAACATCCAAAACGGCATTTTCATATTTCCTGTCTTTTCCAATAATTTGTTTATAAAAAAATGTTTTGGTTTGGGCCCAAATTAATTCAATAGCGTTGAAAATGCAGCGGTAGGGCGGCAATCTCAAAACTTGATGACCCATAGTACAAATTAATTCATCCCCGGCATATTCTTATTTTGCTTTGTATTGTTTCACTATATGTAGCAATTCGGGTTTGAGTGCGTTTTCCATAAAATTGATATTCTTGCTTTGTAGCCAGAAAATGATATCAGCTTTTCTCCTTAAAGCATTTGGCACATTCTCGCTGAGCCGTAAATGGTACTTTGCATTGTCCATAACAAGAAGCAAGGTTTTTCGAGCCGAGGTAAAAGCTGTTCTTCTAACCTTTTTCAAACAATGTAGAGTTCATGTTGTCATGGTAGTCAGCGCTTTTATTTTTTGTAGAAGAAACTGAGTCTGCCCCATCTATAAAGCCATCTTTGGTGTCAGCATGCAAGACTATATATCTTTTGCCGTCTGATTGTTTTTTATTTAAAACTGATTTGATGGTGTCACTATGACATGTTCTTATGTCGCTACCATTTTGAAATATCTATGTGGCGTCTATAAAAACCACATCTAACGAAGTTTCTGATAACAAATTATCTGTATATTGTCTCAAAAATTTTATACGTTTTGAAACAATACCCGGTTTCTCCATAATGTAGCGCCTGCCACTGTCCCTTTTAAATTAAAATCCCAAATACTTCAACAAATGACCTAATGTGGAGTTGCTTAGGTCAATAATTTGTTTGGCATGCAATTACTCTTTTAGATTTTGCCGTGTGACATACTTATGGGTGGCAATCATATTGTAAACTGCGTTCCTTATTTCAATTTTCCTTGCCTCAGTTAAATCCTTTGTTTTTGGGGCACGCTTTTCTCTATTAGCCTTACAAGCAAATTGAATATTACGACTACATGTTCTTTTATTACTTTATAATTGAATATAAATACTTATAATAAAAACAATCCTTATATATTATATAATATAAGAATCGCATAGTTATTTGGTTCATAAACGTCTAATACGTCATCCACTGTGGGACACCCTGTATTCATATGTGAATAAATTTCAAACCACTTACCCTGGGAGCGGTTCTTATTGTATATTTTTTTGGGATCCTGGCTACAGTCTTCTGACTAATCTTACAGGTTGCTGAAGTGCATTTCGCAGCTGAAATTAGCTGTAGGCTATTTTTTTGGTACTTGCCAAATTCATGCCTATGATTTGTTTAGAAGAAAGAGAGATGATTAAAAGATGTAGCTTTCTTTGTTGCAGGTTTTATTGCCCTTTCGGTCTTTTTAAATAATCTCTACTATAGATACGTTTTTAATCCTTGATAATAACAAAGAAACTTATAGCTACCTATAAGTTTCTTTCATAATACCCAATTTCATAACAACGTGCAAATGAATGAATTTTATTTTTTATGCAAAAACCATACGTCAAACGAAACAATACGAAGAGACCAAATTTGCTCAGATAGGAAAATGAGAATTTCAAAAAAAAAATTTTACTTTAGAAAAAGCAGTGGCGTATCGCATTTATCTTTAAAATGATTCGGTGCAAGTCCAATGTTGTACAGCAGAAAATGCTTCTTAATGCATAGGAGATGCGTACCACGTTTCACAAAAATATATACAGGGTGTTTCATTAAGGTCGAAGAGCGGCGATATCTCGGAAACTATTGGGCATAGAAATTCAGGAAAAAAAAATTAATGACTAAAGTGGCCATGAGAAAATCCTAAAAATAATTTTTAAGTTCCGCATTTTGCCGCAAGGGGGCGCAATTGAAAAGTAAATTTTTAAATTTTAGATATCTCCGAAAATTGCACGTTAAGGTATATTTTTGATAACACCATTAAAAAGCTTGGTCAATTTTGCATAATTTTGGTCCCATGCTTATTGGCGTACCGACTTTAGTAAGAGTGGGGGAAGCTGTTGAATGTGTAATCATTTAAATCACTGTAACTTATAAACCACTTATCCGATTTTAGCAAACTAAAACTTGTTTGGAAGAGAAATGTAAGTACTTTTAACTATCGTCTTGAGTGGTCCATGATACTTCTCAATAAAAATACAAGAGGGCGCAATTTGCAATAATAACACATTTCTTAACTTTATTCATTTATTTCAAATCATACGGTATAATTATGATACCATAATCGAAAAGTAGATGAAATTTGCTACAAAAAATGTCAAAACCGCAGTTCGATATCTCCATCCGTTTCAGAGTTATTGCCAATAGAATAATTTTAAAAACTTTAAATGAAGAAGCGGTTGTCTTCATAGTTTTGTGATCAAGCATTCCATGACAAAAAATATTTTTAAACTTTATGGTTAGGTAGGTTTGTTTCTCATTATTCCAATGGCCCAGAAACCACTCTAGAATTAATGGCAATCATGGAAAACGTGTCATTTAGGCGTAACTCTAACAATATGATGTGTTTTAAAAAATAAATCTAGATAGCTGTGAAATAAAATCTGAAAGTTTCCATGGAGATAAGACAAATAATGCAAATAGTTGTCAACTAGTTTCATTTTGAAAGGTGTTGACAAAAGTTTATCCGTAATTCATCTTAAACTTCTTGATAGAAAATTGTGATACGTACCTTTCAAAAATGGCTTATACCAATGCCGAAGCTTACGGTATGCTGGCCGTATATTTTGAATGTTTTCAAAATGCGCCTATAGCGGAACGCGAATATGCTCTCAGATATCCTGAACGAAGGCACTATGGCAGAGCAGTATTTCAGCGACTGGCAATATGCGTAAGGCAAACGGGAAGTGTACGACGCATTTCAGTTGCTTTTAGAAGACGTCCAGTAAGAAATGAAGTCAACATTACAAACGTTCTTGCGTACGTAGAGGCCGATCCGCATTTAAGCATAAGAGCAATTTCTTTAGACCTAGGTATAAGTTGTACTGCAGTGTTCCGAATTCTAAGGGATTTTAAGCTGCATCCCTATCATATAGTTTTACAACAGGCGCTATCAGAAAGTGATTATGACAGACGGCTCGACTATTGCTATTGGCTAAGAGAGATGTGTAACGAGAATCCTCAATTCCTCTCCCACGTGTTATGGACTGATGAAGCCACTTTCAGTAGCTGTGGCAAAGTTAATTTACACAATATGCACTATTGGTCACAGACAAATCCTCACTGGATGCGCGAAGTGGATCACCCAAACAGATGGAGTGTTAACGTGTGGTGCGGAGTATTAGGACACAGAATTATCGGACCGTTTATTTTTAATGATTATCTAAATGGTGAATCTTATTTAAACTTTTTACAAAATGACTTGCCTATCCTTTTAGAAGATGTTCCTATTGGCCTAAGAACATCCATGTGGTATCAACATGATGGATGCCCGGCACACTTTTCGCATATGGTCCGTGATTTTTTAGATATTGGATACCCAAATCGCTGGATTGGAAGGGGTAGTTTGTTTGCTTGGCCACCTAGATACCCGGATTTAACTGTGTTAGATTTTTACTTGTGGGGGCGAATAAAAGACATTGTATATAAAACGCGACCAACCACACGAGACAACATGATTGAGCGAATTGAAAATGCACTAAATTCGATTTCACGAGCTGAAATTGAAACAGCTGTCTCTAGTTCTAGAAAAAGAATTAATCGTTGTATTTTGCACAACGGAGGTCATTTTGAACATTTATAAAGTCTCTCAATTGTTTTCCTAAGAAGCTTTCCATGAATATTGTTTCCTTCAATAGTTTCCGATAATTATTTCAATACTGTTTTATGGCCCGTTGGCCTTGAAACACGCTCCAAATTTTGTATTTTACATGATTTGGACTAGTTCTAAGCCTAGATAAAGTGTGAAGGAAGGCACGGAGTTTGACATTGGAATAATGAGAAACAAACCTACCTAACCATAAAGTTTAAAAATATTTTTTGTCATGGAATGCTTGATCACAAAACTATGAAAACAACCGCTTCTTCATTGAAAGTTTTAAAAATTATTCTATTGGCAATAACTCTGAAACGGATGGAGATATCGAACTGCGGTTTTGACATTTTTTGTAGCAAATTTAATCTACTTTTCGATTATGGTATCATAATTATACCGTATGATTTGAAATAAATGAATAAAGTTAAGAAATGTGTTATTATTGCAAATTGCGCCCTCTTGTATTTTTATTGAGAAGTATCATGGACCACTCAAGACGATAGTTAAAAGTACTTACATTTCTCTTCCAAACAAGTTTTAGTTTGCTAAAATCGGATAAGTGGTTTATAAGTTACAGCGATTTAAATGATTACACATTCAACAGCTTCCCCCACTCTTACTAAAGTCGGTACGCCAATAAGCATGGGACCAAAATTATGCAAAATTGTCCAAGCTTTTTAATGGTGTTATCAAAAATATACCTTAACGTGCAATTTTCGGAGATATCTAAAATTTAAAAATTTACTTTTCAATTGCGCCCCCTTGCGGCAAAATGCGGAACTTAAAAATTATTTCCAGGATTTTCCCATGGCCACTTTAGTTATAAATTTATTTTTTCCTGAATTTCTATGCTCAATAGTTTCCGAGATATGGCCGCTCTTTGACCTTAATGAAACACCCTGTAGAGTCCTACCAAAGTTATCATAAAAAAAATATGTTTTTCTTAAAACTTTAGCACCCTGTAGTTCAAGAGTTAAGACTTCAGAACATATATTCATAGGAAGTTTTTTTTTTTTTAAATGGACCCAAGAATAACCCTCTTAAATATTTGAATGTTATTAAGAAACATCCTTTATAGGTATATGTCTATTTTTAATGTAGCAAAGTAGAAAGTGTAGAACTTGAACACCAGTTATAAAGTTATATTTTTGTACTACAGTTTTGCTTGTAGTTTTACAATATAATATTTTTAATATAATACAATGTTTTACATTTTGATTTTTTAAAGACCATCTACCCCTCAGACGAACAAATAGAAATCTACCCTCTATCGTCATCAAACCAGCTAAACTATCAATAATGCCCGACAAATACATAAAATTACTATATTTATAATATATATATAATCAAAATAACATTATTTTTATTAATATCGCAATTCTGACTAATAGTACAGAAAATTATAGGCAAAGCCTGTCCAGAGATATAAGAAACTTTGGGGATGGGATTATTCAAGGGTGGCCATAAACAAACAATAAATGAATGAATAAATGCAGGTAAATTATGGTCCGTACTTAAAAATGTCTTAAAGTAAACTGCAAATTCGGAAGACGTTATTTCATTATTAAAGTAATAGTTTGGTGATTTTAAACCGATTTTTACCTGATTTAAAATGAGAGGGTTAATCCCATAAAACAAATTATGTTCTAAAGACTGTGAAATATAATAATATAGCCACTCTAGTTAGCTTTAAGCTTAGTAATTATACTTACTTCGTGTGTAATACAGCGTTTGTTTAATCGTGTGTGAGTCATGGAAAATATGTGCGAGCCAATGTATCTCAGGAGATAACCCCGTCGAAAAGCAGAAAACACTTTTCTGTTGAAACTGAGGAGGTTATAAACAATGTTTATTCAACTGTCATTGAACGTGCGGTCAGCAAGCAAGCAGCGTTAGAAGAAACGGCCACATTAACAAAAATTCCAACATCAACTGTATGGAAAATTTTGAATAATCTCATTTTAGCGAGGAAAAAAATAACCGATACTGGCATTTTCTCTAAGGTAGATAGAAGTGATCAAGTTATAATACGGCATAAAATTTACTAATTATACGAGGAACAAAGCGTGCCTACATTAGATAATTCAACTAAGAGGCTTGAAAAAGATGAAACCGGCGTTAAATGTGGCAGAACAACGTTATGGAAGTGTATTCAACACATGGGTTTTAGATTTAAAAAAATTAACAAAATACAAGTTTTAATGGAATTCAGTAGAATTCGGAAATGGCGATTGGAATATCTACAAAAAAATAGGAGTTACAGAGATCAGCAAAGGTCGATTATTTACTAGGATAAGGGTTGGGTTGACTCAAGCGGCAAGTGTAAAACAAGCGCGCCATAAAAAGAGGTAAACGAGTTACGATTTTGCATGCTGGATCTAAAGACGGATGGATTCCAAATGGACTTTCTCTGTCTGCAAAAAACATTAAAGATTCTTCTCTGAATTACTATGAGGACACCACTGCTGATTTATTTGAAGATTGGTTTAAAAACAAGCTAATTTCAAATATACGTCCGAATAGCGTAATTGTAATGGACAATGCAAGCTACCATAGTAGGCAGTTGACCAAGACTCCCTCCTCAAATGACACAAAAGCAACAGTCCAAAACTACATGTATGATAATGACATTTATTTTCAGGGAGATTACACCAAAAGGCAATTAATTGAGGTTTTACAAAGTTTAAAACTACAAAAGGAATACTTCTGTGATAATTATGCAAAAAATCTAGGGCATACAGTTTAAAGGCTTCCGCCATACCATTGTATATTTAATCCCATCGAACATGTTTGGCACCAACTGAAATCTGCCATTCGTCGTTACAATATTTGCCCTACTATTAACTCCAGTGTACTTGAGCTTATAGAACCTGAAGTTTTTAACATCCCTTCACAAAGTTGGGCAAATTCTGTTACACATGTTGAAAAAGTGGAAAAATCCTATATCCATATAAACAATATGGCACAAAGGATAATTAGAACAGATGATGATAGCGATAGTGATATTGATATATTAAGTAAAATTATTACCAAATAATTTGTATATTTTTGTAATCATAAATATAATTTTTAATTATAAAATAACTTGTAATTTTATATTTAAACATAATTAAAATATTATTTAACGCCTTACTTATTTTTATTACAAACCATAATTAAATTCTAAACAAAATACGGACCTGCTCGGCTACATTTCAATTTTACAGCTGGACCTGGTCTTTCCTAATAGGGATCAGTTAGCCACTTTCTTATATCTCTGAACAGACTTTAGCTATAATTTTCTTTGCTAAAAGTAAATTGAAAAAAATACATTTCAAAGAAAATTTCTTTTCCCGCGCCTAAGGTAGAACATGCGCAGTGGCTAAGGTGTATACAACAACGATGCAACACCGAGGATTGACCTGGGGGATTTAGACAAGCTTTCTTTTTCGTCTACGCATCAGGGCCGAGCCGTGCCGGGGGTGCAAGGGGTGCACAGCACGCGGGCGGCAACCCAGTAGGGGCGGCAAAGTTAAAAAAAAGTAAAAGCCAAAAGCATTTTTTAATTTTTTATAGAATAAATATACTACTGACTAAAAAAAATCTGATGTGGTCATCCACATGCTTTTCGGATTTAATTAAAATAGTTTTTATTTGACAAATATTTGATTTATATCATTTATAACTTTGACCACCCCTAAAAATTAATGTATTCTTTTTCATAAAATTTTAACTTGCAAGTGAACCTAGAACACTGCGATAGTTGAGTTAGTTTAATCCAAAATCCAATTCACGGGGACCAAAAATAAAATATATTTTGCAGAGCGCGACGGCAATTGACGGTACCTTTGTCTTTTGTAGGTATTGAGAAGTTGTTTTATGAGTATTTTTGCTACCTATTAGTATAATTTATAGCTGGCGGGTTCTTATATAGTGCGGCATCATGAAATACAAAACTATATATGTCATATATAAATAGAGTGGAAGGAAATTTTGTATAATATTTATATAATATAATATGATACAAAATTTTATGTCATACAATGTTTTATCAAAAATAAATCCTGTAAGCAAAATCATGCAAAAATCTAATATTGTTTTACCAGAAGCTATCAAAATGTTAAAGGAAATTCAAATGTTTTTCATTGGAATACGCTCTGATAGTAGCTTTTCAGCAATGCTTAATGAAGCCAAAAAAATTGCCGAAGATATAGACTGTGAAATTGTTTTTCCCGCTATAGGCTTAGTTAGACAGAGGAAAAAAAAGACTCTTTTTGATTATGAACATAGAGATGAATCAGTTGAATCACCAGAGTTGAATTTCAAGGTTAATTTTTATTTCTATATTCTTGATATAGTATCATCAAAATTAAATGACAGATTTGAACTATTAAACGAATACAACGACTATTTTGGCTTTTTGAATAATTTAGGTTCTTTATCCATAGATAAAGAAGAGTTAATGAAATATTGTATGGATTTACAGATTAAATTAACAGATTTATCCACTAAACAAATATATGTAAATGCAACTGATTTGTGCAATGAAATTGAAATGTTGTCTACCTATAAAAAATTTAAATCGGCCAAGGAGGTCATAGAATATCTTGTGGTTAATGATTTAATTAGTACTTTCGCAAATTTATCTGTAGCCCTACGAATTTTTCTAACGATGCCTGTCACTGTTGCTCATGGCGAGAGATCGTTTTCAAAGCTGAAAATAATTAAAAACTACTTGAGATCTACTATGAGCCAAAACCGACTTACGAATATGGCTGTGATAAGCATCGAGAAAGAAATCTGCGAGGCATTAGATATAACGGATTTGATTAGAGAATTTGCGATTAAAAAAGCAAGGAAAGTTGGTTTTGAAATTTAAAATTTATATGTGGGTACATAGTTTAATTCAAGTGTATACTTCTAAGTTCTGTTCTATGTTAATAATAAGGTGAACTATTATTTCAAATTAGTTTCTTTCAGTTTATATTTTATATGAATAATAAAGTTTATAGTGATATTGTTTTTAGTTTGCAGTTACAGTTACCTATCAAGGAATTTTCGAATTTTGATTTTTACAATAAATACTATTTATGTCTATAGTCTATAGGGGCGGAAAATTATATCTTGCACCCGGGCGGCAAATACCCTAGGCTCGCATGATTGGCGAAAGAGGCTCTTCTTTTTCTGGGTGCAATGGGTAACCCTATTTAAAAATAGATAGCCTTTATTATTATTATTATTTAACCACCTCGCGAGTATCTATCGGTATTTTCACTCTTATCAACGGTGGTCACTTCTCATTTTGTGGGTTTATTTTTACTATGCCAAATATCTATATTTATTTCTTTTAATTTGATTACCATAGGCTTGTTGAATAAAGATAATATAGAACTGTCAATCTTCGGGGGTTTATGATAAAACATAAAATGCCGGAAGTTTCGTAACATTGTTATTGTCTATAGCAGGGGTTCCCAAACTTTAAAGATAACGGAACACCCAGCAAGTAGTTTTTAGTTTGTGGAACCAATATCTCTCTCTCTTTCTTTCTTGCCTTCGTTCTGGGCTAGAAAATGCGGCGCAGGCGAAAAATTTTTGGGTGTCACGCCCTTTTTTGGACTATCATAACTTTGAAATTCTACGCTTCGGAAGCTCAACCAAAAAAATGTAGAGATTAAGAAGTTGTAAAATATAAACGCCAATATATTTTTTTTAAACATTAATTTTTTTAAGGTGTATACTTATATCTAATATAATATTTTACAGTATTTTATACACCTGAATTAAAAAAACACGGCGCAAACAATAAAATATGGCAATATTTAATGTGAAGAATGAAATTGTTTTACTGTTTTATTAATAATTGCTTTATAGTTCGGTACTATGTCCGACAGTTGTATACGCATATCTGGGGTAGCATCCAATCTCGATCTGAATTTGTTCTTTGTGTAAGTGTAAGCTGAAAATTTTTTCTAATTTTCGTTAACCTACTTACATAAAAGTAATGAGTTTTTCTCATCATATATTTTGCGGTATTTCAAAATAATATTTGTACTTAACTGTAGTATTAATTAATAGCCAAAAATAAATAATTCCGCGGAACCCTGCTGACTTTCCTGCGGAACCCACTTTAGGAATCGCTGGTCTATAGTAACCCAAAAATGTTGACTTTCTATTTATAGTGAGTATTTCCTCCCGCCATTAAAATAAACATAATTACGGTCTATATCAGTGGCTCCATTGATCTTTACATAAAACAGGTTTATTGTTCCATTTAACCTTTTAAGGAATTGCACCTAATTATCTGAAGCACCCCTTATAAAGATATGGTGGTACCAGTTTTAAACACGACTAGACTATTTATATTGATGTTACGGTATAAATTGTTAACATCCTGGTGCCATACGCTTCTTCTAACAAGTGTGTATTCTTCCATGATACTAAAACGATATTCTTCCATCGTTCATCTAACTCGGAACATTGTTTCTTCTAGGCCTCAATGCACTAGTGGAGCGTTTCCCAAACATTTTTGCCCTGACCCGGTAATTTTTATGCTTCACCTACGTAACCCACCAAAAATCTCCTGGTGTATAAATAGACAAAATAAATCCCGTTCGAATATCCACTTATAAGTATGTATTATACCTACTATAATATACTAATTATAATAAAATCAAAAATTCTATACTCCGGTAACAAAATAACTGGCAGTGACTCATTTTAACCGGGTGTGCAAGACGTAAGGGGAATGCAAATTCCAGAGGCGTGTCATTTTAAACAATAATAATTTTAAGAATATATGAATTTTTGGTTTATTATTAGGTAGGTATAATATATTTACATTTACTATAATAAATATAATATTATAAATTAAACTGAAAAATAAATTAAGCTTTTATATTTGGTGATCTAATGAAGTAATTAGAGAAACTAAATTACGCAGGTATAAAATCCAAAAAGAATAATAAAGCAACGGTATATGTTATTTTCATAATGTTTTCATTATACTACATAATAATAGAAACATATAATAGTGGATTAAGAGCAAAACCTAAACATAAATTATAAATGTTCATAAATTTCCTAACTATTGTTACCTAATGAACACTAATTGATAATAATTCGAAAAATTATATTCCACGCCGACATTAAAAAGTATTGTAATGACAATACGTTATAATTTCAAATTCATTATTACCATTAGAGCGATTATTCACTATCTGACGATAAAAACATTTCATTACTGTCGCCACTGCTGTCATCTGCAGGATTTATAATAATAGGTTTTACCATGACTTCAACGCGTACATTTAAGTCCCACATTTTTTTTTCTACACCCTCGACATGTGATACGCACTAATGCCAATCTGCTGCTTGTACAGGGTTATCCAACCAAGACTAGACAAGGCGATTTTTTGACTTTTCCTGTACTTTTATAAAAAAACTGAAATAGCCATCTTAAGTCATTTTCTCCCGCGAATTCGAATATCTTCAGCAAAAAACAATTGAACATCAAACAAAAGTACTAGGGGTCACTTTGATATTTTTTTAAATGGGATGCCGTATTTTTAATGAGCTTATCCGATTTCTCATATAAATTTTGATCTAAAATGTTGGATTTTTAATTCAAAAACGCCTTTTTTCTTCAGTTTTAAATTCGGAAAATGTTAAAAATAAAAAAAAAAAATAAATAAATTAAAAATCCAACATTTTAGATCAAAATTTATATGAGAAATCGGATAAGCTCATTAAAAATACGGCATCCCATTTAAAAAAATATCAAAGTGACCCCTAGTACTTTTGTTTGATGTTCAATTGTTTTTTGCTGAAGATATTCGAATTCGCGGGAGAAAATGACTTAAGATGGCTATTTCAGTTTTTTTATAAAAGTACAGGAAAAGTCAAAAAATCGCCTTGTCTAGTCTTGGTTGGATAACCCTGTACATTCGCTATTGCCGTTTTTAACAGTTTTTTAACATCTTTTAATTTAAAAGTTTTATTTTCACGCGCCAAAAATTATTTACGATCTAGAATGAGCCAAGAGCGGTTAGAAAATCTTGCTATCATTTCTATAGAATCTGACTTTTTAAAGCAACTTGAAATGGAATATCTTGCTAATGAATTTGCAAGAAGTAAAGCTAGAAAAGTCCAATTTTTGTAAGACCTCTCAATCATGTATCATGATTATGTATATATTATCTGTTTCAAAACAATCGCTATTTTATTTCTTCATTTTTTTTTTAATATTTTAAATTAATGTTTTGTGAGTTTGATACTGTTTTTGTTTTGTTACTGTTGTTTCGTATTATATTAATATTTTTTGTGTATTTTGTGTTTGTCACAAATAAATATAGACATTAGTACTAAAAAGTATAGAGTTTTCTTCAAAAATTTCAACGATCAACTATGAGAGAAGGGTGGTAATTTTAGCTCAATATTATAAAATTGGCTAAAGGCGCCTATCATTATTTCGCACGACGGCGCCGAAAATACTTGGCGCGTCCCTGTAAACAGATACACTGTGTGTTGTCTGTTTGACACTGGCGACCCTGCCGCCCACGGCAGATGTCACTGTCATCAGTCATGTGCAATGGACGCCTTTTCATGTTCAGAAATTAGTCGAACCTATATAGACGACAACTCATCCAGTGGAAGTCAAACCTTTATACATTTCTCTAAAACTGTAATACATTACCTAACTAATTAATCTTCTTTTCGTAATTAGGAAACGAATTCTACTTATAAACTCTTATACCATTATGTTAAATTGATCAAGACAGTTTCGCCAATCCTTTCATTCAATACTCTACAGGGTGTCTCATTAAAAATTGCAAGTTTAAATTGTGACATTTTAGCAATTCTGTATTACGACAATTATTTCTCTTCGAGCTACCGGCCTTAGCAATTTTTTTGTTAAACGTCCTTGGCCAACACGGCATCATTCTCCGACTCTGTGTATACAGGATGTTTCATTTTGAATAAGCTAATTTCAATTGCTTCGACCTTGTAATGAAATATTTTTTTAACTATCGTCTATATCAATTATAAATATTATACTGATAACCAGATTTCACTATCCTCGTAAGTAATGTCATGTTTGTTAACCTTAAGCCGTCTTGTATAAATATTCGATATACATAAATACCCATCAGGAAGCAAACACATATACCTAACAGATACTAGTTATTATATAGTTATAGTTGAACACACGTGTACAAGATTATTTATCTGAAATGCAGATTTCAGATTCTTGCGTTATAAATATTACACGAATTATTAGCAACAACTATTTACAATTACGCTTAAAATCTCGGATTAGAATGTTCCCTTCTTCAAAAAAGAACAAAACTACAAATAAATTAGTCGAATCTATTGATCTATTTTGGCGAGACGCTTCATTAAATTAAAATTATCTTTATAAAGTTCTAGATTACTTTGTGAAATAGAATTTACGTAATAAATATTACAAGTAAGTATCGTTAACTATAACGTTCGATTTTACGGTAACTTTTTTGTACAAATTTGTCAAGCTATCTGCTTTCGCCGACAGTAGCGTGTCTTCAAACTTTCTTAAGGAGATTTAGCTTTAAATCTAAATCTAGTATAATTTCAGGATTAGAAGAAAGTCATCTAAGTTTGGTGTTTTAAACAAATTTCTTAGTATTTTTAAATGTTCGTGACGATGATAGTGCAGAAAAAACGAAATTCAAAAGCCAAAAGTAAGCTGAACATAAAACTTTACCACGTGACTTTAGTACAAATAATAAAATGGCCAGAACATCTCCCGACTAATGATATTTGACAATTTTTGTTTACATAAGCTCGTCATATTGTCAGTTTCTCAAGTTAGCCAGATTTGGCTTTTACTTTTATTCATTATTCGTGTCTTCCTTTTCGGTGACTATTGAAGCTGGGTTTGGGTCTTTTTTTTTGTTGTTCTTCCAGATGTTAATTACTTCTCTGTTTATTTTTATTATCTCTTGAGATCAATTTGTTGTCATTTTTGAATTTACTCTATTTCATTTAGTTGAGTTAGGGTGGGAGCCAATCTTTAGGGAAACGGTGTGAGTGTAGAGGATTTGAACGTATGTGTGAGTTTATTATAAGTGGGTTGGTCGATACGTCTGTCTGTCTATTGTTTTAGTCATGTGTTGTTCCATTGTCTCTAAGCTTGAATCGTTATGAAGTACTGTCATGTCACTGGTACATGTCTTTGTGAGTTAGTTATTATTCGTAACGTCTTATTTTGTATTACTTGTAGTTTTTTGTGTCTCGTTTTGTTTACTGTGCACCATGTTCATGCTCCGTATATTAGGACAGGTCGTATTATTGCCCTGTATATTGTGAATTTTGTCGAGTTATTAAATTTACTACTTCTAGATATTAAAGGATACACTGCCCTCCAGGACATTTTCTTGTCGAAGACAAGGCCCAGATACTTAACCTTGTTGCTCCAATTAATTGGTATATTATTGACTTCAACCCTGGTCTCGGGTTTATATAAGGGGTTATGTTGATCTTATGAAGATTATGCTACTTTTTGTGCAAAAACTCTATTTGGGATTATGTTCACATATTTTTCTTTAACACGAAATAAGAAAATAATTTTTAAAATACCTGTTCGAATAGTAACTGAAGAATGAAAAGTAAAACCAATGTATCCATCAACCAACGTTTAACATTTTTATTTACTCAGTTATCAGAGCTAAAATAACGCGTATCTATAATAAATTGAAAATCAATGTTTATACCTATTATCCAGAAAATATCATATTTGCGATGTATTTAAGACATCCAAGTTAAGAATTTGTATATGTCCATTATGGCTAAAAACATATTCAGGCTGAATCTGTAGGATACACGTCTTCACGATGTTGTGTACTATAAGTTTTAATTGTTATTATCATTAGAACCAAACCAATCTTAAACCTCTTCAGATAATATTGTTTTTAATGATTCACAGACAGAATCAGCACCTACACCGAGCGAAATATCGAGTTGATATAACTCAAATATGAGTTATCCTAGATCGACGCGTGTTGCTAATAGGGGACAGCTCAGACCTCTGAATTACGGCAACCAAATCAAAGAAATTGCATCAAATCACTGTTACAATAGCCCTGAAGATGGTTTATTTTATGCACTGGACCCGACTTAAATTTTTGATAAGCCTTAGCTACCGTAGTTAATCGTAACTGGGTTTGACGAACACATGCGACGTGGGCTGCAGCAATTCATTGTTTAGGCTATCAGAGACCAATATGGGAATTGTGATGCGTTACTACTCGGGCTAGATTAATTCATCACTCGAGCTATCAAAACTTGACCTTTCCGTTGTTCTAGCTTACAATGATTAACTCAACGATTATAGATTTAATCTGTTCTAAAGTTGTAGTATCCTCATTTTCATGCACCTATATGAGGACAACAAACTCTGGACAAAGATTAAAGATCCCGCCGATCAACGATTGCGCGGATAGCAAGTCCAGTTATGTGGTCCATGACGACGCGATGTGCATGAGGTACTAATAATAATGGGATGAAGTTACCGCGCCAAATCGGCACGAGCGCGAATTTGGAACGTTCCGTGACGTTTAAATCGGTGATTTACCCTCGACATGGGTTTCTAGAGCACTCTTTATGACTTATTCCAACTTAAAATAATTTACACATGGTAATGAGTTAAAATAATGCACGTCCGGGTCAAAACGGCACTTTAAACTCAATTAGCAAGTTTTTCCAATCAAAAAACTGAGTTTCAGGTAACTCATAAAATGATTACAAAATAAAGGATTGTGGTCATCCCAAATGTGTTTAAAACGTTGATAAAAATTTCTTTCTGTGTTGAGGCGAACCAAAAGAAGCCGAGTTATTGTAGCGTTTTTAAATAATTTGTGATAATTCTTAGGCTCAGTTTAAACAACATAGAGACATGCGTTAAAGTAGCTCTAATTCTGCAACCCACGACATCGGTAAATCCATTTTTGTCAGTGTATTCACATTCAGGGTACCTCAAAAAACATCCACCAGTGTTAAAATTTGTTGAATGGTTTTTGAAATACCCTGTATGTAATGTTAATGCCATTATGATTTTTCTTAGGTAGTTCTTTTGTAATCTTTAAATACCTACTCGATTATAATGGTAAATATCCGGGGTACCGCCCATGAATATTTGCCACACAAGACCATTGTTGTTAACGGTAAGATTCAGGTAATTTAGTCAATTAAGTGCTTTGTCTCCTAACAGACTCAGAGTAAAAGTAGGCGACATAAATATTGACCCTTAAGTTAGGGGTTGGTGATAAATATTTGTCTTGTTTTTAAGGTTTTGTTTAACTGTACGGTAAAACAAAGTGTTCTCAATTAACGCGTGAGTTAGTGATTAAAGTAAATATTGTGATTAAGTTATAATAATTATTAGTATAATAAGATAAAGGGGGTATTTTTACAAGGTGTTAGTTCCAAGGTTTACACTTATTTAGTATGCCATTTCCTCTTCTTTTACTTAAAAAAGAAAACAAAGATAAATTTTATGTATGAAATTTATTGAATTGAAAATTAACTTTGTAACTTATTTATTTGACACCTTAATACTAATCTGGTAATCCTTAAAACTTGTTCATTGTGATAAGTTGACAGACATTTCGTAATTTGATCCAACACTTTCATATAATGTATACATTATTAATGCGATTTCAAAGATTTACAGGTGCTTATAGTTAATTATAACCATAAGTCCCTAGTGAGTTGTGGCTTTATCTCACTAGTGAGTTATACACAATACACAAAAGTAAATATTGCATATTTTTTTAAGACATTTTTATTATAAAATATAAATACAAAGTAATAAAAGAAGCTGACAGCAACGTAAAGTTAAACTACTAGAAAAAACATACCTATCCATTAATATTTATGTTAAGATTAAATGTCACAGTATTGTCAAAATCTAAATTAATATCAGTACTTTCTTCAGGTATGCTTATAAAGCAGGTTGTAACATTGTTTCTGCTAAGAGCTTAATGATGCCCTCGTTGTATCTTTTTAGCAATTTCAATTTCATTGGATATCGGGTCTTCTATGTAATCCTTAGCAACGGTTGATGACTTATATGAACTATGACGTTGAGGTTAATAATGTCACCTTCGGCATTTGTTGGAAGAGTCGCCGAAGAGCGACGTAAGCTATGTCCAGTATACAACTTTGGTTCTAATAATCCCAAAAATTTCGCAACAGTATCAAGAATTTTTGACAATTTATTGATGCCAATACAGTGGTTTGTGCATTTACCTTCTTGGTAATTAAAAACAAAGTTTTGTGTTGCACATTTGTTGGTCTTAATTCAATATTATTTACTAATTAAATCGACACTGAAATCCTGCGTTTAATACGGTGAAGTTTCTCGATTAACCTGTCTTCGTCTCTGGAATCCTTACAAGCAGGTACTTTGCTTCGTCCTGAATATTGTCTATGCTAAGTTAGTTAACTGTTCGCAATGACAAGCACCGGAAAGTCCCAGTAATAATACCAACATCAATAAAAAAAAATAAAGCTAAGCAATAATAAACAAAAAACTGTATTTTTCATACAATTATTATGTTCTACAATTCCTTTAAATTCCAAACCAAGATATTTACAGGTCAAACAAAAAGGACTAGTAACCTAAACCAAAAATAAAGAGTTCTTACCTTTGATAAAAGAAATTCTTCATTCGCTTCCAAAAAAAATTGTTTGATGCGTTTTCTTTTCAAAGTTTTCGACTTTTTGGGCTTACAATTTTTGGATTTAGACTCAACAAAAGCTATCTGTTTTCCATATTTAGTGACATCTAGATTATTATAGATTTTTAAAGTCGTTCTTATTATGGAATATTTTATTCATAGCGATGATGAAGCTAGTTTTTACTAAGTTTTAGGAAATAATATGCAAGCGGAACTTCTTCACCTCTAATATTCTTATTTTTTCTTCACCCTTCTAATTTGTTATATTCTTTATTTTGATGTTTGCTGAACTTTATGGTAAGAATGTTCAATGCCACTTTGTTGGCTTCTTTTAGAATTTCTGGAGGAATTGGAAAATTTTCCATATAATGGATTTTTGGTGCCATGTAAAAAAATTGGAGCAACAATTTTTCTTCGGGAAACAGTCAACTAAACACCAATTTTTTGAGGGTGCAATGTGAAACCACTCACAGTAATTCATGCATCTTTTAAAATCTACAGCTCGTATTTCTTAAAATACTTGCACGGAAAAAAATGAAAAATAAAAAACGTCAACAATAATGGATCTCTTCATTTCCTACAGGTTGTAACATTTGTTAACAAAAAATACTAAAAATATTTTAAAAATCTCAAGTGCCTGTTGAAATTTTTACTACCTTTGTATTTGCAATTTTGTAGTAAAATTTTAAACTGATGACTTGTAGAATCTAATATACGTTATATCAATATAAATGAGACAAGACTGTACTATTAATCGTTAAATTTTATTGTGTAAAATACATAATGATATGTGAATTTTTTTTTATAATCTCTATGCAACTTTACTCCAAGTATAAAATCTGTAATTTAAAACAATTTGTTGTAGAAACTTGAACAACTGTCAGCTTTTATACCTATCCAAATATTAAAATCTCCAGCAATTTGCAGTATATATTACACTGGCTTAAAATGTGTAATTTAAAACAATTTGTTCCAGAAACTTAAACAATTAATTTTCAAGATTAATACCTATCGATATATGAAATTGTTTAATATTTTGTAGTATTTACTACAGTAGTTTAAAATATTGAATTTAAAACAATTTTTTGGAGAACCTTCAACAATTTGCAGTATTCACCACACACCACACTACTTTAAAATGTGTAATTCAAAACAATTTGTTGCAGAGACAATTTTTAAGATTAATACATATCGAAATATAAAAATCTTCAACAATTTGTCCTATTTACTACCCTATAATAAACCAGCATACGGTATGAAGTACTTTAGATTACTAGAGACTGCTGGAAGATGGCGCTGCATATATTGTACTGCCTTCGCAGAACAATATCCCAGCTTTAAGCTGTTTCGATTTTCCAACGGTCGATATTCGGTATGCGCTTGCGCACTCATAATTGTGGCTTGTGCTGACGAGAACCAAAGAGATCGAAACCGGCCTACCATTAGAAACAGAGATTCTAAGATTCATTCTATCCCTTCCGTTGGTTTCTGTAAGACATTTTCTGCAAATTGTGAAATGTTTAACAAAACATTTCAATACTTGTGAAATGTTCACCAAGACATCAAAACTTTTCCTGTAATAGTAGGTATATTCATATTGAAATATATCCAACAAAATTTTCTGAAACTTGTACCTATATTATCTTTTCCTTAATACATGTATACATTATTTACAAACTCGTATCGTATGGATGACATATATTTCTTACAATATTTTGAAATTCAACCACAATTTGTATACTTTTTTGTACCACTTGTGTCAGATAGTTGCACAATTAGTTATAAATATAGAAACAATATGATATAGAAATTCACAACAAATTGTTCTTGTCCCTAACAACAATTTGTAGCGAATTTGTCTACAATTGTTGTAAAAATCACAATATATTTTTTCCGTGCGCACTTTATAAGGAAACAAATTTAACTGTTTTCTTAGAGTAGTCCTGCATATTCCATAAGATCTTTCCACTTCTTGAGACAGGCATCTTACATATTTTATTGGCGTATTTCGCATTATTTCACGAACAAGTTCTTCTATTCTTATTCTTACAGATGATCTTCCAGCTCCTTTTTTACATTGTGTAGAACCTGTTTCCCTAAATAGAGCCGGTTTTTCTCAGGCAATGATAAAAATTCCAGCAGTAAAAGCGACGTTAGGAAAATTTTCGCGAAAATCGTCCATGCACACACACTGATTGTATTGCCACTCACAATTTACTCTAACCACGAATTTTTTGTGCTTCCATAAAACTCATTGCGTAAATTATTCAATAAATTGAATTAATTAGCGATGAATCAAATTACTTACATATACCAACTGTTAAAGATGACGGAATACCTGAATGATTGTTAATGCTTCTATATACTGACACCCAACAGGTATTAAATTCTACCGCTAAGCAGTACGGCATTAAATGCAACGCACACTTTGATGATAATAATGTTTGTTCGCATTAAAAGCATTTTGAAAGCTTTTTTTAATCTGCCAAAATCTTTTGCACGTCACGTCAAGTCTAATACATTAATCCCCAAAATGTCTCTACACCTAAAGTTTGGCCTAAAATTAAAATAACAACATCTTGTAACCATAAGTACACTGAAATAAAGGGACCTTTTCATTTCTAAAGTTATACCGCCTTAAGGGTGGACGGTAACATAAAAGTAAAATTGTGGTAAGACTATTTTTTAGTGTATTGACCCGAAAGTGATACAATTAACTACTGATAAAAGTCGGTGAATGTGTGTCATTCTGCCTTTTTAAAAGCATTAAGGTACGGACAGACATGCTCATTAATAGCACGAAAGCATGCCACTATTGAGCAATTGCTACTTAGTAGCATGTGTGTACGACTGTGTACGTACTTTGCTAGAAATAGGCATGCTTATTTCGAGTATGCTCAAAAATCAACAGTCGTTTGATTTTCGAGCATGCTACCTGTGGCGCGGGTGGAAGGGGGCGTGCTCTAGGCGCATCTGAACAGGTTTGCTTAGTAGCATGCTATACTGCAGTATAAATTTTTGAGTTCTGTGCTGCAGTATCAATAAATCTCTGTCCGCGAGAGTTGTGCGTCCAAAAAAGAAATATGGCTTGTTGGCGAGATAAAAAAAACATTGCTTTTCGTGACTCACTTACTCACTATCGAAGTCAGGAATGTCCGTGGAACACAGGATCACCTCTCTATAAAAATGACATAGCACGAAATAATGCTCATGAAGCATTATTAAATAATATGAACGACCCAAGTTTACTCAACTAATATTAAAAATGGGCAGTGTACCATTCGGAAGTAAAAAAAATCAACAGTTCGAACCACTCTTTTGATATATTACATTTGTATTTTCTTACAAAACTTCCATTTTGGACGAGAGCCTGCATTTAAATAGCACGTCTGTCCAATTGTTTTCTCTCAGCACGCTTATTTAGGAGCATGCTACAAACAAATATGCTTATTGCTAGCAAATGTGAACGGCTGAAGAGCATGCTAGTTTTAAGCATGCTTACAAGCATGCTTCTTTATGAGCATGTGTGTCTGTACCTTTAAGGTACGGACAGACATGCTTATTAGCACGAAAGCATGCCGTTATTGAGCTATTGCTACTTAGTAGCACGTGTGTACGTACTTTGCTAGAAAGAAGCATGCTTATTTCGAGTATGCTCAATAATCAACAGCCGTTTGATTTTCGAGCATGCTACCTGTGGCGCGGATGGAGGGGGCGTGCTCTGAGTGCATCTGAACAGGTTTGCTTATTAGCATGCTAGACTGCAATCAAGAAATATGGCTCGTTGGGGAGATGAAAAAAACATTGCTTTTCGTGACTCACTATCGAAGTCGGGAATTTTTGTGAAACACAGGATTACCTCTCTACAAAAATAACATAGCACGGAATAATGCTTATAAATATTTATTAAATGATATGAACGACCCAAGTTTAACAATAAAAATAATAAAAACTAAAATTAAAAATCTTAGGTCAGTGCATCATTCGAAAGTAAAAAAAATCAACAGTTCGAGGCAGTCTGGAGCTGGTGCAAAAGACGTTTATAAACCACCCATGTTATGGTTTACAGAAATAGCATCATTTATAAGGGACACTGATGACTACCGTGAAAAATATCTTCAAAATCGACACATCGTTGGGTAATATACATATCGGACGTTTTTCGAAGCCAATTGTGTAAAGAACAAGCAGCCAATGTAATAATATCAACTTTGTCACATGTCATATCTATTGTGTTCAGAAAAAACTCGAAATCTTGTTACTAAAGTCCCAAAGGCAATGAACGATTCGTCTGGCTCTAGATAAACGATAGTTAAATATTTTTTCTATATGAGTTGGTGTTGTTCCGTATGGCTTCATGATATAAGATTTTAGAGGAAAATCAGCGTCTCCCACAATAACTGATTTATATAGTTGTTGACATGTTCGTCTCGCATCTCTGCCAACAATCGATTACTTGCTCCGAGGGTTTCTCTTCTATTTATACAATTATGGACCCAAACCGTCCTCTTTTTTTTCTTTTTTTTTTCAGCCAGAGTGCTCTTAAACTATTGTATTGCAAGCGATAACACTATTTTATTTAGTTCTGTACGGATAGAACTGATACTATTATGTATACTATTATATATTTGTAACTGTAGAACCACTCTTTTGATATATAACACTTGTATTTTCTTGCAAAGCGTCCATTTTGAACGAAAGACTGCGTTTAAGTAGCACGTCTGCCCTATTGTTTGCTTTCAGCACGCTTATTTCGGAGTGTGCTACAAAGAACATGCTTGTTGCTAGCAAATGTGAACAGCTAAAGAGCATGCTAGTTTTAAGCATGCTTAGAAGCATGTTTTTTTTATGAGCATGTCTGTCCGTACCTTTATGCAGGGGTAACTTGACTGCATTATTATCGTGCGGGCAAAAATTATTTTCATCCTAACAATTTACTAAACATTGCATTTTCTCGTAGTAGTGCATTATTTTTATTTTAATAATTTAAAAGACCCTTACAATTTTTTCTATCTTTATATACCACAACGTTTAAAGAATATAATTTTTCGATTAAAATAATAGGTATACACAATCTAGTGTACCCCATTTACGGTATTTTTAAATTAATATGATACTCTCTAAATAAGGGCATATCTTCTGATACCTCACTCGTATAATAAACATGCTTGTTTATTGTTTATTATTTAGCTGAGTATATAAGGTTTAACGTATTTTGGGTATAACGTGTCCAGAAACGATATTTACGTCTTTATTTTTGGTTTTACGGAAAGATATACTCTTTATATAGTTGAAAAAATAGTCCATACTTTCAGTGGAGTCAATGTAATGTAAATGAAACAATGCAGTCTTCCTCCACAGTTTAATGATTATTAAAGTAAATAAAAAGCTCTCTACATGTTTCGAGTGCTAAGCACTCATCATCAGGGGGTACTCACATCGAGTTTTGAGGAAATATAATGTAAGTTGTCTCAAATTATTGAGTACCTGGTGTACGAACTGGTCATATTATCATATTAATTGTACTGAAATTCAGATATAAATGAAGTTTTGATTCTAAATGTGAAATTAGATATTACCAACTAAAATAATATTGTTAATCTTTATATTAAATAAAACTTTATAAAAATATAAAAAACCCTCATAATTAAAATAAAAAAGAAAACATTTCTTCTTCAAATGTTTTAACTTAATTTATTATCTTATCGACATTGTTTCTTCAATAATCTAAATTTCGCATTTATAATCAAAACTTCATTTATATCTAAATCATCCTGTGAGTTGTACTCATTAATTTGGGACAATTTACATTACATTTCCACTAAACTCGGTATTAGTATCCCCTAATGATGAGTGCTTAAGCACTCGAAACATGTCGCGAGATAATTTACATTAATCATTAAATTGTGGAGGAAGACTGCATTGTTTCATTTACTTTATATAGTTGCTTGTCTAATAAATAATAATAGGTATTTAAAACTTATGAACCAACTCATTTCCATGGGTTGATTTTCTACATTTGTCTGGAGAAATTTAGTTATAAAAAAAGATTCAGCCATAAAGGCTAGTTAGCAATGTATGACTTTTTAAAATATACAGGGTGGCAAAAAAGTTGCGCATAATGCCTCTAACTTTTCAATTACCTCGTATAGGAGAAAGTGACCTTTATATAAGTTGTTCACATTTCTGCTTGCATGAACTTTTTCTGTCATTTTTGGTTTGGTTGCCGTAAAAACTAACTTACTTTTATTAAATGGAAATATGATTGCATATTTGGATTCTACTGGGAAAACTCTGAATTTTTAGAATTTCATATTTTTATCTGCAAGCGTTTCCGAGATAATAACACCTCAAAAATGAAAAACTTCCTAATTATAATTATTCCTACCTAATACCCACCAGTTGAGTCAAGGTGTTTTCATGACAGCGACCTAGGAGGTGTCAGTTTTGAGTTCCTGTTTAATTTTCGGTTGTCTGATTTCTAACTTGTTTACACTATGGTTCGTCTGGATGAGAAACAACGAGTTGAAATTTTAATAATGAGCGGTTACGGAAATATGAAAAGGTCGCAAGATCAGATTTGTCACCTTTTCAATGAATTATATCCAAATAGGCCTCCAATAAATCAGTCAACGATGTGTCGAGTGGTAAAGAAAATTCGAGAAAGAGGCAGTGTTAGGGAAGCCGCTCTTAATACAAGAAAATCAAACACAATCATCCAGGCCAATGGCAATGGATTTTAATGTGTATATTAAATATAGTTGGCGCACGAGTTACGATTTTGAAAGAAGAGCTGAATCATTTTCTCGGATGAAGGTACTTTCCATTTAAATGGCATTGTTAATAGACACAATTATCGTTATTGGAACAGGTATGATAAAGCACCTGCGCATTATGCGGCAAATGAGACAATACATAAGCGAACAATTTCCAGGACATTGGATAGGCAGAACAGGTGCTATTGACTGGCCAGCGCGATCCCCGGACTTAACGCCGCTCGACTTCTTTTTGTGGGGACACTTAAAGAACAAAGTCTAAGTTAACCGTCCAAATGGCTTAGAATCTTTAAAAGTCAGAATTAGAGCTGAAATTCGGGCCATTCCAGAGGACTTCCTTTTAGACGTTGTAGACGGATTTTGAACACCCGACACACTGAAAAGGTCTCACTTGTTTATTATTCCGATGTTAAGTTGTTCAATTTTCTATGCTATTTATTTTATTATTATAAAGTTTGTTATAACCTTAAGTAAATACAAGTTTAAAATACAAAAAATTCAGAGTTTTCCCAGTAGAATCCAAATATGCAATCATATGCAGGGTGTTCTATTTAAAAAAAGTAAGTTAGTCTCTATGGCTACCAAACCAGAAATGGCAGGAAAAATTCATGCAGGTAGAAATGTGGGGAATAATTTGCTGAACAACTGTCATAAAGGTCACTTTCTCGTATACGAGGTAATTTAAAAGTTACAGGCATTATGCACGACTTTTTTGCCACTCTGTATAAGGCATCTCTAAATGGTGTGTAGAAAATGCTAGCATAAATTCTTAAGCCTAAAATATGACATATAGGATCATGTTTGTGCTTTAGGTGAGACGTACGTCTATTGCTTCTATTTTTCTCAGTACACTCACTGCGCGTCATATAAAACTGGTACACTTTGATTTTATCAATAATAATAATAATAATAATAATAATAATAATCTTTATTTAAAACAGCATAAATTACAATTTACAATACATATAAAGTAAAGAAGTTACTGTTCTAAACGGGCGAAGTTCATCCCTTACCGCTAGGGGTAGAGGTTGGTTTTACACTTAACCGTAAATAACCTAAACAGCACTTACTTATTTAAATGCTCAAAACGAATTAAGAAGAAAGAGGGAAAAAAAATCCAAAATGCAATCCAATATGAAAAATGGTAAGTAGTTTGATACAAAAAACAAATTAAATCTATAATAGGTACCTACACCTAAAAAACTTATTTAAACGGGGATATATAAATAATAAAAGAATAGTAAAGGGAAACACCAAAAGTACATAGTAATAATAATCCATACCAATCAAAACCAAAAGGAAAACTATTCTGCAAGCAATACACTTTTCAAAGTCTTTTTAAATATAAATGGGGATAAGCCTTTTTTACCATTCGGGATATCATTATAAATTGCCGGAACGTTATAGGTAAATGATCTTTCGAAATATGTTGTTTTATGCAGAGGAGGTGTAAGGAGACCCCTAAATCGCAAATTCAATGTATGCACATCAGATCTAAATGACAGCTTTTTATGCAGATATGATGGTATTTTTGATATAATAATTTTGTGATAAAAAGTTGCACAATGAACATATCTAGTTTTTTTCATTGAAAGCCATCCGGCGTCTTTTAATTTATGGGTTATGTGTTCATATTTCCCAATGCCATACATGAATCTTAAGCAGTAGTTTTGAATTTTTTGTATTCTTTGGGAATCCAGAGCCGTAAGACATGGACCATAAACTGTGCTACAAAAGTTGAAGTTTGATAAAATCAGAGATTCACATAATTTTTTTTTAAGTTTCATATTGAGTAATTTTCTGGAACTATATAATAATTTAAGCTTACAAATAGATTTTTTAATACATTCCGAAATGTGCCTTGTAAATCTCAAGGATGAGTCCATCCAAACTCCTAAATTCCTCGCTACAGTCACAAAGGACACAGGTATATTATTTATAGAAATCCCAACCCGGTCAGCATATCGAACCCTGTCGATAGGTCCTCCAAATAGTATAGCGTTACACTTATTAGGATTTAAAGATAAACAGTGTTCCATGGAAATATTGTACATTATTTCTAGGTCTCTATTTAGAACCTGGCAACCATAGTCAATATTTGTCGGCGAGAAAGAAAAAAGCAGCTGAGTGTCATCAGCATACATTTGAGCAAAAGAACCGGTTAAAAACTTTGAAAAAAAGGCGGTGTATATGGTAAATAAAACTGGTCCCAAAATAGAACCTTGCGGGACACCACATTGAAGCATTAAAGGTTTAGAAATTTTTTCATTAAGTACAACATGTTGTATTCTATTTTTTAAATAATTATTAAAAAAAGCAACTGCACTGTCGTCAAGCCAATGTAAGTAAGTCAATGTAAATCGGGTTTTATAATATTCGCTATCAATCATGCTTTGCATAAGAATGACACCTAATACACCTGTCACTATGACAAATAATAGGATATTATGTCAAAAATTTCCATTTGACGTTATAGCGATGCCAAGGCAGTTGAGTAATTTCGAAAAGTTGCAAATAATTTCCAAAATAGAGGCTGGTTGGTCTGTAAGAATACTGGCCGAAGAATATAATAGAAGCGAAACTACTATCCAGAATTTAAAACAAAGATGGGATAATGAACAAATTGTTGAAAGAAGAAGAGGGACAGGAAGATCGTGTATAATTAACGAACAGCAAGATGCAAATTTAGTTATTTTTGTAAGAGACCATCCTTTTGATTGTGCAAGAAAAGCTAAAGTTGAAACAAATTTCCCCGCTTCTGTCACAACTGCGTTAAGAAGGATTCGAAAAACGGAATTAAAAAATTGTGCAGCGGCAAAAAAATATAAACTTTCCCAAGAAAAAAAACAAGGTAGAATTATTTTTGCTCTTAATTACCTGTTAAATGATGTAGTAAATTTTTGGGGGAGAGTTATATTCTCTGACGAGAAAGTGTTTCAATCGTATCGTGATGGTCATATTCGAGTATATAGACCGCCTCGGTCCAGATACGAAGAAAAGTATATTTCTCCAAGCGATAAATCGGGAAGATTTTCAGTGAACGTTTGGGCTTGGATGTACAGAGGGGGATTAGGAGTATGTTGGGACATTGACGGAAGATTGAATGCGAGGAAATATATAGATATTTTAGATAATGTAATGTTGCCTTCAGTCAGGGAGGTTTTTCCGAACAACAATTTTATTTTTCAATGAGATAATTGTTCAGTTCACACTGCTAACTGTGTAAGAAATTATTTTGATGAACACAATATTCAAGTTCTTCCTTGGCAATCAAAGAGTCCGGATCTTAATCCTATAGAAAATATTTGGGGAATTATGGTAAAAAAAATTCGAAAAGTAAATATCGTTCCGCAAAATAGGCAACAGCTGTGGACTCTTATTGAGGATGTTTGGGAAAACCTGTCCGATGATCCAAATTTATAAATTTAATAAATTCTGTGCCAATAAGGTTACAAAAAGTGTTAGATAATAATGGAGCTATGACTAGTTATTAACTTAAAATAATGTATAATTTTACTTAGCAGATGAATTTTTTTAAAATTAAACCGATTTAATTATCTTTTCTATAGTGAAGTTTATTTATTTACTCAGAAGGTTAAAGGAATTTTCGAATAGCTAACAGTACTGTTTCTTAAAGCCATAACCAACAAAATTCATTGTTATACAAACGTCATAAACGACCAATTTACAAAGCTTAAAAAAGCTAACTTTTAGCCTACAACAGTTGTACCAGATTTATATGATGCGCAGTGTACCATGTTTGGCTTGGAAATAATTCTTGTTTAATTGATTATCATTGAATATTTGGAATATGTCTAATCATTAGGGTTGAGGCTAAGAAAAATCCTTTTTTACAATGCCTTTTAGATGCAAACGTAGAACTTTTCATAAAAAATAACTTTTTTGTGAAACTAAAAATAGAGAAACAAACCATGCTTAGTATAGTATAAACATCATTTCCGGGCACGATAAGACATCTAATCCTTAATTTTATATCTAGATAAAGACAGGACACCACCCTTAAGGCAATAAAGTCAAAACTCCTTCAGATTTACGAAAGTGAATGCTTTTGCCTAAAATCACAAGATAGGAAGTCGAAACACTGAAAGCTCAGTTAATATTATAAATACACTCCAAGATCAGAAGCACTTAAGAACTCGTTGGGTGCAGTTAGGACTATTTAAATTAGTTGCAAGTTGGCGGCATATTTTTAAGTTACACACTGAAGTGGATTAGAGGTTACCGGCATATTAAAAAGTACACACTTTTTTTTAGTTTCAGTTTTGAGTAACTTTAATATAGTTTCTCTATTAAGTTTTTGTGACCAGTGCTTTTTAAACAATAAACTGACATTATGTTGTGGATACTTTTGCAAGTATATTGGTTGGTTTCAATTTTGGATTTAAGGTGCACCGCTTTTAATGGTAAGTAACTTTTTACGTTACATCACAAATATATTACTTTTGCCCATATTTCAGAGTAAAACATGCAGTGACATTTACAATTAAAACTTTTCCTTCCCAGGTATAAATAGTATATTAATTTAAACACTCTTGTTTTTAATCCTAGTAGGTATAATATTGCCAATTAATTTTATTCTTATTTTAATACAATACAATACCCATGTTACCGTGACAACAGCGCTAAGTAAGCTTTGTAATAAAATTGTTGTTACATCCAACCCATATTGAGAACCCATTATATGTGTTAGTTGTGGCAATACAAACGTAATTCCCATTACGCCAAACTACCTGTTAAATATTAGAAGTTTGGCAATTTATTGAAATGCATTTTTCATAATTTCAATATTTTTACAGGCACAGGTAGTTTTAGTTCAGGTTAGAAATGGTGCATTTACAGTCAACGTAATACAATTATTATAGCTAGATGCAATCGGGTTCCCTCTACGACCAAACCGTGCATTCAAAATTTAAATAAAAAAAACGATTGTTAATTTAGTAGAAAATTACTAAATTAAATTTAATTTTTTTTTGGTCATCCTCCTGCGAATTATGACTTTGAAACAATCGTGTTTTTAGTCAAGTAAGGTGTGTCATTTTAATATTTTATTATAGTCAATATTAATATTTGAAAAGTATTTTAAATTAATTAATTCATTTTATTTTTTGCTTAAGTATTTCATTAATATGTTCATTGATTCACAGTTTGAATATACAGGGTATCCTTGAAATGACTGTACAACGCTTAACCACAAATTTCTTAACCAAAAATAAGTCGATCTAGGCAAACTTACCTATATGCACTGTTGCTTCGTATTGCCGCTACAGGGCGCTAAAGTTCTCAAATTAATATCGTGTCTTCGAAATAATTTCTAAACGCCTTTATCGATTTTCACTAATTTTGGGACTAAAGATTACTAATATTATTGGCATGTTTTGACGTGAACATGATCTTTTTTTAATGCCTGAAATTTAAAAATGGTGCGTGATTCTTAAATAAAAGTTTGTATTTTTGTTACTCCCTGTACAAATGACTTCAATTGTTTCTCTGACACTAGCTGATTTCATTTTAAAACTTTATTGCCTCTTGTAAAATTTTCGCCAGACATACAGTTTCTCTTCCAAAAAATTGTTTACGATACCTTGTAATTCATCATTGTTGCTTTTTCGGAACGCAAAAACATGAAAAAAGTCTTAATTCTATAATAACTACAAACTAGTTTAATTCTTATAACAAATGTTCACCGTGTTCCTCAATAAACAAATTAATTCTTTTCAAAAAATTAAACTGTAGTTTTTGCATCGTGTCGTGCTTGTTTTTTAAATAATCTGCAGCATTAATAATTCTTTGCAATAACTCAGCTTCCGTAGCGATGGGTGATACACTTTTGATTTAAGAGCGCCCCACAGGAAAAAATCTAAAGGCGTTAAATCGGGAGATCTTGCTGGCCAATTAACGGGTGCATCGCTGCCTCTTCCGATCCATCTATTAGGATATGTTTCATTTAAAAATCTTCGAACATTGATACTAAAGTAAAGCGCCGCATAAACCACATTTCGGTACGAAGTTGTAATGAAAGATCATTCAGTAAATCAGGTGAAGTGTTTCGCAAGAAGAGTAGATAGTTATTCCTATTTAACCGATTTAGCATTACAACTGGTCCAATAATAAAATTGTCAATCATACCTGCCCAAACATTAATTTTAAATTTATGCTGGAAATAAATGTTTCTCCTTGGAGGAATGAGGATTTTGATCGCTATACACATGATCGTTATGTACATTTCTAATTCCCGATTTCGTGAAGGCAGCATCGTCCGCAAATAAAATTTTCGTATGAAAGTTTGCATTTGGTATTATCATTGTTTCGATGAGTTTCAGGATCCATTGGCAAAAGATTTTGCACCCGTTGCACATGATACGGATGAAGTAACTGCTCTCATATAATGTTATTAATGGTATTTTTGGAAACCGCCAAATCGAACCTCAAGCATATACAGCTTAATTTGGGATCATCTTTAATTCTATTTAAAACTACCTTTTCAAGTTTCGGAGTCCTAATTGTACGTTGGCGTCCTCGATTAACATTTTTTCCATTAAAACTATCCATTTCCCTAAGTTGCCTCTCAATACTCGGGAGAGTTTGATTGTTCGGAATCCTGCGGTCTGGATATTTGTCACGATAGACTCTGACACTCATACGTCCATTTCTCTCACATAATCCATATACTAGAAGCATGTCAACCTTCTCAGCGATAGAATAATGTTCCGTTTTCAAGGACCAATACTTATGCAATTTACAGTAAACTTGACTGTGGTCAACACCAGCCATAAATAAACACTGTCGATATGTCAGATTTATTTTACTGTTGCCTAGTAAATAAACAACAACAATTTTTGTTTAGAATAGCAGCGATGATGAACTATCGTAAATAATTTTTTCTAATTTGGTTTCATAAAATAGCTATTTATACAACAAGTTTCGAAATAAGGGTCTTTTAGGCACGCGACGTGAAAATTATCCTACGAGGCGAAGCCGAGTTGGACAACACGTCAGAGTGACTAAAAGACGTTGTTTTATAACGAATGGCATACAATATTTTTTCTACGGGCGTTTCATAATAAAAAACTTAATTTATTTTACCAAGCATTTTATTACCTGTGTTTCATTCACACCTTTCATGTCAAAAAAATTGACACTTGAAGACCTTGGGGGAACAAAGGGATATGCCACCAAAAATTACTTTTGAGATATTTCACTTTTAAATATTTAATGAAATCCTGAAATCATATTTATAAAGTAACAGGTAAATGAAATCAGAAAAAATATTAAAAGTGACGTTTATTATTAAAAAATAACAGAAAATGTGACAAAATATTGTAAATGTTAAAGATTTTGACATATTTATAGGCTTATCCCCTTTTTGCCTAAAATTAAACACTATTTATTTCTTAACAATCACAATAAACATACAAAAGATTAAGTTACCTATTGTGATTCTGACAAAAACTAATAACACTGGGGACTGGGGTGATAAAAATATGTAATTTAAAGTTATGAATAATAAAAAAAAAGAAAAATAATTAACACCTAAGGTAGGTAGGTACCTAAAAATAAACACTTTTTCCTTAAAGCTATAGACTCTAAACTAAGGAGATAACAATTTTAAATTACTTCTTAATAAAGCTAAAAAATTAATAAACGAAAACAAGTCGAACAACAAAAAATACCTTATTCTAAAAATTATTACATAACATTATCCTTTTATTTATGCAGGCATATAAATAAATATTCTGCCTGTTGTAATCGCCTAAGTCCCAGAACGATTTAAAAATATTGTTTTGTTTTCCATCTAGAAGTTCTCGACATTTATTTTTGCATGTGCATGGTGGACCTACTTCTCTTGCCTTAACTTCATTTCCTTTCTTGTTTATATAAGAGTGCCCTAAGTTCCTTTTTATTTTGTTTTTTATTTTCTTTCTTCTCTTTAAATTCGGTGTCTTCCATCTGGATGGTGGTAATTTTTCGGGAGTTTCCAATGTGCCCCGTGATGTTGAAGGCACCGATAGTGACTCTGAGTTTAACTCTGTTATCTGTAGAGCATCAGAAAAGTCATCGCTTGGTTGTGAAGTTGACGTGTAACAATTATTATTATTTTCCTGCAAAAAAAAGAAATAGTATAATTCTATGCAGTAAGAGGACAAGCCACATGTAGTAAGTAAAGGCAAAAAAGGGATAAGCCATATTTATTTATTTTGCCTTTTACTGCATTTAAAGGGAAAACTTTTTTGGATAGTTACGTGGTGGTTTGAAATCTACATGTTGCTACGCAATACAAAATTGCGAAGAGCGTTTTTTTAAAATGATATAATGGCTAAAAGTTGTTTGCGAAATAAGCCACAATCTTTTTGGCAAAAACGGGATAAGCCACATATTTATTTATTACCTGATCTGTCGAATAAGCTGACGAATCACCGCTCATCTCTTTGTCAGCATAGTCTTTGTCTTTTACACTGTCGTCCGAGTCAAAATCACTATCACTTTCACTGTCATTACTATCAGAAAAATAATATTGCCTTTTAACTGCTCGTTTCACCGGTTCAGCCATCTTGAAATTTAGGTGGCTTCTCCCTTTGTTGCCTATAAAAACTAAAGATATAATGTTCAGAGAATAAGAACATTTGGCGATAGTGCTGCCATCTATTGTCTAATAGCTGCACAAATTTTTTTACAAGCAGATATGTGTAAGGTAGTTTGAAGAATGAATTTAAACATATTTCTTACTTGTTGTGGCATATCCCCTTGTTCCCCCGAGGTCTTCACTTGTCAAAAAAAAATTCAAAAGAATTTTTTTGTCAAAAACTGCGGCAAATATTAAGTAAAGAGAAATATCTCAACGTACTGTTTTAGGTTACCCAAGCATTAATTTTAATAATATAAGTAACTGTACTTTTAATATTTATAATAAATAGGTAAAATTATAGTCTGTGTTTAGTTTTTAATTGTAAATAATTTCTTTCACTTAAAAGTTTTTAAGCACGCTGTGCCTAAAAGGAGGTTATTTAAAAATCAAAAGGACAATCAAAAAAGGGTTATTAGAAAACGTCAGTAGAAAAAGTTCATACGAAACTGAAAACGATATCGAAACAGCTTTTTTTTACTGACGCTTTATAATAACCCCTTTTTGATTGTCGTTTTGATTTTTAAATAACCTCCTTTTAGGCACATCGTGCTTAAAAGTTTTTAAGTACGCTGTGCCGTAAAGTAATTATTTACAAAATAAAACTAAACACAGACTATAATTTTACCAAAGACATTTAGTTCTAATGTCTTTGAATTTTACCTATTTATTATAAATATTAAAAGTACAGTTACTTAAGTATATTATTAAAAAAATTGCTTGGGTAAACTAAAACAGTACGTTGAGATATTTCTCTTTGTTAAATAGATGAGGAATTTGAACTAGAAATAGAAAATGAATCTGTCTGCAACAGCAATATCAATAATTAAACCCATAATTTTTTTTGACAAGTGTCAATTTTTTTGACATGAAAGGTGTAAATGAAACACAGGTAATAAAATGTTTGGTAAAATAAATTAAGTTTTTTATTATAAAACGCCCGTAGAAAAAATATTGTATACCATTCGTCACGAAACAATGTCCAACTCGACTTCGCCTCGTAGGACAATTTTCACGTGCCTAAAAGACCCTTATTTCGTTACCTGTTGTATAATAGCTATTTATGCCATCAGTTACGAAATGCCTAATTTTGCGTAACGCGTGAGATTTTTGCGGAACGAACGAAGTGAGTTTCGCAAAAACTCACAAGTTACACAAAATTTCATTTCGTAACGTATTGCATACAAGATTTTTTCTAATTTTGAAGAATATAATTGATAAAAATTTGGAAAACATAAATTTAGTTTTTCTAATTTTGACATATAACTGATGGCATAAATAGCTATTGTTGCTGTTACTTCATGTTAGTTGTCAGTTTGACATTTTGTAAAAAAGTCTAGACGGAAGGTTTTTATCGAGATTGATATATTTTTAGTTTTATTTTTAAAAAATGAGTCATTCAAGTTCTGAAGAGCTACCAAGCGATATTGAAGAGGCAGCAGGTAATGCTCTATTATCAGTAATTCCCAAAAAGTCAAAGGCAGTTTATGATTTGGCATACGAAAAATTTGTTACGTGGTGTGATGAGAAGAAAATTAAACATGTTAATGAGAAAGTTTTACTTGCATATTTTGAGGGTAAGAAAGATCTAAAAGTTTCCACATTATGGACACTTTACTCAATGTTAAGGTCTGAACTAAATCTGAAAAGGAATATTGATATTAAAAAATATACAAATTTGGTAGCATATATTAAAAGGCAAGCGGACGGGTACAGTGCTAAAAAGTCAAAAGTTTTTATTAAAAAAGATTTTGCCAAATTTTTATTGGAAGCTGATGACAAAAAATACTTAATGGCTAAGGTTGCAATGATAATTGGAATGGCAGGAGCATGCAGAAAAGCAGAATTAACATTTCTTCCAGTTGAAAATGTTATAGACGAAGGAAGCCATTTTCGTGTTGATATCCCACCTTCAAAAACAAAAGTTATACGGCAGTGTGCAATTACCACTGGAGACATTGAAAATACGAATCTTGTTGAAATATTAAGAAAATATATTAAGTTGCGTCCCCAGATTCTTAAACACAACAGATTTTTTGTAAAATATGCGAATGGAAAATGTACCAGAAATCCTGTGGGAATTAACACATTTAGCAGTCTGCCAAAAGTTATTGCACAATTTCTTGGTCTTTCAAATCCTGTTCTATATACTGGCCACTGCTTCAGAAGAAGCTCTGCCACTTTCCTAGCAGACAGTGGCGCTGATCTTTTAAAATTAAAGAGGCACGGAGGTTGGAAATCTAGCTCTGTTGCGGAGGGATATGTTGAAAATTCCATGAATAATAAAAAACTTATAGCGCAAGAAATATTTGGTGAAACATCTAATGCAATGTGCGTCGCTTCCCAAATAACAGCAAGTTCGAGCAATGAAAAAAATATGTCGTCGGGAATTAATTTGAATAATTGCAATAATTGTGTGATCAATATTTATAATAATTAATTAATTTATAATTTATGTTTTTAACTTGTAATATAACAGTTTAATAAATAGAATAATTCTTTTTGTCACTAATTTTGAAATACATTTTTCGTCACCAATTGCATAAAATTTTACTTTATGCAACTAGTTACAAAAAGTAAGACATTTCATAATGTCAATCAGTTTTAAAAAGTGTCACTTTATATGTCAAAATTAGAAAAATAACTATTTTATGAAACAGTTTTCTTTATTTTTCTAAGGTTGTTAATGATGTTTACAAATATTTTACTTTGCTGCCGTGTATGTTTGGTTGCATTAATTCAATGAAATGGAGATGAGTTAATAAAATAATAAATAATCTTACAAATTTACTATATTATAAAACATAGAACTATAAAATTGATAAAGGCGTTTAGAAATTATTCCGAAAAAACTATATTAATTTGAGGACTTTAGCGCGCTGTAGCGGACAAACGAAGCAACATTGCATATCTATAGGTAAGTTTACCTAGATCGCCTTATTTTTGGTTAAGGAATTCGTGGTTAAGTGTTGTACAGTCATTTCAAGGACACCCTTATTATTAGTCGAGTATATCAAGGCGTACCTATTCATTAGACATTCCTATCCTGAATCCAAATTATTATCATTTTAATATTAAACTAAGCATTATAATTAATTAACTATAAATTTATTTAACATAATTTGATAAAGTTTCTTATTTTCGTTCGAAACTTATATGGATTTCAATCTACGAGTTTTGTTTTAGGCTCTATTTATGCCCATTTTTATTGTTTTTATTTTGTGAAAAATATTGGATAAATAATAAATCCTAGCCTACCAGAAATATATCACTTTACCTCAACAAACCCGAAATAATCAAAACATTTGATAAAATCGAAATTTTTTTTATTCCGTAAAGCCAATAAAAGTTAATCATTAAGTAGTATAAAATAATTGTATAGAAAAACAAATGCCATGAAGCCATTTATTATTACTGATGGAAATATTAAATCTGTAGTTGCTAAATAGCTCAATTACCTAACCATTTGTTAAGCTGTTCCTTGCGTACTAATTCGGTATGCAGGGTTGAATAATAGCGGCCAAGAATATTTTAGATGAAAGTATTCCATAGTTTTATCTAAAACAATTTTTTTTTTCATTTTTAATAGTAATTTTTAGCTGAACGCAATCCTAATTAGGGACACCCGGTATACTAAAAACTGGCAAACACGTTAAAAAAATATTAAGTAACATCGCTCTAAAGTGTAAGATGACAAAACATAGTGTTATATTTTTACATGACTAACTTTCTTTTACACCCTGCACGAAATCAACACAGTAACAAGTCAAGAATGAATCGCTATAGTGTTTCATTATTATGAAAAATTAGACTTTTTTTAACACTTTTTAAAATTATCATACAGAAGTCATACGAAACGCATAAAGAAATGTAAGAAGAACGAACTTTCCAAGCCCGGAAACCTTAAGCCACATAAATTAAAAAACGACTATTTTTTTGGTTTATTTTCTGTAAATTTTGTATATTTTATGTAAATTTTTGTATTTCTATAAAAAAATTAACATAAAATAATTGTATTATAAATTATATAAAAAAAATAGTTGTGTACAAACTGAGAATCGATCCATCCAATCACAATTAATATTTTTACATTCCGTCAAATTCAACTGCAGTAACAACTAGACTAAAGATTGACATAAGAAAATCAGTCTTAATTACCTTAGAATTTCGGAAACAATGGGAATTACATTACGAAATGTATGAAAGAAATTCAGCGATTTTCCTTAATATTGGTGTCTGAACAGAAAGAGAACATATTTTAAAAAGTATACATACCATTTTTGGGGTACAAAAATATGCAATAATAGTACTTAAATATAATATTATTTTAAACCAGCGCTAACCTAGTATAGTAGTAAATTATTGTTAACCATAATCCAAGGTTTAGCCCAAAATATATCCATTTTATATAAATTTTGAAAATGGTTGTATTAATTTTAACAAAGGCCATAATGAAAAAATAAAAATAAAATAGTTTAACACCAAATTTTGATTTAATCCCCGAAACTCGAAAGCCAATGCCAAAGTTTCGAGATTTAAATGAAAGTGTTGAGATAAAATTTCTATTTAGTTTAATATTTTAATTTTGAACATAATAGGTACAACTAAAAGATAATATTAATTTGAAATTTAAAATTTTATATCGAACTTCTGATTTAATTTTTGAAATTTTGGAGTAACCTTAAATATCATATTTATAATTTTGGGCACACATCCTAAATTCGCCTATGTCAAATAATATGTTCTAAACTGAAAAACTCAAACGAAGCTAAAAGACTGTGAGAGTCGCTATATTCAGTTATAATATCTCTAGTCCTTAAAATATTGGCGGAAATAATTTCGATATCACGAATATTTTGATGTACCAAGCCGTAGGCATTGGAAAATTTTCTTACAGGGCTTTCATTTCAAAACGAATCGCCCTAAATATCTCTTGATTTTGAGGGGAATAAGATTTGACAAAAAGCACGTCAGCTTTAATATCGATGGGGAAGCTTAATTACATATTTGATAGAATTGTACTATTGACCTCGTCACCTACAGAAACCTCACACTGAAATGTCAAATGGCACTACCCATCGGGTGATATATCGTTGCAAAGGATATTAAATTGCCTATCCAACCGTGCCAAGAAAGGCGAAATTGGGTAATGCATTTGCGAGATAGGAAGAAAAATATAAGTAATAATAATGCAACTAATTTATTTAGTTTAAGCAAATTATTTTATTAGGGACCGATTGTGCCGTTCGCCTAAACATTAATTTAAACGGTAATCAATGATTGTTTTGAAATATCTGTCGTGCTGTCTGTTAAATCACGATTAAGGACTGCTAACTATTGATGGCTACTGTTTCTGTAATTTGGGTCTATTCTGGTCGAACACATTATTTTAAGGCAGACTGAATCTGGAGAAATTCATCCTTAACATTTTTATTTACGACAATAAGTGTTATACATATACCCAATTTCTGGACATTTTAAAGTATCCAAGTTCGCTGGTCTACTCTACAAAAGCTTTTACGAAAAAAGGTCTCTTTTATAAGTCGGAAGATAAGAATCTTAAATCTCTGTGCTCCACTTCAACCACTTAAGTATTAAATAATAAAATATTTTATGGTTACATGAAGCACTCAAAAGGGTTCTTTAAATGCGTGTTACAGTTCATAAAACTAAAAGGTTTTTGGATTTATAAGTATATTGTTTTTTGTTCATGTTTTGTTTAAATTTATATCTTATACATTACAGTATGAAATATGCTTTATAGCTAGATTTCTCCTAACTTTTAGGGACAAACTTTATAGTTTACATAGTAAATAATCTCAGAACATTCGACAAAGATACACTGTTAAACAACTTAACACAGCTATACAGGGTGTTATTTAATAAGTGTCAGATATTTTACAGGACGATTCCTCAGTTATTTATAAGGTAAAAAGTTAATATAAGCATGCACTGCAAAAAATGACTGTAAAATTACAGTTTGGTTCCATAACATATTCACTATTTATCCTCAATATATTATGGTATTTTATTATTACAAAATTAATTATTCAAATTTCATTTGTAAAAGAAAATAATTTATATAATATTTAAATTCACAAAGTAAAATAAGATTACAAATTAAGATTACAGTTTATATTCCGAAATGTAATACTTTGCTAATTAACGTCAATTTTTACATTATATGTTCTGTAAATCTGTCAAGCCGCCCTACTTCAAGTTAGCTCTTGAAGGAATCGCATAACTTGTTAAGGAAAATGACGCTACAAGACAAAAGCCCAAACCGCGTGGTCATTTCTTTGTGAGTTCTGCAACGATAAGCAATCATTTTGTGTAGCTCATTATTGGTGTGATAGTTTTGTATATTACAAACAAAGTAAGAATATTATTTAATTATGTTTATGTGTAATACACGGTTTGTTGTCCTTAAAAACGTTACAAGTCGTGTGTGAAATGATTATGTTTAAGTATAATATGGTGAACATGAAAGGTATACGCATTTTCAATTTCTTATTGTTTGTATTTTTCCTATTTATTAATATTTGTTTCTTAAAACTTGTGACTTATATAGTTATATTTTTGGAGTAAAAAAATTGAATTTGCAATGCATATACTAAAAGTCCGGACCTATTAGGATAGCTATAATATGTACCCCTAAGATAAATTACATACTTAATTTAGGAGTGGTTGTTACCAATTAGGCACTGTTAGTAGAGGAAAACGGAGAGTTCTGGACCAGGTGGTGCTGGTGGTGCTGGTGGTGCAACTAACCCAGGTGGTTCGGTGGTGCGTTTTACGATCTAACCCGGGTGGTTCGGTGGTGCGTTTTATGATCTAACCCGGGTGGTTCGGTGGTGCGTTTTATGACCTAACCCGGGTGGTTCGGTGGTGCGTTTTATGACCTAACCCGGGTGGTTCGGTGGTGCTGTTTTACGAGACCAATGATGCTGGTGGTGCTGTTTTACGAGATCAGTGGTGCTGGTGGTGCTGTTTTATGATCTAACCCGGGCGGTTCGGTGGTGCGTTTTATGACCTAACCCGGGTGGTTCGGTGGTGCTGTTTTACGAGACCAGTGGTGCTGGTGGTGCTGTTTTACGAGACCAGTGGTGCTGGTGGTGCTGTTTTACGAGACCAGTGGTGCTGGTGGTGCGTTTTATGATCTAACCCGGGTGGTTCGGTGGTGCTGTTTTACGAGACCAGTGGTGCTGGTGGTGCTGTTTTATGATCTAACCCGGGCGGTTCGGTGGTGCGTTTTATGACCTAACCCGGGTGGTTCGGTGGTGCTGTTTTACGAGACCAGTGGTGCTGGTGGTGCTGTTTTACGAGACCAGTGGTGCTGGTGGTGCTGTTTTACGAGACCAGTGGTGCTGGTGGTGCGTTTTATGATCTAACCCAAGTGGTTCGGTGGTGCGTTTTATGATCTAACCCGGGTGGTTCGGTGGTGCTGTTTATGAGCTAACCCGGGTGCTTTCGTGAGGCGGCTCTGTCAATATCTCTCTACTGTGTTAATTTATGCGGGTAATAAAACCGACAAGGGTCGGATCGGCCTGCATGCTTATAGAGGTAAAAAACCGCTTTAGAATGTTTTTGGTATATCTTTTTTAGATAATTTTGGGGGAAATAATTTGCCTGAGATGCCAATTAAAAAAAGCCTACATTTAATTGTATTTTAGATTCTTGAATTTTGTACATGGATTAAAAATCTACTATTTCTTGAAATTGTATACATTATGTTAGATAATTAAGGAATAAAAAAGATGAAAATAGCAATTATAATTAGAAAAAAAAATATTTTAATGTTATTAAGACTTTGTAAATATCTGTAAAAACTGTTCTAAATCCTGTCATTTCTGAAACTTGTATACTGAGTGTTTAGAATTTAGTAAAAAATTAAAAAAATGTTTTAACGTTATTAAGCCCTGTGAAACTTTGTAAAAATGACTAAAACTGTACAGAATTGTATTATTTTCTGAAAATGATATACTGAGTGTTTAGAATTTAGTAAAAATTAAAAAAAATGTTTTAAATTTGTTAAATCATGTGAAATCTTGAATAAAATGACTAGAACCGTTCTTAATCATGTCATTTCTGAAAATTGTATACTGAGTGTTTAGAATTTAGTAAAAAATTAAAAAAAATGTTTTAACGTTATTAAGCCCTGTGAAACTTTGTAAAAAATGACTAAAACAGTCGCAAATCGTCCTATTTTCTTAAAAGTGTATACTGAGTGTTTAGAATTTAGTAAAAATTAAAAAAAATGTTTTAAATTTGTTAAATCATGTGAAATCTTGTATAAAATGACTAGAACCGTTCTTAATCATGGCATTTCTGAAAATTGTATACTGAGTGTTTAGAATTTAGTAAAAAATTAAAAAAAAATGTTTTAACGTTATTAAGCCCTGTGAAACTTTGTAAAAAATGACTAAAACAGTCGCAAATCGTCCTATTTTCTTAAAAGTGTATACTGAGTGTTTAGAATTTAGTAAAAATTAAAAAAAATGTTTTAAATTTGTTAAATCATGTGAAATCTTGTATAAAATGACTAGAACCGTTCTTAATCATGGCATTTCTGAAAATTGTATACTGAGTGTTTAGAATTTAGTAAAAAATTAAAAAAAAATGTTTTAACGTTATTAAGCCCTGTGAAACTTTGTAAAAAATGACTAAAACAGTCGCAAATCGTCCTATTTTCTTAAAAGTGTATACTGAGTGTTTAGAATTTAGTAAAAATTAAAAAAAATGTTTTAAATTTGTTAAATCATGTGAAATCTTGTATAAAATGACTAGAACCGTTCTTAATCATGACATTTCTGAAAATTGTATACTGAGTGTTTAGAATTTAGTAAAAAATTAAAAAAAATGTTTTAACGTTATTAAGCCCTGTGAAACTTTGTAAAAAATGACTAAAACAGTCGCAAATCGTCCTATTTTCTTAAAAGTGTATACTGAGTGTTTAGAATTTAGTAAAAATTAAAAAAAAATGTTTTAAATTTGTTAAATCATGCGAAATCTTGTATAAAATGACTAGAACCGTTCTTAATCATGGCATTTCTGAAAATTGTATACTGAGTGTTTAGAATTTAGTAAAAAATTAAAAAAAAATGTTTTAACGTTATTAAGCCCTGTGAAACTTTGTAAAAAATGACTAAAACAGTCGCAAATCGTCCTATTTTCTTAAAAGTGTATACTGAGTGTTTAGAATTTAGTAAAAATTAAAAAAAATGTTTTAAATTTGTTAAATCATGTGAAATCTTGTATAAAATGACTAGAACCGTTCTTAATCATGACATTTCTGAAAATTGTATACTGAGTGTTTAGAATTTAGTAAAAAATTAAAAAAAATGTTTTAACGTTATTAAGCCCTGTGAAACTTTGTAAAAAATGACTAAAACAGTCGCAAATCGTCCTATTTTCTTAAAAGTGTATACTGAGTGTTTAGAATTTAGTAAAAATTAAAAAAAATGTTTTAAATTTGTTAAATCATGCGAAATCTTGTATAAAATGACTAGAACCGTTCTTAATCATGGCATTTCTGAAAATTGTATACTGAGTGTTTAGAATTTAGTAAAAAATTAAAAAAAATGTTTTAACGTTATTAAGCCCTGTGAAACTTTGTAAAAAATGACTAAAACAGTCGCAAATCGTCATATTTTCTTAAAAGTGTATACTGAGTGTTTAGAATTTAGTAAAAATTAAAAAAAATGTTTTAAATTTGTTAAATCATGTGAAATCTTGTATAAAATGACTAGAACCGTTCTTAATCATGACATTTCTGAAAATTGTATACTGAGTGTTAAGTATTTTAGTTGAAAATAAGATCATAAATCATCTATACAAAACAAGCGCCCCTTATGGATTTGAACGAAAATCATAGATTCGACTATTTTCATGAAAAATAAATCTAAGTACGGAATAATGCAGGAAGATTATCTATTTTCTTGGTTTAGAAAGTGATGTAGTTAAGATTTATAACTTAGGAATAAATAAATTATTATTAATCTTTTCGACCTATTTCTCTTGCATATTTAATTTCTTTGATAGTAAGAACTAATCTTTTTATTTTACAAAGTAAAAAAAAAAAGCTAAAGATCGGCGTTGTCAGTCAGGTATAAGAACTGATTTAACACGATGGTTTTTGTACAAACGTTCACATACAATTGTATGCTTTTTAACCGATTGTGTCGGAAAAAATGACGATTTATAGATTAGATATTTAGACGAAGAGCTAACCTTCTCAATAAAGTATTGATTATTGCCCTGCTAGCTAGACAACACTTTTTATGTTAGTCAAAAAAAAATTTTTTTTTTCGGACGCTATTACAGATTTCATCGTTAACTAACAAACATTAAGACCAAAAAATTAGCGTGCAAGATGAAATGTATAGGTTCACTTCATTTCTACATTATTTTACAACTCTCAATCGCATTAAAAACAAGATCGAATAAAAAATAACTTATGACATATGGACGAAAAATGTTTTTCGGGCTATTTAGGTTAGCGACCGCATTACGTCTGAAATACTACATTTTTCGAGCTTATAACATAATTTACTATTTTAACGTTAAAATAGGGGAAATGATGTATCGAAGTGGGTACTTTTTTTTGTCGGTCACGAGATTATAGTTTCTTTTAAAATGAGCTCTAATATTTACAACACAAATTATCCTTTAAGCCACATTAGTTTAAAACTCGTCTGTCGCTTTCCCTCTATTGTGAGTTTGATTAAAGTATAGCGTAGTATATATTTAGATGAATTTCGTAAATGTTGAATACTTTCAAAACTGAAAAAGCCGCCCTTTGCAATAAATATCTCCGTAGAGTTAGGTACCCTGCAGATTAAGGGTATTTCAGCGGATAATCATATACAAATTCAAATACCTCATTTGTTTCGGAGCAGTAACCATCAACTTTTACACCATTTAAAACAGCTTCTTTACCATTAGCAGCATGTAAGATGTTGATTTTTCTGTGATTCTCGGTCCAAAGTAACCAATCTATGGCAATTTTGCTCTGCCTGTTTCTCCATCGGTATCCATTTTTTGGTATGATTCCTATAGTATTAGGCTTCAAAAAATGTCTTCTAAAAATTGTATTGCATGCTGAAGCAATAGTTGTAGCTTCAGTAAATGGACATACATTGGTAGTTTGTATAAGTTGTTCTCTAAACTTTAAACATGATTGCGCAAGGATTTCGACATCCGATACGCAGTAGTCTACCAGATCTCTTTGCATATCGAAACCATCATTTTCATGTTCTACAAACCATTTAAGAAATTTGGCTCTGTCTTCTTCTTTCATACTATCTGAGGAGTAATATTGAATTGATGGTAGAGGTCCTATATAGTTTTCATTTGCCTTTGTATTAAATAGGTGCGGGAAGTAGCCTTTTTTAAAAATATCCTCAAGTCCAAATGCCTTTGGTAGTTTGGCTTAAGGCATAGGGAAATAGTTAAGTGAGTCGATAAATTTTACATTTTCAAGTTGCATCGTAATTATTTTGGTACCTCTCATGATTAACTCAGGTGTAAAATCTGTCTTTGTCATAATATAGTTTAATATAAACTGGTGATCAAAAGCCTGACCATTATGGGCTATTACAATAATTTCTTTAAAGTTTTTCCTCATTTGTAACAAATGGTTAGTAAATGTTCCCGCTGGGTCTATACCTCTGACTTTTTGTAACTTTAGACCACATTTTTTTTTTACAAGTATCTGCTTCAGAATCCATGCACTCATCGCAGTATTGTTTGAAAACACAGAGATTGACTTGATGTAAAAACGTTGAATTTTCCAATAGTTTGTCTTGGCTCGTCTCTAAATCGTAGAATACAAAAAAGATCATCTTTAATCTTAGGTTTTCCCTTATCAGGCCGAATATAACATAGATGATCCTCGGATGCATGTTTATTACAAATTTTACAATAAATTTCACCACATGCATGTGCTCTTTTGGCTTTAATGGTTTTTAAACAAATAGAACATAGTTTAATTTGTTCGCATACTGTAAATTTGCCTGACGAATAATCCTTTTTATGATTTTCGTAACAGTTTTGACTTCTAAAAAATCATAGACAGTCCTGGCATTTAATTTTTATTGCTATTTCGCAAGCAGGGACTTGCTGACATGCCTGACAGCTTCCACCACATCGGTGCTCATTTTTGTGATCATATGGGACGTAACACTTTTCACAAAAATAGTTAGAACAAAAAGCTGCTGTCAGCGATGTAATTACATTAAAATGGCTTTTGTAATGTAATAAGTTCAGCCGTTTATTGCTTTCAGTTGAACCTTCAAATATAATATTTCGTCCTTTTGATCCATAGCTATAAACAACTAATTTATATTCTTTTAGATGATTTTGAAATTGTATTAACTCGGGAATTCCACCTCCTGCCTCAGGAATGCTAATTTTAGCTCTCTCCAACAATGATCTTGTTCTTTCGGTTTGAATTTTACTAATATCTCTTCTAACCTTACTGAATTCGGGATCTCTTTTATTATGGGCAATGGCGACTACCAAAGCACGTGGTAAACACAGGTTATCGGTATTTTTAATACTTATAATACCTCGTCGCTTGTCGCATTCCTCGTGAAAGCTGTTATAATTTTTTCCTCTTCCCCCACCAACAGGTAATCTAACAGTTGTCACACTAAGACAAAATGATTCTGTATTAAGACCTGCTGAGTTTGACTGATAAATGCCACTTATAACACTCCAAACATCTTAAAAGGTTATGTCTTTAGCTGCTTTGAAGCGAATCTAACCTTCTCCTCGGTTGAAGTCTTTAGAGCAAAAACTAAAAGCCACACGATCTAAGGGTTGTAGGCCTTCTGTAGCGTTTTCCACCCAACCAACTGGTTCAACTCCCTGTGCAACAGGTTTTAACTTAAACTCTAGAGTGCGTCCTGTAAGGTTAAATTCTCGTAACTTTTTAACAACGTCTTTAACAATAATAAACTTCTCCATCTTTCTTTTTTTTTTTTGTTGTTTTATAGTCTACTATCTACCTACATAAAAAAAAAAAACAAGTATATTTTCATATTTTTATCGGTCTTAAGTTCGATTTCAAAAGCACACTCCCACTTTTTGATAATTTCACAGTCTAAGCACATAGATCTTATATTTTTTATTTACGATCAATTCATCTTTATTCGCCAATCGTCTCAAACGAGTCTGCTTTTGAAAGTAATATAGCCTTAGTATTCAGAAAATATTAATGATATCGGAGCCTAAAACATCCTTAACACTAAAAAATCATTGTGTTTCCTAACAAAACCCATCATCTTGTCTATTTAGCTTGCTTTCCTATTGTTTAGCAGGTTAAATAAAATTATTATTTCGCTCTTTTTGTCTGTACTGAATCGTTAGGGGAATACGATTCTAGTCCTATAAGAGAGACAGTTAAAATTTATGTAAGCAATCAGAAATCCTACACTATGAGCTACTTAGTTAAAATTTCATATTTCCTTCCTGGATCAGCTAAAATTTGTGTTGTGTCGGTCAAAATTTATAAAATACGAAAAAAATGCTAGATACATTTTATCATGACTTTCTATCTAATACCATCTTATTTCAAGGTATAATTCGGTTGTCAAAATGAGAATCTAAAAAATCCTCGTGTTTCCTCACAAAACCCATCATCTTGCCTATTTAGCTTGCTTTTCTATTGTTTAGCAGGTTAAATAAAATTATTATTTCGCTCTTTTTGTCTGTACTGAATCGTTAGGGGGATACGTTTCTAGTTCTATAAGAGAGACAGTTAAAATTTATGTAAGCAATCAGAAATCCTACACTATGAGCTACTTAGTTAAAATTTCATATTTCCTTCCTGGGTCAGGCAAAATTTGTGATGTGTCGGTCAAAATTTATAAAAATACGAAAAAAATGCTGGATGCATTTTTAGCGTCACTTTCTATTTAATACCATCTTATTTCAAGGTATAATTCGGTTGTCAAAATGAGAATAAAATAATCTTCCCATGGTTTATGTCATCTTAAAAAAGTCAAAAAGGTTATATTCTGTAGAGGGTCAGATACATTCAAATTTAAAAATTTTCTCCAAGAAGAATTTTAAGATAGTATTATAGTAAATAAAAATTCTATACCTCCAATATTTCTTGGAAACATATCGTGTTCTAGCGACATAACCCAAAAGTACCTCTATTCAGAAACGCATCGTACTTTTCTTGTCAAACTTGACTTTGTTGTAATGTTGTATGCAGAGCACTTTGAAAACAAAAATTAGATTAGAAACCGCCACCTCTTAAGGTATACTTTTTTAGGTCTTACATAGGGTACACTGGTTTACAGAACAAATGTCATCTTTAATTGTCTCATTGTCCCATCCATTACATTATTATAATCTTAAAGCACCTGTTACCAGCATTATCTGTTTTTATGGTTTTCATAAAACATAGCGATTACCGATGAAAATTAAACGAAAACTTAATAAATAACTTTTTTTCAACTGAAATAGACTGATTTTCGATGGAAAAATGTTACTTATAACTAAAAATGAATATAAGACATATACGCAATGATATTTAGAATAAATCAATCTTTTCTAAAATTACTATGAAATATTCACAAAATCGTTTCGTTATAACCAAAGTAGCAAGGCTTGCAGATTTCGTATAGAGTTCAAACGCGATACTGGGATGATCTTTTTTTTTTTTTTATATTTTTGTAGGATAATGCACCACTACGTTGTAAGTACTTGAGAGAGGACTTTCTTGAAAAATCCTCAAATTTCTCTGCAATTTTGTTCCTTCTAGAGTTAAATTCACACAGAAAACCCAGTATTCTTATCTTTCAGGTTGGTATATTAAAAAGGGCTTATTAGTATGGTTTAGAAAACAAGCAATATTAATTAACGGATGTTTTTTCGTCGTATGAAGAGTTGAAAAATTTTTTTTTCCACTCCAATGGTTGCGATGCAGAGAGTCGGGTTTCATCATAATCTTTCAGGGTAGCTCAGGTTTGATTGCATGTAGAGAGTCGGGTTTCATCATAATCTTTCAGGGTAGCTCAGGTTTGATTGCATGTACTAAGGTTAGTGCTCCTTGCAATCGGTTTCAGGTTTGACGCGCCCCCCTCAGGTTTGTTCAGGTTTCTCAAGTGTTTGAGAAACCTGAACAAACCTGAGGGGGGTGCGTCAAACCTGAAACCGATTGCAAGGAGCACTAACCTTAGTACATGCAATCAAACCTGAGCTACCCTGAAAGATTATGATGAAACCCGACTCTCTACATGCAATCAAACCTGAGCTACCCTGAAAGATTATGATGAAACCCGACTCTCTGCATCGCAACCATTGGAGTGGAAAAAAAAATTTTTCAACTCTTCATACGACGAAAAAACATCCGTTAATTAATATTGCTTGTTTTCTAAACCATACTAATAAGCCCTTTTTAATATACCAACCTGAAAGATAAGAATACTGGGTTTTCTGTGTGAATTTAACTCTAGAAGGAACAAAATTGCAGAGAAATTTGAGGATTTTTCAAGAAAGTCCTCTCTCAAGCACTTACAACGTAGTGGTGCATTATCCTACAAAAATATAAAAAAAAAAAAAAGATCATCCCAGTATCGCGTTTGAACTCTATACGAAATCTGCAAGCCTTGCTACTTTGGTTATAACGAAACGATTTTGTGAATATTTCATAGTAATTTTAGAAAAGATTGATTTATTCTAAATATCATTGCGTATATGTCTTATATTCATTTTTAGTTATAAGTAACATTTTTCCATCGAAAATCAGTCTATTTCAGTTGAAAAAAAGTTATTTATTAAGTTTTCGTTTAATTTTCATCGGTAATCGCTATGTTTTATGAAAACCATAAAAACAGATAATGCTGGTAACAGGTGCTTTAAGATTATAATAATGTAATGGATGGGACAATGAGACAATTAAAGATGACATTTGTTCTGTAAACCAGTGTACCCTATGTAAGACCTAAAAAAGTATACCTTAAGAGGTGGCGGTTTCTAATCTAATTTTTGTTTTCAAAGTGCTCTGCATACAACATTACAACAAAGTCAAGTTTGACAAGAAAAGTACGATGCGTTTCTGAATAGAGGTACTTTTGGGTTATGTCGCTAGAACACGATATGTTTCCAAGAAATATTGGAGGTATAGAATTTTTATTTACTATAATACTATCTTAAAATTCTTCTTGGAGAAAATTTTTAAATTTGAATGTATCTGACCCTCTACAGAATATAACCTTTTTGACTTTTTTAAGATGACATAAACCATGGGAAGATTATTTTATTCTCATTTTGACAACCGAATTATACCTTGAAATAAGATGGTATTAAATAGAAAGTCACGCTAAAAATGCATCCAGCATTTTTTTCGTATTTTTATAAATTTTGACCGACACATCACAAATTTTGCCTGACCCAGGAAGGAAATATGAAATTTTAACTAAGTAGCTCATAGTGTAGGATTTCTGATTGCTTACATAAATTTTAACTGTCTCTCTTATAGAACTAGAAACGTATCCCCCTAACGATTCAGTACAGACAAAAAGAGCGAAATAATAATTTTATTTAACCTGCTAAACAATAGAAAAGCAAGCTAAATAGGCAAGATGATGGGTTTTGTGAGGAAACACGAGGATTTTTTAGATTCTCATTTTGACAACCGAATTATACCTTGAAATAAGATGGTATTAGATAGAAAGTCATGATAAAATGTATCTAGCATTTTTTTCGTATTTTATAAATTTTGACCGACACAACACAAATTTTAGCTGATCCAGGAAGGAAATATGAAATTTTAACTAAGTAGCTCATAGTGTAGGATTTCTGATTGCTTACATAAATTTTAACTGTCTCTCTTATAGGACTAGAATCGTATTCCCCTAACGATTCAGTACAGACAAAAAGAGCGAAATAATAATTTTATTTAACCTGCTAAACAATAGGAAAGCAAGCTAAATAGACAAGATGATGGGTTTTGTTAGGAAACACAATGATTTTTTAGTGTTAAGGATGTTTTAGGCTCCGATATCATTAATATTTTCTGAATACTAAGGCTATATTACTTTCAAAAGCAGACTCGTTTGAGACGATTGGCGAATAAAGATGAATTGATCGTAAATAAAAAATATAAGATCTATGTGCTTAGACTGTGAAATTATCAAAAAGTGGGAGTGTGCTTTTGAAATCGAACTTAAGACCGATAAAAATATGAAAATATACTTGTTTTTTTTTTTTATGTAGGTAGATAGTAGACTATAAAACAACAAAAAAAAAAAAGAAAGATGGAGAAGTTTATTATTGTTAAAGACGTTGTTAAAAAGTTACGAGAATTTAACCTTACAGGACGCACTCTAGAGTTTAAGTTAAAACCTGTTGCACAGGGAGTTGAACCAGTTGGTTGGGTGGAAAACGCTACAGAAGGCCTACAACCCTTAGATCGTGTGGCTTTTAGTTTTTGCTCTAAAGACTTCAACCGAGGAGAAGGTTAGATTCGCTTCAAAGCAGCTAAAGACATAACCTTTTAAGATGTTTGGAGTGTTATAAGTGGCATTTATCAGTCAAACTCAGCAGGTCTTAATACAGAATCATTTTGTCTTAGTGTGACAACTGTTAGATTACCTGTTGGTGGGGGAAGAGGAAAAAATTATAACAGCTTTCACGAGGAATGCGACAAGCGACGAGGTATTATAAGTATTAAAAATACCGATAACCTGTGTTTACCACGTGCTTTGGTAGTCGCCATTGCCCATAATAAAAGAGATCCCGAATTCAGTAAGGTTAGAAGAGATATTAGTAAAATTCAAACCGAAAGAACAAGATCATTGTTGGAGAGAGCTAAAATTAGCATTCCTGAGGCAGGAGGTGGAATTCCCGAGTTAATACAATTTCAAAATCATCTAAAAGAATATAAATTAGTTGTTTATAGCTATGGATCAAAAGGACGAAATATTATATTTGAAGGTTCAACTGAAAGCAATAAACGGCTGAACTTATTACATTACAAAAGCCATTTTAATGTAATTACATCGCTGACAGCAGCTTTTTGTTCTAACTATTTTTGTGAAAAGTGTTACGTCCCATATGATCACAAAAATGAGCACCGATGTGGTGGAAGCTGTCAGGCATGTCAGCAAGTCCCTGCTTGCGAAATAGCAATAAAAATTAAATGCCAGGACTGTCTATGATTTTTTAGAAGTCAAAACTGTTACGAAAATCATAAAAAGGATTATTCGTCAGGCAAATTTACAGTATGCGAACAAATTAAACTATGTTCTATTTGTTTAAAAACCATTAAAGCCAAAAGAGCACATGCATGTGGTGAAATTTATTGTAAAATTTGTAATAAACATGCATCCGAGGATCATCTATGTTATATTCGGCCTGATAAGGGAAAACCTAAGATTAAAGATGATCTTTTTTGTATTCTACGATTTAGAGACGAGCCAAGACAAACTATTGGAAAATTCAACGTTTTTACATCAAGTCAATCTCTGTGTTTTCAAACAATACTGCGATGAGTGCATGGATTCTGAAGCAGATACTTGTAAAAAAAAAATGTGGTCTAAAGTTACAAAAAGTCAGAGGTATAGACCCAGCGGGAACATTTACTAACCATTTGTTACAAATGAGGAAAAACTTTAAAGAAATTATTGTAATAGCCCATAATGGTCAGGCTTTTGATCACCAGTTTATATTAAACTATATTATGACAAAGACAGATTTTACACCTGAGTTAATCATGAGAGGTACCAAAATAATTACGATGCAACTTGAAAATGTAAAATTTATCGACTCACTTAACTATTTCCCTATGCCTTAAGCCAAACTACCAAAGGCATTTGGACTTGAGGATATTTTTAAAAAAGGCTACTTCCCGCACCTATTTAATACAAAGGCAAATGAAAACTATATAGGACCTCTACCATCAATTCAATATTACTCCTCAGATAGTATGAAAGAAGAAGACAGAGCCAAATTTCTTAAATGGTTTGTAGAACATGAAAATGATGGTTTCGATATGCAAAGAGATCTGGTAGACTACTGCGTATCGGATGTCGAAATCCTTGCGCAATCATGTTTAAAGTTTAGAGAACAACTTATACAAACTACCAATGTATGTCCATTTACTGAAGCTACAACTATTGCTTCAGCATGCAATACAATTTTTAGAAGACATTTTTTGAAGCCTAATACTATAGGAATCATACCAAAAAATGGATACCGATGGAGAAACAGGCAGAGCAAAATTGCCATAGATTGGTTACTTTGGACCGAGAATCACAGAAAAATCAACATCTTACATGCTGCTAATGGTAAAGAAGCTGTTTTAAATGGTGTAAAAGTTGATGGTTACTGCTCCGAAACAAATGAGGTATTTGAATTTGTATATGATTATCCGCTGAAATACCCTTAATCTGCAGGGTACCTAACTCTACGGAGATATTTATTGCAAAGGGCGGCTTTTTCAGTTTTGAAAGTATTCAACATTTACGAAATTCATCTAAATATATACTACGCTATACTTTAATCAAACTCACAATAGAGGGAAAGCGACAGACGAGTTTTAAACTAATGTGGCTTAAAGGATAATTTGTGTTGTAAATATTAGAGCTCATTTTAAAAGAAACTATAATCTCGTGACCGACAAAAAAAAGTACCCACTTCGATACATCATTTCCCCTATTTTAACGTTAAAATAGTAAATTATGTTATAAGCTCGAAAAATGTAGTATTTCAGACGTAATGCGGTCGCTAACCTAAATAGCCCGAAAAACATTTTTCGTCCATATGTCATAAGTTATTTTTTATTCGATCTTGTTTTTAATGCGATTGAGAGTTGTAAAATAATGTAGAAATGAAGTGAACCTATACATTTCATCTTGCACGCTAATTTTTTGGTCTTAATGTTTGTTAGTTAACGATGAAATCTGTAATAGCGTCCGAAAAAAAAAATTTTTTTTTGACTAACATAAAAAGTGTTGTCTAGCTAGCAGGGCAATAATCAATACTTTATTGAGAAGGTTAGCTCTTCGTCTAAATATCTAATCTATAAATCGTCATTTTTTCCGACACAATCGGTTAAAAAGCATACAATTGTATGTGAACGTTTGTACAAAAACCATCGTGTTAAATCAGTTCTTATACCTGACTGACAACGCCGATCTTTAGCTTTTTTTTTTTACTTTGTAAAATAAAAAGATTAGTTCTTACTATCAAAGAAATTAAATATGCAAGAGAAATAGGTCGAAAAGATTAATAATAATTTATTTATTCCTAAGTTATAAATCTTAACTACATCACTTTCTAAACCAAGAAAATAGATAATCTTCCTGCATTATTCCGTACTTAGATTTATTTTTCATGAAAATAGTCGAATCTATGATTTTCGTTCAAATCCATAAGGGGCGCTTGTTTTGTATAGATGATTTATGATCTTATTTTCAACTAAAATACTTAACACTCAGTATACAATTTTCAGAAATGTCATGATTAAGAACGGTTCTAGTCATTTTATACAAGATTTCACATGATTTAACAAATTTAAAACATTTTTTTTAATTTTTACTAAATTCTAAACACTCAGTATACACTTTTAAGAAAATATGACGATTTGCGACTGTTTTAGTCATTTTTTACAAAGTTTCACAGGGCTTAATAACGTTAAAACATTTTTTTTAATTTTTTACTAAATTCTAAACACTCAGTATACAATTTTCAGAAATGCCATGATTAAGAACGGTTCTAGTCATTTTATACAAGATTTCGCATGATTTAACAAATTTAAAACATTTTTTTTAATTTTTACTAAATTCTAAACACTCAGTATACACTTTTAAGAAAATAGGACGATTTGCGACTGTTTTAGTCATTTTTTACAAAGTTTCACAGGGCTTAATAACGTTAAAACATTTTTTTTAATTTTTTACTAAATTCTAAACACTCAGTATACAATTTTCAGAAATGTCATGATTAAGAACGGTTCTAGTCATTTTATACAAGATTTCACATGATTTAACAAATTTAAAACATTTTTTTTAATTTTTACTAAATTCTAAACACTCAGTATACACTTTTAAGAAAATAGGACGATTTGCGACTGTTTTAGTCATTTTTTACAAAGTTTCACAGGGCTTAATAACGTTAAAACATTTTTTTTTAATTTTTTACTAAATTCTAAACACTCAGTATACAATTTTCAGAAATGCCATGATTAAGAACGGTTCTAGTCATTTTATACAAGATTTCGCATGATTTAACAAATTTAAAACATTTTTTTTTAATTTTTACTAAATTCTAAACACTCAGTATACACTTTTAAGAAAATAGGACGATTTGCGACTGTTTTAGTCATTTTTTACAAAGTTTCACAGGGCTTAATAACGTTAAAACATTTTTTTTAATTTTTTACTAAATTCTAAACACTCAGTATACAATTTTCAGAAATGTCATGATTAAGAACGGTTCTAGTCATTTTATACAAGATTTCACATGATTTAACAAATTTAAAACATTTTTTTTAATTTTTACTAAATTCTAAACACTCAGTATACACTTTTAAGAAAATAGGACGATTTGCGACTGTTTTAGTCATTTTTTACAAAGTTTCACAGGGCTTAATAACGTTAAAACATTTTTTTTTAATTTTTTACTAAATTCTAAACACTCAGTATACAATTTTCAGAAATGCCATGATTAAGAACGGTTCTAGTCATTTTATACAAGATTTCACATGATTTAACAAATTTAAAACATTTTTTTTAATTTTTACTAAATTCTAAACACTCAGTATACACTTTTAAGAAAATAGGACGATTTGCGACTGTTTTAGTCATTTTTTACAAAGTTTCACAGGGCTTAATAACGTTAAAACATTTTTTTTTAATTTTTTACTAAATTCTAAACACTCAGTATACAATTTTCAGAAATGCCATGATTAAGAACGGTTCTAGTCATTTTATACAAGATTTCACATGATTTAACAAATTTAAAACATTTTTTTTAATTTTTACTAAATTCTAAACACTCAGTATACACTTTTAAGAAAATAGGACGATTTGCGACTGTTTTAGTCATTTTTTACAAAGTTTCACAGGGCTTAATAACGTTAAAACATTTTTTTTAATTTTTTACTAAATTCTAAACACTCAGTATACAATTTTCAGAAATGACATGATTAAGAACGGTTCTAGTCATTTTATTCAAGATTTCACATGATTTAACAAATTTAAAACATTTTTTTTAATTTTTACTAAATTCTAAACACTCAGTATATCATTTTCAGAAAATAATACAATTCTGTACAGTTTTAGTCATTTTTACAAAGTTTCACAGGGCTTAATAACGTTAAAACATTTTTTTAATTTTTTACTAAATTCTAAACACTCAGTATACAAGTTTCAGAAATGACAGGATTTAGAACAGTTTTTACAGATATTTACAAAGTCTTAATAACATTAAAATATTTTTTTTTCTAATTATAATTGCTATTTTCATCTTTTTTATTCCTTAATTATCTAACATAATGTATACAATTTCAAGAAATAGTAGATTTTTAATCCATGTACAAAATTCAAGAATCTAAAATACAATTAAATGTAGGCTTTTTTTAATTGGCATCTCAGGCAAATTATTTCCCCCAAAATTATCTAAAAAAGATATACCAAAAACATTCTAAAGCGGTTTTTTACCTCTATAAGCATGCAGGCCGATCCGACCCTTGTCGGTTTTATTACCCGCATAAATTAACACAGTAGAGAGATATTGACAGAGCCGCCTCACGAAAGCACCCGGGTTAGCTCATAAACAGCACCACCGAACCACCCGGGTTAGATCATAAAACGCACCACCGAACCACTTGGGTTAGATCATAAAACGCACCACCAGCACCACTGGTCTCGTAAAACAGCACCACCAGCACCACTGGTCTCGTAAAACAGCACCACCAGCACCACTGGTCTCGTAAAACAGCACCACCGAACCACCCGGGTTAGGTCATAAAACGCACCACCGAACCGCCCGGGTTAGATCATAAAACAGCACCACCAGCACCACTGGTCTCGTAAAACAGCACCACCGAACCACCCGGGTTAGATCATAAAACGCACCACCAGCACCACTGGTCTCGTAAAACAGCACCACCAGCACCACTGGTCTCGTAAAACAGCACCACCAGCACCACTGGTCTCGTAAAACAGCACCACCGAACCACCCGGGTTAGGTCATAAAACGCACCACCGAACCGCCCGGGTTAGATCATAAAACAGCACCACCAGCACCACTGATCTCGTAAAACAGCACCACCAGCATCATTGGTCTCGTAAAACAGCACCACCGAACCACCCGGGTTAGGTCATAAAACGCACCACCGAACCACCCGGGTTAGGTCATAAAACGCACCACCGAACCACCCGGGTTAGATCATAAAACGCACCACCGAACCACCCGGGTTAGATCGTAAAACGCACCACCGAACCACCTGGGTTAGTTGCACCACCAGCACCACCAGCACCACCTGGTCCAGAACTCTCCGTTTTCCTCTACTACTGTTTCATAAGTTTTTTAAGACATTATTTCTTTTGTTAAAAATAATAACAAAGAAGAATTTAGTGCTATTTTTATGTTTTTAAAATGTTCTACACTTTCTAAAATACTGTTTGTCTCTGTAGGTGCCAGAGCATATTTTATAATTTTGTTTATAATAAAATACAAACAACATAATATTTATTTATTTATTTCCATATAACCTTTTTTCCACCGATATAAGCAGTTGTAAATTTTCTAAATATGTACAGCAAAATTAGCAAGTAAAATTAAATATTATATTACTTAAATGAAATGTACTTCAAGTAACCGTCACTAAATGTTAAGTATTACATTACGCCATTTTAAGTGGTAAATATAAAGAATTCGGGTACCGATAACTGAAAAAAACGTATTTCAGTAATATATAAAGTAATTTTAAAAGGAAAATTTCAGGTATACGTTAACAATAATCAAAAATAATAAATATATTGTGTAAAAATTTACTTCATATAACAGTGAATTTTACCAAAAATATATAGGAAAATAAGATCAGGATGTTTGTGTAAATTTACGGTATTTTACGTGGGTCCATTTGTGACCAACGTAAAATAACTGAATTTTACCAAGTTATTTTTTGTAGTGGCAAGCCTTTTATTCTTGAGATCAACGGCGTAGTTATAGTTTCCGCAAGGGGGGGGTCCGACATTGTCAGGCGCTGATAAAAGAAAATAAAGCCGAAGGTGCAAAAAAAAATTGCGCCGCAGGCGAAAATTTTTTGGGTGCCACGCCCCTTTTTGATTCAAGGTGCTTAGTTTTGAAGTGGGAAAAGTAGAAAACACAATACAAAATCCTCAAGAAAATTACAAAAACAACCCGGTGCGTTTAGGAGGGGGGTTTAATATTTTTACCTATCTTTCAGAGAATTCAGAGAATTTCTACTTTTGAGCAGTTATTGGAGTCGGAGCTGAATTGACATGGTGATGGTTTAATCAAAAGCTGAATCTACAGTATTATTTGTTTTATACTTGACTCAAAGATTAGAATTAGGTTTGGCATCGACTTTGACATTCAGTTTGACTTGAAATTAAAAGCTAAAATATAATTAAAATGGAAACATTAATTTACATTTTTATTATTCAATTAAATCTTTTAGGTCTTATTGCTAACTTATCTATAATTTCTTCGGAACCTATTTGCACTGCCAGATCACGATGAGTGCTCATTAGAGCAGGGCCAGTCAGTCTTTCATCTCCTGTTTTATTTCTAAGATAAGTTTTTAACCTCCTCAGAGTAGAGAAACATCTTTCAGGGGTCGCAGTGGACACTGGAAGTGTAGCTAAAATGATAAGGAGCTTCTTTGTCAAAGGGAAAAACTGTTCATCGCACTGATCGATAACGTCTATTGCAGTGTCAGGTTTCACTTAAAATTAGCGTGGGGCATCAATGGGGGGGGGGGGGGTCCGGACTCCCTAAACCCCCCCTTATATACGCCACTGCTTGAGATACAGGGTGTTACAATTTTTAACAGGAAAAAAAAATTTGTACGCACTGCCGTTTTCTCTTATATGATAACACTGTTATGTAGGCACTTTATTGCCTAATGCAAAGTACATTTTTATAATTTTTTGATTTCGGCTTTGTTTAGGAGATAAATGCTATTTTATCAAACTCTGATATGGGCATAGCGATATGCAAATAGATGCCATTGATTTCTTTATTAATATTTTTCTCGAGAACGATTACTCGTAGCCACTTCTACCAAGTATGTCTTTTTCATGTAAAAATGATGAAGAAACCCACTTGTTTAAAAATGTAATAAAAGAATGTATAAAAAAGTTATGACTCCTCAAAAGAGTAAGAAAACACGTAGGTGGCGCCCTCTACAAGTGGGAGCCATACTAACATCAAATTCGAATTTCGCATTTCAAAAAACCCCGAGATACCAATTTTCGTCCACATGTAGACATTATTTCAAAAATAATTTACGAGAAACACCCTGTATCTCAAAAATAAAGGGCTTGCGGAATCATGCTGAATAAACTTTTCACCTTATAAATAACTGAGGAATCGTTCTGTAAAATATCGGACACTTATTAAATAATACCCTGTATAGTAATGGCCCAGAAGTTTCCTTTGACACCCAAAATTTAGCAAAAATATGAATTATTTGGCCAATAGAGGTTATTTAAATGTCGTGTAATAATATTAATAAACCAAAAAACATTCTGCTAAAAAATAGCTACACATAAAAACTAATAAATTTAATATTTAACACCCGATTGAAAAAGGAAAATTCACATACATTTTTTGAACGTGTCACAAAGGGCATAATCTGTTAAGAAAAGAGTTCAGTTGCCTAAAAAGAAAAACTTACAAGAACCTTAAAACTCACACCCTATATGAAATAACATGTAGTGAGTATCGTACACTACAACAGAGCTCGATTAAATTTATATACCACCAACCTTTTCTCTATTACTAATACCAACAGCAACAAAACCCTTTTTTTTTGTTTCTGGTGATGAACGTATAAACGTTCGAAATAAGCAGAGACCTATACCAAATAAGAGATACTAATATCTTTTTCTACGACTGTTAAATAAAACATTCATTATTGGGCAATTTTAGATAAATAATAATTATCATTATTTACAAGTGTTAAATAATAACCATTATTCAACACCTTGTAACCAATCACAGAATAGCATTTTCATTATTCAACACTTTACGAACCAATCAAGTGCTATTTACAAAATCTGTTCAAGATAGCTATAAATACAATTGAGAAGACCATAATAATATGTCAAAATCATTCAAGTTCTTAATTTAACAGGGAAATATTTTTTTGTTTCTTTTTTTAGTGTTTTTTGTCAGAAAACACGATTTTTTAATGATAAATTAAGGAAGTAACACATTGCCGCAGCTTTTACAATAATTATTCCCAACAACGCAATTCCAATTTTATTTGCCGAAAATCAAAGAAAACTTTGAACGTCAATGAAATCCCATCCATGGCCAACGTAAAAAATATTAATATAGGCCATGAAATTTTGGCATTACATTAGCATACTTGATTATTTCGATGTTTTCATCAATCTATGAAATACTCATAATAATATGATTTTCAAATGGATGGATTTTAGATTAACAGTCGTAGAAAAAGCATAGTATTCTACTCGCTCTAATGACTGTTATCTACTCGGATGATATGCAAATATCATCCTCGTAAATAATAACTGTCATTATTGCTCGTTGAATAATTTACTATTAATTCACTTGTGGAGAAAGACTTTTTATCTTTATTTTCGCCCCCTTTCTAAAAATTGGATTTGTCCTTAGATACTATCATTTTCATTTTACATATCTATGTATAGGGTTTTTTATTGAAACTATATACCCTATTATTTTTGTAAAAGCAAAAACGTTTATATTATGCCAAATTGAAGACTTTTAGGAAAATAATTTTAAATAAAGTTTAAAGTACCCCCCCACCCCCCCCCCTCCAGATCTTATCAGTCAACAACTGCGTAAGTAAGCAGAAAATTATTACATTTATTCTTCTGCTTGCTTAGAACATTTAAAACTATCATACTATAAGTCTATCTTTAAATGGCGCGAAGTATTAAATGCTCATTAAATATGCAAAACGCATACCGGGGTGTCAAGAACAATTTAAAGACCATCCCATAAATCTATTGTGTTTACATTAAAGGATCCAAATATTAAGAATTTTTAGGTAGGTCCACCCTGAATTTATCGCAAGATATTGTTATATTTGAGGATTTATCATTGTTATTGGGAAAATCCCTTAGCCAGGAGCGTGAATTGGGGAAGTTTTCAAATTAAAATTGGTTTAATCATAGTCCGATTGGGAAGATGAACTTTTATTAACATCGTTTATGATAAGCGGTTCAACCATTTCTTCGATTTTATATCTACCTGCCACATTTTGGCTTCTTCTGCTATCACATGATCGATATACTTTTTCCACTTTTCCGCACTGATTTTACCCATAGCTTCATTAGACAGTCTTTTTGAATCCACCATTTTATAAGTCGTGTTCTTTCTGGCGACATCTGTCTTTATTTGAGCCCATATAAGTTCGATCGGGTTTAATTCGCAGGGGTAAGGAGGGAGTCTGAGCACAGGCAGATGTTCCTCGTCTAACGTTTCTCTAACCAAAGATATTGACGAAAAATATTTAAAAAATAAATAAGCGTGCCCAAGCGACTTTGATTATCAGAATACTGATTACAATAAAGTATTTTAACTATTAACTAATAATTCTACTTGTCCAATGTGTCAGTATTATTTACTTTTCAAACATTTTTCGTCAATATCATTTTTTAGAGTAACGTTAGACAGTTGCGGTATTCACTGACATTTAGAGCTTTGAATTCTCAATTCTTACATAAAAAATAAATGTATCATTCCATTTGTTTTTTTGCAGAAAAAGCTATTTTTATGTTTAGATATCGGAAAGCGCCCTCTAGCGGGAAAAGTAAAATGTACGTAAAAAACAGCCAAATCGCAATAGACAGAGAAATAAAAGCTCTATCAAACGAGACTAAGTTTGTTAAAATCCGTTTAGCCCAAGCGAACTGATCGGTTTTTATATCAAACAAAGTTTGACACTACCCCACCATCTTGTTTTAGAAGTTAGAGTAAAATATTTGAAACAAAAAAGATCCGACATACAATAAGGATCAAAACGTATATACTTTCAGTCTTAATTTGGTAAGATAAAGAGAAACACCTAATTTTCTGTTTGACCATGTCTTTTATGCCCCCTAGCGGACATCTAACGAACTTAAAAATAACTTCCAGCGATTTCTCTTGCCCATATTTAATACAGATATTTTTTTTCTGAAGCTGTAAGGTTAACGGTCTCTATGATACGGCCGAGGGCCGTTCTTATTTGGCCACCCTGTACATGGACCGACTCTAGGGCGTTTAGGCAATTTGAAGTTGAAAATTCTCCATATTTATTAAAAAAAAATACTGGCACTTCAGACTTTGACTAATTTCACTGAGAAACAAACTTCTAATGTAGGTATGTATAGATATAAATAGGTGTATTATCCAATAGAGGCACCCATGAAGGCATAATAACCACATAATTAGCAAATACGTAACCAGGATTAGGTACAAAAAAAAGGAATGAAATGATTAGAGCAGAAGCGGAATAAGTACTTAGACTTTAATTAGTTTTGATAAAATTGCTTTTTAAAATTCCAGGTAAATGGTACGACTGTACATAATTTTAAGCTTAAAAAATTTAATATTAATATACACTGAGGACAAAAAGTATGGAATAAATTCATTATCTAAAAGACGATTTATTTTATGAACAATCGCTCGGACATGTCGACTTTCTTTTTATTTTCTACATATTTTGAAAGTATCTTTCCTTATACAGGGTTGCCCAAAAAAGTAGGACACAAGTCAACTTATTTTTTTTAAATAGATATATTAAAGATTAAATATATATATTATTACATTTTCGAATTCTACGTAAAATTCTAAACAATTTTCGTGTAACATGTGATATACCTATGTCGAATAGTTTCAGAATTACACAGGTTGAAAATTTATTTGTATTCTTATTACTTATTATTAAATTGAAATTAACAGTATTAACACTAATAGTAAGTAATGCATAATATTGGATACTCTAAAGGTAATTTAATGGTATTTAATTTGATGTTCAAAATGTTCACCATTTACTACTTGGCAATATCCAAGTCTATTTACAAACTCAATTTGATTGTTATGCAGTACATTAGGAGGTATTAGTCGAATTTCATTTCGAATGCGAATTTTCAAGTCCTCAAGATCTATAGGTTTTGTTTTGAACACTTTTCTCTTTAAATAACCCCATAGGAAAAAGTCCAAAGGTGTCAAATCAGGCGATCTCGCTGGCCACTCAATAAACCCCCTTCTCCCGATCCACCTGTCTGGAAAAACTTCATCTAAATAGGCTCGCACTTCAGCAGCATAATGAGGCGGAGCCCCATCTTGTTGAAACCAAAGCCTGTTATTTGGTAGGTCCGGATTTTCTGGGTTGGGATGTATTGTCGCTAAAGCTGGAACAAGGTCTTCTTCCAGGAATCGCAAATATCTATTACCTATTCATGACTGTTCAAAAAAGTAGGGTCCGATAACTATGTTATCAACAATACCCGCCCACACGTTTATTTTCTGTTGATATTGGGTATGTCCCTCACGTATCCAATGGGGATGTGTGTCCGACCAGTACCGATTATTTTGTGTATTGACATTTTCGTTGAGGCAAAACGTAGATTCGTCCGAAAATACAATATTTTTAACTATGGGTCATTATTGCACATATTTTGGAGGCGCTCACAAAACTCTAACCTTCTGTCAAAGTCGCCATCTGAAAGTTCTTGTACAACTTGCATTTTATAAGGGTGATATTGGTTTCTATGTAATATATTTAAGACGGATGCTTTTGCAATATCTAAACTTCCAGCCAAATTGTTAGTTGCTGCATGGCAGTCTTCTTGGACTTTTAGCAGTAAGTCTAATTCTTTGTCTTGATTGATACGGGGACGACCCAGTTTAGGAGCATCCCTAACGTGACCTAACTGCCTAAATTTTTGTTTCATTTTACTCACAGTTGATTGCATAATCGGCACACGATCTGGATATTTTTCATTAAATAAATGACAAACTTCTTGTTGGGTACGCACTCTATCCCCATAACCCCAATCATCATTAATATTTCAATTCTTTCTGTTTCGGTTAATTTCATTTTTATTAGATGAAATTATTCACGCAATTTTTGACTAGAAAAAATTTTGATGTTTCTTCTTTGACAGTAAACTTTAATGAAATAATTTGCTGACATTACATTTAACGCTTTGTTTCTTTTCGGATTTCCAAAGCCTACTTTATTAATAGGTTTTACAAATAAATTTTCAACCTGTCTAATTCTGAAACTATTCGACATAGGTATATCACATGTTACACGAAAATTGTTTAGAATTTTACGGAGAATTCGAAAATGTAATAATATATAGGGTGTTCTATTAAAAAAAATTAAGTTGACTTTTCCCTACTTTTTTGGGCAACCCTGTATAAGGAAAAATATTTTCAAAATATGTAGAAAATAAAAAGAAAGTTGACGTGTCCTAGCGATTGTTCATAAAATAAATCGTCTTTTAGATAATGAATTTATTTCATACCTTTTGTCCTCACTGTATATATTTGAAGACAAAACTTAATATTATAATCGATATTTCTACTAATTCTTTACAAATTTAAAAATTCAGGCGTATTTAAATCTATACATGCCGAATAATCTTGCAGGACCATGGAGAAGACGGTTTCGATTGATTTATTACTTTGCGTCATTTAATAAAAAATGCATGAATAAAAACTGTCAAACTTGCTTTAGACAGGAGTTCGCCCTGGCCTCACATAGACGCTGTATCACCTACGGTATAAGGTTGTTTCGTTTTATTTTTGCTAGACCAATTAAACATAACTTATTTTGCTATTTCTTTTTATTCTTGCACCCTTAAAATATTATACTATTTACATTGATAAACATCTTAACAACCCTAAAGCACTGCACCGAGATACCGTTAGAATTTCATTGGTTTTTACCATAAAGAATGAATACGTTTAAAAGAATAGCAACCTGTGTTACCGGGCACGCGCCCATAAAATATCAATTACTTTAACATTAGAAAATCACTTTACTTGACACACATGTCAGATCACAACACGTGCTATTATTGTTTTAGCCACGCGGAGCATCTGCCTGTTTATGATGCTACAGCGCTCAATCAACTGAACCCCTCTGTTTAGGATCCGTCTAGCAGCAACTCTGTTAGAAAATTGGAATTAAGGTCGAAGACCAATTCAAGAAACGAACATGATCCTATATAAAATTTAAATAAAATATTTTCAGCAGTTTTTCAGATTTGGCATTATATTACACTTGAAAATCCTCACCCTGTATTTTAAGGATATTTCTATATAATAATAACAAACTATAACCTGAAAATTAATGACGTTTGTAATTATCTTGCAAAGCTATAATTTCTAAAATATTAGTCGTGAAATTTAACACATTAAGCAGATTTTCGAAGAACTTTCCAAAATAGATTCACGATGCAATTATTTCAAGGCAACGCGAATTTCTAATAACTTATTTACTTAAGTTAAAGATGTATTAAAAAGCTCGATACAAGAAAAAATTGTCTCGGTTAGTTCTTGTTTTTAATAAACGAATACGGGTACTCACCTAAGACATAAATTGATTGAAATTTATCATTTATTTTTATAACAACGTTTTAACTGGTGAACATCTTCAGTCATCTTCAAGTAAAAACTACTAGATTATGTTAAGTACTATAGCTGCATCCAATCGAATTGCAATATAGCGATCTTAATCCCATCAATTTAACCTTTTTAAAACGGCTTAATTGTTACGGCATTGTATTTTGCAAAGAATTTTTAAAATAACTGCTCTACTTATTGCTTATTTTAAAAATAAAATAATTTTTAACGTCATCCTTCAACGACCAGTAGTTACTTCTTCATTTATAATACCTATTTATAATGAGAAACATAAATTTTCGTTTCTGAAAGCTACAGCTTCTATTTTAACACACCAATCGTTTTCTTTTTTTAAAGATGTCGCTTTTGCTTAGGGAGGGAAATAATATTTATTACGTCAATAAATTTAATTTAAAAGATGACGGAGAAAACGTCTTTTTATATTTTGTTAAGTTATTATACTTCTTTCGGTGGCGCACATTCCTTAACACGTTGAGTGCCAAAGGCCTATTGGCCAGATGGGTACCAGAATCCGATATTAACTAGCATTAGGTTTGGGTTGGGTAAACCTCTGAAACCCCGATCCTTCTTTTATTTTTGTAAAAAAAGCCTATTTTTGCAGAAAAAAATACTCTACGAGTTATATCGTAGTTGGTATCTGCAAACAAAATTCATTAACACGTACCAAGTACGAGATAACTCGTAGATCGTAGTTGGTTCCAAAATTATTCGGAATTTCAGGACCGTGCTGCTGGCCTCGTGGCACGCGATGTGCGATCACGTCTCATCACGTTAGTGTTGAATTAGCAGGACGGGAGGCTATTTGCTTGCTTTTTATAAATAACTGCGGCCACAGAATGTGCGGCACTGCGTGAAGTTTAGTTATTTTTACGTATTATTTACTTACATATGTAGAGTGCCATCATTTTTTGACTACAATGGCTAATAAAAGAAAGCTCACTGACAAGGAACTAGAAGGTTATGCCAATATGAGTGAAGAAGAGTGGGATAACCTTCTTCCTGAAGGCGGAAATTCTGATTCCGACGAATTTATTCCTTCCAACAACTCGAGTGACAGCGAGTATTCGAATGCTAGCGGTAAAAATGTGTTAAGCGCTAATGAAGACATCTCTATACTATCCAATTCACCAATAAATACACCCGTACCAGTGCAGGTTGGGAACACTACCGATGATGAGTGGATAGACATAAATGAAGATCCCCCTTTATTTACATACAGCGAGGAGCCAGGTTTAAAAATTGACTTGACAAACTTTGGTGTGAAAACTTTAGTGGATTTATTTTTTTCTGACAATTTTTCTAATTCAGTAGCACTAACCGAATTGCTGACAGATAGGAAAACTTATGTTTGTGGTACACTACGCGGCAACAGGAAGGGCAACCCAAAATGCGTTATAAACCAGAAGCTGAAGAAAGGCGAACTTACTTGGAAGCGAAAAAAATCGGTCGTAGTGTGCAAATGGAAAGATAAGAGGGATGTGTTGGTCATTTCAAATAAACATAAAGTAGACACGACAGAAGTATGCAATCGCAATGGAAGAAGAAGAAGAGCCTAAAACCCAACATTGTTCATGATTATAACACTGGAATGTCGGGCGTTGATCGCTCTGATCAAATGCTTTCTTATTATTCTGCACTAAGAAAAACTATAAGGTGGCCGAAAAAAGTTGGACTACATATTTGTGAAATGTACATCCACAATGCCCACATTCTGTACCAAAAAGTTTTAGGTAAAAGATATAATTCCTTGCGCTTTAGAGTTTGTAAAGGCTTTGATTGGTGATAATATGCCAAATACGCAAAAAAAGGCCAGGAATGAAGATTTTCATTACTTAGAGGCTTTGCGGTCCACTGAAAAAAAAGTACGTACAACAAAACCATGCAGAGTTTGCACAAAAGATAAAAAGCGTCGTGAAACTCGTTATTTTTGCCCTATTTGTGAAGAAAAACCGGCCCTATGTGTCGAGAACTGTTTTAGAAACTACCATGTTTCATAAAAAATATTTTTTTTTAGTTTAAAAATATTTGTTTATATAATATAATAATTTTTGGCCATGTAAATGATGTTTATTTTGAGTTCATGTTACCTTAAAAGTTAATTTGTAAGAAAATACTGATTCTTTACGTATTTATGAATTTTTCCCTTATTCTACTTTTTGTATAATAAATAATCTAAAACCAAATGCCAGTATCAAATTTTCATTCCTGTCCCATAGCCCGAGCACCCTATATTTGCACGTATTTGCTACGATATCTCTCGTACTTGGTTTTACAGATCAAGACGCAGAGTACGAGTTATCTCGTAGCTGGGGTCTCGGACCCGATTACCAACTACGAGGAAACTCGTAGTTGGCACTGAACGTGTTGAACGAAAATATTTTTTTATCATTAGCAAAATTCACTCAAGAAATGTATTTACATAACACTAAATAAACCTAATGACAATTTGACAGGATTACAAATACGTATACAATAAAACCTCTCAGTAGCGACCACCCTCGGGAAATCAAATGTTGGTCGGTTAACAGGGGTAGTCGGTTAATAGAGAACAATTAAAACAACTGGTCTGCATTTTACAGTGTTTGTTCATTAATAAGTATCTATATACAGGGTGTTTCCTAACCTCTCTGAAAAAATAAAGGAGGTGAATCCTCACCTTATTTTAAGACGAAAATGTAATATAAAAGTTTTTTGCATGTCGCTTCGTTTTCAAAATACAGGGTGTTAAAAAAAAATTTTGTATTTTTTTTTCATTTTATTAAATAATGCCAAACGATATTCTAATGATATTTGTTAAACAAGGGATTAAAGCACTTTACTCTGGGTCAATCTTAACTTTTACAATTAGTTCATTGGCAGGGATCTGGGTAAAAGAGTACCTTAATTTTTTAGTTATTTTTCGTATTTTTATCATTATGTTGCGTCAAATGATACGAGAAGGCTTTGCTTCGTTCCATGGCAACCACATTTGTTTTCTCCGTAACTGTTTAACATCTTTCAAATAATATCCTTTGGAATTGATTTTGAATTTATTTGTACTACATTACATACTTTTCATAATGGCTGAGTTTATCAATCAAGAAATGGTTCAAATTCATTTTATGTACGGTTTGGCAAATGGAAATGCGCTATAGGCGAGACGTTTATATGCAGAACGTTTTCCTAATAGAAAAGTACCGTGTTCGGAAACATTTACAAGATTGCACCTCAGGCTAGAGGAAACAGGCAGCTTTGCAAAAAGCAAAATAGGCGGCCGACCACTTACAGTTAGAACCGTACAACTTGAGGAAGAGGTCTCAAACATGGTGGACAAATCTCCAGGCACTAGTACGAGCGAGTTGAATGTGAGTAACAAAACAGTAATGAGTATCTTAAAGGACTATTTACTTTATCCTTATCACGTACAAAGAGTTCAAGCTCTGTTGCCTAGAGACTTTCTAGCTCGAGTTAATTTTTGTAACCGGTTTCAAGGAAATTCTTTAAGGGTCCCACATTTTTAGGCAAAATTACTATTTACAGATGAAGCGAATTTTTCTAGACAAGGAATCATAAATTTTCACAACAACCATATTTGGGCGGAAGATAATCCTTATGCTATCATCGAAGGACATCAACAGTATACATTTTCTTTTAATATTTGGGCAGGGATTATTGGAGGTAGCTTAGTTGGGTCGTATTTTTTTCCAAATCGACTTACTAGTGATGTATATTACAACTTCCTTAGAGATGAATTGCCAGAATTGATGGAAGCAGTGTCATTAAGAACGAGAACTTTAATGTGGTTCATGCATGACGGCGCTCCCCCTCACTTTGCAGTACGTGTTCGAAACTATTTAGATCAACAATATCCTGCTTGTTGGATAGGTAGAGGAGGACCTCACCCATGGCCACCCCGTTCGCCGGATCTGAATCCATTGGATTTTTATTTCTGGGGTCACCTTAAACAACTCGTTTATACTACTCGTATTGAAACTGAAGAAGACCTTCGACTGCGTATTATTGATGGTTTTAATACGATTCGCGCCAGTCCCGAGATTCTCCACCACGTCAACAGAAACAATTTAGCACGTCGTGTACATGGGTGTTTACTGGCTCATGGAGGACATTTTCAGCAATTTATTTGACTTTTGTTTATGTGAGTTCATTACTAAAAGTTTTTAATTCAATTATTAAAGTGATTATTATTGCTTTACTATTTTTTTTTAACACCCTGTATTTCGAAAAAGAAGCGACATGCAAAAAACTTTTATTCCACATTTTCGTCTTAAAATAAGGTGAGGATTCACCTCTTTCATTTTTTCAGAGAGGTTAGGAAACACCCTGTATATGTAAATAATTTTATATGTTTTTGTTTAAATTTATCAGAACTAAAATTAAATGAGATGAAACCAATTTACCAATCTGTATAATATTCTGCACGTGCATACTAATCTATAATATATACAGGGTGACTCGGATCTAAATGTACATACATCACCAGGAGATAGTGGACATCTTGGGGGTTCTAACTAATCTATCTTTAGTGGGTCCATCTTTCCTCGTTACTTAGATACAGAGTGTTTTATAAGGTTTGGCTCATTTTTGTTTTTGCCATAATTCTTTTAGCACCCGGTATAAAATGTTCATATTCGGTGGAAATATTTTGAGTAGCTATCGCTTCAAAATGCCGTATGAAAATTTTTTGAAATTCAGGTGCGGTTTTTAAAAACAAGACTGACTTCATTTTTTTAAATTCAACACCTATTCCTGAATTTGATATCGTGCTCTTTGGGGGTGATCTTAATGTTGACATGTCCCGAGCCAGCAATGGTTCTAACTTAATAAATAACTTGTTACAAAAATATAACCTGCATCAGACTGTAAATGAACCGACACGGATCACAGAAACTACTCGAACCCTACTCGATCTAATAATATGCTCTCTTCCGGATATTATAAGTGACACCAGTGTGGTTCCTATGGAGGATATTTCAGATCACTCTCTGGTCTCCTGTTTGGTTAAGATCAGGAAGGAGAAAGTGAAACCTTTTTTTCACACCTTTCGTGATTTTTCCGGTTTTGATTTGGAATCGTTTTTGACGGAGTTAAATCTGATTAACTGGGATACAATTTTGATGCTCACAAATGTTAATGATATGGTTAGGTTTTGGAATGTAAGTATTGACAATATTTTTGATCATTTTGCTCCATATAAAACAGTTCGAATTTCTAAAAAGCCTGCTCCATGGCTGACGCAGAATCTTGGATTGATATTGAAACTTAGGGATAAGGCTTTACTGAAATACAAGAGAAATAAAACACCGGGCGCCTGGGATTATTATAAGGAGATGAGAAATTTTGCTAATTACTCTATAAAATTGGAAAAGAAGGATTATTTGCAATTTAAATTTAATTCAAATCCAAGGGAGTTTTGGAAGACGATAAAATTTTTAAATATTTGTAACTCCAAATCCATTTCTTCTTATGAATGCGATCCAAATATCCTTAACGACTATTTCATAAACAATGCGTCAAACAATATTCAGTTAGCCCCTGGGAAAACTTCTGATACACTGGACCGATACAAACATAGAAGAAGGATATTTGGTAACGACGAATTTAATTTTAGTGCGGTATCGCCCGATGAAGTTCTACAGATCCTTGGTACAATAAAAAGTAATGCGAAGGGGGTTGATAATCACAATTTGAAAATGCTCACATGTCTTTTTCCTTATCTGACTGAATATCTTACTCATATTGTCAATACATGCCTTGGCACAGGTATATTTCCGGACGCCTGGAAAAATGCAAATATCATTCCGGTACCAAAAAATAATAACCCTGTCGAGCTGGGTCATTTCAGACCAATAAGTATCTTGCCCGCGGTCTCCAAGGTGTTGGAAAAAGTTGTTGCTAAACAACTTAACAATTTCCTATCCCGTGAACAAATCTTACCAGTAATACAATCTGGGTTTAGGCCATTTCATAGTACTTGTACTGCCCTGCTTAAAGTGTCTGATGATATCATTATGGAAGCAGACCGAGGCTTGAACACTTGTCTGGTGTTGCTTGACTTTAGCAAGGCATTTGACACCTTGGAGCATGATCTGCTATGTGATAAGATGTACTATTTTGGTTTGTCGAGAGAGGTGGTTGCCTTTTTTAAAAGTTACTTGGGTGAACGAAAACAGAGGGTAATTTTTAATGGGATGATCTCGGACTTGTTAATGGTGGGTAGGGGCGTTCCACAGGGTAGTATCCTGGGACCCCTTTTATATTTGCTCTATACTTCGGACTTTAATACATTCTTGAAGCATTGCAACATGCATTTATATGCCGATGATTCCCAGATTTACTTGTCTTTTTCCCTTGCTGACTCTATTGCAGCTGCATAAAGGATGAATGAGGATCTCGCCATTATTTCTAGGGTATCAAGAGCGCACTCGCTTAAATTAAATGAATCTAAGACGGAGGTTTTGTTGTTTGGCAAAAACAGTAATTTTCTTCAACAAAATAATGCATTCGAACTTGATTTGAATGGTACTAAGCTTACTTTTACAAACAGTTGTCGTAATCTGGGAGTGCAGTTTGATACAGATTTGAGATTTTTGGGTCACGTTAATAACTTACTACAAAAATGTTACTTTAAACTTAAGGTGTTATATATGCATAGAGATGTTCTGAGTACCGATATTAAGTTAAGATTGTGCGATTCTTTAATTCTATCACTTATTTCTTATTGTGATATTGTTTACTGGCCTGCCTTGCGTCAGCAAGACCGACATTCTCTGCAAAAACTGCAAAATGCATGTGTTCGTTTCTCCTACAATTTACGTAAGTTTGACCATATTTCAGACTGTTTTAGAGAGTCCCACTGGCTAAATTTGGATGAGCGGTTTCAAGTACACATGGCATGTCTAATTTATAAAATTAACAAAAGCCAAAAGCCCTTATATTTATCGGAAAAGTTAATACGGAGGGTTGATGTACATAATCGTTTAACAAGATCATCCTTGCACTACAGTGTTCCCAGACATTTTTCTGCTATATCTCAGCGATCATTTTCTTACAATTCTGTAAAAATCTTCAATAGTATCCCAGAGGACATAAAGAGATCCCCTAGCGTTCAGTCCTTCAATAGTAACCTAGTTGAGCATGTTCTGGCAGGGCGTGTGTGACTTTGTGCCCATAGTACTTGATTAAATTTGTCACTACAACATAGTATGTAGAGTGTCATTTATTCATTTTATTAAAATAGTGTTTGCCTTTTGTATAATATACCATTAATAATTTTCGTAATTTTATAGTACTAAATTTATTTTATTAAGAATTTTTTTTTTCTTTTTTCTGATGGTTGCGTGGAAGAGCATTCATTTGAACGTCGCCATCGCTCTATAACTTTTTGTAATATTTATTTAATTTATCAATAAAGACATTTTGTATTGTATTGTATTGTATTGTATATATCATATTTTTGTCAATTTTATTTTTTATTTGAAAAACACATAAAAAACTAATTCTAATGACATACTTATCAAAATCCCCGCACTCGCCGCTCAGCCATAATAAATTGCTCTTCTTTAGATGTTGAAACACATACAAAATAATAACTGTTTTTATAACGACAATAATACCAATAATAACAAAAATAACAAAAACATAATTATTTGAGAATATTTTCAAAATGCCCACCATTAACTTCTTCACATTTTCTTCCTCTGATATTTAAATTTGAAACTGCACTTCTGATTACACCTGGTCTATTTTTTATTTCCTGAAATAAAGTGATAAGGCGTTGCAAGAGCTGGTCCCGTGTATTAATTTCTTCCTCGTAAACTAAATTTTTCATATACCCCCAAAAAAAGAAGTCCAGCGGGTTAAAGTCGGGAGATCTTGCTGGCCAAGAATGGGACCCCCCACGACCTATCCATCTGTTGGGATATCTATTGTTTAAAAGTTCGGAAACAATTCTTGCATAATGTGGAAGGGCTCCATCGTGTTGGAAATACATTCCTCTTAAATTAACATTCTCATTTTGGAGAAGATTTGGCAAAATGTTTTCCAAAAAGTGTAAATATTGGTTTCCATCTAATCTTTCTTCAAAGATGTGTGGGTCAATCAATTTACCATTGATTATACCTGCCCAAACATTTATGGAAAATCTATGTTGCGAATGCGACTGCCTAATAGCATTTGGATTTTCTAGAGACATTGGTAACAATTTCTGGAATTGTTGACTCCATCTCTGGTAAACTGCGCTTCATCGGTCTACAAAGTCCGGTGAATATCTCTTTGGTGCCTCCTAATCCACTGATAAAAAAAAACCAAACGGTAAGCATAATCACCTGGTTCCAACCTTTGTACCTCTTGGATATGATAAGGATATAATCCTTCATTTTTTATTGTTGAATGGGTTAATTTTTGCGTTATATGCAGACGTCTAGCAATTTTCCTTGTGGATGTTTTTGGATTTTCTTCAATCAAATTTAAAATGTCTTCTTCCTGTTGAACTGGGTCTCTTACAGGCTGATCAATATTATTTTGTGTCGGAAAATGTCCTTGTTCACGAAAAAAAGAAAATACATTTGAAAATGTTTGATGGTTTGGACATCTTCTTCCAGGAAACCTTAATTCATACTCTCGAGAAGCGGCTCGCCCGTTACCATCGCAAAATCCATATACAAATATTATATCAGCGTATTCTTGGTTTGAAAATTGATGGGGCATTTTAAACGAGAAGTAAATGTTTAACAAAAATACCCTCGTAATGCCCAAAAATCTGACAGATTACAACTGACAATGACTTATTATGTTTTGTTGCCCCCCAATATTTCGTTGTTCTGAGGTGTCGAGCCATGGAGTCAAATTGAATTGATAATTCACCTCTCTTTTATTGAACCAATCAAAACGCTCATTTTCATAGCAACCACCTTGGTAACGGTCGTCTTACCCGATAAGACTACCGCTAGCTCGAAAAGACGCTTTCGAAAAGACGCTTGTAGCTTTTTTACTTAAATAAAAAATTAGTAACACCTCTAACTTGTATATTTACCTTTATCAGACGGCCTTCATTTTTATGTTCAGTAAATTATCCAATAAAATACACCTCTAGAGGCGGTTTCTTATCTTCATACCTTCGTTTTTCACTCGAAACTCGATTTTCCAAGAAAATTTTCACTCAATGTAATTTTTACTTATAATCAAAGATAAGACCCTCGAGCTAAAGCTCTCGGGATCATATCAGATTATAAGTAAAAATTACATTTCGTAAAAATTTGTCAGAAAATCGATTTCTTGTTAAAAACATCGGTATTACCGATAAGACGCCTCCTCTATCGGTATATTACTGTTGAAAATTTTCAAATTTTAACACGCCGCTATTTTATTACTTTGGTTTATTTCTTATTATTGGTATTATTGTCGTTATAAAAACAGTTATTATTTTGTGTGTGTTTCAACATCTAAAGAAGAGCAATTTATTATGGCTGAGCGGCGAGTGCGGGGATTTTGATAAGTATGGCATTCGAATTAGTTTTTTATGTGTTTTTCAAATAAAAAATAAAATTGACAAAAATATGATATACAGGGTGTTGAATTTAAAAAAAATGAAATCAGTCTTGTTTTTAAAGTCCGGACCTGAATTCCAAAAAATTTTCATACGGCATTTTGAAGCGATAGCTATTCAAAATATTTCTACCGAATATGAACATTTTATACCGGGTGCAAAAAGAATTATGGCAAAAACAAAAATGAGCCAAACCTTATAAAACACTCTGTATCTAAGTAACGAGAAAAGATGGACCCACTAAAGATAGATTATTTAGAACCCCCAAGATGTCCACTATCTCCTGGTGATGTATGCACATTTAGATCCGAGTCACCCTGTATAATACAATGTACTGTGTGCTTGTTTTGAAAATCTTATTTTTTAAAATAATTGGAAATTAATGGTTGCTTCATATATTTTATTTTATTTTTATAAAATTTAGATTCACATTTTAATAGTAATGGAGAAATATTTGTAGACTTGTTAAATTTGTTAAAGGTATTAAGAAAGTCTCTTAAACTTGCGCAGGCTTCAGATAGGCTTGATATTTTCGACACTGGAGCAAGTTCAGGTTCCTCTTCCTCTGTCTCAGAGTTGAGAGTAGTTTCATTCGCTTTTTGGATCTCTTCAATACACTCGATGATAGTTAATTCTGCACTTTCTGTTGGCAAATCGTTATCAATAGAGGCAAATTATTTCAAGTTAACAAATGTGTCCTTAATGTTTGGAAACAGTTGTGCGAGCTGAATATTATCTTCTTCTTCGAAGTCGTCAATATTATCTGTATTGCACATAAATTCGGCTTTCATAAAGTATTTTTTTATTGTCACTGTGAGCAAATTGCGCCGGGCTACCGAAACCCATATCAAAGCGTTGGTTATAGTAATAATATTTTCGATTTATTGAAAAGGACAACCACTGCCTATACATGTTAAGAGCCTCTTAGTTAATAAGGTAGCTTCTCTAGAGCATTTTAAAACTCTGAATAATGCCTTGGTCCAGAGGTTGGCAATGTGAAGTAGTGTTGGGTGGAAGAAAAGTAAGTTTGACACCATCCAGTGTAATTTTGAGATGAGACGTTATCCAGAAACAATATCACTTCTCTATTCTGCTTCTTCATCTTGATATCAAATCTGTGAAGCCATGTTGTCATGATATCTGCTGTCATTTACGCTTTTTTGTTCGAGAACAATTGGATAGGTAACTTATCGATATCTGGGCCCTTAAAACATGGAGGATTTTTGTTTTTGCCTATTATAAGTGGTTCTTCCTCCTCACCTCTCATATTTGCACAGAACAAAATTGTAAACCGTTGCTTTACTGTTTTCTTTACAGTAAATGAAAAAAAAAATTAATTCTTAATTTTGTCCTCAATCCGAGAAGACCAGGACTGCCCATTTATGTAGAAATTCGCTTTGGAAATTATTAAAAAAAAATGAGTTTTCGGTGGAAAAAACCTAATAGGCAATCGATTTTAATAGACAGTAGCGATATCGTCTGTTGGAGAAGAAATTACTTAAGAACCATCCGAAAAGCAGGAGAAGAAAACAAAAAAAATATTTTACCCAGACGAAACATGGCTAAATGAACACCATACTGTGACTATATTAAAAGCTCAAGGCAATCTGTCTTGGAAGGATTGTTTACAGGATTAAGACCGCCATCTGGAAAAGGACATCGACTTATCATAACCCATATTCCATGTTCCAATCAGAAAATACAGGAGACTATCACGAAGATATGAATGCCGATGTCTTTGAAGAATATGGTTACAGTACACTTGTCATCTTTCAATGCAAATGTTTTTTTTGGCAATGCACAATAGTAGAGACCTGTCTTATCTGCAATAAATACGTCCCTTGGGGCATAATCCTTTAAAATGGTCAATATCCTTTCTTTCCAAGCAGTTATATTGATATCGGCTAATTCGCCACATATTTTCTTGAAGGCAATATCGTGCCGGCGACGGAATTTTTTAAACCGTCTATTTGATGCCTAGAGATTATCTAGTCCTAGACATTGAGCAGTTTCTTCATTTTCCTCGATTATTTCAATTTTTTCGCTTAAAGAAAGACATTTTCTTTTTCCTGCAATCTTTAAATATTCACGTTAGTCCCAAAACCCACAAAAACTGTTCGAAATAAAACTAATGTTAACAACCAGTTTATCAGCCTTTAAAGCAAATTGAATGGATCCTCCTTCATAAAGTAATTATGATACAGAGAATGAAGCCAGATGGCTCCATCTCGTGGTGCTGGTAATTAACACCGATTTCTAAGCATACCTGCGCCCTCTGACATGGACTTATCAAGCCACAAATATCAGAAGAAAATCTGTAAAGACAGAACGTCACAATTGCAGGAGTCCTCGCTAGGCAGCGCTATGCGTTTTGTCGGTTTAGTAACCGAAAACTTAACACATTTAAAAGGGTTTGCTTTTTCCTTCTGCCAGAACCATACTCAGACGCGTTTCGCTGTAGAACAGCTCATCAGTGAGGCTATGGGTTCTGACAAAAGGAAAAAGCATCGGTGTCTGTTTTAAAACAGAAAAATCGGTATGATAGAAATTGGTGTTAATTACCAGCACCACGAGATGAAGCCATCTAGCTTCATTCTCTGCATCAGAACCCATAGCCTCACTGATGAGTTTTTCTACAGCGAAACGCGTCTGAGGATGGTTCTGGCAGAAGGAAAAAGCAAACCCTTTTTAATGTATAAAGTAATTAGTGTATGTACCTATATTTCTTAAGAATTGTCGGGTTGGGTATTACTGCCCCTAATTAAGGGGGTTTTTAGCATAAATAATTACTAAAAATTCTAATGTTAAGTGCCCGCGGTCGTTTATGGGTCGGTTAAGAGGAGCATAATATAATGGGATTTCCATTTTTAAATATGGCAAATTTATAACCGGTCGTTTAACGCAGGCAATAGGCGTTGCTATATCATTCGTCCGATGGCGATGAAACTTTGGTGAGATATTGTATGCACCCCCGCGAAAGTTCCCAACAGAACTGAACTAACCTATACTAACTTTAATTCTATACTAAATAAATTTAAGTTTCGGTTCTACATAAGCATTCAGTATGCAGGAAATCCTTTCATATCTTTTCACATATTATCATCATTTCACCTCTTTCTCTTTTAATTTTCCAACTTAATGTGCAACCTCAAAAATTATGGTTTTTGAAGGGATGTTCTTAATTGAAGTACCACAAGGATGCGAGTTTTGCACCAATAAGAAAGCTTTCTCACAAAAACGACCATTCAAGAAGAGCCATTGACATTACCCAAGATAAAAACGAAGTTGGACAATAAACAACCCAGATTTATTTAGATTGGACAAAATGTCACTTGATGAGCTTCATAAGCTAACCAAAGAAGAAGAACATTTGGAATCAGTTCTGTCAGAATTATGGATAATCACAAATACTTACGTTTGGATAACTCCAATCCACATCATCTTAACCTTACTCTTGACCCTAGGGTGCATTAAGATAAGACAACAAGATAAATATCTTCAAAAGCAGAATATATTTTTTCTTAATACGTTTTCTGTCTAAGAATTCACTTCTCAGATCCAAAACATCTATCAAAAAGTTGCATTTCGTAGACCTGTGTTATTATTGGAACAAAATTACCGAAACCATTAAAAATTTATTAGTATGCACATTTTCTTTATGAAATATCCTAGTACAGAACAAATTTAAAAAATAGGCATGGTGTCTCATTTCAAAAAAATAAACTTTTACACATTTTTTCAATTAACTAAAATGACTGTATTTCTAGAACACGTTGTACATTGCAGCTAAGATTTGGCCTAAGCGTAAAAGCCTCCTAGTGTCGCCCAACTTCAAATTAAATTTTTTTCTTGTGACTTTTTGCATGCTTTAAAGTAATTTCTTCTACAACAGACGATACCGCTTCTATCTATTAAAATCGATTGCCTATTATATTTTTTTCCACCAGAATTCCATTTTTTCCAATACTTTCGAAAGTGAATTTCTACACAGATGAGTAATCCTGGTCTTCTGAGGACAAAATTTTGTCCAGCGTGAAAATTTCCTTTTTTAAAAAGAGACTATGAACGTTTCTCCTTATCACTTCATCCAGCTCAAGTTTTGGTCATTATAGAGAAGTTTTTGAGAGTTTGGCGCCACCGTTTTTTTCTTTTTTTTAAACTTTGTAAATTTTGTTGTTTTCCCAACACCAAGTGTGCCTGCTGTAAGTTGCATTGCATTGTCAACACTCTATTCGTATTCTTATTTTAATAGATTTGTAACAGACTCAGGATACGTATGTATGGATATAAATACGTTTATTCCGATGAAGGCTCCCATAGAGACAAAATAACCACATAATTAGCAAACAGGTAAACAGGATTAGGTATAAAAAGTATTAGAGCAAAAACCGAATAAGTACCTACACTCTGATAAGTTTTGAGAAAATTGCTTTTATAAATCACATGTAAATGAGGACAGTTAGGGAGGCGTTACCTTCATCCAAAGATCAGAGTCCCTGCTAATGCTGAATGATTTTTCAAAATTACAGGTCGTTCTCGTTTGATCTGTATGCATTGCCACAAAATTGTAAGTTTACAATCCTGTGGCATTGCCAAGAGATTGACATTGCTAATATCCGCTGCTCTTGTGTGACCTAGTTTCAAAGCGGGTTGTTTCCATTCCTCAGCGGTTTTTATCGGATAGGCACTGTTACAGGCCTCTGTTTTGTTGTGTATGTCTACGGGTGTGAGTCCTAGTAGTATAATTTCCATTCCTGCGGCTGGAGTGCTTCTCATTGCTCCGGTAATATATAGGCATGCCAGCGTGTGTAAGCCGTTTAATCTGGTGGTTATTGTGATTCGGTGCGTTTTTATATTCATTCATTTTAAGGGGTAGTCATTGAGTTGGATCAAAGTGATCCTTTATTCTTGTTTTTCTTAGAGATATCTATTTGGTTACATTGGTTGGAATTTTGTGATTTTTTTGGTTACTTATTTTGATTGGTGAGAGAAATATTTAATTATAGAATCTTTACTAGAGCTGTCGCTCTCAGGGTGGGAGCCAATCTTTCGGATATTTGTATTTGTTTCTATCTGTAGATCTTATGTGTGACTCGGTAATTAGTCTGTTTGTCGAGTTTTCGGCGCGCTTATGGTATTGGGTAATTATTTTATTAAATAATTCTTTTACTGTTTTCATTCCTAGGTCTAAATGCAATAAGTCCGTTGGAAAATATCTCGGCATGTTTGTGATTATTTGAAGTGCTTTATTCTGAGCTCTTTGTATCTTGAGTTGATTTGTCTTACTTACGGTATACCAAGCTGATATACCGTAAGTAAGTACAGGTCTTACTATTGTTTTATAAAGAGTAACTTTTGTTCTCAGACTAATTGCGCTATTTTTATTTATTAGAGGGTAGATGGCGACTCATTGCTTTTGCGCTGTTCGCATTATATCATTTGCATTGCTTTCCCAGGTCATTTTCTTATCAAAAATTATACCCAGATACTTGATTTGAGGTGACCATGATATTAATCTATTCATAACTTTTACTGTTGTTTCTAGGAGCTTTAATCTGGCTTTTGAAAAGAAAATGGCCTGGGTTTAATCCGCGTTGAGACGGAGCTTCCAACCATCTCTGAAGGAGAGCTATAAGGCGCTGAAGCCTTGAAACTATAATCCGGGGCGTCCCTGAGGTGGCGGTAATCGCAGTATCGTCTGTAAACAGATATAATTCTGTTTGAGGGTGCGTGGGAATATCACTAGTGTATGTATTGTACAAAATTGCAGCTAGCGGGGACCCTTGAGGGACTCCCGCTTTTATTTGGATTACTCCTGATAGCATGTCTTCAGACGATACCACGCAAGACCTGTCCTCAAGGAATGAGATGATAGTATGAATTAAAACGTTTGGCATACCTACTCTTATTAGCTTAAGTATTAGACAATTGTGCCAGACAGTATCGAATGCCTTAGAAACGTCAAAAAAGACTGCTCCTGTTGACAGTTGTCTATTAAACCCTCTTAGTATGTTGGTTGTCAACCGTGTTGCTTGGCGCACCGTGCAATGATCAGCTCGAAATCCTGTTCTAGTGTTAAAATATCATTGTTTAGTACAAAATCAGAGATCCGATTCAGTACTATTTTTTCAATGATCTTGCCAAGGGACGATAATGAACTTATCGGCCTATAGTTGACAGCCAACTGAAGATCTTTACCAGTTTTTGGGATTAACACCACTTTGGCCCGTCTCCAAACATCTGCAAAGTAGCCCTTTCTGACAATTGCCTGGGCTACGTCTACAACGTCCAACACTGTTCTTTTCGGCAAATTATTTAGTGCCTTATTCTTTATACCGTCGAGCCCAGGCGCTTTTTTTGCTCCCTAAACTGTTACTATTGTTGCTTCATTACCAGTCAACGGTGAATTTTTAAAAACTTGTACAGTCCGTGCGACCCGCGAGTCACGGGCAGGATCGTTTGACGGAAATTCATCAAACAGTTCATTTTTTTTTATTTGGGTCGGTGACAATTCTGTCTCCGTCCGTCGGGTCCCCGAGAAAGGATACAGGTTTCCTGCCTCCCTTTGTTAGGGACCTCGTGAACTTATAGACAGGACCGTCAGCGATGTTTAAATATTTTATTTTATTATTCCGAAGAGATAAGTGATCCGACTCTCTTCCTTTAAGGAGTCATCGGATATCCAGGACTTCTCTGTTCGCCTGCGCCTTGAGTCGCGGGTCGCCCGTTCTGTACGCTTGACGCATTGTCTTGTTTTTATTTTTGATTACTTGAGAAAGCTCAGGACCTAGGTCGCCTCGCTTCGAAAACCTTGACACCTTAGTTTCTGACAATCCAGTCATGGCTTCATCGATATTTATAGTCAGTTGTTTTACCGCTTCTCCAATGTCCTCCTCAGTGACGATCGAGGGCAATCTATTTTTATTTCCCAATTTGCGCCTAAAGAGCTGCCAGTTCGTTTTGGTGGTAGAAATAAAACCATGCCCCTGTCCGCAGGATCTCCATATTCAACCATGACTGGCCTATGATCCGACGTCAGTACTATAAGCACTACTGGCTGTGACAACCGTCCAGTGTTTTTTAATACAAAGATGTCAAGAATCTCGGGAAGAGCACCTGTTTGCTGATGTGTGTGTTCCTCCGGCGGCAAAATATGAATTATACAATCATCATAAGTGAGTATATGAATGAAATTCGTATGAGCTATGGAAGCCTGAAGCAGTGTCGCAGGACCCTCTATAAAAGTTTCCAATTTATCTAGTCAAGTTAATGAGATTGATGGAAATAGCTAAACCGAGAATGGTTCTCTTGTATACCACACGCAGTAAAAGTTTTGGGGCGTTTACAATTGAAGCACTTGTGTTTTTCACGCTATTCTATTACCATAACGCGAGCTCTTGGATGCCTATATTTTCTTTATCCTTAAAATTTTATACCGCGGTGCAGGAAGTTAAAAATATTAAAAATTCTTTGAAGTTTGTAACATAATTTTATTCTTAGAATAAATTAGTTTACAACAAATTTGTTTAAAAACTAATAGAGATTTGAATAGAAGCAACAGTACCGCATTATCAAAAATATTTTAGCTAAGTAGAACATGCCCTTTTATGAGGAAACTCAAATTTGTGGGGCTTCCCGATGACTGGTTCACCAAAAACGTCTAAAATGACATCCACCATGAATCACCCTGTATACAGTTTTGTGGTTAATTTTCCTCCAAATTGGGCTCACTACCTCCTGCTCCTATATTAACTACGCCTATAATGTACTGTGAAATGTAGATTGGAAAATTACACTATAAATATTTTGATTAGCAATTAGTTTACAATCTCTTCTTACTCTTTTTCTTGTTGTTATATATTTTGGCAAATTATGTAACTAGTTTTTAATCGAATTCTAAATTACGTTAAAACAGCAAAAGAAAAATAGAACAATTGTTTTTATAAACTACTGTAAATTAACAAGATTACAAGTCAATACAATGCTTGGTTAGGTTATTAAATTGTTAGCAAGTCACTAGATTTAGGAGTTTGCAAATTATTTGATTATGTAATGTGTCGTAACTTTTACAGTAAATGATGGTTTCGACTCGGAACAACGCGTTTTTAAAAAACAAAATTATTTCTGAAAGATTGAAACTCTTTATTGTTCTTACTACAATAGTAAATATAAAAAGAATACTGTCTACTTTATTACAAAGAATTTATAGAAAATGTCTTATCTCTAGAAATGATTCGTCGGCGGTTTCTATGAGAACGTCGAGTTGTTGTAAGTTCCCATAGTAAGGGCCAATACATGGTGTTCCCATAACTAGTAGCTAAACAAAAATGGCCTTTATTTTTTTTTGCATATCTATATGTATGCGATTATGCGAATTTATTTTAACGGAAATCCATGGAATTATGGAAATAGATTTTTATTTTTCTAGGCCTATGTGGACGTCGTAACATATTATTTGATTCTAATAACACAGCGTCCGAGAGAAACTAAGGTTGGTTGGTTGGTTAAAGGCAAGGGTCAGGTTAACCTGATCTTCTTCTGTCTTGTTAGAAAAATTCGGCTTCTTTGATTAGATCCAGTGGCCTCCTTTCAAATTTTTTATGTGGGAGGGACCCTATGTTGAACTGCTTCAAATGTGTTTAGTCTTCTGCAAGCCAATACATTGCAGTTGTTGCTGATGTGTAAGGCGATTTCCACCGGTTCAGATATTGTCGTAGGGACCATCTATTTATTGCTGACTTATTACCTATTTGGACACTAGGGCGGGTTCAGGACCCCTGAAGTTCTGAGCAGCTCCAGTACTAGCTAGTCTCTCTGCTTTTCCATTGCCTGCTCTTCCCGAGTGACCAGGAATCCATATGATTCGTTTTTGTTAATTCTCGATGATAGGTCTTTTAGGTCGTGCAGGCACTTCATCGTAATCTTAGATGTGAATTTATGGGAATTGGGGTAGCTTAGCTGTCTGACAGAATATGTATTTGCTGGTTGCGCTAGTTCTGTTCAATATTCAGTTGGATATATGCTTGTATTGCATAAATTTCGGCCTGGTATACTGTGGCGTGGATTCATAGGGGGATACTGACGTTTCTTCTTGGTCTCTTCCGAAATATTCCAGCACCCACTCCATCCATACTAGGCCCTCGGACAGTTAGGGAGGCGTTCCCAAAATCAGGGTCGCAGGTGATACTGAATGGTTTTTCAAAATATAGGTCGTTTTTGTTTGATCTGTACGCATTACCAAGAGATTGACGTTGATAATATTGGCTGCTGTTCTGTGACCTAGTTCCACAGTGGGTTGTTTCCATTCCATAGCGGTTCTTATCCGATAGGCGCTGTTGCAAGTATCTGTTTTGATGTGTGGATCTAGGGGGTGTGATTGCAAGTATAATTTCCATTCCAAGGCAAGAATAAATAACTTTACTAACGCTGAAATGGCCCAGATGCATTTCAATTAAGGCCCAGTAAATGGAAATACAGAAAAAGCTCGGTGAATTTATCAGGAACGTTATTCAAACAAAGTACTGCAGCAAATTTGCCTACCCCAATCGGTGAAGTGACCTAAAGTCAAATTTTGGATTATCGAATAAAAGTGTATCTATCAAAATAAAGGTCGACTTCTGCCAGATTTAGAAAATAGAATTCTGTTTGTGTAAATGTTAAGAAATTATCTGGTATTTTGCCGTACAATAGCGTTACGGTATTGCGCCCGTTTCTATGTAAGATAGAGGGACCCGCAAACGGTATTAGCATTGACATTGCTGGTTTGGTTTACTGTGCACGCGTAAGTTATTAAATAACGTTACGGTATTTTCCAAATGACGAACCCAAGAACTTTATATTGGCAATGATCGGACTTAATAATTTAACCAGTTTAATCAAATAATTTAACTAATTTAATAAAAAGGCGTTTTCTTACAGACAGCTACTTGAACAAAATAACGCGTCGCGTCGGAGTATATGAGTATCCATCTTGTTATTAAATTTATTGAATCAAGTAGATAAATGAGTACCTAAACGGTGAGCTCAAAAAGGTAGGAATAAATTCGTTTAAAATTCAGGTGATTATTTTCTTGAAAAACGCTTGGACATGTCCATTATTATTTTTAATTGCGAATTTTTTGATATAAGAAATGTGTATACAGGTTGTCTCAAGAAGAACATATACCATCAATATTAATTTTTTTAAATAGAACACCCTGTATATTATATTATTTTTAAATTCTACGATACATTCTAAACACTTTTTGTATAACATACCATATCTCCAAAGTCAACGGTTTTTGATATATTGACATTTTTTCTGGTACGAAAAGTACAATTAAAAATGAACTCTTTACATCTATTTAGTCTATAATATTTACATAGACTATATCAAATTTTATTTTAATAAATGGTGAAATTGACCGCCACCAACTTCCTGGCAATATGCAAGTCAATCTTTGAATTTTTCCAAAACGTTATGGATTACCTGGGGCTCTATTAATCTAACCTCATGCCTTATTCGAGCTTTAAGTTCATCAATATTGTTAGGTCTGTTGAAGTATACTTTAGATTTTAAATAGCCCCACAGAAAAAAATCTTGCGGGGTCAAATCTGGTGACCTTGCCGGCCATTCTATTGGACCCCGTCGACCAATTCACTTGCCAGGAAAGACTGTATCCAAGTACTCACGCACCGGGCGTGTGTAATGGGCTGGTGCTCCATCTTGCTGGTACAATAAGTTATTGTTGGGAATGTCTGGCTCATCTGGATTTGGATAGAGTACAGCAAGTGCCGGTATTAACTCAAATTCTAAAAATTCTAGATACAGTTCGCCATTTAACGTACCATCAAAAAAGAAGGGACCTAAAATCCGGTTATCAACAATTCCAGCCCAAACATTCACTTTTTGCGGGTATTATGTGTGGAACTCCCTGATCCAGTGCGGATTTTTCTTAGCCCAATATCGACAGTTTTAGCGATTCACATGCCTATTTAGAGTAAACGTTGATTCATCAGAGAACACAATTCTTTTTAAAATTTGAGGATCTTCAATGTATCTGTTCATCATTATTTCGCAAAATTCTATTCTTCTATCCGGGTCATCTTCATTAAGTTCATGAACCAACTGTACCCTATAGGGATGCCATTTATTTTTGTGTAAATAATTCAATACGGTTGCTTGACAAATATTATTTTCCGTGGCAATACCGCGAGTAACACTATGGTGGTTTTCTTGGACAGCTAAGAGGACATTTAACTGAAATTCTGAAATCCTAGGTCGACCTTGAATATAATTGTCCCTAACATGCCCCAAATCCCTATATTTTTTTTCAATTTTACTAACAATATATTGAGATATTGGTGCTCGGTTTGGGTACTTATTGTTAAATAACTCACACACTTCTGTTTGGGTTCGCATCCTATCTCCATAGCCAAGCATCATTAGTACCTCTATCCTATCTTTTTCACTTAACCGCGCCATTTTTACAGAATTACTTGAAGTTAGATAGATCTACACAATTTGAAGAATCTTAGACAGGAAGTAAATGTCTGTGTCAAAATAAATTAATTCAGGTAACAGGTTACAATAATAATAATAAAGAAATGCGCAATTAAAACTAAAAATCCACGGATCTCAGCATTTTTTCAGAAAAATATTAAAATGTCAATATATCGAAAACCGTTGATTTTGGAGATATGGTATGTTATACAAAAAGTGTTTAGAATGTATCGTAGAATTAAAAAATAATATAATATACAGGGTATTCTATTTAAAAAAATTAATGATGGCGGTATATTTTCTTCTTGAGACAACCTGTATACACATTTCTTATGTCAGAAAATTCGCAATTAAAAATAATAATCGACGTGTCCAAGCGCTTTTCCAGAAAATAATCACCTGAATTTTAAACGAATTTATTCCAACCTTTTTGAGCTCACTGTATATGGCTTAACTTGATGACATAAAAAAGGATTAAACTCGTGATCATAGGCGTCGCTCCTACCGAATAATTAAAATGCGGATTGTTGTAAATTGTTAATATGATTAAATAGTATATATTACAGCTTGTTTATTATATTTTATATTGATAAAAGATTTGTACCCGTGACTTCGCCTGCAAAGAACGCATGCATTTAATATTTTTTAAAAAATGGTCTTTCGGTAAAAAAATGCTCATTTTGCCGAAAACAATTTAAAAAAGTATCTTTATCCAGCCAGGACGGCGAGGAGGAATAAGTTTTCCTTGCCAAGAAAGGATAGGGGCAGGTACTATGTTAGTTGGAATATATAGTTAGTAGTTAGAATTCACTATATATATTTTAACAAGAAATACATCGCATCAGCAAAATCATGTTCTGTAATATAACAAGTTTTTAAGATACGTATGAATGAACATAGTTAATTTAAAATGCATAAACAGTTTAATGACTGGAATAGTTAGAACTTAGTCAGAACTTTCAGAAGTAGAATCGTTTCCAGGTCGGATTACTACTGGCGCTATAGGTGGTGAAACAGAATATCCATTTTTTGTTGTTCTAACATGAGCTACCCAATTTTTCCATACATCGCTACTTATTTCGTTATTACCCGCCGAATATTAGCAAAGATAACTGCGCCTAAATTTCGCAGAATAAAATACCTTGTAGGATTGTTAGCCGTTTTGAATTTTCGATTTATTGGTTTGCACTTTATGGAATAACCAGTTACAGTCCCCAAATTAATTACGTTATAAATTCTTATAAACCCCAAGATATAATAAAATATAGGTACCAAGTAAAAACTTACTTGTCTGAAAAACCACACAGTTATAGCAGAAAATGAAATATGTAAGTTACAGTAAATCGTTTCAACCAGTCACGCCGCTGTCCGATTCCCAATATCGCATACCTCAAACATCAACTGATTTTAAAGCTGATAAGAGATTGTCCAATTGGCAGAACCTTTAACTATTTGTTGTTTTTGTCTACAGCATATAAATTTGTATTTTTATGCTGCTCTATTAATTTTTCCAATCGGAAAAAATAGTTTGAACTTTAAATTGCGGGTGAGCCTCGACGATATATCGACAGGGTGTTGCCAGTTCTACAAAGTTTTCATAAGTGTAGGAGGAATATAATGGCTTACTAATTGTTATTTTTTTTTGTTTAACAACAGTGAAATTCCTTTTTAGTCTGATTTAAAATATTTTTGTATATAAATAATATTTCTTAAGTACTTAAAAACTTATTATAATATTCACGAATGGCTTGTTCTTTCTTTCTTTGACATTGGAAATTTCTTGGTTAAAAGTACATTTGCAAACTAGCTTTTAAACAGAGGTACTGACTTATTAATTAAATACTGATATAAAAGAACACTTTTAATAATAAAAACTTAAAGAATTTTTAAAAAAAGATCTGACAACCCCGATTATGATGCCGGTCCCTTTGAAGCCCGGTTGAAGCTTTTTTATGTCATCAAACTGACTTTGAAAAAAGTATACCAATGATTATAACGATGTTCTTAGGATCCCTAAATATTTTGCCAGATGTCGACATACGTGTTGACTTAGGTCAGTCAAAATTGGCATGGATAATATAAGTGACAAACGATTTATTAACTGCTTTCTCAAATCCGGACCAGATGTTTCAGTTTTTGTTAGTCAGGTAGGGATATTTAAAATGTACAAAAAAGGCATAAAGAATGTAAATTATAAATATTAAGAATTAAACCGTAAAATTAAGAAATAGATACTTCTTTTCTAGAACTCTTAAAGTATTATCAATTATAGCTTGTACGCAACCCTCGGCTTCGTTCATAGTCATACTTATAATATGGTATAAAAAATTTGAACAGCTTTATGATCCCTTGATGGAGATAAATTGTGAAGAATTCCTTCTTAGTGAGCCTCTACATTATAAAATAAAACTACTGACCGAATTTTATATTTATAGCTTTAACGGTTTCGTTTCTGCGACCATGAATCAGTTAGTTACTTTATGTAGGTATACAGGGTGTTTTAGAAGTACGGTACATAACTTAAGGGGGTGATTCCTTATGATATTCGAAGAGAAAAAGTTCATATGAATATGTATCCGGAGTTGTCCCGTTTTTGATATACAGGGTATTAAAGTTTCTTAAAAAAAACTGTTTCTTATATTTCTTTTAATATCCTTTACCCGATATTATTAAAATTTAGTACCGTTATTTATAATAATAAGGGGCTTAATTAGTCCTAACTAGATTAAATTTATTAGGTCCAGTGGCGTCCTGGGGAACACCTACGAATATTGTGGACAAGAAAATGTACGCCACTGACTTTTTCCTAGTATTCGTATTTTCTCGGATTTACCAACTAATGGTACAACTTTTTCGTTCCTTGAATTGTTTTCGTATCTTGCTTCGTTTTCGAGATAAAAAAGAAAAACCACTTTATTGCATGTACAGGGACATTTTTTTAAGTGTCTCACCCGATTGGCCATTTTCCTGCTGACTATCATAAAAAACAAATTACATATTTCTCAATGATTTTCGATAAGGAAGCCGAATTTAATGTCAAAAAATATAATATGGGTTTACAAATTTAACAGATGAGGCGCCATTTTGAATTTTCTTAAATGCAACCCCCATAAATAACCACACGATAGAATTGCATTTGGCGATCCGATTCTAAAACTATATAGTTGTTGACACTTATTTTCAGCCGTTTCGGAAATACGGGGGTTCCTAATTTGCCTCCATCGATTTTGTCTTTTAAGAGTCTCACCCCTTTAATAAATAGACCTTCTAAGCTGAACACCTTAATTTTTTTTAAAGTGACATAATTTCCCGTGAGCAAGCGATCTAAGCTATAGTCAAATTCGACAGATGTCATAAAGTGACAGATACGACGCCATTTTGAATTTTTTTAAATGGCAACTCTCATAAATAGCTAGACGATTCAATGGCATTTGGCGATCCGATTCTAAAACTATATAGTTGTTGATACTTATTTTCAGCCGTTTCGGAAATACGGGGGTTCCTAATTTGCCTTCATCGATATTGTCTTTTAAGTGTCTGACCCCATTGATAAATATACTTTCTAAGCTGAACACCTTATTTTTTTTCACAGTGACATAATTTCCCGTGAGCAAGCGATCTACGCTATAGTCAAATCCGACAGATGTAAAAAAGTGACAGATACGACGCTATTTTGAATTTTTTTAAATGGCAACTCTCATAAATAGCTAGACGATTCAATGGCATTTGGCGATCCGATTCTAAAAGTATATAGTTGTTGATACTTATTTTCAGCCGTTTCGGAAATACGGCGGTTCCTTATTTCGCCTCCATCGATTTCATCTTTTATGTGTCTCACCCGTTTAATAAATAGACCTTCTAAGCTGAACACCTTCACTTTTTTCACAGTGACATAATTTCCCGTGAGCAAGCGATCTACGCTATAGTCAAATCCGACAGATGTCAAAAAGTGACAGATACGACGCCATTTTAATTTTTTTTAAATGGCAACCCTCATAAATAACTAGACGATTGAATGGCATTTGTCGATCCGATTCTAAAACTGTATATTTGTTGATATTTATTTTCAGCTGTTTCGGAAATACGGGGGTTCCTAATTTGCCTCCAACGATTTTGTCTTTTAAGTGTCTCACCCCTTTAATAAATAGACCTTCTAGGCTGAACACCCTAATTTTTTTCACAGTGACATAATTTCCCGTTAGCAAGCGATCTACGCCATAGTGTTCAGCTTAGAAGGTCTATTCATTAAAGGGGTGAGACACTTAAAAGACAAAATCGATAGAGGCAAATTAGGAACTCCCGTATTTCCGAAATGGCTGAAAATAAATATCAACAACTATATAGTTTTACAATCGGATCGCCAAATACAATTCATTCGTGCGGTTATCTATGAGGGTTGCCATTTAAAAAAATTTAAAATGGCGTCGTATCTGTCACTTTTTGACATCTGTCGGATTTGACTGTAGCGTGGATCGCTTGCTCGCGGGAAATTGTTTCGATGTGAAAAAAACGAAGGTGTTCAGCGTAGAAGGTCTATTTATTAAAGGGGTGAGACACTTAAAAGACAAAATTAATGGAGGCAAATTAGGAACCCCCGTATTTCCGAAACGGCTAAAAATAAATATCAACAACTCTAGGTTTTTGAAATCGGATCACCAAGAGCAATTTTCTCTTGTGGTTATTTATGGGGGTTGCCATTTAAGAAAATTTAAAATGGCGTCTCGTCTGTCAAATTTGTAAATTTATGTATTTTTTGACATTAATTTCGGCTGCCTTATCGAAAATTATTGAGAAATATGCGATTTGTTTTTTATTATAGTCAGCAGAAAAATCGCCAATCGGGTGAGACATTAAAAAAAATACCCCTGTACATCAAGAAAACCTATATATTCCAAAGTTAATTAAAATATGAGGTAAAGGTAAGTTTCGATATCTAATTTACCTATTTTGTCAATAAGTCGAAAATTAATAACTTTACTAACGCTGAAATGACCCAGATGCATTTCAATTATGGCCTAGCAAATGGAAACGCTGAAGAAGCTTGACGAATTTATCAGGAACGTTATCCAAATATAGTACTGCCTTGTGCCAAAACATTTAAACAGCTCCATGCAAGATTGAGTGAGACTGGGAGTTTTAAACGTAGTACAGAACTTCCTGGCAGACCTGCAACAGTGACCACGCCTGAGTTAGAATAGGCTATACTTCCACTAGTGACAGGAAGGTAGCAGTGCAACTTCAAACAAGGGCATCAACTGCTTGGAGGATCTTGCATCTTTATCAAGTATACCCATACCATATTCAACGTGCGCAAGCTCTGCTTCCCCGTGATTTTTAGCCAAGGTCTGATTTGAATAGGTAGTTACTGCATACAGTAGCACATAACAACAATTTTTTACCAAACATTTTATTTACTGATGAGACCTCTTTTTCGAGAGAAGCCATTATGAATTTTAAAATAGAATATAATTAAAGAAAAAATTAGAAAAGGTCGTTTACAGCAACAATTTTCGGTAAATATATGGGCAGGGATCATTGGTGACTGATCTTATTGGACCATCCTTTTTACCACCTCGATTGAATGGAAACTTACTACGTAGTTTCTGTCTGAAGAACTTGCCGTTCTGTAAGAAGATGTACCTCTATAAATGAGAACTAATATGTGGTTCACGCACCACGGCGCCCCAGCTCATTTTAGTCTAGTTGCTCGTCAATACGTCGACAAACTTTTCCTAATTGCTGGATTGGACGCGCAGGTTCCCTAGGTTGGTCAGCTCGCAATCCCGACGACTTGAATCCTCTAGACTATTATTTATGGGGTCACCTTATGTCTCTTGTATACAAGATGCCTCTATTAGATGAAAACGACTTAAGAATTGGGATTATTGAAAGTTGCAATGCGACACGAATGCAGGCAGTTTTGAACGTGTAAGAGAATCAATGGCGAGACGATTGCAATCGTGCGTTTTATCAGAAGGTGGCCATTTTCAATATTTGCTTTGAATAACTGTTGCATTTTTTCTTGTATCATTATTTAAAAAACTAATTTTATTTTTAACTTAAATGTTTTAATTAACTTTGAAATACATAGGTACTTTTTTTGTACATACAATAAAGTGGTTTCTATTGCTCCTTTCGAAAACAAAGCAAGATACGAAATTATTTTAGGAAATAAGAAAGTTGTGTAATTAGTTGGTTAATCCGAAAAAAATACGAACATTTAAAAAAAGTCAGTGGGGCAATTTTTTGTGAATAATATTCGTTAAGGGGCTTCCCGGGACGCCACTGGACTTAATAAATTTATTCTAGTTAGGGCCAATTAAGCCCCTTATCATTGTGAATAGCGGTACCAAGTTTCAATAAAATCGGGAAAAGGATATTTAAAGAAATTATAGAAAACCGATTTTTTAAAAAAACTTCAACACCCTGTATATCAAAAACTGGGCAACTTCGGACACATGTTTCAAATGAACTTTTTCTCTTAGAATATCATAAGTTACGTACCTTCTTCTGAAACATCCTGTATACGGGGTGTTCTTTAATGATTCTGCCAACCAAGAAGCAGTTCGACCCTCGTACAGGAGTGTGCGGACGCACTCGGGAGGCTTGCAGAACGGAGACAGGTTTGCTTGGTCTGGGTCCCTGGACATTGCGGAGTGCATAGTAACGAGACGGCCGACGAGCTCGCCAGACTTGGAGCCGAAGCTCCCTACCTAGGACCCGAACCAGCAATAGGCATATCAAAACAGCAAGGCGGGGGCAGCCCTGAGGAAATGGGCGGTTAACCTCTCCAAGGAGGAATGGCAATAGACCCCGGGCTGCAGACAGGCCAGAGATTTCATAACTTGGCATAATAAGGCTAAGTTGAAGTGGATTCTTAACAGATGTAGGTGTGCCCTGGATCCTCTGATGAGAATTCTAACAGGGCACTGCAAGTTAAGGAAGCTACTACATACGATAGGCGTGGAGGAAGACCCGATATATCCAGGATGCTTGGAGGATGAAGAAAGACCACTGCACTTCCTATGCGCCTGTAAAGTCATGGGAATACGGGAATTAAACCGGAGAAAGTCAGGACTCTTACCTGAAATGACGTCCTGACCTTCATGAGGTCGGGTAGGTTTGGCGAGGGCCGGGGTGGTTGAGTGGATGGGGCAAGACTCAATGGTAGGCAAAAAGGATCGATTCTGGTCTACTTGACAGGTCCGTGTGCCTCCTCGCACTTACTACTACTACTACTACTATACATGCTTAAGCACAAAACAATTAGGACACATATTATCTGTAAAGACACATCATTACAACATATGATCCTGTCATCATGTTTCACACATTGCCTCAGCCAATTTTTGTTCGGATAGCGCACCGCATACTCTGGGTCATTACTTGCAATTCCAAGTAAAAAAACATCTTTAACTGAAATATACCAAACTAATTTTGCAAATGACTTTTCTAGCTTTACTATAAAAAATTCGGTATTTTTTCAAAATTTACACAGAACCGTGTAATTCCTGGTTTACTACACTTTCTCATTAATATCTACAAGTGGAACAAAGATAGAGTCTTGCGGTTTTCAACGTTGACTTTGGCGTTTTGCTCTCTTAGTACCGATTTAATAATATAGCTACCATAATATTTAAGTTTCTCGAGAAAGATCATAAAATTTCTAAAATGTTTAGAAAGTGCCACGTAGCGGCTGCAACAAAAAAAGCATTTGTTGCAATGGAACAGATAGAGAATGAAAAACTTTTTTAAATGCCACTAAGTTTAATATTTTTTGATGGGGCGTTCTCAAGATATTGTATTTTTTCCGAATCAATGTTTGCCTTACCCCTACTACTGTATCTGAAGAGTTAGAGAAAAAAGTCTTCTAGAAAATTTGACCAGCATAGACTAAAAATTTATTTGCTAATATTTTGAATATACTTTATATAGGCAAAATGTACAGAAACCCCCATTTTTGGAAAATCCTAGAGGAACGACACTGGTAGAAACAAAGACAAATAAATATCAGCCCCTTGATGCACTAAAAGTATATTTCAACCAATATCTAGGGTCGTATCAAAGTTTTATAAGAGAAAAGATCTTAAAATTTTAACACCGTGTCTATTAAGAGTTTAAGATATTACGTTCATATGAGGTTTTTTTTTTTAAATGGTCTCACGAGTCACAACCTAAAATAATTCAAGGGTCTGGAGGCTACATATTTTCTGTAAACGCTTAAAAATTCCGTTACTACAAAAGATCTTGATTCTTGACTTAGCCGGTAATAGATTGAATTCCACATCTCGAGCCTGGTCTCTTATCTCAGGTTAGTTGGTCTTAATGGTAATAACTCATCCTCACTTTCACAAAGCCGGATTTATAAACTCGAAAAGTTGACGAGGTTTAAGTTATGTTCAAGTTAGTGAGGTTCGATATTCGACAGTCCAGAATATGGCATTTATAAAGTCAGTAGGGAAGTTCGAAAAGTTGGTGCTTGATTGGTTGAAATTTTTGTCCAATAGAGTGATAGTGTTGTAGATAAATTCATAATTTTGGATTAACTCGAGTAACAATAAATTAGTGTCATCATTCTCTATACTATCCATTTCAAGTTTTCCAATTTCTGGCACAAAACACAATACTAAGCTTACAACAAACAGAAAATCCAGATACAAATGACGGAAGAGCGACGTAAACAACGAAAAGACATTTGACATTTTGCTGTAACCACATGACCTTAGAAAAGCGTCTTCATTGGTCGAAACGACCCTCTCAAACTCCGAACCAACCATAAGCGCATCTCCTTTGTCTATGCTCCGAACATAAAAATTGGTTATCTCGATCTACACGGGAACTTTTCGAAACTTACGAATTTTGCACGAACCGAGTTTATAAATAGAACTAACTGTTCCCTTTAGTTTAAATTGAACTCTTATTTTGAACGCCAACTGAACCTCAACCTCGCCAACTTCTCGAGTTTATAAATCCAGCTCAAAAATTAGATCAATTTTAAACAGTTACTTGACAGTTTAACAAAATTGACAATGACATTAAAGTAAACACAAACAATTTAACAAACGTCATCAGAGTAACGAAAAGCCAGTTACCTTTGTTAAAATAATTTAATTATTTGGATATTGATAATGAAACGCAAGTAATAAATATAAAAAAAGACGATTTTGCGTGAAATTGGAACAAATTTGAAGAAAAAAATTATATGTTTCTCACGGCAGAAAGGCAGATTTAATGCCCTGGCTGGTTTCCTAACCAATCACCAGCCGAGGTATTAAATCTCGTGTTTTTCTGCCTAGTAAAACAAATAACTATTTTCTTTGAAACACCTAATAATTATATTATCAATAATTTGTTAAAAAATTTAAAAAATCTGTAGAGCTAACAAAATATTTTGTATAAAAATATACAAAGAATCAAATATTTTAAAATGTAAGGATGCAGTTATTTGAAAAGCCAAACGTCTAGACAGGGTTGCACTCTACTTAAGATGTTGGTCGCTCAATAGCTTTTCTGACAAAGGCATCCTTATCAGTAAAAAAAAATACACCTATTCACAAAACTTTACTAAAAGTATTTATTTAATTTCAGATACCAGCACCATTAAAATTAAAACAAAAAACAATGGAAAAATTGACCCGTTTAGTTTCGATGTATTCCCTACCTCCAATGGGGAAAGTTTTGGAAAATTTTCGACTGACGAAGAAAACGATCCAGACATGGCCATATTTTTTAAAGACGTGGATTTTTTCGAAGACGACAGCACGTTTTACCAAAGTCCTTTTGATCGAAGCAACGTAACAATGAACGATTATTTTTCAAAAAGCTTAGAAGATTCCCGAACCAGATATATGGAAGATGTTAAAAATATCGATAAAATGTTTAAAACACCAGTTAAATCTAACATTGACGACTTGAAAAAGGGAGAGACCACCCACGATGATACTTCTTCTAAGAATCTAAACAGTTCTGAAAGGACCAGTGTTTTAAATAAAAATACTGAAAGCAACGGTAATGAAAGTGTGATACATTGGTGTTATTTGTATGCTGTCAATAAACATAATCTCTAGGAGAGTAAATTTAAAAAGTAGCGTTGAGATTAATTTTAATGGAATATGATTTTAGAGTGTTTTTTAAAATATAGGGTGATATGTTTGAAGTGATATCTCAAAAACCGTATCAAATTTTTAAGTAAAATTATTAATTTTTATTAACGGATACATTTTGAAATATATTACATTAATTTCCCTTGTCTTGTTTCAACGATATACAGGGTGTACCATTAAGGTATACGTCTTCGATAGGGCATAGATTACAAGGGATACAAAAAAGATTGTACTTATACAGAAGTTGTAGGGTTACCAAACGGCATAACGTAATAGTATATTACGTATTAAGTGTTGTAAAAAGCATATTACGCACGAATGGAAAATTGGCGTAAAAATTTGCGTAAGAATTACATATAGAGTGTACTGTACGTAAATGAATGTTGACTAATATAGGAGTAGAAAATAGTATATTAAAGTACATGTTTTATAAAGCATCATCTTATAGCACGCGTCCATGTTAAAAAACGAGCCGCTTGCGGCGAGTTTTTTAACGGGACAAGTGCTCTAACTGCTTTATAAAACACGTACTTTATACTATTTTTTCTATTTTGTATTTTTTTCAATAAGAAAATACATATTTAAAGAGAAAATCAACCCTTCAAATTTTGTAAATTTGTGTGTCTAAATTCTATGTTGGTAATACTCTAAATTTCTTTTTATCATAGTAGCCTTGACAATAAATAATATTTTCTTTGTGTCATTGTCACGAAATTTGTGATTTAATATTTCATAGAGTTGTTCATAATTATAATTAAAAAAATATGGAGCATGATAATCTGAGTTTAACTCCCCCTGAGTTAAGGGATATTGCTAATAAAACGATAAATCAACTTTTACCAGAGAAATCCCGAAAACTTTCTTTTCTCATGGATAACAATAACAGGAAACGTCAGACGTCAACAGAATAAAACATTTAAATATAACCAATGCCAACTTTTAAAAAATAAAATTCGGAGTTCGAAATGGATATATTTCGAACTCGCTAGCGCGTTCGAAATATCTATTTTTCGAGACAAAATTAGAAAAAAATATTTTACAGTATACTGAGTGGCTTAGAAAAAGGTATTAAATATACATATACTAACAATAGACAGAGGACAAATAGCCATAAAGGGAAAGATAATGACATTCTTTATAAAAGTTTTTGCTTGCTTAAAAAATAATAGCTATGATGTTAAAAAAAAAACATTATTCAAGGCACGCAAAAAATAATTAGTCTGTTGCTTAATGCGAGAGTGTAACAAATCATTATTGAACTAGAAAACCCAGTGGTCTTCGCCGTATTCCATAGGTGTAGTCCAATTATTATTATTTAATTATGTTTATTGTCAAGGGTCCCAAAGTCGGGTAGGTAGAGGCTCGGGTAGAGGCACAGGCACAGCGGTCTTAACTACCCACAGGTATAGTGCGTTCAGTGAGTGAATGCGCATTTGTCATTAACCGATTATGGTCAAAATTAGTCTAGAATAAAATAGACAGCGGTCCTCAAACAATTTCTACTAATTTTAGATATATGGGCCGAAATTAAAATTTCCATTACAATTATTTATTTAATTATTTTTTATTTCATAACTATGTAAATAATAATAATACTAATAATACCAATAATTAGAAATTTTATTACATAAAATGTACATTTAATCGTCAATATTACTATCAGCACTGTTCTCACTGTCACTATCAGAAGTTATAATAATTGGCCTTATTTCAAGATTTCATCAATGACCTGTTCCGAGTCAAAAGTATCTTGAATCGATTTTACCACGTGGTCAATACATTTTGACCAAGTCTCTGGTCCAATTTGTTTTAAAGCTTCATTCCATAAATTTAAAATGCTTTCTTCGTTCGTCGTTTGACATGCATGCTTGTCATAGTAGTTTTTGCAAATTCCCCACACTAATTCAATACCATTAAATTCACAATGGTATGGAGGCAGACGTAAGGCCTCGTGACCGTATTTCCCCGCGAGGGAGTCCACTATGTAAGACTTATCCTTACCAGCAGTGTGTACTTTAATTTCGGATAACAAATCTGCTTTCAAAATATATGGTCGTTTTTTATTTTTCTGGTGTTTAGCTGTTTAGCCAGTTCCTCATTTCATCTAGTATAGATGTAACCCTCAATAGATAACTTATTGAGGGTTACTGGAATTTACAGGCGCCAGGTAATATTTAATTTATGCATCCTTAAGCCGATATGAGAAATCACTGAATGAACGGACTATAGTTTACCTACCTGTGCCTCACTGTTTCAAAAATTTGAATGTTTAGTTACTTTCCGTCAGTTGTTGGAAAACTTCGTTCTAGAAAATGGCTAGTGTCTCTGTATTTGTTGCTGAGAAACGGATTAGTAAAACTGCCCTTTCTAAAAATGAGAAAATTATTTCTTCGCCACCAAAACTCAACATTCGGAGTTGCAAAAATAGTTGAAATGTGTTCGAATATGACTGGAGTTGAACAGTCAACAATATACCGACTTGTGCACAAATAAAATTTTAGTACGAATATAGCTGCCTTTTTAAAGTTAAAATGCAACATGCCAAATAAAAAAAATATGTTAAATTTTGCAAGAATATTTATTATAGATTCTCAAGTAAATAATTAAAGTTTCTAAATTACGCTTTTAAAATCATAACTTTTCAAAAGTCACCTTCTTACCTTTTTTATTTAATTACACCTTTGATATCTCTGATGTATTTGTCAAACTAAGAAAGATAGCCCTTAGAGCAAGAAATATTTATTTAGGGTAAAAGTGAGCCAAGACGCCATAGTTTTTGCAAGTGTGACATATTATAAGAAAAAATGCAATAAATCAAATCGTTTATTTTTTGCAGGAAAGTTACCCTTATACACTAAGTTTCAAAATGCCATCTCTCCCACACTATGGGGAAAGTACATATTTTCTGGGCATTCTGAAAGAGTAAATAACCTGTTTAAATTTAACAGTAAAACACATATCATATAAGCCGTGGCGTCTCTTTTTATTTTGGAGGATAGATGCCATACAGTTAAAATATCACTCAGTATAAACAATGATCCAAAAATATTTCTTTATAATGTTAAAAACAAGCTGAACAAAACATTACAACTGGTACTGACTTTAACTTATCTCCGCTGTACTTATGGCATTCACTAAAACACAATATGCTCAAAATTTTCTTCGAATAAATTATGCAAAAAAAAATATTTCTTAACAATATGTAACGCACTCAAGGGCAGCCGAACAGGCACTGACTCGTTACGACGACGGCGTTGATTAGTAGTTATTTCCAGTATAAAGTATAGGGCTCTCTCTTTCACATCATGAGACAAGGAATGTGTGGCGTCTCTCCTCATATGGCGTCTGTCTCACTTTTACCCTATGATCTAGAATTACAGAATCATATTCAGGGTGCTTATTATACGTACGGCAAAAGTTGAAGGGGTTATTTTCTGGATTATTCTAAGAATATTTTGTCCTTTGCTGATTTTTGAAAGATCGCTTTGTTTCGAAGATACAGGGCGACAAAAATTTTGGACCAAAGCAATTTTAATATTTTTCTAATTATTAATGTAGTCGAAATAAAGTATGACGCACTCTACTGGGCCTACCGAGTACAAAATGTTTAAAAAATGCCTTGTAATCTTTTAAGCAAATAAGTTTATACGTGGATTTTATTTGAATACGTCTCGTAATTCCTCATTTTGTATGCGTCGAGTTTGTTGAGACTGATTGAAGTTTTGTTGTTTGACGTATATTTTCTGTCTTTAATAGTTAACCCTTTACTACTATCTGAAAGCCCCAAGGCATATTTCTGAACCTTACTCTTCTTTACCTAAACGTTGAGAGTTGCAATCCCTTGTATGCTTGAGATGCTCAGTAGACTTTGAAAAGCTGCATAAAGTGTTTCGCTGTTTCTTCAATTACGCGAGTTACGAATATATTGGGGTCTGGAGGACCAGTGATAGTATTAGTGAGAGCTTTAACAAATATATAAAGAAGGTAAATATTTAAGAGCAAATGTTTTTCCAGAAGAAATTGAGCTAAGTACTACTTTCACACAAATATTTTCTGTGGCTAGTGATGAAGCAGAAGCTGGTATCGAACCAATAAGTAATGCAGAAGAAAGTGATCAGGATGAAAGTGACCACGAGATTATAAGTAATCATGATTCGACTAGCGATATCGAATGACATTCATCTGATGATGAATTGGACCTACCTGGACTAGAAGATACAGAAATAGTTGAAGAGTGTTGTTTTTATGGTAAAGACAAAATGAAATGGTCATAGAATCCACCATCAAGAGGCAAAACCACGACAGAAAATATTGTTACGATGCTGCCTGGTCTGAATGGTGCAGCTAGGTTAAATCCTCCCACTAGTTCTCTAGATTCTTGGAGGTTACTTATCACTGCTGAAATGATCAAGGAAATCGTTAATCACACCAATTAAAGAATTGAGATGATGAAAGCTAAATATAGTAAATTTAAACGTCGTAAAAATTGAAGGCAAACATTTAGTCCCGCATTCATAAACCCGGTAGATAAAGTTGAAATTGAAGCATTTGTTGGTCTTTTATAATATATGCAAGGAGTTTTTAAATCTGATCACGAAGATGTGAGATCCATATGTGCGACTGATGGGACAGGTCGTGATCTCTTTAGATGTACAATGACATTGGCCAGATTCTCCTTTATTATGTCATGTTTGAGATTTGATGATTCTTCAACAAGAGCTGAAAGGCGAGAAACAGATAAACTTGCTCCGTTTTCAAACATATTTGATAATTTTGTTAAAAATTGCAATATTGGATTATTTTTAACTATCGATGAAATGCTGGTACCGTTCCGGGGGAGATTTAATTTCCGAATGTACATCCAGCTAAATATGGTTTAAAAATTCAAATTCTTGCCGACTCAAAAACATTTTATATGTGTAATGCAGAGGTTTAGACTCAGCAAAAGAAAATCACGTTTTCTTACAGCCGACACAAGTTGTATTGCGTATGATAGAACCGCTTTATGACTTAAATCGTAATGTTACCGGAGACAATTGGTACACATCCATTGAACTGATTCGTGAACTAAAAAAGAAAGGCCTTACATATGTCGGAACATTAAAGAAAACATTTCATTTTTGGATTTACCTCGGATATAACCATTGAATCACACGTGCCAAAGAAGGCAAGAAGTGTTATTTTGATCTCATGCACCATAACAATAAAGTTGATAAAAATGATATAAAAAGTCAAGATATAAACCCGTGTTACAACAACAAAATCAGGTGTCAATTCATTCAGAAGTGTGCAAATTATTCAACTTCCCGACGTACCCGTAGAACGCCAATGGCTTTGTTTTATGTCTTTTTAAAGATCAACAGCGGAGTTATTTATTAATTTGCCTAAAACGGAGAAGAATTACCACGTGATTTGTTTTTGAAGGACTTGGGAAAAGATTGATGATGATGAAGCTAAGAATTTATATAATGTTCCTAGGCAGATTAGAAATCTTGCATCAGAAATTCTTACAATCAAAGTTGTTAGTCACATGAAACCTCCGCAAAACGATGTACAAAAAAAGAGAAGGCGATGTAGAATGTGTCCCCCTAATAAAGACCAAAAAACAAACTATGCTTGTTCAGTGTGTAAAATACCCATATGCTTACAATGTCCTATTCAGATTTGTGCAAATTGCAAATAGAAATTATTTGGTTTTATTTAGCGTTCGATATGTTCCCTATTTTCCACTTTTTGCAAATAAATTTTTCAAAGTTATCAAAAATCCTCTTCTTTGTATCAATAGATTCCGGGTCCCACAGGCCACAGACTCACTTATAGTAGTAGCGAGACGAATATGTGATGATAGTAGTTAACGGTTAAACTTTTCGTAATGAAGTCCTCTATGTTCCTGACACAAAGACCTTTTAAAGTATTCATCGACGTCTTCATAATACAGGTACATTGAAATGAAGTGTGGAACCAGGAAAGTCAATGACAGTAAGAACGGTAGAAGTGGAGGATAATGTGCTGGGCATGGTAGAGGAAGGTCCGGGTACTCGAAAAATTGTAAATACTTTGAATGTAAGTAATGGGACTGTTTGGAAAATCCTTAGTGACTATTGGTTGTACCCATACTACATACGATGCGTTCAGGCACTTCTATCTGCTGTTTTTTGTACAATGATGGCATTTTATCAATGGCTTTTTGCACACATAGTTCAAATCCCTTAACTACCTTCACAACAACCATGTGTGGGCTGAACAACATCAGTTGTCGTTGAACGTTTGGATTGGAATTGTGGGTGAGTGGCTAATTGAGCCGGTATTTCTACCAGGAAGACTTACCGGCGAGGTGTATCGCAACTTTTTGGAACAAACGCCACCTCAGTTTCTGGAGGAAGTACTTATGGTAACAATAAGCGCAATTTGGTTTATGCACGATGGTGCACTAGCGCATTTTAATGTGGTTGCTCGTTTGTTCTTAACGGTAACATATGGAGATTGCTGGATTGGTCGAGGTGGACCTCACTAAGGCCTGCTCGATCCCCGGACTTAAACCCTCTGGATTATTTCCTATAGGGACATCCAAAGTCGTTAGTTTATACTACTACAGTGGAGAATGTGGAAGATTTAAGAAATAGGATAATTGCTGGATGTAACTCAATAGGGAACGACCCTAGTGGTTTTCAAATAGTTCGACAGTCAATCGTAGGCCATACACGAAGGTTCTGTACTGTCGTCCTTTCTTTTAACATTCTTTCCTTTCATTAATCTAGATGGAAAATAAAACGCACACTGACACAATATATTATTTAGCGGTATTTTCTTGTCTAATTTCTTGAGGAGTGAATGGCAAATGAATCAAGTTTTTATCCACTGACCCGCATTCATTCGGTCGGGATTGATTTTCTCGCAGGAAAGATAACCCGTGTATGGCCGCCTATTAAGGAGAAGATTGAATTCTTGCATCCTAGCTGAAGGTAGTCATTTACAACAGTTCTTGTAGATTAAGAAAATGTACATGTAATTTTTGGTAATAAATTGTTGCTATTGTCGAGAATTTGTCTCGCCCTGTATCTTCGAAACTAAGCGGCTTTTCGAAACTCATCAATGAATAAAATATTCTTAGAATAGCCCATCAATTTTTGCCGTATGTTTAATAAACACCCTGTATACAGGGTGCCACAAATTCGAGTGCATGCATGGGGATCTCGGTTATTATAAGAGACACAGGGTCGGTTAAATTATGGCAATGTTTTACATTTTGGTGCTCAACAAAATGCAACTTCGAGAATTGAAAAATTCCAAGTACTTCGAAGAAGCTGAATTTTTGCAAAAACCTTTCTATTGTTTCCTGAGCTTACTTGAAAAGAAATTTCAAAATAAATGACATCTTGTCATTGCTACTTTTTCTCCTCTACAAGATTGCGTTGTCAAATTGAAAATCTGACGTTTCATTTTTGGGAGGCCATCATCAACTTTATTTTTTTAAATACGCCCCTAGATTTTTTATTTTATTTTTAGTTACCTTTTGACTTCCTTAAGGCAATAAGGTATCGCCGTACCGTCCACGAAAATTATTAGTTTAATAAAATACCACCTTAAAGTTTATGAATCACCCATCTCTGTCTAACACATAGTTTTATTCATAAATCCATATTTATTCAACACATTATTCTTATAGAAATAGGATAGTCAAGTAATTAAATTGTTAAAAAAAAACATTTGTCTATTAAATTAATAAGTTTACTTTTGGCAATACAAAAAAGAATTATAAATAAAAAATTTTACATGAATTTCGGCGCAAGTGTTCGAAAATCTTGCCATTTGCTTTAATACAGTCTTTTATTTTTGTTTTAATTTTATTAACTGCTCTATAAACGCCCCTTCTATTTAAGGTTACAAAAGTAATTATGATTCTGTTTCTTAGCTCTTCTCTACTATTGACAGGCCGGTTGTAAATTAAATCTTTAAGAGTACCCTACAAATAAAAATCCAATGGTGTGACATCTGGAGATATCGCTGGCTATTCTAGAAAACAAGAAAACCTCCATTTCCTATCCAGCGCCCTGGAAATTCCTCTTAGAGGAATTGGCAGAGAATCCTGCTGTCATGCGCAGGAGCACCATTCTGTTGGCACCACAGCTTTCGTAAAGTGGCTAGAGGGAAATCCATGAGGTACTCTTGAAAATCAGTATTAAAAAAGTTTAATATTCAGCAGAAGTTAAATTTTCTTCAAATAAATAAAATAAATGCGATCGCCTAATATTCCATCCCAAATATTTATGTTGAATCGAACTTGTGTGCGAGTTTCCCGATTTTCTTTAGGATTTTCTATGTCCCAAATATGTTCGTTGTGACGATTAAATACGACACAATTGGTAAATTTTGTCTCATTGGACCAAATAATATTGTTCAAAACTGCATTGCCGTTGCGTGTAATCTGGTCGCGCAACCAAAAGCAATATGCTAGCCTCCTTTCGGTATCCCCTGGATGTATTGTTTGACTCACATTAGTTTTAAATGGTCTAAAATAATCTCCAGGATTTTGTTTTGTTCATGATCCGATTATTATTTGCCTCTGCGGCAATCTGATGGGTGGAAACAGAGGGATTATTGTTTACCTAAAATATTTGTATTCAAATTTTAAAGAAATTCACATTTTACAATTTAGTTAGTGGGTTCGAAACCTATCGCTCCAGTTATACTATGATACGATACGTACATACGCAACAAATGGATAAGATTACAAATCTGGTTTAAAACAATAGCAACCTCTGCCTCTGTTGTTCTGCTTCCATATTTTCCTCGTTTGTTGGAAAATGAACCATATTCGGATAAATTAGCATTTAGCTTTCAAATAAATTAAATGCTTGGTTGGGGACTCTCAGGGTAAGTTTCAAGATAAACTTCTAAAGCTCGACCTGAATTTCTGCTGCATTGATAACACATTTTTATCATATCTCTTTTTTCTTTAAATAAAAATCTTATGATGAAAATGAAATACAAGTTTTAATAAATCAAAATTGACAATTATTATTGTTTTGACAGACTTTATCAACAAAAATATATTGGGGTTGCCAAGGCAACTGTATTGCTTTGTTTTTTTAGTTTCCAACGGTAACCTGATACATTTTTGTTTATTTTTTATGTTCTTTTTAAGGTGTTATTTCATAAAACTAATAATTTTTTTGGATGGTTGCGATACCTTATTGCCTTAAGGAAGTCAAAAGGTAACCAAAAATAAAATAAAAAATCTAGGGGCGTATTTAAAAAAATAAAGTAGATCATGGCCGCCGAAAAACGAAACGTCAGATTTTCAATTTGACAACGCAATCTTGTAGAGGAGAAGAAGTGGCAATGACAAGGTGTCATTTATTTTGAAATTTCTTTTCAAATAAGCTCAGAAAACAATAAAAAGGTCTCGGTTTTTTTCGAATATATATTAGCAAAAATCGAGGTTGCATTTTGTTGAGAACCAGAATGTACAATTTTGCCATAATTTAACCGACCCTGTGTCTCTTATAATAACCGAGATTCCCATGCATGCACTCGAATTTGTGGCACCCGGTATAGGTTAAAGAAAACTATATTACAATATAATAATCCGACAGATTGCCCACAAATTCTGGGACACCCTGTATATTGGTATTGTAAAATGTGTATTCCTTACATTCTATACAGGCTTTATTAGTAAAACAGGTAACCTACTTTGAAATTTATTTAATTCATTAACCTTGTTTTATAAATACGAAACGCTTAATTATTAAAAAAAAATCGTGCAATTTCTTGTATGTTTCGAAAAATTGCACACGCCAACAAGAATGAAGAAGTTTATTTGACTGGCTGTCAATTTTTTCTATAGTGTTTAAGTCTGCTTAGGGATTAGTATCAGTATGGATTTATTGCTATAAATCTTAATCTAAAACTCGATTTTGATTAATTCTGTATAATTTCACAAAAGTTTTAAAATATTGCCCTGTAATCTCGGTTATAATATAGTAGCACAACATATCTAGCTGAAATTTGAAAGTACATATCGGATTTTCATAAAAATATCGTAGATATTTGGCTCGGCGGTTAAAAAGTAGTTCTCGAATTAAATTATTTCATAAATTATCAGATACCAGACAGACCGAAATTAAACTGTTGGTACGAAATTGTTTCTTTATTATTTAGTAATCGTCTAATTAGTAAACTATTCTTTTAGTAATTCCCACAACAAAAACAATCGTTGAAATTTCAAAATCTAATAGTTCAAATGCTCAAATTCCAGTGACCAGTGATTCCGAAAATCCATCAAATGCACATACCCTATGTTCGGATGTTCATAAAGCTGCAGGCAGTAGCATGGTGTCTAAATTGGTATCAATGACAGAAAAGGATCATAAAGATGTCGTTACTAATGCGGAAGAAAAAGATGAAAATAGAAATTCGAGAGGGAGTAGTACTAATGAAAGATTATTAGGTAAGCAATATTGGATTCGCGCTATTTTCATCTGGCAGGGTGATTTTAAATTAAACTTTGTTAATATTTAAGGCGTTCCTTGAACTCCTTAGCCAAATGAAAAAGCTTTGAATGATTTGAGGTATTTATTGCGCATTGAAAAATTAATAACTAACCTACTTGTGTAAATCTATCTTGCTAAATTCACAGGTACGAGCTGTTAACTACAAATAATATTGCAACAAAACTATAATCAAAATTTTGTGGTTATTTTACTATTATGTGCAAGCGGTGCTGCTTGTTCAATATTTTCAAAAAACTATTGCTTGCTTTATACTTACAAATATGATGTCGCATTGCCTCACTTTGTCATCATTAAAGGGCGGAATATATGCAAAGTGCATATACATGCATTTTTTGTCAATTTTATAATAAAATTCATATTTTTCCTCATTATTATTTTATGAAAATACTTTTATGTTTTCAGCGTTATCGTAAAATTTAGAACGCACAGTCATGAAAACTCGTAGATTCATAGGATTAATGTCCAGTCCGGCACTTGTTTCAGGGATTTTCCAATTTGAAGATAATTAAATAATAATTAATATTTACATTTCGGTGGTTTTCGGGGTTTGCTGGTATATTGTTATGGGTTATTTATTGTCATTTAATAATGCCTTATCATTACCTGCTTAACAAACTGTATTAATATCGGATTGTAATACGCACTCCTGTTTTAGTTTGTCGAAAGATTTCAGTATTTCCCGTGTGAAACTAGTGATTTCAAATTTGTGTTCAAAATGTCTAAAGTGGCAAAAACGTCTTCGTGGATTAAAAATTTCCCATAGTTACAGTTTAGTGGAAAAAAAGTATTCTGTAAAGCTTGTGCAAAAATTATTGTTTGTGAAAAGAAGTTCCAAATCGATCAACATTAGAAAACACCGCTGCATAAATCAAAAAATGAAATCTGAGCCAGTTCAACTGAGTGTAAAAAACGCATTTCAAAATGTTGGAGAAAAATCGAAATCTGAAAAGCAAATTTTTCAAGAAGACTTATGCAAGGCTTTGGTCGCAGCAAACATACCCTTAAAAAAATTGCAAAATCCGCAATTTAGAGGATTTTTGCAAAAATATTATCGACAAACCATTCCTGTCGAATCCTCGCTTAGAAAGAAGAATGTCCATTCAGTATACGAAACCGTTTTAGAAGAAATTAGAGCTTCACTGGGTGATAAAAATTTTTACATTGTTGTTGATGGAAGCACAGATGCTTGTGGCAGATATATCGCACATCTTATGATTGGAGCACTTTAAGAACATAAAGCAACAAACCCATATTTAATAGCTTCTAAACAGCTAGACAAAACTAATAATGTGACCGTAACCCGATTTATTCAGCAGTCCCTATCGAGCTTCCTTTTACCAAAGCCAGTCCCAGATGAAAAGATTTTAGTGCTTTTGTCTGATGCAGCACCGTATATGGTAAAACTAGGCCAAAACTTAAGAAGCTTTTACCCCAATATGGTAAATGTGACTTGTCTTTTACATGGAATAAACCGAGTCGCAGAAACCGTCAGAACTGAATATCCTTTAGTAAATACGTTAATTTCAAATGTAAAGAAAGTGTTTCTAAAAGCACCTCTAAGAGTGCGAATGTATAAGAGGAGATTATCAGGAGTTAGTTTACCTCCAAAACCTGTAATTACTCGGTGGGAAACATGGATTAAGGCCGCAATATCCGACGCAGAACATTTCGCAGCCACTAAAGAACTAATTTTGGATTTAGATGACGATTCGCAGTGTGTTGTGCAAAGTAAAGTTTTATACCGGACATAATATCCTCGTTAGAGAGTAGAAGAGACTCAATTAGTATTGTTGAAACTTTTTCCGCTAAATGTAACAACATTCCGGATAAAGTAGGAGGTCAAACAAGGAACAAATTGGATGTAACTGTAAAAAAGAATAAAGGATTTAAATACTTAACTGCAGTGAAAAGCATTTATGAAGGTAAACCATCCAACGAAGTTGTATCTTGGCATTATACTTTACTACCTAAGTTGCAGTATTGTCCGATTACATCAGTAGATGTTGAAAGAAGCGTCTTCTTGTATAAACATATTTTTACTGAAAGAAGAAAATCCTTTTTAGATGGAAATTTCGAAAAATATTTAGTAATAAGTGCCTTTTATACAGGTTAAAAAATTGTTTACTTTTATTTCTTTTTGATTTGTTTTTTTTTTCGCATATGCCTTAGTAAGTAAATGATGCTGACTAATGAGATACGGGGTTGAATATTATTAACATGGCAATTTATTTTGGAAATTGAAGTACTTGTTGAATAAGTTTCTACTATGTAATTCAATTTTAAATTTAATTTCATACTGCTTATCCCCGTATCCCATTATTGAGCACCTTTCGATGAAACCCCAAAAAGCAGAAATGTATTAAATTTAGAATTAAAATAACATATTCAGGAGCGATAAAAATACATTCGTATTTTATGTCGCAAGGTGTCATTTATGCATTTGAATCGGTGAGCTCGAAAACCGTAAATGTTCAAAAACGTCATTTGAGAAATTCAATAAAACCCCATAAACTTTAAAATAACGTATTTTAGAGTGTTAGCATGCACAGACAACTTTGAGAACTAAACTGCTGCAAATAATTATCGTTAAAAGCGCATTTTTTAGTCAAATTTGATACCGTGTAGTGATTTCTGAAATACGAAACGCATTTCAAAAAGCAGGTCAGATTTTGAAAGGTCTTTTGAATCATTGGTAACAACTTCTTAGATTTCGACCGGGGGCTATAATACAGGGTAAAACAATATGTCATGCGTTTTGGAAAAAATTTCACTGGTTTCCCATTTTGTAGGAAGACTGCTGACATTTTTTGAATGTAACATTTCGTAGATATTGACCATGCCTCGGGACGTTTTTGGGATTTTGCGAATATCTACTATGGTTTTCGAGAAAAAAGTTTTTTTCAAAAAATTTAAATTTTCTGTTTTTACACCAATTTGCTCTATTTTATAAAGTGCGTTAATCAAGTTTATCTTTGCTAATTTCTATCCCTCTCCTCCTGAAAGAAAGAACTCGCCCTGAAAACACGTGCTATGGTTTTATTCTAACAGTAAATTCGGGTTACTCCGTATATTGGTATAAGTTTCCATATTACCTCTCTTATCCATTTAAAATCAAGAGTGCCATTTAAAAAAGCTTTGATATAAACGCCATGTTACCTAGCAACGGTTCATTGTTTGTTAGTGACAAATTGACAGTATTGTTGATACTTTGTTGTATTCAGAATCCATTTTCTTTAGAAAATACAAAAATTAGCTTGACCACTAAATAAACCAATACATTATCAATACTTGTGCATCAAGGATTAAATAACTTCATTCAAAAATGCCACAACCAAGCCAAAGGAAGATGGAAAATGCTGTAAGGTAAGAATTAACATAATTTTTATTTTTCCCGAATCTGCAGAAGCATTCTTTCATAGGTTGAGAGGATTGGGACATTCTCTCGAAGAAATAGCAACTCTTTATGACGCCAACCGCATGTCTGTTTCAAGACTCTTTAGCATGTATGCGATATCTGGAAGGGTGGCATATCGTCGTGGAACAGGACGACCCAAAATGACCGGTTGTAGAGATGACCAGCGTATACTGCTTGCTGTAATCCGCCAAAGAACCCTTAATTCGAGGCAGATAAGGAATGGTACAGGTTTAAATGCCTCGTGCATGACCATACGGCGTCGCCTCCACCAATTTACATGCTCGAAGAGGAGCAGCGTGTCCCCAACTCCTATAAGGATCCATCGAGCTGCAAGAAAGACATGCGAAAGTTACCATTAACATTGGGTATAAGCATGTTTGTGGATGAGGCTAGATTTCACACGTATAATTCTGATCGGCGTATTTTAGTGTGGAGAGGAAGAGGGGAACGATTCAGAGAAGAGCATATGGGAGTGAAGGTGGCGTTTGGAGGAGGCGGCGTGACTGTTTGGGGTGGAATTATGAGGAATTGTAGGACTGAATTGATTGTACTGATTGGGGAAAATATGACTGCCGCGACGTATACAGGAAGATATTTGAGAGATAATGGTTTACCCTTTGCAGAGAATTTTAAGGGCGACTTTATTTTAGCGAATGTTTTGGCCTGCTAGGTCGCCGGATTTGAATCCTATAGAGCATGTGTGGAGTAACCTTAAGTTGCGTTTGACTTGGGAAGGGAATGAATATCAAAATTTTCAAGAATTGCCGTACTAGTGAATTCTATGCCCAAGAGAGTTAGGGACGTCAGTCTAAATAGAGGCGGCCTAACAAGGTTATAAAACTGTTCATCCAATCAATATTTTTCTTTGACGCACTCCAAAGTGTTTGTTCTCATTTTTCACATGAATCATTATAGTGAACAAAGAACTGATTTTGTTGTTGATTTAAGTTCCTGAATAAAACCATTGTACCGGGTGAGTCAACGATTGCGCGGAGTTATATTATGCCTTGAAGATAGGATTTGTCGATAATAAGCTTTCGTATTAAGGTATTGTTGGATATCTGCCACATTTTAAAAATATTTTGGATTATACAGGGTGCGCCCAAAAAGTTGCAATTATTTTTCATTAAGTGCATTATAGGTCTACACCTAATAGCTTTCGAGATATCGACCCTTGAAAAATGACATTTTTGAATTTTGGTCACGTCTAGCTTTCTAACGATACGCCATAGAGCAAAACGGCTTACATGTCCCTATCTTACTTTTTTATTATCTTCCCAAAAATACCAACTTCCGGTTAAACCGGAAGTACTATACTTCCGGATTTTGAGCTACATCCGGTTTAACCGGAAATTGACAATTTTAGAAAGATAGTTGAAAACTAAGATAGGGACATGTAAGCCGTTTTACTCTAAGACGTACCGTTAGAAGGCTAAAAATATATATATATATATATAGATATAGGGTATCCCATTTGAAAAAATGTAACTTTATGACACCCTACAATTTGGGCGCACCCTGTAAAATTCAAAATATAGCAGATGGCCAACTATACCGTAATACAAAAGCTTATTATCGACAAATCTTATCTTCAAGGCATAAAATTACTCCGCGCAATCGTTGACTCACCCGGTACATGTTTTTAGGGCGAGTTCTTTATTTCAGGAGGAGAGGGATAGACATTAGCAAAGATAAACTTGATTAATGCACTTTAAAAAATGGAGCAAATCAGTGTAGAAACAGAAAATTAAAATTCTTTGAAAAAAATTATTTTTTTCGAAAATCATTCTTAGTAGATATTCGCAAAATCCCAAATATCACCAAGCTGTATTTTTGCTTTATTTAAGCGCTCACCTGCGTTAGCGTTTCCAGAGTCTTCTTATCAAAGTTGTGGCACAGATATTTATTATTATTATTATCGCCACAGTGTATTCTGGTATTGTTTACCAATCCTCTTGTTTCTGGGAAGTTTACTCCAGTCGTTGAGAAGAAGATGACTCGGGATTTGCGTAATTCAAAAGTTTTGGTTCTTCATAAAGTAACAATAATAGCTTTTATTTGGAAGGCTACCCGAATAGTATGCACGTTAGATTAGATTAAAATTTTTTCCAAACCCCAATAAGATACATGCAGCAAATTTTAGCCAACATTCGTTTCTATGTTATTTTCATCACATCTTTGGTGTCCCACTTAAACTGGGAAAAATAATCCAACGTGGTAAACCACTTAAATTTTTCTATTTGTCTAACACTTGGCTAAAAATAACAGTGCATTTAACGATCTTTAAATATAAAGGGGCAACAGTAAAATCCATTTGTTCTCACTCCTGTCTTAAAACAACAAATAGGATTTTTTTGAAAGTTAAAGCTACAATTAAAGAATTAAATAGATTAAGTTATTCAATCTACAAGAGACCATTAGTTATTTTCCATTCATAATAATAAAATCACAAGTCTAAAGTAATGCTGAGTTATTTTGAAGTATTTTTCTTTCACGTCTCGTTTTATAGGCTTCTTACAGTCCAGTAGTGGCACAATCTAGGGAGAGGGAGGTTATGTGGCTGTAGCCCCTCCCCCTCGCACCCCTCAAATTTTGCAATATCTTTACCATCACTAAGCCTCCACTCGCTTTCCTGCGTGTTATTTTAAAAACAGAAGCCAGTGTGTTATTTTAAATAACCAAAATTCATCGGTCTTGACTCATAGAGTACCACAGAGATCACTCCTGGGTACATTGTTTTTCGTTATTTTTATCAGAATAAAAGAAAATAAAATAATTATAATTGCTCTGTACCAACCACCAACAGGTGACTTGGATATTTTTCTGGACAGGACTGAAGCAATATTGTCAATGAGCTTGATAAATAATAAGGTAGTTTTTCTTGCTGGTGACTTCAATTTGGATTTTTTATCAACTGCCAGAAGAGTGCAGGATCTTTTATCATTAGTAAATTCATTTAATGTACTTAAAACATGTCATAAATGAATACACAAGAATCACATCTGATACTAAAAAGTGTATTAACAATATTTTTACAAATTTTGATGGTGGGATGATAGCAGACGTCCTGCACTCGCATATCTCGGATCATACTGCACAAAAATTAACGGTTAATATAAAATAGAGAGATTAAATTTGTAGAGCAACGAAATTGTAGTAAGTTAAATAAAGAAAATTTTTTAAACAAATTACAAAAGCGAGGTTGGCGATCTTTATACACCATAGAACCGACATTAGTAAACTCACAGTGGAACGAATTCATGAAATTGATTTTGGAGGATTTTAATAATTCTTTTCCAATATGCAAAACACCTATAAGAAATTTCAATAAAAGTAAATATAAGCAAAATGATCCAGAGATAGAGATAGAAAGGACACTATGCACATAAATTACGTACATCTGACAATAAGACAAAAACTGCTTGGAATTTGGTAAGTGAGATACAGGGAAAAACAGTAAAATGCGATGTAAAAATAAAGGGAAACGAAACACAATTGGTAAATAATCTTAATAGATATTTAACTACCGCAGCTTCAAACTTGTTAACAAAGCTAGAAAATAGGCCTTTTTCGACCAGTATAGAGCGTTGTCTTGAGACCATTCCTGTAAAATTGGTAAGTAGTCAAGAGATTTTAGAAATAGCTAATAAGCTTAAAAATAAATGTAGTAGCGAACATGATGAAATGTCATTTTCTATAATAATTAAGTATATTATTGGCACAATTGCAGCTCCACTTGTTTACATAATTAACAACTCACTAAAGTATGGATTGTTTCCTGATCAGTTAAAAAATTTGCTTTGATTGTTCCAGTACCTAAAAAAAAATTACGAAACGAATATCGAAAATTATCGTCCAATAAGTTAGCTCCCGACATTCTCAAAGATTTTCGAAAGTGTAGTTAGGGAGCGCATTATGGAGTATATGTTAACTCATGATCTTTTTAATGGAGTACAACACGGATACTTAAAGGATAGATCAACGCAAACGGCGGTATTTGATTTTACAGAGCGCCTTTTGGTATCCTTGGATGGCGGGCTGATTCCTTTGGGAGTGTTCCTCGACCTATCAAAAGCATACGATACCTTAAATTACAGTACTTTACTCCAGAAGTTGGAACTGTATGGCATTCGGGGAGCGGTCCTGAAATGGATCGGATCGTACCTGTTCGAGCGATGCCAGAGTGTAGTAGTGGGCAGGGGTAAAGATCGGGTAACATCTGATAAAGCAGAAATAAAGTTTGGAATTCCACAGGGAAGTGTCCTTGGACCGATACTATTCATAATTTACATAAATGACATAACAGAGCTTCTCTTGGGTGAAAGCAACAGTTCCATTACAAATTATGCCAATGACGCTAACTTCTTAATAACTTCCTTGAACTTATCTCTCCTTAACACAAAGACCGAACAAATGATAATGCAAGCAAATGATTGGTTTACAAAAAATAAACTGATTCTAAACACTTCAAAAACGAACGCTATAATTTTTAAAACTAAAAGGTCAACATTAGAACTACCAGAAAGTATTCCACTTAACCCGGGAGAAATTAAATTAGCACAAACCACTAAATTTTTGGGAATGGTCTTGGACAATTCTTTATCATAGAATCACCATGTCCAATATGTACTTAGTAAGCTAAATAAAGTATGTTATACATTGCGTGTTTTGGCAAAATATTTGGACAAGCAAACATCCAAAATGGTCTATTATGCGAATTTTGAGTCCCATCTCAGGTATGGGATTATTCTGTGTGGAAACTGCGGAGAGGTGGAAAGATTATTCACATGTCAAAAGAGGGCAAAAAGAACTATTTTTGGTTACAATTTTAGAGAGACCTGTAGAGGTAAATTTAAAGAACACGGGCTTCCACATTCTCAGCAGTTTACATACAGGAGTGCATCTTGTTCTTTTTTAAAAATAAATCACCATTTAGTAACAGCGAACCACAAAGCATATATCCAACTAGAACCCTAAATTATACTTTTCCCAAACATAGACTTATTATTAATTTAAATAGATGGTAAAATAAAAAATAGTAGTTTGTACAACAAGAGTGGATATGATGTCCATATCGCACGATGACGTAACTTGAGCACGACGCCGTAGGCGGAGTGCTCAATCGTTAGAGTGCGATATGGACAATCCACTCGAGTTGTATAGTGTATTTTTTCTACGACTAAAGAAACTTTACACTTAAAAAAAAATTAAATTTACAATAAACAACGAAATTTATTTAACAATAATTATTAACCTATTAGATCTATATAATAATAATATACGATTACTGTTTATTTTCTACAATAAATGTGCAACTGTTAAATGTACAGTTGTTATATGCAATAGCTTCTTTTTTTAAAATGCAATTTGCAACGTTATTCTCTGTAACACTATTATACGAGGTAGATGCTAACATATTTGAAGCAAGATTTTCTTTAGAAGTCGATGCAATATTCTCTATTTGCGGATTGTGAACTGATTTAACAATAGTATTACCAATCTTCTTTTTTTTAATTAAAGAATTTTCGATGTAAGTTTCCATCACTGGGGTTGATTTCCAGCCACCGTAGTTCTTGATGGTTAAGGTGTTGCCACCTGCATCTGCTAGGAGAGTGGCCCCCGAGCGACGGAAACAGTGTCCGGTATATAATTCTGAGTTCGGTAAATTTAAAAATTCAGCAATTATTTTCGGCTGATTACCAATTTTGTTGATGCCAACTACTTGCTTGGTACATTTACCCTTTTGGTAATTTAAAAAAAATTGCTCCATGTTTAGTGGTCTAAGCTCCATGTATTTTTTTGAAACCTTGTAAAACAGACCAGGGATTACAAATAAACGATCTGTTTTTGTTTTGGTGTCGATTAATCTAACCTGAAATTCATTTCCCAAGTCTCGAATATGATCGATTTTTAAATTTTTTAGTTCTTGTCTACGGCATCCGCCAGAAATACCAAAAATCAATACCACCTAAAATAAATTAGAAATATCAAATCAATATCCTAATAATTATTATATTATTAAGACAACAAATCAAATAGGTATCAGATAAAAAAATAAAAAGTATTTATCCCCCTATGGGATTCGAACCAAGGAGCCTTTATCCGACCCTTTCTAGGTACGGCGACTTTACCACTAGACTGAACCAGCGCTTACTTAAAAGAATGTCTAGCGCATATAAGAACGGTTTATTTAATTATTCGATAGGATTTCGTGCAAAATGAGATATTTTTGATATAATATTAATATAAAGGGTACTTTACTGAAACTTACCTTTGTAAACAAATATTCTTCATCTGGTGCTTCCAGAAGGAACGTTTTCATTTCTTCGGATGTCAAAATTTTTGCCTTTTTTGGTTTATAGCCACTACTCTTTAACTTCAAAAATGACTTCAATTTACAATATGTAGAGATATCAACGTTTTTTTTTATATTTAACATTGTTCTTAACATAGAATACGTTGTCCATAGAGTGGACGGTCTTAGGTATTTGGATAAATATTTCATATATGCAGTTAAAACGTTTTCTGATATATTTTTGACTTCATGCTCCAGCATCCAGTCCATAAACTTTTTGTAAGATAGTTCGTATTTACTTTTGGACTTTTCAGGTAATAGGGCTTCGTAGGTTTGATTGGCTTCTAAACGAATATTTGGCGGCGTGCTGTTTATCGTTTCTTCGTCGGAATCGCTCATATTTTTAAGTTTAAAATTTGCAAGAATTTACGTCTGACAATAATTGGACATTGACATACAATACTTATTTTAAAATCGAATAGTTACCTGGGTACCTGATGCTTTACTGTGATTGGTCGATTTCATATCCTAACTAGGATGGATATGAAATTATATCCGTTCAGTTAACTGGAATGGCCTACTTATCCATTCTGTAGATTGTGCAAGAAATAGCTAAATTGCAGATGGGAGTAGAAAAATATAATTTTACAACTTATTATGTATAAAGGTGGTGCCTATTATAATTGTATTAAATTTTACAACAGCCTCCTTCTGGATATCAAGATATGTAATAATATTACGAATAACGCATGACTGGTTTTCATATACTCAGTCATGATAAGACTATATTAAAAACTTGCAAAATTTACAAAATTAAACTAGTCTCGCTAGCACGGTAGCTTTTTCAAGAATGAGTAATTACATTTAGAGTAAAATATTGTATTGTATTTATTGTATTTTAGATGTAGATTGTACTTGGAAATCCACCGTCCCAATTCCGAAGTTGTCATCCTTGGCGACTTTAACGTTCATTATTTCAACTGGCTCAAATACTCAAATACACCCGATGAGCAAGGTCGCGAAGCCGAATCTTTTGCCTTCAGCACGAGCCTCACCCAACTGGTGGGTGAACCAACTCGGATTCCAGACCGAGATGGTGATTTGCTAGTTTGTTGAATCTTTTCTTAACTTCAAACCCCGACTTGTACACTGTTACCGCTCAGGTCTAAGTCGACCTATCCAACGGTTGAACTGTTGATTTAAAAACTCCTTTACCACCAAACTGTAAAACCACAAGTGGTTCTTACAGCACCTTTTAAAAATTAACTATTGCCTGTTTAATCTTCATGGCAGGAAAAACAGTTGTATGGAAATTTCTAATTGCATTTTTCGAAAAACTTGCTTCATGAGTAAATAAATTTTTTTTATTTCCGAACAATGGATTTTAGTCCAACATTTGAATTAATCACTGGCGAAAATATAATAGGGGTGGAAAATCGCGTGGGAGAAGAGCTAATACTGTCTGGATATGGTAACGATACATCAAATTATCCATCAAAATTTTCCAAACTAGCGCAGATAAAATGTTTGCAATTTTTCTCGTACTGCTTCTTCAATTTCAAGTTCTTACAGTGCAGCGTGCCCCTGCTAAGTGAGTGGATTTCTTGAAAGTTCTATTTTCGCATAGTCGAATGTGTACAGGGTTATCCAACCAAGACTAGACAAGGCGATTTTTTGACTTTTCCTGTACTTTTATAAAAAAACTGAAATAGCCATCTTAAGTCATTTTCTCCCGCGAATTCGAATATCTTCAGCAAAAAACAATTGAACATCAAACAAAAGTACTAGGGGTCACTTTGATATTTTTTTAAATGGGATGCCGTATTTTTAATGAGCTTATCCGATTTCTCATATAAATTTTAATCTAAAATGTTGGATTTAATTAATTTTTAATTTTTTTTTTTTTTTATTTTTTTAATTTTTCCGAATTTAAAACTGAAGAAAAAAAGGCGTTTTTGAATTAAAAATCCAACATTTTAGATCAAAATTTATATGAGAAATCGGATAAGCTCATTAAAAATACGGCATCCCATTTAAAAAAATATCAAAGTGACCCCTAGTACTTTTGTTTGATGTTCAATTGTTTTTTGCTGAAGATATTCGAATTCGCGGGAGAAAATGACTTAAGATGGCTATTTCAGTTTTTTTATAAAAGTACAGGAAAAGTAAAAAAATCGCATTGTCTAGTCTTGGTTGGATAACCCTGTACCTGTGCAAAATTTCGGGAATGAGGCTGTATTCAATTTGCTGCCAATAGAGTCGTTTAGCTTTAAAGGAATTACCATTGGCAAGACTATAAATAAAATGCATATCGACGTTATACTTGGTTTGTTAACTCATCCATGATTAAATAGCTTTAGCGTTGGAAATATCAACTAGCAAAATTGTTTGACATTAAAAAAGTTAACAAGCGGAAAATAAATTTAAAGCTGTTCCAGCCAACCATTATTTTTTAAATTTTGTTGTTGGATAATTCTCGGTTTTTTATGCCAATAACTAGAAAACGATGAGAGATATGACGATAAAAATATAAGGGATCAAAAAGAATGAAAAAAGAACGGGAAGTAAAAATATGGTATTAGTATTTATACAGGGTATCCCAAAGAAAAGTTCATGAGATTGAAAATGTTGATAGCGTAAAAAATGTAGATCTTTGTTTACTGCCACTGACAATTTAAACATTTTATTGTAGAGATTTCAAAAATTAATAAGTGTTGTGTTTTTTCTATTTTGACGATCGCTAATCACTCCCTTAAATATCAACGTAACATTTATTAACACCCTGCATAGAAGACACGCTTTCATAAAAAATATATCGATAAGTAAATAATCGACAAGCACTCGTTGTATTATCCCAGAAAATTTTTTGATGTAACAAAAATCGAATTTATTTCGTTTATTTGTAGTCACGTAGGTATGCAAAAACCAAATATCCCTTGAGCACTGGTAAACAACTCAAAATTTCATTACAACTCCCTCAAACACGTTACCTTTTAACAACAGCCACACGCCTTTACCAAAGAGTAATCCAACTAATAAGAGGCGAAAGTGAGCGTTCCCGCCTGTTCTAATTTTTTATGCGCATGTGCAATTACAATAAAATAAAATATAATTGTAAGATAAAGGGAAATGAAAGTCTGTCTTTACCACCAAAATTTTTTATATTAACTATACACTACAGTGTGACACCCTAGATTTGGGTATCGAGGGCATATATATGGGAGGGATTCACCATATGAGTTAGATGTTCAATATAAGTTTAAAAATTGAGTCGGACTAGTTTCGACCTTAGAAAAGATCATCATCAGCAACTCTATATAATAATAATGTAAACAAGGTAAAACACAGTAGTGGATGGTTCAATGAATGTGTGTGCCTGCCCATGGACTTGACTGGGAACGTCCCTTTGGCTACACAAATAGGTTAAGAATAAGGGGTTAATTGATACACTTGTTGAGTATTGAGTGTAGAGGTTTTATATTTATTTGACGTAAGCCAATAACTGTAAACAGTAGGAGAAATAGGTCTTAGACAAGTTTGTTTTTACTCTTGACCCATGCTAGTAGAGAAATGATTTTATTTATTTTCATTACATATATTATTGAGAAAAAAGGATGATGATTTTGAATTTGTGGTGGTATTCTTTGTGGAATAGACTTTTTAATTAAGGTGGGTTAATTTTTAATTTTTAATAAAACATTTTTAGATGTAAGATAGAACTAAAGGTTTGTTTTATGTTAAATATAGGTACCTTTTAGTTCGTTTTTTTATTTTATTTTTATTTCTCAGTCACTCAAAATAAAATAAAAAATAAAATAAAAAAAAATAAAATAAAAAATAAAATAAAAAAACGAACTAAAAGGTACCTATATTTAACATAAAACAAACCTTTAGTTCTATCTTACATCTAAAAATGTTTTATTAAAAATTAAAAATTAACCCACCTTAATTAAAAAGTCTATTCCACAAAGAATACCACCACAAATTCAAAATCATCATCCTTTTTTCTCAATAATATATGTAATGAAAATAAATAAAATCATTTCTCTACTAGCATGGGTCAAGAGTAAAAACAAACTTGTCTAAGACCTATTTCTCCTACTGTTTACAGTTATTGGCTTACGTCAAATAAATATAAAACCTCTACACTCAATACTCAACAAGTGTATCAATTAACCCCTTATTCTTAACCTATTTGTGTAGCCAAAGGGACGTTCCTAGTCAAGTCCATGGGCAGGCACACACATTCATTGAACCATCCACTACTGTGTTTTACCTTGTTTACATTATTATTATATAGAGTTGCTGATGATGATCTTTTCTAAGGTCGAAACTAGTCCGACTCAATTTTTAAACTTATATTGAACATCTAACTCATATGGTGAATCCCTCCCATATATATGCCCTCGATACCCAAATCTAGGGTGTAGTGTATAGTTAATATAAAAAATTTTGGTGGTAAAGACAGACTTTCATTTCCCTTTAAAATACATAACCACAGACCATGGACTACTTCTTAAATAATTGTAAGAGTTTTGTCTTATTTCTCTCTAAGATCCAATTTATGAATGTTCGGTTTATGTTAGCTATAAGGTAGCTTCTAAGGATGCCAATGTTGAAACAATTGTTGCCATGGAAGTTATGTTGCTGTTATTACTATCGGCACATTGTTATAATGGGGCTAATACCCAAATTAACAATGTCCAGTTAGTTACAATAGGTCAGAAGTGACTGTAGTAGAGCAAAATACATAGTATGCATATATCCTATAGGTATATTAGAAATTCTTTTAACCCACTGGTCCAAATTATCAATGTCCTGGCAGTGATACCAGCCAAATAACTTTCATGATAAGAAATATTCCCACAATGATGTTCTTAGAAGTTATCTTGTAATTAGAGATACTAGGGCATTGATAGCTTGGAGCTTACAAGCGAAATACTCCATATATTTTAAACTTTAAACTATATTTAGTTGAATTTTTATTCTTATGAATAATTTGCTACAATATAAAAAGTTTCTCAGTTTCTGTCTAGAGTGAAATGACGGAGATTCATTATAAATCACAATTTTGATAAATGCTTCACCTGACAATATCTTTCTGGTGCACCGCACAATCAATTTCGGAAGCTTAAAATGTTCAATTATAAAATTACCAAAACAGCGTGAAATATTTTCCCCGTGTACATAGAGCAAAATAAGAAGAATATGATATTTTTTACTGTGTAGTAAGTTATCAAGGTCATAGAATTTGGGTACATGAAACTTCAAAGAAACCGACAAAGCTTTCGCCTCTTATTAGTTGGGTTACCCTTTGCATTTGCTTTAGGCGGCTGTGTAACAGCCCTCTGCCTACGGCGTCGCGCTGCTGTCAAGTAACGTGCTTTTGAAATCTGTAACAAAATTATCTCGTAGTTATCAATGCTCTTGAGATGTTATGGTATATAGTGTACATTTTTTTTTAAACAAAAAAACTTTCATTTTATTTTTAAAATAAGCTCATCAGTATTTTGAACCCATTTCTTGTAGGTTCACAAGCATCAGAATCGGACAACCCCATTCTTGAATCTATGACCGTCGTAACAGAAATTAGCGTCCAAGAAACTGTAAATGGTCAAATTGTTCAAAGGAAACCAAGCCACGAAGAGCTTCGCCTTATTGAGAACAAAATTTTAGGGTTATCTCTCCAAAATGCAAGCGAGCAAGGAGATAAGAAAATAAAATCTAAAGACCATGATTACCCGGAGCAAAATAAAGAATCAATCAATATCCAATACAAAAATGAAGAAGAAGAAAATATCCCTCAAGAAATAATCAATATACCAAACGAAGTTATCGACGATCTTTCTTCGTTTTTAAAAGTTGATCCGAACTTCACAGATGACGGAATGGATAGAACGATAATTGATGATGAAGAAATTAGGGACATGGATGCCATTTTAAGTGAAAAAGACGACGAAATTAACAATGCGAGTCGAAACGAAGAAATTAATACAAATATTGTCGATGTCGATAGTATAAAGCAAAATGGTCAAGATGATAAAGATAATGATAATATTGCTCTCGAGGGAGATACAAAGAGTGAATCTCCTACTACTAATGGGAATGGTGGAGATCCTCAAGATTATAGAAAAATTTTCCATACGGAACACAAGAACTTATCCAATGTTAGTGATGTAAAGATCATGTTCAGTGAAACTGAAGGAGATTTCCTGGATGATGATGACGACGAATATTCCTTAAACGTCACAGAGAAACCTGAAATGGTAGTAGGAGACAGGACGCCTAAAGATATTAATAGTTTTAACGGAGATAAAAGGAACCTAAATGCAGATATTGGTAATGAATCTATATTAACAACTGTAAATTATCCCGAAAGTACTGATTTACCAATAATCAAAACTGGGCAGATAGATAAGACTATTGAAGTGCATTCAACTATTGTGTCAGCTACAAAACCTACAAAAGAAACAGATAACTATGATGAACTTGACCAATACAGTACAACTACAATTGCTAACGTTGATGTTACAGAACTTTCAGGACAGACAACAGAACTATATGAAAGTATACCGGAGTCTGAAATTAATCAAAGACAATATACAACTCCGAATTCCGATATGAAAGAAAAAACTGTAGTATCTAGCCAAAACATAAATGATACCATAATCCCGGAAGAACCAGTAACTGACCTGTTTGAAGAGTTTGAGGACCCAATCCCAGATATACCAGACATATCATTCACTCGTATTAATACTAGCGAAGAGATGGATGATATAGATCGAGCAATGGCTCTTATCAAAAAAATTTTATCTGAAAGCGCATCATCTGAAGAAAAATCACCATCAATCCTAGAAAACGGGACGCAAAATTTACAGAACAAAGATAATTCTGGCATAGAAGAAACTTTTACAATTCCACTGGATACATCTACCATGCCTATTGATTCAACAGGTTTTACAGAGGCATTTACTCAAACTGCTAATAATTTTAACGATTTAATTATTACCACGGAACATTTCACAGGTGATTCCATTGGTGATCAAAGTTCAGAAGCAACTACAAATGTAGGTGTTGGTATAAGTAAATCAACCAAAGATTATACACAAAATACTCTTGGTTCAACAGAATCGTCATTTGCCAGTACATCTTTAAATAACATTGTCCCAGATAGCAACACTAAATTAGATATTGTATATGCGACGACGAAAACAAATAAACCTGAATATAGTTCAACTGAAATAAATGACGCAGTGATAATCTATAAAGAGACCGTTGCTGAACCCCATGAAATTAGTTCTAGCGAAGTAGAATCAATGTACAATTCCAAAATTGAGGAGTATGAATCATTAGAAGACAACAATGATGATTCCAGGGAAATTCTGGATGGCTGGACGAACTACGGCAAAAAAAATAAAGAAACTATAGAAACTGTTATAAAAGAAAAAGGCCAAAAAGAAAGAAGCCATATGGTTGATAAAAAAACTAGCAGCAAAAATGATGCAGACGTATCAAAGGAATCCTCTACAAGTATTATGGATAAAGAGATGCTCTTAGTCCCAGTTTTACGAAGTTTTCTTTTAAACAATAGCGCCGAATTTAGTGTAAAAATTACTAAAGAGGTAAGGACAAACGTAATAACATTAGTATTTGCAACAAAATAAACTTTTTTAACATATTTAAATTTATACATTTTTTTGCAGGATGAGACTTTTTATGTCCCTTCGTCCGCTCATATACAAGAATATGCAAACACCATAAACATAACCTGGAAAACGAACGAATATCTCAATAACTCCATAGCATTGCGAATATCTGAGAAAGAAAATTTTTATGTGATCGGGGAAATCATGATTAACTTGTTGACAGGTAATATTGATATTTTAACAAATTACTAATATATTTATCCCATGACTTTATTTTAATGAATTATACAATTTATCTGTATAATGTTTACTATAAATAGATTGTGCCAGATCAAACATGAAATTAAATGGAGGCTTTGACAAAGCATTTAATTATTAGATAGGGAGTTTAGGAAATAATGTAAATTACTTTTTACACACTTTTCTTCAGTTTATCAATTAATGTTAATATTTTTAATATTAACGACGTAACATGTTTTGCTACATTGCATTGTAGCTTTTTCAAACGAACGTAAATGAACAGAAGAATTTGTGTGCAATCTTAACACTAGTAATAACAATGATGGGTTTTCCTAAGTACATGCTAAATTTAATGCATTTCTTTCTTCACGGAATTATGACAGTTAATTACTACTTAGATCTGCTTCGAAATAAAATTATACCAAATTTATGCTAGGGAATGCCATTTGGTTTCTGCAAGATGTGGCGTCACCGCATTTTGTTATACATGTCAGAAACCATTTGGATCAAACGTTTCCTGGAAGGTGAATAGGTAGGAGAGGGCCCATTCTAGATCTTCAGATCTAACACCTTCAGATTTATACCTTTGGGGTAATTTAGAGACTGTCGTATATCGCACGAAGCATTTGGAGGATCTTGCAAAACAAAATTTATATGTTGTAGTATTCTTTATTACTTTAATATTATTGGTCGATACTTGGTGAAAATCCATAATAATTTTGGGATGGGGTTTTTTCCCGATAATTAGTATATTCTACAATCTAATTTAAATATCAAATGAAATTGGTCTTAAATATGGAAAAGGTTGGTATTTTCCTAACTTAATTAATATTATAAAAGGGGGTGGGTTATTTACGAATTTAATGTGTCTTGAAGTTTTATTGTCCTATTGTGAGAAGAATATTAAAATAAGTTTAGTACAGGTGAGTTTTTTAGGTGCAGTTGATTATTTAATAACATATTTGTATTTTTAAGCTTGTTTATTTCTAATGATTCGAGGTGATTTAGTTTTGATCCTATGTTTTCTAGATGTAGTATTTTAAAGTCTTCATTAAACGAGTGTTTTGTTTCTATAAGATGATTCGCGTAGTTTAAATCATTTTTGCCACTAATAAAACTATTAAAATGTTCTTTGATTCTTGATTCTTTTCTACAAACTTCTACCTGTTTGACCTATATAGGTTTTTGAACAGTTTCCGCTATTTAATTTGTGTACTCCCGATTTGTCATTTATGTTTGTTTTAGTTTTACAGTTTTTTATTAGTTTTCCTATGGTATTTTGAGTTTTGAAAGCTGTGTTTATTTTAAGTTTTTTTAAGAATTTACTAATTTTTGTGCTTATGTTTCCCACATATTATGTGATTATCCTGTATGTAGTTGGTTTTTCTTTTTCTGTTGGATGTACCATTGCTATGGCTTTTTTGTAAATTTTTTGTTTTAATATTTTATCTATAATTTCTAATTGGTACCCGTTTTTTGTTGCAATTTGTTTAATTTGGTCTAGTTCTTTTTGAAAATCTGTTAGTTGAAGGGGGATTGAGATTAGTCTATGGACCATGCTGTTTCATCGATACGGACAGACAACTAAATCAATTTATAGAATTCATCAATACTCTTCACCCAAACATTAAATTTACCATAGAAAGAGAAATAGACATTTCCATCAATTTCTTAGATCTATCTAGAAAGAAAGTAAATAACAAACATAATTTCTCAATCTTTCATAAACCAACACACACAGACACAACAATACACAACTCCTCTTGCCATCCTATCCAACATAAAATGGTTGCTTTTTACAGCATGGTCCATAGACTAATCTCAATCCCCCTTCAACCAACAGATTTTCAAAAAGAACTAGACCTAATTAAACAAATTGCAACAAATAACGGGTGCCAATCAGAAATTATAGATAAAATATTAAAACAAAAAATGTACAAAAAAGCCATAGCAATGGTATATCCAACAGAAAACGAAAAACCAACTTCATACAGGATAGTCACACATATAGGAAACATAAGCACAAAAATTAGTAAATTCTAAAAAAAAACTTAATATAAGCACAGCTTTCAAAACTTAAAATACCATAGGAAAACTAATAAAAAACTGTAAAACTAAAACCAACATAAATGACAAATCGGGAGTATACATATTAAATTGCGGAGATTGTTCAAAAAACTATACAGGTCAAACAGGTACAAGTTTCTCGAAAAGAATCAAAGAACATTTTAATAGTTTTATTAATGGCAAAAATGATTCAAATGACGCGAATCATCTTATAGAAACATGTTTAATGAAGACTTTAAAATACTACATCTAGAAAACAAAAGATCAAAAACTAAATCACCTCAAATAATTAGAAATAAACAAGCTTAAAAATACAAATATGTTATTAAATAATCAACTGGACCTAAACAACTTACCTTTACTAAACTTATTTTAATATTCTTCTCGCAATAGGACAATAAAACTTCAAGACACATTAAATTTGTAAATATCTTACCCCCTTTTATAATACTAATTAAGTTAGGAAAATACCAACCTTTTCCATATTTAAGACCAATTTCATTTGATATTTAAATTAGATTGTAGAATATACTAATTATCGGGAAAAAAAACCCCATCTTATACAATACCTAACTGGCACTGTCATTAGCCATGCACTTAAATAGCGTAACCTTAAAATTAATTGTACATTACCTGACAAAGCTGCAGTGCAGTGAAACATGTATTGTCAAATAAAGTGGAAATTGAAGTAAAAAAGTGGTTTACTTTAAATAGTATAACAAAATGTATTATTCTTATTCTATTTGCAATCGTGTTTTCTCAATTTTTAGAGAAACTTGGACACTGTCAGGTGGCTGAAGGACCACATTTTGAACATTTATCTAACTAAATAGTTTTTATTTTATAGTATTGTTTATTTAAAAATTGTTACTAATTTTCCTGTAATAATTAGAAGTTAGTTCCGGAACATTTGACCATCCCTGCTTATACAGGGTCGTTGGTATGTATGGAAACGGTCGATTACTTCTTAAAGTAAAACAGCTAGCAAAAAATAATTAAGACAAAAGTTTTAGAGTTTTTTGAGGTCTATTAGAATTAAAAAAAAAATAAGTATACAGGATGAGTCAGAAAGCCGTAGGAGAACAAAGTTACCTTTTTTTTAATAGAATACCATATGTCTTAGAATATTTTTGGATTTAACATTAAGTTACAATTATTTTTTAATAAATACATTATAAGCCTAAACCTAATAGTTTCCGAGATATCGACTATTGAAAAATTACGTTTTTTGAACTTTGTCAGCCTCTAGCTTTCTAACGGTACGTCTTGGAGTAAAACGGCTTACATATCCCTATCTTAGTTTTTTATTATCTTCCTACTGGTGTCAACTTCCGGTTAAACCGCATGTAACTCAAAAGCCGGAAATATAGTACTTCCGGTTTAACCGGAAATTGATATTTTTGTGAAGATAATAAAAAAGTAAGATAGGGACATGGAAGCCATTTTGCTCTATGGCATAACATTAGAAAGCTATAAGCTGTCAAAGTTCAAAAATGTTATTTTTCAAAAGTCGTTATCTTGGAAACTGTTAGGTTTAGACTTATAATACGCTTATTAAAAAATAATTGTAATTTTATGTAGAATCCAAAAATATTCTAAGATATAGGGGATTTCATTAAAAAAAGAGTAACTTTGTTTCTCTACGGCTTTTTGACTCATCCTGTATACTTATTTTTTTTAAATTCTAATAGACTTCAAAAAACCCAAAAACTTTCGTCTTACATATTTTTTGCTTGCTGTTTTACTTTAAGAAATAATCGACCGTTTCCATATATACCAACGACCCTGTATAATAACCACCTTCAACAACTAATTTGTGCAATTTTCGGAATTATTTAAAACACGCATACATATTAAAGGGTAGGTGGTTGGAACCTGTTCCCAGATTTTAGGGCAGTTATTGCTGTTAATATCCGCGTTCCTTTGTTCCAACAAAGTATGTTAAAATGAAAAAAATTTCATTCTGGAAATTCCTTTGGGTTAAGCCTAATATTTTTACGGCACATTATTTCTCGTAAAAGTGGCTGGTCCTAAGGTTAGGAATAGAATATTTCATGGTGATCCGATAAACACTTTTATAATTGATTATTGATTGCTTCTGTCGGTATTTACCCTTACTGACTTTATATTGTAACTTTTTTAATCAAATCTTGATATACCTTCTTTTTTGCTAGGTAACGAATTTATTAAACAAATGAGGCCTGTAGCTTTTAATCCGAACCAAGACTTGGATGACTCTATATCACAAGAAAATAAAATAGTTATGATGAAAGATGGAACATATATTTTCTTCTCAAACTTTGATTTTCTAAAGAAAAACCACGAACCACTAGGTAAGATATTGCATAAAAATAATAATGTAAATTGCTAAGTGCTAAGTATACAGGGTCGGTTACTTAAAGCTCCCCACATCCGTGATATCCATGATTTTTGACAAACAAATTTGTGCAGCAGACTAAATTATAAAGTATACCGAGTTGTTTAAAAGCACATACATAGTGTCCCAAACAATTGCCTTTTAAACAAAATTGTTTTAAAAAAGAAGTTGTGTTGAAACGCAGGGCTTTATTTCCTCTTACGTTCAATCAATTTTGTGGTATATTTCCACAGGCGTGTGACTCACTGGTCGTTTTTATTGCGATTGGAAATTAAACTCGTGGTAAAGCAAAATAACTCTATTTAACATACTTTCGAAATTAACACATTATAACTTCTTGCACAGAGATATGCACACTTAGTACCCGTACTTAGGGTGAAACTTCCACTTTTTACATAGAAATTAGTACACTAATATTCCTAAAGATTTACCAATTGGTACAAACAGTAAAATGACCGCCAACAACCAACTTTGGTTATTCCTTTTTGACGGGACGTGTTGCTAGCTTTCTTGCTCAATCAACAGTCTCTCTTAATTTTTGATCAGCGCCCAATGCAGCGGCTGGAGCCGCTGCACGCATACCCTATGACACGATTCATTCATCTTTTTTGGCCGACGCCAAGCTTCCGCCAATCCAGTGGGCGCATTTTACAGCGAACAAAATTGGAGCGTGACAGTGGTAGCCAGCCGCTTCCCTGGCGCCGATCCAAAATACATCATCTCTTATACCTACTATGTTATGAATGAAATCGTAAATTTGACATGTTACGCCTACTATGTTGCAACTAAACTAAACAGTCCATCTTTGGACAACTCATTGCAACTTTTAGGGCTGTTCCCCAACAAGTTGATTTCCATGAATATTTTTTTAGAGATTAGTTCACCACATACAAATGAACACTGGACAAATCGCAAAAACCAATTTGAGTGATTTTGTCGCATCTCGGATATTAGGAAATAGCTATTTTCCTAACAAGTGCAGAAAATCGATTTTTCCGCACGCAAATGCCGACGCGTAGCGGAGTGGTGTCAAGCATTTAAGTGCGGAAAAATAGGTTTCTGCACGTGTTAGGAACAATAGTTTTTCTACTAGCGTGAGGAAACAAATTGAAAATAATTTAAAAAACGGAGTTTTTTTTTAAATTTTTATTACAATGAACAAAATTTTACAATATTAATTCGTTCATCTCTTCATCGGAAATCATTTTGCGTGCCGAAGAATTCAGCAAAACTCCAGTAGAAAAACTGATAAACTAGTTTAAATTTATAATATTCTGTTGACAGTGACATACAAATCAACAACTGGTTATATACACCATAGCAACTAAGATATTTCAAAGGTAATATGATGAACAGTGACTTCAAATCGTACAGCATTTAATTTATTTAAATTTAATTTCAAAATATAACAGTGCGGAAAAATCTTTGCCGCACGGTGCGGAAAAGTGGATTTTCCGCACTAAACATGTGCGGAAAATGCGTTTTTCCGCACGCTAGTAGATAAAATAATTTTTCTTTAAAAGAGCACATGTTTTCCATGCGCGTCTGTGGGTCTGTATTATCGTGGCAAGAAACTGTATAAATCCTTTCATGTTCAGAATTGGTTTATTGATTTGCTTTATAACTTCTAAGACACTAGCAGTGCAGATGAAATATACTGGGACATTATTTTAAGTGTCTCAACCGATTTTCCTACCGAATATAATAAAAAAAACAAAGTTGACATTTCTCAAGGTTTTTCCGCCAGGAAGCCAAATTTAATGTTAAAAAATAAATATAGGTTCACAAAGTTGACAGATATGACGCCATTTCAATTTTTTTTAAATAGCAACCTTAATCCATAACTACACGAGTGAATTGCATTTTGCGATCCGATTTCAAGAACATATAGTTGTTGATATTTATTTTCAGCCTTGTCTACTTGTCTAGGGTTTGTCTTGCTTTGCCACTAAATTTATTTACACTTTTTTTTTTTAGAATATTCTGAAGCATCAATGAGAGAACGAAGGTTGTGGCACATAGAGATAGCATTCATATGTGTAACTGTTATTGCTATCATAGTCATTATCCTCTACGTTGTAGGTGTGAAAACAAAACGGAAAATTACTCTCAGGGAAAAGAATGAGCTGGCGCAAGTAACACATTGTTGATGAATTATCTGGTGTATATTGTTTAAAAATATTTATTACTTTAGGGAGAACCAAAGACTTTTTATTTAGATAAATTTATTTTGGTACGCACTATAATTTGTATCAACGAAGTTACCTAATGTTTGTGTAAAGCCGGGGTCAGACCAAACGCGCTGATCAAATCAGCAATATCGCGTAAATCGCGCAAATTTCTGTCAAATTGCGCTACTTCGCAGAAGAGCGAACACGATTGGCCGAGTGTCGGTACATCAGGAGAAAACGTTTGTGTGCGTTATATTTGGACGGTGGGTTTTCAGAAAAACGTTAGACCCTGCATTCGATTTTAATAGTCAGTTAAAGTGAAATATCGCGGATATAAGGAAAGGGTCCCGAAATCGATGATTGTTATTATCTTGGAACTGGCCAACAAACTGATAATAAAAATATAATGCTTTACTAGACTTAATTTCTCGCACTATTTTTAAAAGCTCTTTTTTAAACATGTTGTCTACAAAAGGTATGTTTTTCTCAGACAACCAATTTACAATATTCCTTTCTATTCAAGAATTTGTAGGTAGTTTCTCCATAAAAGCCATGAATGATAGCAGACGTTATCTTGGACTATACCAAATTACTGTTCGAAGACGTCAGCACTAATTTCCTCATCATAATCTTTAGCTGATTTTGATTCAAATTCAAGCAAGCCACCGTTTACAATTTCACTACTTATATATGCGTTATTAGTAACCTTCTTCTTCTTTACCTGCAGGTATTTTCAAACCAGTAGACAAACTTCTTGTCGAGAGCTTTGAATATTTTCATCCTGCCATACCTTTTGCACTGAATGTCCTTCGTTGAGCCAGGTTTCGTCTAAATAAAATGTGTATTTTTTCTCACTTCTATATCTGTTTATCTACGCTTATCACTGAATTTAATTATCTCTACAAATAGTACTGGCTACTGGATCCTTAAATCGTAACTGTTGGTTCCCAAATCGTACTTCTAATATAAAATTCAAACCGAAAGAGAGAAAGTATTAAACAACGTTTAATAAGGAAAATATATAAGATACATAGGTAGTAGAAAAATAATTTAAAAATGTCTGGAAAGCAAAGTGAGATTAATACATTTCGCAGTTAAAGTTTTTGATTATGTTGTCAACACCTGCACATGATTCATGCACTCATCTTTTGCATTTTAGGCACTGGATCATATTTTCGACTAAATTTTGGTCGCAGAAGAAGCAGTACGAGTAGTGTTTTTCTAGTATGACTTGTGATGCTAGGCTGGTGCTTGCGGCATTAACTACCCTGCTTTTCTTTTAATTATTGTGGTGCAAGTTTTATCAGCTTCTTTAAAAAATTTTCTATTAGCTTTTTTAAATTCTTGTTGTGCTTCCGTCTCCTTGAAAAGTTGTAGCCCATTTTTGTATGGACTCTCTGTCAGTACAAAGGCACTTTGAGCTTTTCTGTTCCTTTTGCCTTTTTTGGTGTCACCTTGGGTGGAGGTTCAATGACTTCCAAGGGTAGTTTCAACCCAGACGGCGATGCAGCAACATAATCAATATTGTCAGACAACGAAAAATTTGCATTTGATTATGCATTATCATCGGCTTGTATGTTGGTTTCACCTAGATCTTCAGAAGGGTCTTTCGACAATATCAAAAAATCACTAGTGCCGAAATCGTGGTCCGAGAAAACATTTCGATCAACTAGCCGCTTTCCCAAACTTCTACTATGCTACCAGGCGGAGCTCCTTTTTTAGAATAGGTGCCACCCCTTATCTTTTAAAAATTATCATAGGTGGTATGTAACCAGGGGTGTATTTAGGAGCGTTTGTTAGGAGGGGGAGGGGTATATTGATTAACAAGCATGGATAAGAAAATCTTTTTTGGACCACGCCCAAATGTTCACAAATTTGATCAATAATATATAATGTTGTAAATTCTGGTGGTATCAAACTGATTTTCCTCTACAGTTTTTCCACGATACCAAAAAACTTGCTGAGCGATAACTCTGGATGCCGTCGCATAAAACCTTAATACCACTTTTTTCAGCAATTTCTGAATCCTTATTAAATACATGTTTAAAGGCATTTTTTTGCTACTTGATAAGCAAGTCTTCTGCACTCCGTAATTGTTATACCAAAGAAAAAGGATTCTCGGCATAATCTACAATACGATTTTCAACCTCAAGCGGTACAGTTGGAAGTCTACCATTAACTGAAGTTGAGTTATTTAACCTAGCAACGTTTCCATCCAAATGACGCTTAAGTGTAGGTTTCGGTATTCCATAAATTTCACAACATTTGTTAAAACCCATTACTCTTTCCCTGTAAGCCCGTAATGATTTTGCATGTTCTCGTTACTCTACTTTCCGTATTGGCGTCATGCTGTAAAATAGATATCAATTTAGATAGTGCGTAAATCGTACCAGTACAATTTTGGAACTATGAAATAGTACGATTTAGGCAACTTTAACATTTATTTTTAACGAATATTTACCATCTAGCCTCTAAATATAAATTTACCAGCATTCATACATCAAATCGTTGCTAATTAATTAAAGTTTCTTCTTATTAGAAACTAAAACAGTCGACCGTCTATATAAAGTGAGTAAAAAATTATGGTGACTTACCTGATTATTTTTGTTTTGCAATTACACACAAACTTGAACTCTGCAGTCGACCAACGTTAACTGACTGGTACACAATACTAGGTTGTTTTGAAAATGGCAGGTGAAGTCATTTATTTTTATTTTTCAGAGTAACTAACCTTTCCCTACATATTTAAGCGAATAATAAAAAAATGAGTAGGTACCTACTTCAATCGAATGGACACTTGAGGTTATTGCATAATTGATTGGCCAAAAATCTGAACCATGAAATGAACATGATTATTAATTACAATGATGGCGGCAGCAATTTTCACGTTTTTATATTCTATATTAACACGCACGCGCGCGCTTGTTGGCACAAAGCCAGGATTTAATATTCTGCGTTGTTGTGCGTTAATTTGCGTAGCTGTGCGCGATGTCTCTCGACGGGACACAGCGCAGCATCCATCCGCGCATTTAGTCTGTACCTGGCTTAAGGAAAAACCAAAAAATTATTTTCTAGTATGTGTAAAAATTTTTAATTCGGAGTAATGTAACTTAAAAGCTTTATATTCTTGAAAATATTCAATACTTTGTATCCTTTAAATAGACTAAACGAAGCTTGAAACATTATATCAGTGTAGAATTTTTTTTCTGTTCAAGACACAGGCTGATCTGTATAAAAGACTTTGTAGTAATTTAAACCCAGCCATTGATAACAACAACAATAAAAATAATGTTAGATATCCTCACTGCAACTTGTGTCAATGTTATTAAAATTTTAAATTTGGCTACAAACTCTTGATGTAAATCGTAGGTACCTTCTGAATAATATCTGGAATTATTATATTTTTTGTTAATTTAGTCATAATTATGTTGTAAATATTGCAAATACAAATGGAATGCCGCTTTATGTTCATTATGTAAAATATTTTTTTGTACTTAAATACCTACTTATTGCCTAACTTTAGGTGCCATAATTATTGTACAATAATAAAAGGATTACAGTAGTAGTGTTTAAATCGCATTTTAATTTCCTTGAAAACGATCATTCCAATATCTAGAAATTCTTTTGTTATTACAAAACTAGTTCATTCACTATTAGGTCAGGTATATCTACACAAAAACGGTATTTACAATCTGAAGATAAAAGCAATCAAGGAAGTTTGGTTCATGACAAAAAATTACCAAATTTTGGAGAGAAGAACTTTTTCACTCACTTTAATTTACTGGGTGTCTCAAAAGAATATATAGGGTGTTTCATAATTAAATGTCAATATTGAAGATTCATTTTAAGACAATAGTTGATATAAACATAAAAGTCCGCCAATACTTTATTTTTGAATACAATGTTACAATTTTTAAGCAGAAGAAAAACCTCTGTCGTTTACATATACAGACTGTCCACGGATAGGGTTTACATAATAGCACAAATGGATGAAAAATTTCATTTTTCGGGAAAAAGTCATTCTTGATAAAATGTTTTGCTTGTAAAAAAATGCAATTCACGAAGAGAAAATTCTGATTTTTTATACAGGGTTCAAAAAAACTTCAAGAACATGATTTTTCTCCAAGAGTAAACTACCTTTATTTTTCATCTTTGACCAAAATGCCAATTAGAAAACTTATTTAGAATAACGTTTGAGTAGAGGAAAACTAAGAGTTCTGGATCAGGTGGTGCTGGTGGTGCTGGTGGTGCAACTAACCCGGGTGGTTCGGTGGTGCGTTTTATGATCTAACCCGGGTGGTTCGGTGGTGCGTTTTATGATCTAACCCGGGTGGTTCGGTGGTGCGTTTTATGACCTAACCCGGGTGGTTCGGTGGTGCTGTTTTACGAGATCAGTGGTGCTGGTGGTGCTGTTTTACGAGACCAGTGGTGCTGGTGGTGCTGTTTTATGATCTAACCCGGGCGGTTCGGTGGTGCGTTTTATGACCTAACCCGGGTGGTTCGGTGGTGCTGTTTTACGAGACCAGTGGTGCTGGTGGTGCTGTTTTACGAGACCAGTGATGCTGGTGGTGCTGTTTTACGAGACCAGTGGTGCTGGTGGTGCGTTTTATAATCTAGCCCGGGTGGTTCGGTGGTGCGTTTTATGACCTAACCCGGGTGGTTCGGTGGTGCTGTTTACAAAATAACCCGAAATTAAACCCGACTTTTTACGACCTAACCCGGATGCTTTCATGAGGCGGCTTCTTATCTAACCCTAACTTGATCCTTAATATTTATGAACTGACCCGAGATAAAACCCGACTTTTTACGACCTAACCCGGATGCTTTCGCGAGGCGGCTTCTCATCTAACCATAATTTGAACCTGAATATTTATGATCTGACCCAAGATAAAACCCGACTTTTTATGATTTAACCTTAATGCAAACGCCGCTGTTAAAGCGATATAGTAAAAAAAAAACTCGATTAAAATTTTATCTTGTTCGCTAGACCAATTAATTTCCAAATATTATAATTAAAACATACAATCACTACACTGGCGCACCGTCAAAAATCGTGCTTGCACTATCCCAACGTACAGAGCGTCCGCTTCAGAAAATACGGTGCCGTATTTTTTTGCGCCGAACGCTCTGGAGGAACACACTCCGATTTGCAAGTACATACACGCTTTGTCGCGGCAAAGCTCGCCGTCAAATTACGGTCACTCTTTTGCGGTACCGCTTTGTAGGAAACCAAAGCTTTAGTGAAACGCCGCTGCCCCAGAACTCTGTCCATATTCCTCTACTGTGTTAATTTATGCGGGTAATAAAACCGACAAGGGTCGGATCGGCCTGCATACTTATAGAGGTAAAAAACCGCTTTAGAATGTTTTTGGTATATCTTTTTTAGATAATTTTGGGGGAAATAATTTGCCTGAGATGCCAATTAAAAAAGCCTACATTTAATTGTATTTTAGATTCTTGAATTTTGTACATGGATTAAAAATCTACTATTTCTTGAAATTGTATACATTATGTTAGATAATTATTAATATAATGTTATTAAGACTTTGTAAATATCTGTAAAAACTGTTCTAAATCGTGTCATTTCTGAAAATTGTATACTGAGTGATTAGAATTTAGTAAAAAATTAAAAAAATGTTTTAATGTTATTAAGACCTGTGAAAATTTGTAAAACTGTACAGAATTGTATTATTTTCTGAAAATGATATACTGAGTGTTTAGAATTTAGTAAAAATTAAAAGAATGTTTTAAATTTGTTAAATCATGCGAAATCTTGTATAAAATGACTAGAACCGTTCTTAATCATGGCATTTCTGAAAATTGTATACTGAGTGTTTAGAATTTAGTAAAAAATTAAAAAAAATGTTTTAACGTTATTAAGCCCTGTGAAACTTTGTAAAAAATGACTAAAACAGTCGCAAATCGTGCTATTTTCTTAAAAGTGTATACTGAGTGTTTAGAATTTAGTAAAAATTAAAAAAAATGTTTTAAATTTGTTAAATCATGCGAAATCTTGTATAAAATGACTAGAACCGTTCTTAATCATGGCATTTCTGAAAATTGTATACTGAGTGTTTAGAATTTAGTAAAAAATTAAAAAAAAATGTTTTAACGTTATTAAGCCCTGTGAAACTTTGTAAAAAATGACTAAAACAGTCGCAAATCGTCCTATTTTCTTAAAAGTGTATACTGAGTGTTTAGAATTTAGTAAAAATTAAAAAAAATGTTTTAAATTTGTTAAATCATGTGAAATCTTGTATAAAATGACCAGAACCGCTCTTAATCATGGCATTTCTGAAAATTGTATACTGAGTGTTTAGAATTTAGTAAAAAATATAAAAAAAAATGTTTTAACGTTATTAAGCCCTGTGAAACTTTGTAAAAAATGACTAAAACAGTCGCAAATCGTCCTATTTTCTTAAAAGTGTATACTGAGTGTTTAGAATTTAGTAAAAATTAAAAAAAATGTTTTAAATTTGTTAAATCATGTGAAATCTTGTATAAAATGACTAGAACCGTTCTTAATCATGACATTTCTGAAAATTGTATACTGAGTGTTAAGTATTTAGTGAAATGGTGGCTATTTAGTTAATTCGTGACTTGTTTTCTACAGATTCTTTAGCATTTCTTAAGAACCGAAAAAGAAAACAGAAAAGAAAAAAATAAAAGAAAAAAACAACTCCAAGTGTCTTTGCGAACAATCGGCAATAAAATAGAGTATTTCAGTTTTAATTTTTCGTAAATAAAAGTTGGTTAGATTAATAGTCTCTGTGAATATAATAACATAAACAAAGTGATATGCCGTAAATTTAGGAGTACAGTATAAATTATGCCTCTATTAAAATATACCGCAATAACTAACTACCAAAGGATTTTTGATATTTTGAATATATTTGATGCTCATAGCATCATCACATTTCCAAAGGCTCTAAATTTTAGAAAAATGTTCTAATAGAATATGTCTATCAATATAAAGTAAAGGTATTGTTAGGTTTTTTTAAAAAATACCACCTACAACAGTCTCTGCTACAGCATGGCTGACTCTGTAGAAACTTCTGTGAAACCATAATAATTATATCAATAATCGAGTTGTCGTTATGATAATATTTTCTTCCAATATCCGACTCCACTATCCATAAAAGTTATGTTAGAAAATTCATAATTGAGCGCATTGTAATTTTTTAAAAAGAAATTCACTTCACACACAAAGATGTAGCCATTCAATCCATGAAAATAATGCAAGTCAGTATGCGTATGTTATGGCTAACTGTTTAAATGTCTATTCCTTCCACGTTTATCGGAAGAAATACTTTTTTATACTAGTATTTTAGTTGAAAATAAGATCATAAATCATCTATACAAAACAAGCGTCCCTTATGGATTTGAACGAAAATCATAGATTCGACTATTTTCATGAAAAATAAATATAAGTACGGAATAATGCAGGAAGATTATCTATTTTCTTGGTTTAGAAAGTGATGTAGTTAAGATTTATAACTTAGGAATAAATAAATTATTATTAATCTTTTCGATCTATTTCTCTTACATATTTAATTTCTTTGATAGTAAGAACTAATCTTTTTATTTTACAAAGTAAAAAAAAGCTAAAGATCGGCGTTGTCAGTCAGGTATAAGAACTGATTTAACACGATGGTTTTTGTACAAACGTTCACATACAATTGTATGCTTTTTAACCGATTGTGTTGGAAAAAATGACGATTTATAGATTAGATATTTAGACGAAGAGCTAACCTTCTCAATAAACTATTGATTATTGCCCTGCTAGCTAGACAACACTTTTTATGTTAGTCAAAAAAAAAATTTTTTTTTTCGGACGCTATTACAGATTTCATCGTTAACTAACAAACATTAAGACCAAAAAAATTAGCGTGCAAGATGAAATGTATAGGTTCACTTCATTTCTACATTATTTTACAACTCTCAATCGCATTAAAAACAAGATCGAATAAAAAATAACTTATGACATATGGACGAAAAATGTTTTTCGGGCTATTTAGGTTAGCGACCGCATTACGTCTGAAATACTACATTTTTCGAGCTTATAACATAATTTACTATTTTAACGTTAAAATAGGGGAAATGATGTATCAAAATGGATACTTTTTTTTTATCGGTCACGAGATTATAGTTTCTTTTAAAATGAACTCTAATATTTACAACACAAAATATCCTTTAAACCACATTAGTTTAAAACTCGTCTGTCGCTTTCCCTCTATTGTGAGTTTGTTTAAAGTATAGCGTAGTATATATTTAGATGAATTTCGCAAATGTTGAATACTTTCAAAACTGAAAAAGCCGCCCTTTGCAATAAATATCTCCGTAGAGTTAGGTACCCTGCAGATTAAGGGTATTTCAGCGGTTAATCATATACAAATTCAAAGATTTTGTCTATTTTAATGGATTAACAAACAATATCTATAGGATGACTTTACTGATAAAAAAAAAAAATAACAAAAATCCATAAAGTCTAGGCTCACATGAAATTCCATAAAGAGCAGCTGCATAGCCTTATCACATCAAACTATATTTTTATTTCGTTCTATTGTCAAAAGTCTGTGTTTAGGAGATTATCGTTCATTTTAAAATGAACTCTAATATGTACATCACCATAAACTACCTCTTAAGCCGTCGTAAAAATACACTTTTCGATTTACCTATATATTGATTTTCTAATATTAAATATCTACAATAGTCGAAATTCGCTCGCTAATACCTATGTATGCAAGGTTTCTTCAAAAAATGACAATTTTGTTGTTTAATGGCTTGAAAAAATGGAAAAAGGAGGTTTTTGCATCCATTTATTTCCAGATGAGTGTTAAAAATACTTATAAAACTCGGTATACCGAAGATCAAGCATTAATGAGAGGGTTGAGTCCTGTTTGCCAAATCCTGATTTTTAATTTGACGCTGGCAACGGTACAATTTTTTAACATTTATCATAAGAGGCGTATATTTTTGGAGCTTAGATCTACCAGTTTATCCACGTCCCATTTATTGTTAGTGCTTTAGTAATTTTACTTTCCAATTATTTTTTACCAAAACGCGTAGTTGAAACAGTGTCTATATCAGACGATATAATAAATTTTAAGGATTAATTTGCTTACAAATGCACTTTAATTTATTTAGGCTAAAGCAGCCAGACATATACTGGAACTACGAAAACCCTATTACAATTTGGTTGCCTAGAGAAAATTTTGTAAAAAACATAGCTTTCTACACAAATGCTTACACATTATGTACCTATCATTTCAAGATACCTGGCGACATCAATGTAAGCATTGACATAATGACGCAAGATATAGATAGGTACTAGAATATTCAAGATTTCTATTAACGATACACTTCAGCATACATGCGAGATGTCATTAATGTCTACGGAAGGCAACAGACATACCAGCTATTTTTACATGGGATTCCATAGACTTGGACGCTTCTTGTTTAGAAATATTTGATGTCATCTTGAGGAGCTCCGTATTGAAGCATCAAACCTACCTGCCAAATAATTGACGAAATATGGGATATCATAAAATATGCCCCCCATCGAACTAAATGATCCTATAAACCAGCTTCACAGACCGTAATTTGTGATGCTAACACGATTAATACGCAATAGAACAAGATTAAGAAACAAAATTTAAAGTAGCTCTTTATCACACGAAAATAATTAAATAATTTACGGTTACAGAACAATAATTATTTTAAAAAGCTGTATAACTAAATATATTATGTTATTAGGAATATTCTGTCTAAAGTAACAGCTAATCTTAGTCGAAAATGAGATCGTATTATTGATTGTTGAATTCGTTAGGTATGAAATAAAATTAGAGATTTCGTCTATTTTTTCACGATTAAAAAAGAATACCTCTATTTAGCTAAAAATGAAACGATTACAGTGGTAGATTAATTCACTTTACCAAGCATGTAAACTACTAATTTTGCAATAAATATCTTCTATATTTCTAGGTAGGTTTACTCGAAAATGTGGGGCTATTTTCATCAAAAATCCCGATACGAAATTGAAAAATTTGCCTATTTTTGTCGGTTTACAAAGTGATAGTGGAATATTGGTTTGATCAAAGAACAATAATTATTTTAAAAATGTTGTATAATTAACTAAATGTCGGTGTTATCAGGCAGGCAAGAAGTTATTTATCTGAATCTTATTTGTACCATTAGCGTTTATATACAAATGTTAGTGGCTTTCAAAAATTGATATCTCGGAAATTATTAGGTTTAGACTTATAATACGCTTATTAAAAAATAATGACTACTTTATGCAAAATTCAAAAATATTATAAGATGTAGGGTATCCCAGTAACTTAACCAAAGATTTTCGGTCTTCGTAAAGCTTTACACGTTTCTTCAGCGTACCAAACATTCACTTTTTTTAAATATTGACATCGGGTTAGGATTCTGAACATAGGATTAACATCACTCCAATAGTGAACATGTTGCGTTGTCACAGTTCCATTCGTTGAAAAGTAAACAAAACCGTTTGAGCTACGTGGGGAATAAATAAAGTTGGCTTGTTGAAAAATTTTAATATTTATTAAGGTAAAAGACTATAAATATATCGATACAACACTTTGGCATTTCTAATACTACAAACATGAATATCTAAAATGTGATATTTACAACCGTCAACTCTCTCTCCCTTCTCTAATTTTGGTACACCAATGCTGTCTTCTAAGTTTATAATATATGGCGTCCTGCAGTTTAATTCCGAAAATGTTTTAACTAAAAATTCCTCTTTAACACATCCTTTAACGTAAATAATGTCTGCGTCTATCAGATTGTTGGATATGATATTATGTAGTTCCTTGTAATCGGTATCACCATAATTATAAAGGATACCATGATGATTTCCAAATAGATATTTGACTTGTTTCTTGCAAGCCTTACTTAAGGTGTCGAATGGTTTAACTGGTTTAAAAAAGTAACTTTTCATACTATTCCCATCATAAATAGCCAATTCTTTCGCGCAAAATTCAGGTATGTTAAATCCTTGAATATCGACTACAACGAACTTCATTGTCTGAAGACTCAAATCAAACAAGTATATTTTCATATTTTTATCGCTCTTAAGTTCGATTTCAAAAGCACACCCCCACTTTTCGATAATTTCACAGTCTTAGCACATAGATCTTATATTTTTATTTACGATCAATTCATCTTTATTCGCCAATCGTCTCAAACGAGTCTGCTTTTGAAAGTAATATAGCCTTAGTATTCAGAAAATATTAATGATATCGGAGCCTAAAACATCCTTGACACTAAAAAATCATTGTGTTTCCTAACAAAACCCATCATCTTGTCTATTTAGCTTGCTTTCCTATTGTTTAGCAGGTTAAATAAAATTATTATTTCGCTCTTTTTGTCTGTACTGAATCGTTAGGGGAATACGTTTCTAGTTCTATAAGAGAGACAGTTAAAATTTATGTAAGCAATCAAAAATCCTACACTATGAGCTACTTAGTTAAAATTTCATATTTCCTTCCTGGTTCAGGCAAAATTTGTGATGTGTCGGACAAAATTTATAAAAATACGAAAAAAAAAATGCTGGATGCATTTTTAGCGTGACTTTCTATTTAATACCATCTTATTTCAAGCTATAATTCGGTTGTCAAAATGAGAATAAAATAATTTTCCCATGGTTTATGTCATCTTAAAAAAGTCAAAAGGTTATATTCTGTAGAGGGTCAGATACATTCAAATTTAAATATTTTCTCCAAGAAGAATTTTAAGATAGTATTATAGTAAATAAAAATTCTATACCTCCAATATTTCATGGAAACATATCGTGTTCTAGCGACATAACCCAAAAGTACCTCTATTCAGAAACGCATCGTACTTTTCTTGTCAATAATTGTCTCATTGTCCCATCCATTACATTATTATAATCTTAAAGCACCTGTTACCAGCATTATCTGTTTTTATGGTTTTCATAAAACATAGCGATTACCGATGAAAATTAAACGAAAACTTAATAAATAACTTTTTTTTCAACTGAAATAGACTGATTTTCGATGGAAAAATGTTACTTATAACTAAAAAATGAATATAAGACATATACGCAATGATATTTAGAATAAATCAATCTTTTCTAAAATTACTATGAAATATTCACAAAATCGTTTCGTTATAACCAAAGTAGCAAGGCTTGCAGATTTCGTATAGAGTTCAAACGCGATACTGAGATGATCTTTTTTTTTTTTTTTTTTTATTTTTGTAGGATAATGCACCACTACGTTGTAAGTACTTGAGAGAGGACTTTCTTGAAAAATCCTCAAATTTCTCTGCAATTTTATTCCTTTTAGAGTTAAATTCACACAGAAAACCCCGTATTCTTATCTTTCAGGTTGGTATATTAAAAAGGGCTTATTAGTATGGTTTAGAAAACAAGCAATATTAATTAACGGATGTTTTTTCGTCGTATGAAGAGTTGAAAAATTTTTTTTTCCACTCCAATGGTTACGATGCAGAGAGTCGGGTTTCATCATAATCTTTCAGGGTAGCTCAGGTTTGATTGCATGTAGAGAGTCGGGTTTCATCATAATCTTTCAGGGTAGCTCAGGTTTGATTACATGTACTAAGGTTAGTGCTCCTTGCAATCGGTTTCAGGTTTGACGCGCCCCCCTCAGGTTTGTTCAGGTTTCTCAAACGTTTGAGAAACCTGAACAAACCTGAGGGGGGCGCGTCAAACCTGAAACCGATTGCAAGGAGCACTAACCTTAGTACATGTAATCAAACCTGAGCTACCCTGAAAGATTATGATGAAACCCGACTCTCTACATGCAATCAAACCTGAGCTACCCTGAAAGATTATGATGAAACCCGACTCTCTGCATCGTAACCATTGGAGTGGAAAAAAAAATTTTTCAACTCTTCATACGACGAAAAAACATCCGTTAATTAATATTGCTTGTTTTCTAAACCATACTAATAAGCCCTTTTTAATATACCAACCTGAAAGATAAGAATACGGGGTTTTCTGTGTGAATTTAACTCTAAAAGGAATAAAATTGCAGAGAAATTTGAGGATTTTTCAAGAAAGTCCTCTCTCAAGTACTTACAACGTAGTGGTGCATTATCCTACAAAAATAAAAAAAAAAAAAAAAAAGATCATCTCAGTATCGCGTTTGAACTCTATACGAAATCTGCAAGCCTTGCTACTTTGGTTATAACGAAACGATTTTGTGAATATTTCATAGTAATTTTAGAAAAGATTGATTTATTCTAAATATCATTGCGTATATGTCTTATATTCATTTTTTAGTTATAAGTAACATTTTTCCATCGAAAATCAGTCTATTTCAGTTGAAAAAAAAGTTATTTATTAAGTTTTCGTTTAATTTTCATCGGTAATCGCTATGTTTTATGAAAACCATAAAAACAGATAATGCTGGTAACAGGTGCTTTAAGATTATAATAATGTAATGGATGGGACAATGAGACAATTATTGACAAGAAAAGTACGATGCGTTTCTGAATAGAGGTACTTTTGGGTTATGTCGCTAGAACACGATATGTTTCCATGAAATATTGGAGGTATAGAATTTTTATTTACTATAATACTATCTTAAAATTCTTCTTGGAGAAAATATTTAAATTTGAATGTATCTGACCCTCTACAGAATATAACCTTTTGACTTTTTTAAGATGACATAAACCATGGGAAAATTATTTTATTCTCATTTTGACAACCGAATTATAGCTTGAAATAAGATGGTATTAAATAGAAAGTCACGCTAAAAATGCATCCAGCATTTTTTTTTTCGTATTTTTATAAATTTTGTCCGACACATCACAAATTTTGCCTGAACCAGGAAGGAAATATGAAATTTTAACTAAGTAGCTCATAGTGTAGGATTTTTGATTGCTTACATAAATTTTAACTGTCTCTCTTATAGAACTAGAAACGTATTCCCCTAACGATTCAGTACAGACAAAAAGAGCGAAATAATAATTTTATTTAACCTGCTAAACAATAGGAAAGCAAGCTAAATAGACAAGATGATGGGTTTTGTTAGGAAACACAATGATTTTTTAGTGTCAAGGATGTTTTAGGCTCCGATATCATTAATATTTTCTGAATACTAAGGCTATATTACTTTCAAAAGCAGACTCGTTTGAGACGATTGGCGAATAAAGATGAATTGATCGTAAATAAAAATATAAGATCTATGTGCTAAGACTGTGAAATTATCGAAAAGTGGGGGTGTGCTTTTGAAATCGAACTTAAGAGCGATAAAAATATGAAAATATACTTGTTTGATTTGAGTCTTCAGACAATGAAGTTCGTTGTAGTCGATATTCAAGGATTTAACATACCTGAATTTTGCGCGAAAGAATTGGCTATTTATGATGGGAATAGTATGAAAAGTTACTTTTTTAAACCAGTTAAACCATTCGACACCTTAAGTAAGGCTTGCAAGAAACAAGTCAAATATCTATTTGGAAATCATCATGGTATCCTTTATAATTATGGTGATACCGATTACAAGGAACTACATAATATCATATCCAACAATCTGATAGACGCAGACATTATTTACGTTAAAGGATGTGTTAAAGAGGAATTTTTAGTTAAAACATTTTCGGAATTAAACTGCAGGACGCCATATATTATAAACTTAGAAGACAGCATTGGTGTACCAAAATTAGAGAAGGGAGAGAGAGTTGACGGTTGTAAATATCACATTTTAGATATTCATGTTTGTAGTATTAGAAATGCCAAAGTGTTGTATCGATATATTTATAGTCTTTTACCTTAATAAATATTAAAATTTTTCAACAAGCCAACTTTATTTATTCCCCACGTAGCTCAAACGGTTTTGTTTACTTTTCAACGAATGGAACTGTGACAACGCAACATGTTCACTATTGGAGTGATGTTAATCCTATGTTCAGAATCCTAACCCGATGTCAATATTTAAAAAAAGTGAATGTTTGGTACGCTGAAGAAACGTGTAAAGCTTTACGAAGACCGAAAATCTTTGGTTAAGTTACTGGGATACCCTACATCTTATAATATTTTTGAATTTTGCATAAAGTAGTCATTATTTTTTAATAAGCGTATTATAAGTCTAAACCTAATAATTTCCGAGATATCAATTTTTGAAAGCCACTAACATTTGTATATAAACGCTAATGGTACAAATAAGATTCAGATAAATAACTTCTTGCCTGCCTGATAACACCGACATTTAGTTAATTATACAACATTTTTAAAATAATTATTGTTCTTTGATCAAACCAATATTCCACTATCACTTTGTAAACCGACAAAAATAGGCAAATTTTTCAATTTCGTATCGGGATTTTTGATGAAAATAGCCCCACATTTTCGAGTAAACCTACCTAGAAATATAGAAGATATTTATTGCAAAATTAGTAGTTTACATGCTTGGTAAAGTGAATTAATCTACCACTGTAATCGTTTCATTTTTAGCTAAATAGAGGTATTCTTTTTTAATCGTGAAAAAATAGACGAAATCTCTAATTTTATTTCATACCTAACGAATTCAACAATCAATAATACGATCTCATTTTCGACTAAGATTAGCTGTTACTTTAGACAGAATATTCCTAATAACATAATATATTTAGTTATACAGCTTTTTAAAATAATTATTGTTCTGTAACCGTAAATTATTTAATTATTTTCGTGTGATAAAGAGCTACTTTAAATTTTGTTTCTTAATCTTGTTCTATTGCGTATTAATCGTGTTAGCATCACAAATTACGGTCTGTGAAGCTGGTTTATAGGATCATTTAGTTCGATGGGGGGCATATTTTATGATATCCCATATTTCGTCAATTATTTGGCAGGTAGGTTTGATGCTTCAATACGGAGCTCCTCAAGATGACATCAAATATTTCTAAACAAGAAGCGTCCAAGTCTATGGAATCCCATGTAAAAATAGCTGGTATGTCTGTTGCCTTCCGTAGACATTAATGACATCTCGCATGTATGCTGAAGTGTATCGTTAATAGAAATCTTGAATATTCTAGTACCTATCTATATCTTGCGTCATTATGTCAATGCTTACATTGATGTCGCCAGGTATCTTGAAATGATAGGTACATAATGTGCAAGCATTTGTGTAGAAAGCTATGTTTTTTACAAAATTTTCTCTAGGCAACCAAATTGTAATAGGGTTTTCGTAGTTCCAGTATATGTCTGGCTGCTTTAGCCTAAATAAATTAAAGTGCATTTGTAAGCAAATTAATCCTTAAAATTTATTATATCGTCTGATATAGACACTGTTTCAACTACGCGTTTTGGTAAAAAATAATTGGAAAGTAAAATTACTAAAGCACTAACAATAAATGGGACGTGGATAAACTGGTAGATCTAAGCTCCAAAAATATACGCCTCTTATGATAAATGTTAAAAAATTGTACCGTTGCCAGCGTCAAATTAAAAATCAGGATTTGGCAAACAGGACTCAACCCTCTCATTAATGCTTGATCTTCGGTATACCGAGTTTTATAAGTATTTTTAACACTCATCTGGAAATAAATGGATGCAAAAACCTCCTTTTTCCATTTTTTCAAGCCATTAAACAACAAAATTGTCATTTTTTGAAGAAACCTTGCATACATAGGTATTAGCGAGCGAATTTCGACTATTGTAGATATTTAATATTAGAAAATCAATATATAGGTAAATCGAAAAGTGTATTTTTACGACGGCTTAAGAGGTAGTTTATGGTGATGTACATATTAGAGTTCATTTTAAAATGAACGATAATCTCCTAAACACAGACTTTTGACAATAGAACGAAATAAAAATATAGTTTGATGTGATAAGGCTATGCAGCTGCTCTTTATGGAATTTCATGTGAGCCTAGACTTTATGGATTTTTGTTATTTTTTTTTTTTATCAGTAAAGTCATCCTATAGATATTGTTTGTTAATCCATTAAAATAGACAAAATCTTTGAATTTGTATATGATTAACCGCTGAAATACCCTTAATCTGCAGGGTACCTAACTCTACGGAGATATTTATTGCAAAGGGCGGCTTTTTCAGTTTTGAAAGTATTCAACATTTGCGAAATTCATCTAAATATATACTACGCTATACTTTAAACAAACTCACAATAGAGGGAAAGCGACAGACGAGTTTTAAACTAATGTGGTTTAAAGGATATTTTGTGTTGTAAATATTAGAGTTCATTTTAAAAGAAACTATAATCTCGTGACCGATAAAAAAAAAGTATCCATTTTGATACATCATTTCTCCTATTTTAACGTTAAAATAGTAAATTATGTTATAAGCTCGAAAAATGTAGTATTTCAGACGTAATGCGGTCGCTAACCTAAATAGCCCGAAAAACATTTTTCGTCCATATGTCATAAGTTATTTTTTATTCGATCTTGTTTTTAATGCGATTGAGAGTTGTAAAATAATGTAGAAATGAAGTGAACCTATACATTTCATCTTGCACGCTAATTTTTTTGGTCTTAATGTTTGTTAGTTAACGATGAAATCTGTAATAGCGTCCGAAAAAAAAAATTTTTTTTTTGACTAACATAAAAAGTGTTGTCTAGCTAGCAGGGCAATAATCAATAGTTTATTGAGAAGGTTAGCTCTTCGTCTAAATATCTAATCTATAAATCGTCATTTTTTCCAACACAATCGGTTAAAAAGCATACAATTGTATGTGAACGTTTGTACAAAAACCATCGTGTTAAATCAGTTCTTATACCTGACTGACAACGCCGATCTTTAGCTTTTTTTTTACTTTGTAAAATAAAAAGATTAGTTCTTACTATCAAAGAAATTAAATATGTAAGAGAAATAGATCGAAAAGATTAATAATAATTTATTTATTCCTAAGTTATAAATCTTAACTACATCACTTTCTAAACCAAGAAAATAGATAATCTTCCTGCATTATTCCGTACTTATATTTATTTTTCATGAAAATAGTCGAATCTATGATTTTCGTTCAAATCCATAAGGGACGCTTGTTTTGTATAGATGATTTATGATCTTATTTTCAACTAAAATACTAGTATAAAAAAGTATTTCTTCCGATAAACGTGGAAGGAATAGACATTTAAACAGTTAGCCATAACATACGCATACTGACTTGCATTATTTTCATGGATTGAATGGCTACATCTTTGTGTGTGAAGTGAATTTCTTTTTAAAAAATTACAATGCGCTCAATTATGAATTTTCTAACATAACTTTTATGGATAGTGGAGTCGGATATTGGAAGAAAATATTATCATAACGACAACTCGATTATTGATATAATTATTATGGTTTCACAGAAGTTTCTACAGAGTCAGCCATGCTGTAGCAGAGACTGTTGTAGGTCGTATTTTTTAAAAAAACCTAACAATACCTTTACTTTATATTGATAGACATATTCTATTAGAACATTTTTCTAAAATTTAGAGCCTTTGGAAATGTGATGATGCTATGAGCATCAAATATATTCAAAATATCAAAAATCCTTTGGTAGTTAGTTATTGCGGTATATTTTAATAGAGGCATAATTTATACTGTACTCCTAAATTTACGGCATATCACTTTGTTTATGTTATTATATTCACAGAGACTATTAATCTAACCAACTTTTATTTACGAAAAATTAAAACTGAAATACTCTATTTTATTGCCGATTGTTCGCAAAGACACTTGGAGTTGTTTTTTTCTTTTATTTTTTTCTTTTCTGTTTTCTTTTTCGGTTCTTAAGAAATGCTAAAGAATCTGTAGAAAACAAGTCACGAATTAACTAAATAGCCACCATTTCACTAAATACTTAACACTCAGTATACAATTTTCAGAAATGTCATGATTAAGAACGGTTCTAGTCATTTTATACAAGATTTCACATGATTTAACAAATTTAAAACATTTTTTTTAATTTTTACTAAATTCTAAACACTCAGTATACACTTTTAAGAAAATAGGACGATTTGCGACTGTTTTAGTCATTTTTTACAAAGTTTCACAGGGCTTAATAACGTTAAAACATTTTTTTTTATATTTTTTACTAAATTCTAAACACTCAGTATACAATTTTCAGAAATGCCATGATTAAGAGCGGTTCTGGTCATTTTATACAAGATTTCACATGATTTAACAAATTTAAAACATTTTTTTTAATTTTTACTAAATTCTAAACACTCAGTATACACTTTTAAGAAAATAGGACGATTTGCGACTGTTTTAGTCATTTTTTACAAAGTTTCACAGGGCTTAATAACGTTAAAACATTTTTTTTTAATTTTTTACTAAATTCTAAACACTCAGTATACAATTTTCAGAAATGCCATGATTAAGAACGGTTCTAGTCATTTTATACAAGATTTCGCATGATTTAACAAATTTAAAACATTTTTTTTAATTTTTACTAAATTCTAAACACTCAGTATACACTTTTAAGAAAATAGCACGATTTGCGACTGTTTTAGTCATTTTTTACAAAGTTTCACAGGGCTTAATAACGTTAAAACATTTTTTTTAATTTTTTACTAAATTCTAAACACTCAGTATACAATTTTCAGAAATGCCATGATTAAGAACGGTTCTAGTCATTTTATACAAGATTTCGCATGATTTAACAAATTTAAAACATTCTTTTAATTTTTACTAAATTCTAAACACTCAGTATATCATTTTCAGAAAATAATACAATTCTGTACAGTTTTACAAATTTTCACAGGTCTTAATAACATTAAAACATTTTTTTAATTTTTTACTAAATTCTAATCACTCAGTATACAATTTTCAGAAATGACACGATTTAGAACAGTTTTTACAGATATTTACAAAGTCTTAATAACATTATATTAATAATTATCTAACATAATGTATACAATTTCAAGAAATAGTAGATTTTTAATCCATGTACAAAATTCAAGAATCTAAAATACAATTAAATGTAGGCTTTTTTAATTGGCATCTCAGGCAAATTATTTCCCCCAAAATTATCTAAAAAAGATATACCAAAAACATTCTAAAGCGGTTTTTTACCTCTATAAGTATGCAGGCCGATCCGACCCTTGTCGGTTTTATTACCCGCATAAATTAACACAGTAGAGGAATATGGACAGAGTTCTGGGGCAGCGGCGTTTCACTAAAGCTTTGGTTTCCTACAAAGCGGTACCGCAAAAGAGTGACCGTAATTTGACGGCGAGCTTTGCCGCGACAAAGCGTGTATGTACTTGCAAATCGGAGTGTGTTCCTCCAGAGCGTTCGGCGCAAAAAAATACGGCACCGTATTTTCTGAAGCGGACGCTCTGTACGTTGGGATAGTGCAAGCACGATTTTTGACGGTGCGCCAGTGTAGTGATTGTATGTTTTAATTATAATATTTGGAAATTAATTGGTCTAGCGAACAAGATAAAATTTTAATCGAGTTTTTTTTTTACTATATCGCTTTAACAGCGGCGTTTGCATTAAGGTTAAATCATAAAAAGTCGGGTTTTATCTTGGGTCAGATCATAAATATTCAGGTTCAAATTATGGTTAGATGAGAAGCCGCCTCGCGAAAGCATCCGGGTTAGGTCGTAAAAAGTCGGGTTTTATCTCGGGTCAGTTCATAAATATTAAGGATCAAGTTAGGGTTAGATAAGAAGCCGCCTCATGAAAGCATCCGGGTTAGGTCGTAAAAAGTCGGGTTTAATTTCGGGTTATTTTGTAAACAGCACCACCGAACCACCCGGGTTAGGTCATAAAACGCACCACCGAACCACCCGGGTTAGATTATAAAACGCACCACCAGCACCACTGGTCTCGTAAAACAGCACCACCAGCATCACTGGTCTCGTAAAACAGCACCACCAGCACCACTGGTCTCGTAAAACAGCACCACCGAACCACCCGGGTTAGGTCATAAAACGCACCACCGAACCGCCCGGGTTAGATCATAAAACAGCACCACCAGCACCACTGGTCTCGTAAAACAGCACCACCAGCACCACTGATCTCGTAAAACAGCACCACCGAACCACCCGGGTTAGGTCATAAAACGCACCACCGAACCACCCGGGTTAGATCATAAAACGCACCACCGAACCACCCGGGTTAGATCATAAAACGCACCACCGAACCACCCGGGTTAGTTGCACCACCAGCACCACCAGCACCACCTGATCCAGAACTCTTAGTTTTCCTCTACTCGTTTGTAATTTAAATCCGAGATTTAAAATAAATCTTCAATATTTTTAGTTTTTTCAATTTTTAGAGGTAAATGAAAATTTTGCTGCTGAATAAAAATATTAATATAAAATTTTATTAAACTCTATTTTCACAATGGGTGGTGTGTATCTTATTTTAAAATTTTAAATGCATTCCTACCTTCTTTTGTAAAAATAAGGAATTTTTTTACCTTTTTATTACTTTGCTTGACGTATGGGGCAAATTTGAAGTTGTCAAATAGAATTTGATGTGTTTTGAAAATGTTGACCTTAGAACAAAGGGTTTATTTAGTTCAATGTTACGGTGCGGGCGAATGTTCTTACAACTTTGTGATAGAGAAATTTAATCAAAGATATCCTAACATTTACGTCTCAAAAATGGGACTTCATTAATTATTAAGAAAATTTCAGCGAACTGGTTCAGTTTCCAATTAAAAAAAAAAAACTATGATCAGAATGACGCAGCTTCCCTAATCGTATTGCAGTCTGTTGCTGACAATCCTACCCTTTCATTAAGAAACCGCTCCTAGCTCAAGAACTTGATGTAGTAAAAAAATCTCACATTCGGAATATTTTAAAGGCAAACAAAATATTCCTATTTAAGCCAACTTTTAATCAAACGTTGGAAACAGGAGACGAAGCCAAACGTTTGGATTTTTGTCTTTGGGTCGGAGACAAAATTGTAAGTGGAAACAGCAATTTTCATAAATTTATCATGTCCTCCGATGAATCGACATTTTCACAAACGGGAAAGTGTATTCTGCGCATATTAGATACAGGAGCAAAAATAATCCCCGTTTTAGAATTCCTGATAGAAGACAATATTACAAAAAAGTAAATGTCTGGTGTGCGATTTCACATTATGGCATTATTGGCCCATACTTTTTTGAAAGCACGTGTAACCGTAGGAGTTGCCTTGAAATGTTGAAAACATTCTTTTCTGACAACCTAGAAGAATTGCCTCTGCAATTTAAGAACGAAATGTACTTTCAACAAGATGGATGCCCTGCGCATTTCGCAATTGAAGTGAGGGAATGGCTTGATAATACATTTGGCCACAGATGGATTGGTCGGAATGGTCTGGTTCTGTGGCCCCCAAGGAGTCCCGATTTAACTATTTCAGATGCCTATCTTTGGGGGCGCCTCAAACAATTAGTGTACTCCCGTCCAATTGAGAACGACGTACAGCTTCTAAAACAGCGAATTGTTGAAGCTGTTCAAACAATTTCCATTGAAGAAATTCGAAGAAGTTTTGACCACATTCGTTTACAGCTGGAAAAATGTGTTGAATATGGAGGGGGGGTGTTTGAATAGCAAATTATAAAATTATTATTTGTTGTTATTTTAAGACTTTGTTGTGATATTTCCGGGGTCATTTCATTTGTGAAACTGGTAACACCACAAATCAGTTTTTGAATTTTTTTGATGCCCCTCTGTAAGATATAAAGTCATTGATAATGTATGTATTTCGACCGCTAATGCTATCCAAAAAAAAATTTCATTTACCTCTAAAAATTGAAAAACCTAAAAAAATCAAAGATTTATTTTAAATCTCGGATTTAAATTACAAACGTTATTCTAAATAAGTTTTCTAATTGGCATTTTGGTCAAAAATGAAAAATAAAGGTAGTTTACTCTTGGGGAAAACTCATGTTTTTGAAGTTTTTTCGAACCCTTTATAAAAAATGAAAATTTTCTCTTCGTAAATTGCATTTTTTTACAAGCAAAACTTTTTATCAAGAATGACTTTTTCCCGAAAAATGAAATTTTTCATCCATTTGTGCTTTTGTAAACCCTATATATCCGTGGACAGTCTGTATACATTTATGTAGACAGGTCAATGTTTATTTTGGCTTCGTTTAGGAGATAAATGTAATTTTAGCGATATGCAAATAAATGTAATTAATATTCTTAATCAAAAACCGTTCCTCATACGGAAAAACACTTTTGTAAAGATTTTTGCGCAGTGATAAGGCGTACTTATAAAAATAATATTTAATAAAAAAAAAATAGTGGCGTATAATTTTTTTCCAAACCAAATCATTTTATGACAAAAATGTGCTCTCATGCCTAGTTAGTATAACCTTCTAAAATTCAAAAAAGATCTAGTGCTAAAAAACATATTAAGGAAACTCTAAATTTTATTATGAGTAAAGTGGTGCGGACCTATTTTTATATGAGCTTTTAGTTTAAAAGTCATGCACAGATTAACCCCCGTCAAAATTGAATTATCAAACACAAGTAATCTTACTAGAAGAGACCTCGATAGGATGTGTTGATCTAGAAAGAGTATAGCTTAGCTGGTATACCTCACTTTAGAATACAAAAATATTTTTTTTATGATAAGGCATAGCACTTCAGGATTAATCCTTTATGGCGCTCTGTGAGCGGCGCGTGTGTCTTGAATATTTGGAGATTTTAGTTTTTTTAGGTCGTTCCAGAGTGATGACGTTCTCCAGATGAAAGAGTTTTGAAACAGTGTCGTTTGAGGAACACTAAGCTGAACCACGTACGGGTGGGCTGCAGTGGCTCGTCGTGTATTTCTACCTTACACCGCTCTGGGTGGAATTAAGCGGGCAACCTCAGTTGAGCACTTTCCATAAAAATATTTGTAAAACAGACAGACAAACAAGTCGCCAACCTGCCTTCGATGTTCAGGGCTTTCCAGGTTGTTTGTCAGATTATGGTCACCGATCAAGCAAATGGCTTTGAATGGAATCTAGCAATCTCAGGATATGTTTAGGAGCAGAGCCCCAAATATGCGAACAGTACTCCAGCGATGGTCGAATTTGGGCTTTATAGAGCATCAAAAGGTGTTGGGGGTGTATAGAGGTTCTTATTTAGGTTACTATAATTTTATAATTTTTCCCATAAAATTGATTTTCTTAAATAAATTATTTTAAAGTTAGATACATTGTTTTTTTCTCGTAAGTGGTCTAGCAAGATGCAAATGAATGAATTTTATAAGACCAGATTTAGAGGTTCTTAGTTCGGAAAAGTATTCCAAGCTTCTGCGGGGCTGCCTTAGCAATGACCGCGTGACTATGCCAAGACATATGAATATCTAAATTGACGCCCAATCAATGAATTGATGAAGCCAAGGGAATCGAGTGTCCCGCCATGACTATATCCGGTTCTTCGACATTAACTTAATTTTTAATTAATTTACCGAAATTTAGATCTAAATAATTATTATTCTGTAATGAGATTGATAAAAGTTGGGAAGAATGGGTATGAAATGACAAATTAAATTCAGTTTGGAAAATAGATCGTATAATAATAATTTTTTTAAACCCTCGCCATTCCGTCAAGAATATATAGCTGTCCTTTGGTCTAAAAGCATCCTATCTGTGCTAAAAGCTGAATTAAATTACCGGTTCTTAATAACATTTATTGATGCATAATTAAACAATGGTATTTATATTAATTATAACTCTTTTATTTCTTAGTAAAAACTACAAAACATTCCTCCCGTTCGGTTGTCTCGAAACCCAATTTTCCTTAGCAGCATCCCTTAACTACTACTGTTCTCGTTTATAGAGAAGAGATAACTTACCTTCGCGAACAAGTCCTTTATAAATTAGTGTTTCTTCTTCTTATAGTGCATCTAATATCGGAGGTTTGCCATCATCACAGCTATCCGGACCTTATTGACTGCAGCTCGGAAGAGCTCAACATTGCTACAGTTAAACCAGTCCCTTAGGTTTTTAAGCCAAGACACACGGCGTCTTCCAATATTCCTCTTTCCCCCAATCTTCCCCTGAACTATCAGCTGGAGAAGTGTGTATTTGGGTCTTCTCAGTATATGACCTAGATATTGAAGCTTTCTCTCTTTTATGGTGTTAATAATAACATTCTTTATTCATCCGATTTAGAACTTCCACATTAGAGATCTTATCTGTCCAGGGGATACGCCACATTCTACGGTAGCACCACATTTCGAAGGCTTGTAGTTTGTCCATGTGATTCTTCGTAAGAGTCCAAAAGCACAGAAAACACGTAACATCGCAGCATTCTTACCCTAAGTCCAATCTTGATATCTCGACTGGTGAACAACTTTTTCATTTTCGTAAATGTTGATCTGGCTGTCTCTATTCTCGCTCTTATCTCTCTTGTTTGGTCACCCGATTGTTCTATCCAGGCTCCCATATTTATATGACTGCACATTCTCTATTGAGGTGTTTGATACTGACACGTTTATATGGTTGTGATTTTGGGGAAACTTTGTAACTACCATTAACTTGGTTTTCTTAAAATTTATCTTTAGACCGTATTCGTTACATCGATCATTTAATTTCTCTAGAAGATGTTGTGTGTCCCTTTGATTGCTCGTTAACAAGACGGTGTCATCAGCATATCTCATATTATTTATCACTTCTCCATTAATAACTATCCCTACCGATTCTTCTTCCAAGGTTTCTTTAAATATGGCTTCGCTATACAGGTTGAATAGTAGTGGCGATAGGATGCATCCTTGTCTTACACTTTTACACACAATTAGTGTTTAATGTTTATTAATTAGGCATTATTACAAGTCGTGGTTGAGGCAGAAACTACGAAATGAATTGGCAATATAAAGTCAAAAATCAGAATATGCCATATATGTACACAAAGTAAGTTTAAGGGCACCTACTAGTGTTTAGTTAAAACTTGTAGTTACAGTGCGTTTTTTTATAACTCAGGTCTGGGTACTGTATACTTAGTAGGTGTATACTAATACAGATTGGCAAGGAAGTCGCGCATAATGCCTGTAACTTTTGAATTACCTCGTATACGAAAAAGTGACCTTTATGAAAGTTGTTCAGTAAATTATTCCCCACATTTCTACCAGCATGAATTTTTTCTGTCATTTCTGGTTTGGTTGCCATAGAGACCAACTTACTTTGTTTAAATGGAACACCTTGCATATTTGGATTCTACTGGGAAAACTCTGAATTTGTTGAATTTCAAATTTTTATTTATTTAAAATTGTAACAAACTTTATAATAACAAAATAAATAGCCTAGAAAATTCAACAACTTAACATCGGAATAAGAAACAAGTAAAACCTTTTCAGTGGATCAGGTCTTCAAAATGACCACCATTTTCTGCTAAGCAGAGTGCCAGTCGATCCCTGAACCCGTCTACAACGATCAAAAGGATGTCCACTGAAACAGCCCGAATTTCAGAACTAATTCTGACTTTTAAAGATTCAGTCATTTGGACGGTTAACGTAGACTTTGTTCTTTAAGTGTCCCCACAAAAAGAAGTCGAGCGGGGTTAAGTCCAGGGATTGCGCTGGTCAGTCAATAGCACCTCTTCTGCCTATCCAACGTCTTGGAAATTGTTCGCTTATGCATTGTCTAACACTTGCCGCATAATGCGTAGGTGCTCCATCTTGGTGAAACCATACCTGCTCGTTTATGCCATTATTTACAACATTCTGCAAGAAGGAATTATGTGATTCCTGAGGAGGTTCAGATACTTTTCGTCATTCAAATTACCATCTATGAAAAAAGGTCATTTAAATGGAAAGTAGCTTCATTCGAGAAAATTATATTTGTTTCGAAATTATGATCGTTATTGCATCTTTTCATCATCAGCGCACACAATTCAGCTCTTCTATCAAAATCGTCCTCATTTAACTCGTGCACCAACTTTATCCTGTAGGGATGCAACTTCTCCTGCTTAAATAAATTTTTCACTGACTGATAAGACACATTAAAATCCAAAAAAAGTATTTTCATGTATTGAGAGCATGATATCCAAAGCTTTGTCTCTCCCGGTTGCTGTTTTAGGTCGACCTGATCTAGCGGCTTCCCTAACACTGCCTGTTTCTCGAAATTTTTTTACCACTCGACACACCGTTAACTGATTTATTGGAGGCCTATTTGGATGTAATTTATTAAAAAGTTTTCAAACCTGATCTTGCGATCTCTTCATATTTCCGTAACCGCTCATTATTAAAATTTCAACTCATTGTTGCTCATTGAGATGAACCATAATAGAAACAAATTAGAAATTAGACAACAGAAAGTTAAACGGGAACTTAAAATTGACACCTCATAGGTCGCTGTCATGAAAACACCTCGACTCAACTGGTGCGTATTCGGTAGGAATAATTATAATTAGGACGTTTTTCTTTTTTGAGCTGTCTTTATCTCGGAAATGCTTGCAGATAGGTGAAAATTTAAAACACAAAAATTCAGAGTTTTCCCAGTAGAATCCAAATATGCAATTAAATGCAGGGTGTCCCATTTAAAAAAAGTAAGTTGTTCATGCATGTAAAAATGTGGGAAATAATTTACTGAACAACTTCCATATAGGTGACTTTTTCGTATACGAGGTAATTTAAAAGTTACAGGCATTATGCGCGACTTTCTTGCCACTTTGTATACAGTTTAGGGTATCAAGTTAAGAAAATATCTTTCTGATTTATCTTACGGCCGAGGCCGAAAATCTTGAAGACACATCTTTTAAACCTACTTATTCGATAAAGAAAAATGTTCCTGTGATTATATAGGTGGATTTTCAAAAATTACATTAAGTAATAATTTAGCAAATACACAATTACTTAATTAATATCAAATTACAAATACCCTTATTGACGCGGCAACATCTTGTAGCCATCCACGGATTTACAGAAGCTTCATGCTGTCCAGTGAAGGTACGTCTGTTCCCGATTGGGCACCTGGGAAACTTTTAGGTCAGATTAACCTCACACCCACATTTGTAGTCTCTGCAAAAAAACAAGGAAAGTCCGTTGCTACTCTATTAACATTTCCAGAACATATTCATCATCATCATCATCATCATTATTAGCGCTACAACCCTGGGTGGGTCTTGGCTGACTGCACAACTTTTCTCCAAAAGGCCCGGTCTTCCATCATTCGGGGCTCGAAAGAAATATTCATTTTCTGTAGGTCCGACCTAATGTTATCTCTCCAGCGCATTCTGGGTCGTCCGAGCGGCCTTTTCCCTGTTGGAACCTCTTCCCATACCAGTCTCACCAGTCTATCCTCATGAAGCCTTTGCACGTGTCCTGCCCATCTTAGTCGTTGGGATTTAATCTCCTGTACAATATCACTATCATTGTATAATTCTTGGATTTCGGCATTAGTTCTGATGCGATATTGGTCCGTGGTCGGGTCATGATGGGGTCCAAAAATTTTCCTGAGGATTTTTCTTTCGAAACGTCTAAGTTTTTCCTCATTTGCCTTGGTCATTGTCCACGTTTCTCCTCCGTATGTTATTATAGGTCTGACAATGGTTTTATATATTTTGATTTTTGATGTCCTCGTTAGATTTTTTGACTTCATGAGACTACCTAGCGCGAACAGGCATCGGTTTGCAGATTGAATTCTGCCTTTGATCTCTTCGGTGATGTCATTGTCAGCTGTGATTGTGGCTCCAAGGTATTTGAAACGTTCTACTCTTTCGAAATTATACGTGTCCACTGTGATGTTTTGTCCTATTCTATCTCTCCGCCCCGTTCTGTTTATGCACATGTACTTCGTCTTTTCTTCATTGATCTTTAGTCCTACTTCTCTTGTTGTTCTTTCGATCCTGCTAAATATGTCTTTCACAGTTAAGATTGTATCTCCGATAAGGTCGATGTCATCTGCATATGCTAGAAGTAGTTTGGGGCCTTTCACTGTTAGCAATTCCGTTTTTATTTCGGCTGTTCTGATGGCTTTCTCTAGGACTAGATTAAAAAGTAGTGGTGACAAGGCGTCGCCCTGTTTTAGTCCACTGCGTATTTCGAAGCTGCCAGATAAGCTGTTGTTTACTCGCACTTTAGATACTCCTCCTTCCATGCAGACCTTAGTCATTCGAATGAGTTTCCCTGGTATTGAGATCTCCGCCATCGCGTTCCAGACTTGGGTTCTCTCTACGCTGTCATATGCCTGTCGGAAGTCTATGAAGAGATTATGTATTGCTCTATTGTATTCCCATCCTTTTTCGAGGAGCTGCCTTAGTGTAAAGAGTTGGTCTATTGTTGACCTCTTCGTCCTAAAACCAGCTTGGTACTCGCCCAGTGTGGTTTCTGCATATGGGGTTAGTCTGTGTAGTAGTATGTTTGAGAGTACTTTATATGCGGTGTTTATTAGGGAGATTCCTCTATAGTTGGAGCATTTTGATTTATCCCCTTTTTTGTGAATCGGTACGATGATGCTTTCCTTCCATGTTGTTGGGATTTTTTCTTCTTGCCATATAAGAGTTATTAATTTATGGATTTGTCGATGTAGTGTTTCCCCTCCGTATTTCAGAAACTCTGCGGGTATCGTATCCGATCCAGGCGCCTTGAAGTTCTTTAGTTTGTTCAATGCCTTCTGTGTTTCTTCAAAGGAGGGTTCATCAACTGGTGGGTCCACTGTGATGTAGGTTTCTTCCTTGTGTGGTTCTTCTTGTATTATATTTAGAAGTTCCCCAAAATATCTCTTCCATTCTTCAATTAGCTTTTCCTCCTTGAATAACATGTGTCCTTGGTCGTTTTTGAGTGTCGGGATGGATCTGTGCTTATGGCCTGTCTTTTCCAAAGAAACTGCTCTATAGAACTCCTTGGAGCCCGGTTTAGGACGCTCTCTCTTTATTGATTCATACATTTGTCTTTCGTATTCTCTTTTCTTTGTTCTTATTAGTTTTGTCGTTTCCTTCCGGCAGTTCGTGTATCGCTCTCTGCTTTCTCTGTTTTGTAATTGCATCATTCTCTTCCTTACCATTTGTCTTTCCTCTAGCTGTTTTCGGCATTCTTCGTCAAACCATGTTTTTGTCCTTCTTCCTTTACTCTTTCCGAATATGTTTTCGGCGGTCTTTGTTATTATTTCTGCGGTTGTCTCCCAGAGATTCTCTATTTCATTATGCTCTGTTTCTGCGCCTAGGGTTTGTTCGAGTTGTTCAACATATTGCTGTTGTAAAAGAATTAAGCCGCAAAAAACCGAAACATTCCGAAAAAAAAAAGTTCGGATGAGATGACGCTTGCCTTCGCCAAGTTCATCTGAAGAGGAGAAAATATTAAAATGCAATGTGAAGAGGAAAGTGACACACTTGAGGATACCAATGAGACCGAATGTGCGAAAAGCTACAACAGTACCCGAAAAAATGAAAATTGGTTGCAGTGCATAATTTGTATTTCATGAAAATTGCTCTCTGTTTATAAACGCTTGCGAGGATTGTGGTAAGACTACGTTTAAAAGATAAGTAGATATTGTCGAACCATTTTTTCATTAGAAAGTACTGTATTTTTACCCCTTTTTATGTTATTTCATGTATATTTTGTGGGCATCTCTCCCTTAGTGCATTGGCAAATTCACCCAGATTGATGGCCATCTCACCTTACTTTACCAAGGAAAAAATTAAATTAATATAGCTATTGAAACAGGTGGTCACTGGACTATCTTAGGGATTGAACCGCTATTTTTAATTAAAATGTTGCCTAGCGAAACGAATTTTAAAAAATCACTTTTTATGATAAAAGTTATGTAACTTTGACCCGCTTGATTTAACAACCGCAAACATGGGATAAAACCTTTAATTTATAGGAAAAGAAACTGAAATTAGAATATTCAAAAGTGCCTAACTTTTGGGAGAATCACACAAATTAAAGAAATGTAGGTAATAAAAACATCCTTGTAAATGTAATTGCAGATCATGAAAATAGCTTTTGGCATCGTTTATTGAAAAAAGGTAGCTTAGAAAATGATTGATAAGTTCATATTTAATTCTTTTAAGTTGGAGATTGCCAGTTTTGTTTCCAATACTTGGAGATTGCCGGTTTTGAAAATAAACTTAGCGGAAATTGTCGGTTCTGCAACTAACAAAATATCGTATAAAGTAAATTAGAGTACGACATACCAGTTGCGTAGTAAGAAAAATATATTACAAAAGTATAAATAATTTAACCAAATTAAACTAAACTAAGATCTCTGCAGCTTCGGGAGATATTCACAAACTTCGTCAACTCTTAATCAAAATCTCCAGGAGTTTCGTTTACTTCTTGTGCATCACTATGACTAAGCAGTTGTCGATAATAATGTAGCTGATCAATGTTTGGTCAAAAGTTTCCACACATCACGAGGTTTTAACGTACTAACTTTATGAGAATGTGCAGAAGGTGCAACTTTTTTACGATTTACCATTTTTATCTGTTTCCCTCTTCGTGTAATACTAAGTTTGCTACATCGTTTTTGTAATGAAGTTCGCCTCTTACTCAAATATTTCCAGATCTACATCATTTTAGAATGAACCTTTTCCATTCTTTAAACTTGAAACACCATGTTCCAACTGGTTTAAGGACCTCTTGTACAGCAGACTTCCAATCATAAACACTGCAGCTTTGTTTCATATCAAAAACCATTGCAACTTCTGAAATCATTGTTTTGTATTCTTTAGTTAGTTCAGGAGTTTTAAAACTCAAGTTATATTTTCTGTTAAATATAGTACAATACGATTTCTTAACAGCCTCCGTAGGAACTATCTGAGCAGCGTAAATTGTATATAAATTGTTAATATTAAGTTCAGGTGAAAGATACATTATTTTTGTCTCTGAACGACAATAATGCGATTGAGTACATTTTAACCGATTTATATATTTCTGCACACCTTCCAGTTTTTCAAGATGTTTGGCAGTTATATTATCGCCACCCCTTCGCTCAAGTGGTACTTGACCCGTGTTAGCAAAAGTTTTAATAGCATAATTTAGCCTGTGCTTTGATATACCCAAAGCGTTTAAAAAACTGGTCTGGCAAATTCGGATGTCAGTATTCTGATTCTGTAGATAAATTACCAATAAAACATTTTTCTTGGTGTGTTTTCGGAACGTTTTTTTTTTTAATTTTTTGGCCGACAGCGTACTGTGTGATTTACGTTACAGTATTTCAGAAAAAATGCATCTTGAGTTGCTTTACTTTTAGTTTCATAAAACATCTTGTGAAATCTTTAGATATCGTTCATTTTGAGCAAGGCGCACTTGCATGCTGCTGACTTATGTCCGCACTTTGGGTACGCTGACAAATTTTTAGGAGAATATCTGAAAATCATTACCTATATTGATTTTTACCCTTAAAATTAAAACATAAAACGCTTGGGCATTTAAAATTTTAAAAGGGACTGACCTTAACCGTTTTGCGATATTTTTCTTCCAATTTGCAGGTTAACCTATTCGTCTTCTTGCTTTTGATGATGTGATTGGGGATGCATTAACTTCCATTATAGGGCGGTATATTTTTTAAGAACAAATTGGACGTACATTTAATTGCTAGGAACAAGGTAATGAAACCAAAACATAAACACAACAGTATTATAACAGTGCAAAAAGGTATCAACTGAAATTATTAATGTCGTTGATTCTTGTCAAAACTAATGTGGCCGAACACGTGATGGCGACCAGTCGACTTAATTCAAGAGAGTGGAGGCATGGCCGAGCACGTGATGGCGACCAGTCGACTTAATTCAAGAGAGTGGAGATTGCCTTGAACCAACCGAACAGTAGACATTGCCACCTCTGATTTCAACGCTAATTTTTATTGCTCATTTTAACAAGAATATTACCGTTTAGGCATTTTACTTTTAGTTGTGGTTGATAAAGAATAAAAGTTCTTACAATACGGTTGCCTAATCTCAAAACATTTAAAATGGAGATTGCCGCCTTTGATTTTATACCCTTCAATTCTGATGTGATACCTTTTACCGATTTTCTCTCCAAAGCCTATAGACTTAGATAAACGGGGTGATAACTTTTCAAATAAACATTCGGTATTTACATTTATTTATTTATTTATTTTATATTCCATATTCATAAAGCTTACAACATTACTATTCATATGAATAAATCGACCAATTATACAAACTTAGTTAAAAAGAAATATCAATACTAATTTATGCTTAATTTGCAAATATGCCATACACTAATAAACACCATACACTAATAAACATAAAGGTACATAACTTATTCACAGTTAATTATCAACAAAAAAAAATAGCACCTAGCTGAGTGAACAGCTGTATGTGCTGGGAGCAGAGTGGGTATAACTACAAGCCACAATTTCTTTTTTTTTGGCTCAAAGCCAAAGAAAGAGAATAAACAATAACAATCACGAAATATTGCAGGTATCTAATCAAAAATCTTCTCTAAATGTTTATTTGTAATGATAGACTTCCTACACTTGTCTTTAAACGTCTTTTCACGATTACAGTTTCTAACATCAATCGGCAATACGTCATTATAAATCTTAGGACCTATATAATTTATATATTTTAAATAAACTTAGTGGTATTTGTAACTCCTGGTTCACCTGAGCCCGTGTGGTATAATCATGATGTATAATATAGGTTTGTAATTCCTTGTGACTATAGAGAAAGGAGCATATTATAGTCAACATATATATTGTTCTGATATTTACTATTTCTTTTGTAAAAGCAAATTTGTAGGGTATAGTCTATTTTTTTTAAATATTATTTGTAGGATATATTTTTGTATGACATTTAATTTGTATAAGCTGTTATTGTATAGAGCACCCCATACCAGAATCTAATTATTGACTCAACGAGGGCTTTATAAATAGTTATCAGTGTTTTTTCTATCTAAAAATTCTCTTAGTACATAAAATTTATGTATAAGTTTGCAAATCCCATTCAAGAGATATTCAATATGAGGCTTCCATTTAACAAACTGATCTATAATAATGCCAAGGTACTTAGTCTGTGGAGCCTCTTGCAGTGAATGACCATCTACCACAATGTTATTAAATGTGGGCCTGTTTACTCCAGTGAGCGAAAAAGCGATGTTATTTGTTTTTGTTAAATTTAAAGATAATTTGTTTGTGTTTAGCCAGTTTTTTACTGTTATCAGGTTATTTACAGTTGTAGTTCTTAGACTCTCCCAGCTGCTGCTCGAGAATATAATTGCAGTATCATCCGCATATGAGATGCTTAGCCCATCCATATTCAGTCCCAACAAGGAGTTGATGTACGAGATAAATAGCAGCGGGCCCAGAACCGCACCCTGCAGAATGCCAATCTTAATTTCTTGTTTCTCACTTACGACTGAATTAAGTTTTACCATTTCATATCTATCCGACAAATAACTTTTTAATAATTCATATGCCATAATTGTATAAAACATTCAGAAGTCTGTCATGGGGTACAGTATTGAACGCTTTTGCCAGGTCCAAAAATACCGCTAGACATTTTTTATTTGTATTAAAATTATTGACCACTTCTGTTATGAGTCTATGCATAGCGTCCGAAGTACTATACCCCTCAACAAACCCATACTGATTGGGCGAAAGAACATTATTTTCCTTAAAGAAAATACTCATTCTCCTTTTAATGCATTTCTCAAATAATTTTGCAAAATTACTTATAAGGCTTATTGGTCTAAAATTACCAATGGTGATTGTTGGTCCAGATTTATGAATGGGTGTAACTATTGGTATTTTAAAGTAACTTGGTACCACTCCCTTTTCCAAAATTAAATTAAGTATATGCAATAGGGGATCAATTATCTCTAAATGTGTCTTTTTAATAGCTTTCACGCCAACGCCATTAAACCCAAGTGAACTATTATTCTTTAAGGAAGCTATATGTGATATTAATTCGTTTCTATTTATTGGAGAAAAAAAAATTGTGTTTTGTATCGACCAACTTCTTTGGCACTCCGTTATCGGGGTCGGGATGGTCTCGGCCATTTTTATACCAATATTAGCAAAATATTTATTTGCAAAATTAGCCATCTCCAAAGGATCGGCAATATCCTGACCTACCTCATTTTGTACCAAAGCTGGCCAGTTGGTTTAAACCAGTGCCAAAAAACTCAGATACACACACACACACACTCATTTTGTATATTAATGAAACTGTTGTATCTATCATTCCTCTCATAGGTTGCATCCTTTATAATAGTATAAAGTTTTTCCATGTCATTTTTATTATTTTCAATTTCATTCCTATAGTAATCATTCTTTTGTTTATGAATCAATTAGTTTAGTCTATTGCGATAATCTTTATATTCTAGTTCAAGTTGTTTGCTGTGTTTGGCTAATATTTTTTTTTTCATTTTATCCCTCACTTTAATGGATGTAATAATACCGTTAGTAATCCAGTTTTTTATTTTTTTTTTTGTATTTTTTATATTTAGGACATAAGTTTCTGGTGAGTTATCTAAAAGTTTTGTGTAAAGAGTCTATGATTTTTTTTTGTAGCTATTTCCGGGATTTTTTCATCTAATACAACTGACCAGTCAAACCCCATTGCAATTGCTCCTTGAATTTAGTCATATTTAATTTGTTCTTTCGTACAGTGCTGTTACAGTTTTTTTGCATTTGTTCTTTTTGTCTTATAAGAAGCATTACTGGGCTGTGATCAGTTATATCCTCGCTAAAAATATATGAATTTAATTTTACCTAATTCTATTTTAATTTTTGTTTAACAAACACATGAACCAGACATGTACCAGAAAGTTCCCTGGTCACAGAATTTATGTATGATTGAAAACCAAGTGAGTTCATTAATGCTAGATAGTCATTCATCTTATTATCCTTGTCATCAAGAATATCTATGTTTATATCCCCAATAAAGATATCAATATTTGCCACCATTAAACCCTCTAAAAAAATTTGCATGTCATTTATAAAGTCAGCTTTAGAAATTGGCGGAGGCTTATAAACTGCTGTTATTTCAAAAAGAATATTATTCAGTTGAAACTCCAGTCTCCCAAGTGTTGCCCCTGACATATTTAGTTTTTCATGTCAAAATTTGACATTTATGCCATCTTTTACCAAGACTATAACACCATTAATCTTGTTATAACTTGCCTCATTATAAAAAAGCTGATAATTCGGTATGTTGCAATTACTAGCTGAAACAAGCGGGAAGGTTTCGCTTAAAAGAAATATATCAATACATTGTAGACTATATGACTCTATAAATGTGATTAAATTATCAATGTTTTTATTAATAGGTACTACGAATATTTACGTGAACTATACTTAATAAACTTTCGCCCAAAAACAATTGTTTTATTTCGTTGTTGCCCACTTTCACATCAATAGATACATTTTCCTCCTCAATTGTCCTGAGAATCTCATCCTGTTTGTGATTTACCATATTATTTTGCACTATAGTCAATACTGTTTTTTATTACTAATGTATGGTATTTAAGTGATGGGCAATTTCAATTTGTGTCTAAGGTAGCATGTTCAATGTCATATCCTAATTTAAACTGTTTGTTTGCTGTCAAACAGTTGATACATCTTACTGTGCTGTTACCACATTCTCGTGTGTTATGCTCTTCACTGTAGTTTCCACACATTAGTTTCCTGGTACAGTTATTACTCTTATGGTGAAACCCTTGGCAATTATAGCATCTTACCACATTATTATCTTCATATACTGGCAAACGTTCCCAGTCTATATATATATTTTTTCATGTTCCCTCATTTTTACAAGAAGACTTCCTGTACATTCAGCATATATTGTCGACTTGATCGAATGAGCCGATACTTGGTGGAAATCCATAATTAATTACGGGTAAACAGAAAAACAGGAGTTTTACTGGTACATTTCCACTGTATTACATCAAATAAATTGACATGTTTCGCTACACAGTAGCTTCTTCAGAATAAAGTGTGTGAAATCGTTTATTCACACACTTTATTCTGAAGAAGCTAGTGTGTAGCGAAACATGTCAATTTATTTGATATAATACAGTGGAAATTTACCAGTAAAACTCCTGTTTTTCTGTTTACCCGTAATTATATTGTCGAGTTGGACTTATTTTTAATTTTCCTGATATAAGTTATTTTTAGGTGCTCACCTGGGTCTATCCATACATTCTGTTTCCTTATAGTTTTCTTCAAATTTTCCATAGTGCCGCTGCCAGTATAACCAGCAATTTTTATTCTTAAAAGTGTCTTCCTAGGCAAATCTACTTCCTATTTTCCTCTTATAATTTATTTTCAATCTCTTCTTTTAGTCGTTTCATTTCCCCTTCAGAGTCACACTTCAAAACAATATTTCCCTTTTTGGTTTCTGTGATCTTCCTTATCCCTACATTTATTTTGATCGGATTTATGTTTTTTTGTATTTATTTCCTGCTTTTTTCAGAGCTTTGGTTCATTTTTGGCTTAATAATTATTGTGGGGGTAGGGGCACTCATAATGTTCACTTTATTTTCATTTGGTCTGTTCTGGAGCACAGCCGCATATGTACCTTTTGGGATATTAGTTTTGAGAATTTCTATATCCCTACTTGCATTAGCATGTAGGGCATTCTTGCCATTAGTATTTTATATTCGTCACATATTTACAGTAGTACTCTCCTCTGCAGTGTCATGCATCGCGCCTCCGAAGCTGATACGCTTGCACAATCTTTATGCATTCTCTGCAAACATGAGTCACAATTGCATACTTGTTCACATTTCAAACAACAATAATTGTTGTCATCCAGTTCATTGCCCTCCATATTTGTTTATATAATTGATACTTTCCAAAACATTCAATAAACAAATACGATATTAGTAAAAAAAAAAAAATTTTAGCTGATAAATAAAGCAACCGGTATTCAGATAGGCGATACTTATGGGTGCAGATAAGCCAATTGTTAGGACTTAAAACTTGATTTAAAATGTCATTTTTGGCAATACACTTACAAGAAGTAGTCCATCAGAAAGGTCGTTTGAAAATGGTATAAAGCCTATACAGCAAGGAAATAAGTGCAAGACTGTAAGCAGGCATCGTATGGTATTTATTCAACCCAAACTACCATAAAGTTTCCTTTTTTACCCTTGATCAATTTACCAATTTAGTTTTATACACTTAATGCTCGTTTAACCTATAATTTCCTTTCTTGCATCCTAAACACTTCAAGAAAAAAACCTTTAACCCTCCGAAGGAAAACATTGTTAACTCAAGCATTAAATGGTCTGTGAGACAGTTGTTGTTTTTCGAAATTAAAGGCACCACAACTCCGTAACAAATCGAAAAATCTTGTGCCTTACCACCGTTTTCAATCATGGTACCACCTGCTTTGGTTTCACGGTTTCGTGGGTGCAAGCCTTAAGAAAATAACCATGCCGACTTCCCCCTTTAGTTTATATGTTAAAGGTGCATTTACAATACACAGTAAAGCAATAATTAAATGGCTTTACAGTAAATATGGTATTAAGGCTGAGACACAATCAAAAACTTAAGGAATAAGAAATAAGATTTATGATATAAGAATTAAGATTTAAGAACGAACATATTATGTTGTCCTATGTAAACAACGCACAATGAAATTTTTGGAATTAAGGAATAAGATTTAAGATTTAAAAAACCGATTTGTTGGTTTTAAGAAATAAGGAATAGGAAATCAACCAATCAGAAGTCAGCATGTTTGTTAGGTTTGACTTTTGACAATTTAATAACCTCAAAAATTGTATTTTCAGTTTTTCACTTTGGTTTTTAATAAAAGTAAGAGTTTCATGTAAGTCATGTATGACCAAAACTTTCACGATTACGTTCTATCATTAAAGTCTCCTAAGAATTCTCTTTGGACATTAATAGGGCGAACTCACCATCTCCTGTTGCGCCACCTTATTGATCTCCGTTTCTTAAGGTAATAATAAAACGCTGCCGACATTGCAAACATACTACTCAAAAGAGTTAAGGACTTTTTTGGCAAGCCCTCCATATTTTTTAAAGGTATAGGCGAGTTCACGGCGAGTTTGTTAAAGTTGTAAAAATAGTATTTGTAAACAAAAAAGTGGGGTTAGGACAATAGTTTAGAGTTTAAAAATCGCGCCGTTTTTAAGTAACCGGATTGGTTAAATTTAGGTACTAAGATTTTAATTATGTCTTGTACTCTTATTCCTTAACGCCTAAATCTTAAATGCTATTCTTTATTCCTTAAGTTTTTGATTGTGTCTCAGCCTTTACTGATAATAATAATACCAATTAGTGATTCTATAGGTTAATAAAACATTATTTATTTAAATTATTTTCTTGTTTGTTGGGTTTTAGGTCATTTATAAATAAATAAAGGTTTGGTTTAAGTTGACGTTTCGGTAGAGGTATGTCTACTTTTTAATCCTAAAAACTAGCTAATAATCACATTTTCCTGTAATTGTAGTTCTGAAGATGGTTTAATATAATATAAACCGAAACGTCAACTTAAACCAAACCTTTATTTATTTATAAATGACCTAAAAACCCAACAAACAAGAAAATAATTTAAATCATAAGGTCAAGAAGAAAACTTTACTATTATTATTTATTTAATCATTTACATTCACCCATACCCCTAACCTTATCTTAGTCGCTACCCCATGCGTTTGTTGAAACAAGGTAAAAAAACTTTTTCAGAATTAATTTTAAGAGATTTCAAAAAATTATTGACAGATGTATTTTTTAATATGGCCGCTAACATTATATCTGCCTAAGGGTTGATATTTTTGGTTAAGTCCTTGTCAAAGAAAGTAATCTTGAACAACAAATCTATTCCTTTCTATTACTTTAAGATTGATGAAATTAATAAGACTAGAGTTAATAATCTACTTTTGCAGAGATAGGTAGGAAAAGGCGCTAATACTTTCAAAGCAAGCATGCGGACTTTAGCATACAAGTAACACAGCATAAGCCACCGAAACAAAGTCAATAATTTATTTTGAAATATATCACTTGCCTATATAGGAATCATTTAGTGAACCCAAAAGTTATCCTGTACTTCATGGTGTCTTGGCAATATCCAAAGATAAAAGAAGTTGGTTTTGTACTACCGAAGCTTCCTTCTCCGATAGGGTGGGTAACGTTATTCAGCCCTATGCAGTAAGTACCTCGACTTAATGTCAAAGTTGAAATTACGATACGACACAAAAACGACATTTGACAGAAATTTCAATAAAAATGTCAGTTTGGTATGCAGGAAGGAAATTTAGTCAAGTGACCTAAATTTCAAGAATTGGTATCCATTAATGAAAAAATTGAAATAAATTTCAAGTCAAGACTGAAAAAAGTCAAGAATTTTAACGTCAACAAAAACTTGCCCGGTAGCAAACTTGAAATGATATCAATTTTGGAAACACAACCTAAATATTTTTAAAATACGAGTTTTCGTGGAAATGGATTTTTCAAAGGTGAGATAAATAAATTTCGACGTTGCAAATTGAAGTAGATACACACACTCTAGGTAGGTATCAAGAAAACATATTTTTAAACTTTAGTTTTTTATACTTGTTAAAAACAACTACATAATCTACTTTTGGTAATTATGCGGTAACGGGTTTGTTTTTATATTAGTTATTTATAAAATAGTAGATTATATGCACAGGTTGAGAAGTGAACTGAGGCGCGAGGCGCCGAAGGATTTAATGTGCGAGATATATATAGATTCTTGTCTACTGCTAATACTAAAATATTACATATTTAATTCGTTTATATCTTTATATCAACCATTTCCGCCTAATTTTTAAAATATTTTAAAAATCAAGTAGGTAGGTACCTAGCCTGGGAAAAATAAAACAATAGAAAAGCGATTTTAAGTGTCAGTTTGTAGAAAATTTTTGGTCGTGTTGACATTTTTGAATATGACAGTTTGCTTTTGAAATATCTTCGAAATGCCTATTATATTAAGAGTCCATCACGGTAATTCCTGACCGGCACGCAACCGACCATAAAGCAATGTAAATTAAATGTAGGGTTTCTTGCGCTCAGCAGTTAATAAATTTCGAGAAAACTGGTAATTTAGCTTTGGTTAAAAGGATGTTGAAAGGCAACTCTATTTGCTAGATTTACTATGTTTCAGATTTTTTATTTATGACTTACATGTGGAGATAAGCATGCGTAAGGTTGCAATTCTAACAGCGATAAATATATTACTTACATTTCGAAAACGAAAGCGAATTACTACAACCGCGACACTTGACGACATCTGGTGGTTACACGCAGAAATAGGTAGTGTACGCTCTATCCATCGCTAACTGATAGCGCTCAAATCACGTCGAACCTCGTTGGTTCGAGAAAGTTATGGTGTATTCCACTCATTTCTAGATGGCAGTAATTGAAGTATAAAGAGGCTAGCGCGCGACCGCGAGTCGCGAGTCGCGAGTCAGTCCACCTATAAAACGCGAAGGAAGCAAATCTGTGTGTTGTGAAATAAAGTAGCGCGTAACTCCTTAAAACGTGTTTGTGCGTGCTAAAAAGATATCTTCGTAACAGAATTTTTTATTTGACTTGTTGTTTTTGTGTGTGATTTACTAGTATGGAAGAAAAACGAAAAATAGACAGTGAATGCAGAACATTCAAAGATCAATGGAACTTTCAATATTTCGTAATTGAGTCCAGAAAGAAGGCGCTATGTTTGATTTGCAACGAAACCATAGCCGTTCTCAAAGAATATACCATTAAACGTCATTGTGAAACGAAACATTTTAAAAATTACTCAAAATATACTGGAAGTTTGCGGACAGAAAAATTTAAAGCTTTGAAGCGCGGATTGAAATCGCAGCAATCTTCGTTTACGAAACTCAAACTAATTGCAGTAGCCGAAGAAATGTGCCCCGAAAAGGTAAATTTATGTAAATCTGTCAGTTTGTCAGCAAACACCGTGGCTCGGAGGGCAGAAGCCATCGCAGAAAATATGTTAACTCGACTCTCTGACACAAATGGACATCTTGAGTGGTTTTCTCTGGCCTTGGATGAGTCAATGGATGTATCAGATACTACTCAGGTGTTGATTTGTATTCGAGGAGTAGAAAAAGTCATGAAGTGTATGAAGAACTTCTTGATATTGATAGTATTCACGGCACGACTACTGGTGGAGATATTATTAAGGGAGTTGAAAATACCATTAATAAAAAAACCTTCGATAAGAAAACTTCAAATATATTACAACTGATGGGGGCAAAAATATGCGTGGTAAAAACAAAGGAGTGGTCGCTCTTTTGTCAAAGGCTGTAGAAAATGATGATGGTCCAAAACCGTTAGTCTTACATTGTAGCATTCATCAACAGTCTCTGTGCGGGAAATGTTTGGATATGTTTGAAGTTCTAAAACCAGTTACATCAATTGTTAATTTCATTAGATCCACTGGGCTGAATCACCGAGAAACTACTTGAGGATATTTATATGTTATTGTTATGTATTAGCTATTTGGTCTGATTTGATTTATGTTATTATTAAGCCTGGAAGTAAGTGCTAAATTATGGTAAAGATGCGTTTGATGTTTATAAGAAACTATAGATTATGTATAGAAAACCGCAGCTTATTATGAAATCAAAATATATCGTTTTTGGGATATGGGCCCTCAGAGTTTTAAGTGAAATATCTTTATAGTTCATGGAAAATTGATTTTATTTTTTTTTATCTTAAATAGTACGGCATAGAGAAAAGTAAGGCGCAATTAGACATAATAATTAGAATCCAGAATAAGTGGACCTAACGAATTTTATTTATTTTTATCTGACAAATTAGTCGAGTTCGGTTAATCCTCGCAGATGAGATGAAATAGACGGCAAATTTAAAACAGCTGATCCGCAAATTACTCCGAGGTGCCGGTATTTAAAGAACGGTCTCCCGTATTTGACAGCCACGATAACCTCAATTTTTGACTTTTTCTTTTCGTAAATAAAAATTTACACTAAATTATGAATCCCTATGGTTCAAATCGACTACGATATGATTATGAAAGATCATGATGCCGAACAAATAAATCAGTTCGAGAATGTGTAGCATTTGTCAATCAGCTGATTGTATCCTCAGCTTCCTCGCTCAAAAACCTCCGATGAAAAAGATGACGCTCCGAGTCATCTGCCCCGCTTTAAACGAACGCAGTTCTTTGTCGGCCGTCAGCTCTGAAACGATTAAACGAATGACATTTTGACAATCCGACGGATCGGAGCCCTCACAGAGGATTAACCGAACTCGCCTATTGTATCAAACTTATTCTGTCAACTGATTCTTTTATTTGATGTCAAATGTCCAGGTAGAAAATCCAGTTGTTCCTCACAACCAAATTGGCCTACAGCCAATATTAAATGTATAATAATATGGCAATTAAAAATGTATTCATTAAATAATTTACGAAGGTGATGAAAATGGTAAAATATTTAAAGGAATAAAAAGAAAACTAACGTGAAATTTAATGTAAACGCACCTTAATCAAGCAAGGCCTAATATTAGGGAACGACCGTTAATTTGAAGTGGTTCTAACAAGTAAATCTGATTTACTTATTATTCTGGTAGAGATTTTCGTCAGATATATTAACGAAGTCGTTATTTTTCCATTGTTCTGAATTATTTATTTAGGTTTGGTAACTTAATTAGACAGGGTAACTACCGTGAATAACCTACAAGAATATATAAAAACATAATAAAACAATATACTTACAAGGTGTTTCTTGTTGGATGGAACATTCAACGAAATGCTCCAATAATTTTTTTTTAGCGAAAAAAAGACAAGTTCTACCCAGCAAAATATTTTCGATGTTGCGGTATCTACTAGGAAATAGTAGCTTTGATATTTTAAGCAAAACATCCTGTCGGTATATAAACTTATTTTGCAATGCTTATTAGTTTCTTAACAACTTTCTATATTATTTCCTTATAACTATCTGCGATTTCGAGATTGAGAAAACCATGACCTGTCACAAATGCAGACATTTTTGAACTTTGAGATACCAAGGCGCTATTATGTATCGATTAGTGCTTCTGAGTATAGGCAGAGCCACAGGGGGCTGTGGCAGAGCCTTTTACTCTCATTTGTTTGTAGTGTAGCTTTCGCTGTAATTAAATGAAATTAGTTTGGGATCCTGTCGATGATTTCGTTTTTGCTTCTCATGAGAAGTGGAATATTTACGTTGGAAGCTAGTCGCGTGGCAATTTGTATGTGCGAGGGAAGAGGGAGCGTGTATGGGATTCTGTGATTAGGGCGTTGTTGAGAGGTCTGTGGTTTTATAGTAATTTGTAAGGAGTTTATGTGTGTAGGTGAGATTGTATGGTGTCTATTTTTAGGTCTCTGTGCAAAAGTCTTGTTGGGGTGAAAAAGAACGCATTGGTGACCAGTCTGAGAATTCTGTTTTGGAAAATTTGATATTTTTTGTGATTAGTCAGTAAAAATCGCCTTATAGTGGGGGATTTTAATATTAACTTGTTAGATACTGAAAACACAAATGTAAAATTCTTTAAACTTAAATTAATGCAAAACAATTTTATAATAAAAAATAATATAGGGATTGAACATGCTACTCGGGTCACAGCAGACTCAAAATCGTTAATTGATTATGTAATAAAAATCTTTAAAAATCCTTACTTGTCAGATGGAGTAGAATAAATATATATACTAATTAGGAAAATATTTCCTAGCCATCTGATGTAAAAACCTTATACTATAAGGTCGTATTTGGCTAACACTGTTAGCGCTACAATTGTAGCGCTAACAGTGTTAGCCAAATACGACCTTATAGTATAAGGTTTTTACATCAGATGGCTAGGAAATATTTTCCTAATTAGTATATATATTGATTATGTAATAGTTGATCAGATAAGCAGTAATTGTTGTTCCCCAATTGCAGTCGAATATAACTCCATGTCTGATCACAACAGGTTATTGTTTAGTATTAAAGAGAAGGTCAAGATATGTAAACAAAAAATACTAAAAAAAACTCGAGGAATAGATCGTAAAAAATTTAAAACACTCTTTAGTCAGAGCGTACATAATGACATAAAGACCTTCCAAGAGTTAATAGATATCATATATCCATGTGAAACTAAAGCAGAGTACGAATATATGATTCGGTGCAATGAAAATACTAAGTGGATCAACAAAGAACTTTTGGAATTAATTAAACAGCGTGACCAGCTATATAAAGAAAAACTTATGCAACCCGGTAATTTTGAGCTTAATAATAGGTTTAAGGCGATAAAAAATCATATCACTAACAAAATTAAAACACTAAAAAATCAATACTTTAGAAACAAGTGGTGTGAGTGTGGAGCAGACTCAAGAAAACAGTGGCGCTTTATAAATAGTTTGGTTAAAGGAAATAACAATCCAACTATCATTGAATCCCTAATTGACAATAATAATAAAATTACTAAACCGTTAGCCATAGTTAATGAGCTAAATAAACATTTTGCAACTGTAGGTAAAAAAAATCGTACAAGACATAGACAACCAAATATACAATCTAGTACCTGATGACCCAAATGTTCGTAGATTTAATGAAGTATACTGTGATAAAACTTGTTTTGTAACTTTGTGTAATGAACAGGAAATAAACAATATTATGTTACATTAAAAAAAAAATCAGCTCCTGGTCATGACCAAATAACAGTCTGTGATATATTTAATTTAAAAGATGATATAATCGTAATTTTGGTTAAGCTAGTAAATGATAGCCTTATAACTGGATATTTTCCACAAGAATTAAAAATAAATAGAATAAGTCCTATCTTTAAGTCTGGTTGTAAAAAATGTATGAGTATATAATTACCGTCCAATTAGTGTAATAAGTGTCTTTTCGAAGATTTTAGAGTCTGTGATTAAAAATAGAATGATGTGTTTTGTTAGCAAGTATATACCTTTAGATGCATATCAGTATGGGTTTGTTGAGCATAGTAGCACTCAAAATGCAGTAATTGATTTAGTGAATAGTATCTCAATGAAGTTGGATAAGGGTAGAATGGTAATAGCAGTTTTTATAGATTTACAGAAAGCTTTCGATGTGGTTAGTTTATATATTCTGTTACGTAAATTAAGCACTATGGGGTTTAGCGGAAGTATGTATAATATTGTAAAATCATAGTTATCTAATAGAAAGCAATATGTGAAATTAGATCATAGGGTAAGTCATACTGTAGGCTGTGATTATGGGGTTCCGCAGGGTTCTATTCTTGGACCACTATTTTATTTCTTGTATGTGTTAAGTTTAAAAAATGCTGGTTTAGCCGCTGGATATTATACGTTTGCTGACGATACGGTCCTAATATATAGCTCGGATAATGTGGTTGAACTTGAAAACATTGTTAATACAGATCTCGAACGTTACACAGATTGGTTATTGCATGACAAGTTAAAAATTAATGTAAATAAAACAAAATTTATGTTTTTTAAACAAAAAAATAAATTTTCAGAAATTCCAAATATAAAGTTAGATAATAAAAAAATAGGACATGTAACAAATATAAAATATCCAGGACTGTATATTGATTATAAACTTAATTGGAACAAACATATAGAATATATATCTTCTAAAATTATGCCAATGTTCACTGCTTTATATAGAAACAGAAATTATCTTTCATATAACAGCAAGCTTGAGGTATATAACCCTTTTTTCTTAACGCACTTTACATATCTGATTCCTGTATGGGGCACGTGTGGTGTGGTAAATCTAAACTCAATGCAAATTCTGCAAAATAAAGTCTTAAAAGTTTTATTTAATTATGATCGATTGACACACACTGTCGACCTGTATAATAATTTAAAGGTGTGGAAACTAGTTAAGATACTGCGCCTGGAACAATGTAAATTTATGTATAAAGTTATAAACAAAACACACAAAACGAATATTGAAATTGCTTATATTCGAGATATTCATTCTCACGATACCAGGTCGCGGGATCATGTATTCCATTGCATAAGAAGTAACAAAGGACTATATAACCCTATTTTCCAGGCCTCAGAGGCATTTAATAAACTTTCTAACCATATTAAAACCGCCACGAATTATTACAAATTTATAAAAGAATTTAAATTATACATAGATTTATCCTAACCAGAAAATGTTGTTTTTGAAAATTTTTACTACTTATAATATGTTTTTTCCTACCCATTGTCTACTCTTATTAAGTATTTGAAACTTGTATAATGTGAATTGTGATATAATTAGTAATTGTTGATCCTTCTGTAATAGGTTGCCTGTTTGCTTGTAATTTAGTATTATAAACTATCCTTGTTACCAGTGTTTCAATACACTGATTAAATAATTATTGATTTATGTAAATTTAAGAAGTTGTATTAAATAAATGATTTAAAAAAAAAAACATCGTGCACCACGTGGGTGCGCCATATAAAAGAACAGGCCTGATCATAGTTTTGTAAAGGTTAAGTTAGGTTTTAGCTTAACTTTGCTGTTTCTTAAGGACGGGGTACAGCGCAGCTGTTTGTGCGTTCGCGCTTTTATGTCTATGGGTGGCATTGAGACTCCAGTTCATCTTTCTGTCAAAAGTAAGCCTAGTATTTAATATTATCACTCCATTTTATGAGTGTATTTTTGACTTTGAGTCTAGTATTTGGGAGGTTTGTTCTAGCCTTTGACAGAAAGATGTGCTGTGTATTGGCATCATTTAGCCGAATTCTCCAATTGCCCAGCCATTTCTCTATGAGACTGACTCGCAGGATTCCAGGACTCGCCTACGGCTCGTCCTGGAAAGTTCCTACTCATCCCGTAAAATATCACTTTCGGAACTTGTTACGTAAATTACTATATTTCGTTTTACGTACTAGAGTTTATTAAATTAGTACAATCATTGTTTTTTCTTGAATACTGTAAAACATGTTGAATAAAAAATGAAACGTCTAGTAACATGAAGGTATGTATCAAAGCCGTAATTAATTTTTAAGAACTTTACAAAGAGTTCTTTCTAATCAACTTTTAATTGGCTTATTAGAAAATAATAAAATTTGATGTGCGACTCCATCATATAAGGGCCTTCAAAAAGTTTAATTGATGTAAAATTTATAAGGGAGCCAATATTTGAGGGTAGCAAAATGTATATGGAATTTCCTATGGCCAGTCTGGCGGTGCACCACCTTTAATAGGGAAATAATAAAGAAAGTTCATATACTCAAAGTCCACAAATTCTGTTTATGACTCATTTAATACCTAGGCAGGAAGCGGCAGAATAAAAATATTGCACAAGTAAATGTTTCTTATGCATAATTATATTAAATTTTGCTGCTATAATTAGAGTGAACTTAGGAGGCGCCGTTGTCGTACAAGCCGCGATCAGCTAAATGCATTTAAAATAGCACTGCGATTCCGACACCGCGATTCTGGTCGCGCAAAATAAATGTGGCAACATACAGAGACCGAATTCACAGCTTCAAATATTTGAAAATAAGCGTACCGGCAGGGTTCTGACACTGCTTGATAAATTTGTGTTTTTATTATTAACTTATCAATATATTTTATGAGTTTTTTCCAGTTTTCGTAGTATATATGGGTCGTTCACATGGATACTGTTTTGTGTAAATATAAAGGTATTAAACTTTATTTATACACCATGGAATTCGGGACCGAAATCCTGAACTAACCACATTGCATACTGCAGAAATATGTGTCACTTTAGCGAAACTTTCTTCGCGCACTGTGTTCAGGTCTTGAAAGGCCTTCATCAAGAAAATGACGAAAAGAAAATAGTCAAGGAGCCCAGACAACAGGATGGAAAAAAATAATCCTGGATGATTTTTTTTCCTAAAGAAAGATTAAGCCTTGGTTTACCAAAAATTGCGAGGGAGCTGTTAAATGAAAAAAATATTTCTACCGATAATGGCGTAATAACCCTAAAAATCGTACCATCTTTGTTAACGCTCGAAACCAATACAAGCAAACGATATACCAAAGCAAAGAAGCAATTAACCAGAGGATAGACTATAGATAGAATATAATTGAGAATGCCCGAGATTGTTTTCCGGCACCGCCATGTTAAACGAATCTTAAGGAGTCTTGACACGAAAAAAGCTTCTAGTCCTGACGACATTCCAGTCATCGTAATTAAGACATGCGCTGACGAATTGACATCGGTGTTTTGTAGGCTTTTTAACTTATCTCACAAAAAAGGAATATTTCCTTCTTGCTGGAAAACTGTGCGAGTCCAGCCCATACCCAAAAAAGGCAAAGAGACCTTGCCAAACAACTATCGTCCAGTCGCATTGCTTTCGGATATCTCAAAAGTTATGAAGAAGGCTATCAACGAAAAGTTGTTAAAGTACCAGGAAAGCTTCAACATTATTAGTAACAGCCAGTATGGATCCCGTAAGTCTAGATCAACAGGAGACATTCTCGCTTATGTCACGCACGTTTGAAACAACGCAATAAAACATCATGGGGAATCCCGGACGGTAGCTCTGGACATTTCCAGGGCCTGTGACCGAGTATGGCATGAGGGGCTCCAACAAAAGTAAGAGCACATGAAATGCCGGTTCAATATTGTTCATGGCTGTCAAATTTGTGCAAACAAATGGATACAACAAAAAACCAAAAGTATAAGGCTTGTTAAATAAGTACTAGGCATAGTGAGTAGGGGGTAGATGCAGTCACCTAGAGAATAAACTCAGCCCAAAATATAATTGCCATCAATATAAAGTACGAGCGTACCAGAGTACCAGCATCAAAGACGTCAATGTTGTCAATCGATAAAATTGGCGGGCCAAAGAAAATTTGTAAGGTTAAATGTTGGTCACTAGCAGTCAGCTGTTAGTAATTTATATTGTTAAAAATAAAATGAGGCTAAAGAATTTAAGTTTAATTTTTAAGAATGTGTTAAAAAAAAGTTCATACCAAATGTGTTGTACCAACCTAACTATTACAGATGGCTTTGCTAAATTTTTCAATATTTGGTTTTCGAATCATTGTAAAAAATTTTGCTGATTCATTTCTCCATGGTAGTAGCTCAGCTTAGTTTTACAAGAAAAAATTGGCGCCGCGCCCATAAGAAAACCATCTTCAATATCAGTATGAAGAATTATGTACATAAAAAAATATAATTTACCTAGATAAATTTCCCATAATTTATATATTTGTTTACTGCATAATACCTTTTACCATCAACTTTAGTAGATCTTGCACTTCTTTTATTTTCATCTTGCCAAGATCGATCAATGGTGCCATTCTGGAACATCCATATTTCATCCAAGAAAACGAATAATTGGTACAAGGATGCTTCTTTTTCTTTCATATATCCTTTCAATGCCAGTCGTTTGAAAGCCATATTATGGGAAAGTTCAATAAACCCTCGCCTCGGTCCATCTTTTTTCCATCCGAAGCTTATTTATTTTAAGAGGATTCTTAAAGAGTCAAGACAACCATCAAATATTTGTCTGTCTTTTAATTTCTTACCTAAAGTTGTCAAAGTTACATGATGTTCTAAAAAAAGGTACAGCTTGAGCATAACTAATGTAACTTACTTGTTTCGTAAATTTCATAAAAAGTGTCACAGATAGAACTTATATCCAATCTTGACACATTTACGACTCTCTTTGAATAAGAATGTTTCTTTGCGGGTAATTTTAATAATTTATTTTCCTTAACTGTTGTTGAAACTGCGCTTACAGTGGATATATTCAAACTTAGGGCAGTTGACACGCTAAAAATGAGTAAATTAGAAATAAAATATATAGAACTTAACATATTCTTTAAAGTTATTTGTATAACTGCTGTCAAGGGTAACTTTGCACCGGCTATTTAAATGCTTCGGCATTTTTCACAAGTAGTAAACAACGTAATCGACAAAGCTATGTATGTGCCCTTTAGTTGTTCTTAAAAGATCAGTTTTTCAATGCTATTTATAAAAAGATCTAGAGTTTTTGTTAAAAAATTGACGCACAATAGCACGAAACCACAGAACAATCAAGGTAAGTTTTTCACGAAATGTAAACGAATCGTCAAAACAGGCCAACGAACGAGCTGGCGCCACCGCAGCGTTGACAGTTCTGTTGCCAACTGTCGGCCAATTAAATTCAAATTAAATGAATTTCTACAAACTTCAACAAACAAAATATTTGCTATAAGTAGGTTCGTATCAAAGAAGAATACTTTAAGTTTTTAGTACATTCAATATCGCATAAAATTTTAATTTTTTTTGCCCAAATTTAATTTCCTCATGTTTTCTTACGGATTTACAATTATTAGCTGATTGATAACATGCATAGGAAATTGTTTTGCAAGAACTATAACTATTGTTTCTATGGAAAGCAGTTTTGTTATGGAATGGGTCACGCTGATTCGGCCATTTTGGGGCGAGGCCAGGTTGACGTAAAGACATTTAGACATGTTTTGAGGAGAGTCAAGTCATACTTATAAACACTATAAATTGGCGGTCCAAAGTCACCACCCCTTTAAACGTTACACGCACCTAAAATACTAATTTTGGAATGTCAATTCGTGGCATAATCTTTATAAATAGTGGTTGGGAGACATACATCTTCTTTATGTTTAAATGGCACGCGAAGTCGATTAATATATCATTTGAGAACTTCTCTAATCGTTAAATGACCACCGAGATGTGCAACATTTTAACATTCATTTGTAGATTGCAACCACATGTAATTTATAGCCGCAATTGTAAAATTAAACTGAGTTTCCATGACGTAATCAGAGGGGTTGCCATGGGACTCGGAAAAATCTTCGTTACACCTAACTATGATTTATATAAATTGTTGTGAGTTTTATATCTACCTTTAACAAAAAAAAATGGAAAATGTAATACTTAACTAATATTGTAATAAATAAGGCAATTCATCCACCTAGCTTTGTTTGGCATGGTTAAATACAAACGTTTCTTCAAATTAACGGTTTTCGAGATGATCGATCAGAATTGAGTGCTGAAATTGCTAATGGATTCTTAACGGACTATTAAATAAATACCTAATCCCGATTCCCAAATTGAAATAAAAAACATCAAAATAAAGGGGTTTGGTGATATAACTTTTCATGATCCGAGAACCCACAATTACAGTGGCAGCTGAATTAAAAACTATCAAGCGTGTTATGACAGTAGACAGAACGCTTAGTAATTGAATAATGACCATTGGCTTGTGGCTATCGTGACTTACCAATTTTTTTGACGATCATCAACGTTATTTTCTACCGATAATTATAGGGGTATCATTAACACCTGGATGATATTTTTAATGAGGTTACTTTTTGGGCGGAATTGGTGGGTTTGCATTATGTAATAGGCCTAATTATTTCTTCCTGTTTTTTTAATTATTATTTTTGTTTATCTTGCCTTTGGCTGTGTGTATATTTATTCGCATTGATGTTAAATGCGTAATAGAAAGAAAAAATTGAAATTATCGTTACAGGGAAATAATTGAGAATAATGCAAGTATCAAGCTTAAAATTAATAAATACCACAGATTTCTTGTTCGCATGTATTACTTGTATCCAATTTATTCTTAGGATAATTTGTAAATTGGGTAGCTACTAGTAATCGTTGGGGTTATGCTAAAAGGCGGCGCTAGAATTGACATCTAATTGGTACAGTGTTATTCATTATAAATGGACCGCCCCTTTAACTTTGTTATTTTTAAAGATCGAGAGCTGATTTTTTTACCAAATTGTAGGAAATCTTTTGAATTATTTTATGATTTAAAAAATATTATACAGCGTGTTTCAAAAACGCGTACCAGATCAAACTTATAGTTTTTTAATGAAACACCCTGTATATTATTACAGATTCGGATTCTACTTCAAATTCTGAGCAGATTTTATGTAATATACCCTTTACCTAAGTTTAACTGTTTCCGAGCTAGAAACAATTAAAAATCGACTTACAATATTATTTATTTAGTGGTAATTGAATAATTTATTGATCTGCAAAATTAACTTCTCTTAGAGAGAAGAATAAATACCTATATGAAATAGTATATATAGTATAACAAAAATGAATACCACCAAGTTTTTACTGAAACTATATTATTCTCAAAAGTAATGGTAAAAAATGTTCAACTAAAAACTAAACTAACATTTACTGGTATTTCACGTAGTTGGCTTCATTCTAAAAAATCTAAATAATAACAAATTTAATTTAAATAAATGATTGAAGTAGATGTTCAACATGTCCTCCATTTTCTTGAATACATCTTCTATAAATTTGTTTTTGTCTCTCTATTGCAGCTAAAATGATTCCTTGATTTCTGCCATTTAATATTTCTATTTCTGTGGTTAGTATTTCCCTAATCCTATTCACTGACGGTTGTTTTTCATGATTTAATTCTCCTTTTAAAAACCCCCAAAGAAAATTATCTCAAACAGTTAAATCTGGGCTGTTCGCTGGCCATCTGCAGGACCCAAATCTTCCAATCCAAAAATCAAAATTTTCGTTCAAATACTCCGTAACAGCAACAACATTGTGAGCAGGAGCCCCATCCTGCTGCCAAATCACTTGATTATGATTCCTTAAATCAGGAACTATTTCATGTATTAATTCCAAATATCGGTTTCCATTCATATTACCGTCAAAAAATATTGGACCAATGACTCTATTATTCAAAAACCAGCCCATACGTGAACAGATTGACGGCTTGAATGTTTTATTTTTCGAAAAGCTCTGGTATTTTTAGTCGACCAAAAATGCATATTTTTTCTGTTAAAAATGCCAGAGGTTGAAAATGAAGACCCGTCCGTCCAAATAACTTTATTAAATAATTGTGCATTTTGCTCCAAACGTTCCATCATTTTCAAACAAAAACGTAAACGAGCTGCTTTATTTTCTTCAGACAATTTTTGCGCCGGCAAAATATTGTAAGGGTGGTATTTATATTTTTGTAGAGTTCTCTGTATCTTAGAATAGGATTTACCTAGTGTTTCAGACACAGGTATAATGGATTTCTTCGGACATTCTAAATATACAAGGCAAGGAAATTAATATGCAGATACCAATTAAAGGAAAAAATTACCTTCAAACTGCAAAAGAATTTCTAACTCTTCATTTTCACGATTTTCGTTCCCAGCTAATGTTCTTTTCTTACGCTTAAATCTAGTTTCAGTACAAACTTTATGGTATATTCGAGGAAAAGTATTTAAACTAGGAATTCTCCTTTCTTCTTCAAATTTAATATTCTTTGATATTCTCGTTTAGCTTGTCTTTTGTTGTATGCGTTTTTAATATATAATTCATATATATCACGTTTTTCTGCCTCGCAGAAAAGCTCATTCTTTATTTAAATCAACTGGCATTAAATAAGTCATGTTTTACTTTGCAACTTTCAAATTTGTTTTAATTACTGAAATCATAGCTAACTTGGCAAATTGAGCCAAATAAAAATTAATAACCATTCTTTTCTGAAGTCAAGTAACCGAAGGCTATTTAAAGCAGAGGTACCACAATAATTGGCACTCATTCAGATAATGCTTAAAGTTAATATAAGAAAATCAAAATCATTTTGCTGCATCTGTGGCCGTTTTGCGGCAATAATAAGCAAAATTTGGTAAAAAGTAGATTTTTAATTGTTACTAGCTCGGAAACAGTTGAACTTAGGTAAAGGATATATTATACAAAATCTGCTCAGAATTTGAAGTAGAATCTGAGTGGGTAATAATATACAGGGCGTTTCATTAAAAAAACTATAAATTTAATCTGCTACGCGTTTTTGGAATACCCTGTATTAAATTTTTATAAATCATAAAAAAATTTAAAAGATTTTCTACAATTTGGTAAAAAAATCAGCTCTCTATCTTTAGAAATAACAAAGTTAAGGGGGCGGTCCACTTATAATGAATAACTCTGTACATGCGTACTACTTCAAAATTAAAATCTCTCCACGCATTGGTACCTTGATTAGAGCCGGCACAGTTAGATATTAGAAATGAGAAATCAACGACTTTTAATTGGAAATCTCACTCGACCACTTCGAAAATGGCCACAATGTCACAAATCTGCTTATAGCGATTATTTTTGGTATCAATGAATTAGTAACTAAAACAGATTTAATTTACCGTTCGCCTAAACATTAATTACAACGTTCATCAATGATTATTTATCTCGAAATATCTATGGTGCCGTTTGTTAAACACCGATTAAAGGCAGCTAATCATTAACTAAACTAAACATAGTTTCTGGGATATTAACATCATAGATTAGTAAAATGTCACTGATTAACCTCAGAGTTTCTTGTCTGTTGTTAGCTTGATTTTATTTCTTCAGTGTCCTACAATGGATTTTGTTGAAGATATGTTTAAAAATGATGATATGGAAATTCTAGATATTCCTGATATCAGATTGCCGCGCAAGATTTACAATAGAAAAAATAATTTTGACGAATTGGAAAATTTAACATTTAATCTCATATAAGAAGACTTGGAAATCAGCAATGATTTGTAAGTAAAATGTATTTAAATTTAGTAAAGTGATGTTTATCAGCATTTGTTTTTAAGAAAAACAGTGTCACACTCATTGACCAGCTCCTTGCAGCACTAAGGTTCTGCTACTGCAGGCCATTTGGCTACTATCGCGGATTTTGTAGGGATGGACATTTCTACTGCATTCAGAATTTTTTCAAGGAAATGCTTGCAATTGCTAGACTGTACCAAGAACTTGTTAAAATGCGTTTGCAAAATAATATGTTGTATAATCAATTAAACTATGGAGTCTATAGAAAACCTACCAGAACAGACACAATTATACCAACGGATTCCAAACAACTCCAACAAACCAAACTAGCAGTCTTGTAGATAGACAAGGTTTATATGCCATTTTTAATGGGATCTAAGAGGTTTTGATAAACCATATTTTGGACATAGATAAACGTCATTTAAAGAAAGCAGCGTCACTGCTAACTCATTTATTTTTTTTTATGGATTAGAGCAGTTTTGGAATTGGGTGCCTCATATACAGGGTGTTTCCTAACCTCTCTGAAAAAATGAAGAAGGTGAATCCTCACCTTATTTTAAGACGAAAATGTGGTATAAAAGTTTTTCGCATGTCGCTTCGTTTTCGAAATACAGGGTGTTAAAAAAAATGTTGTATTTTTTTTTCATTTTATTAATTAATGCAAACGATATCAAATCAAATCAAAATATGCTTTATTGTCATAAAAAATTATTTTTATCGACAAAGCCTTTTTTTTAAATTAAATTAACAATAAAATATAATAATATAATAAAACTTAAAATATCGGAATAAACAAAAAAAAATTATGACAGAGTATCACCAAAATATTCATCTAGAGTATAATAAGCTTTTTCCAATAATATATTTTTAACATTTTTTTAAACATTTTAAAATTTGACATTCTCTTAATAAAAAATTAAAAATTTTTTTAGAATCATAAATTATGGATTTTTTTACAAGACTTGAAGTAGGAATAGGTAAACATATATTAAAGGCTTCTCTTGTATTATAAGTATGTGAATTAATACTATTTCTATGCTTTTTATGAATTAAACAAAGTGTTTCCAATATAAAAATTGAAGTTAGTGTTAAAATTTTTTGTGAGATAAATAGAGTTTTACAAGAATCTCTAGATCTAGCTTTGCACAAATATCTGATAGCTCTTTTTTGTAAAATAAAAATTGAATTTAGAAGATACTGGCTTGAATTTCCCCAGAAACAAATTCCATATCTCAAAAGAGATTCTATTAAAGCAATTATTTCGATATTCTAATGATATTTGTTAAACATAACGGATTAGAGCACTTTACTTTGGGTCAATTTTAAATTTTACAATTAGTTCATTGGCGGGAATCTCGGTAAAAGAGTACCTTAATTATATAGTTATTTTTCGTATTTTTATCATTATGTTGCGTCAAATGATACGAGTAAGCTTTGCTTCGTTCAATGGCAACCACATTTGTTTTCTCCGAAACATTTGGCTCCTGTTTATCATCTTTCAAATAATTTTGAATTGTTTTCGAATTTATTTGTACTACATTACATACTTTTCATAATGGCTGAGTTTACCAATCAAGAAATGGCTTAGATTCATTTTATGTACGGTTTGGCAAATACAAGTGCGCTATAGGCGAGACGTTTATATGCAGAACGTTTTCCTAATAGACGAGTACCGTGTTCGGAAACATTTACAAGATTGCACCTCAGGTTAGTGGAAACAGGTAGCTTTGCAAAAAGCTAAATAGTCCGCCGACCACTTACAGTTAGAACCGTACAACTTGAGAAACATGTTGGAAGAATCTCCAGGCACAAGTACGAGGAAGATCGGGAATGACTTGAATGTGAGTTACAAAACAGTATGGAGTATATCAAAGGTTTATTTACTTTATCCTTATCACGTACAAAGAGTTCGAGCTTTGTTGCCCAGAGACTTTCCAGCTTGAGTTAATTTTTGTAACTGGTTTCAAGAAAATTTTTTGATGGTCCCACATTTCTCGGCAAAGATACTATTTACAGATGAAGCGAATTTTTTCAGACAAGGCATCATAAATTTTCACAACAACCATATTTGGGCGGAAGATAATCCTCATGCTATCATCGAAGGACATCACCGGTATACATTTTCTTTTACTATTTGGGCAGGGATTATTGGAGATAGCTTAGTTGGACCGCATTTTTTTCAAACCGACTTACTGGTGATGTCTATTACAACTTCCTTAGAGATGAATTGCCAATATTGATGGAAGCAGTGCCATTAAGAACGAGAACTTTAATGTGGTTCAAGCATGACGGCGCTCCCCCTCACTTTGCAGTACGTGTTAGAAACTATTCAGATCAACAATATCCTGCTTGTTGGATAGGTAGAGGAGGACCTCACCCAAGGCCACCCCGTTCGCCGTATCTGAATCCATTGGATTTTTATTTCTGGGGTCACCTTAAACAACTCGTTTATACTACTCCTATTGAAACTGAAGAAGACCTTTGACTGCGTATTATTGATGGTTTTAATACGATTCGCGCCAGTCCCGAAATTTTCCAACACGTAAGAGACAATTTAGCACGTCGTGTACATGGATGTTTACTGGCTCATGGAGGACATTTTCAGCAATTTATTTGACTTTTGTTCGTGTGAGTTTATTATTAAAAGTTTTTAAATCAATTATTAAAATTATTATTATTGCTTTACTAATTTCTTTTTAACACCCTGCATTTCGAAAAAGAAGCGACATGCGAAAAACTTTTATACCACATTTTCATCTTAAAATAAGGTGAGGATTCACCTCCTTCATTTATTTAGAGAGGTTTGGAAACACCCTGTATATACCAATTAAGAAAAATGAAAGAAAATGAACGATTAATAAATACACGTTTGTACTGCTGTGGTGATATTTATGCAAATCACCACACAATTAAGTAGATAAAGAAAAATTACAATTAATTAAACAGTCAGCGTTTGTTGTTACATAGACGATTTTCCTAATGTCGCTTTTACTGTTGGGCAGTTTTATTATTGCCCGAGAAGAACCGTGGCTCTGTTTAGGGAAACAGATCCTGTACAACATAAGAAGGACCTGGAAGACTATCTGTACGAACAGAAGAACTTGTTGCAAACGTTCATGAAATAATGCCAAATACGCCAGCAAAATGTGTAAGACACCTGCCTCGAGAAGGTGAAAGATCTTATGGAACATGCAGGCCTATTCTTCAGAAACAGTTAAATTTGTTTCATTAAAAACTGCAAGTATTGCAAGAAATACGAGCTGCAGATTATTAAAGACGCAGGAATTACTTCAGTAGTTTACCCAGAGTTTGTTGAAAATAAATGATTTAATAGACCTGACATTATTTTTAATGGAGCCTGATTCCACCTCATCGGTTATGTGAATTCTCAGAATACTCGCTAGAGGAGTAGTGAAAATTCCCATTATTTTGTAGAGTCCACATTGTACCCTCAAAGAATTGGTGTCTGGTTGGCTGTTTCCCGAAGAAAAATTGTTGCTCCTATTTTTTCCACGACACAGTTGCAGTACAGCGGTATAGGCACAATATTTTGAATTCGTTTGTGGAGCAATCACTTGACGATGAACTACATTTTACCTATTTTCAACAGGACGGTGCAACCGCTCATACCTCCGCCGAAACTTTCAACTACCTACGGAATTTTTTCGACGCCAGATTAATCAGTTTTCGAACAGACATTGAATTTCCACACAGCTCACCTTGTTTGACGTATATGGATTACTTCATTTTTCCTCATCTGAAGAATAACATTTTGAAAATATCAGTTGAAAATTTAGAACAGTTAGAAGAAAGGATTATCCAAGATTGTGGTAACATTTCTCCAAAGATGCTGGTCAACGAAAATATGAAGAGACGTGTGAATTTATGCTTGGAGCATGGCATTTTCATAAATTAAAATTAAAAATTATTTATCGCTTGCTGATTGTTGCAATTTTGACTTTGGCAACTTCATTATTGTGGTCCAATTTTGTGCAATACGTATAATAAAATGGTAATGATTCTGACTCCAAGAGTGCCCCTTCGGATATCGAAGGCATTGCAAACTTTCTTTTTGTTTGTTTTTTATTTTAACATTTGCGTGTTATTGTAAATTGGTAATGGCACTGTGTATTATTATGAAGGACATTAATGACATTCAAATGAGGATGCCAAATGACTGTAGTGACTCTGATTATTAAGGGTTAAATATGCATTTCTTTCCTCGTAGGAACAGTTTAGCATTTTGTAGAATCAGTTATTGAGGTTATTTTGTTTCTACGCATTTTATCGTGTAACTATCAGTGTTTTAAAAGAAATAAGTGAAAAAACGTGGTCTTGAATGTTTGGTTACAATTTTACGTTGCGTTACGCGGGCTTTTAGCAATTACTTTTCCCGCCAAAACTCCAATTCATTAATCGATAAAAGCTCTGCAGGTGCCCATCTCTCAATGCACTTGCAAATCATACCTTAAAATCAAGAGCGGTACCAACGTATATTATTTTCTTTATTAATTCTATTTAATTTTGTTGATACGCACAAATCATCTGGACGCATATGATCCACATGGATAGACAGAGCTGAAATTATGTTAGTTTTCGTCAGAATTTTTTGAAGATCAATAATAAAAAAAAATGCCTTCAAACGGATAACAGGAATATTTTCAATTGAGATCTAAATTTCTTAAACGTTAATAATCATAATGTTGTATTGTTATATTTCTACCCGTCACAGTGGCGCCGTAATCAGAGCTAGGGGGCTGCAGGGCTTTAGCTTCAAAACATCTTCATCACTACACGAGCGATGACACATGTTTTTTGAAACACCCTGTACCAGGTGATCTGTTATATTTTGACCACCCACCTAACCAAGGAAGGGGAGCTACCGGGCTGCAGCCCCCCGAGCGGGCTCAGCTCAAGTCGTCTAACTACCTGTTTATAACAAAAATATACTCATCACTACCTAAGATAGGTAAAATTACACAATAATTGAAACGAGTCTGGCTGTTTTTGTGATTTTCTGTTGTGTTTTCTATTATTCTTACTTGAAAACCAAGCATCATCATTGAAAAAAGGGCGTGGCACCCAAACATTTTTTGCCTGCGGCGCTATTTTTTTTTCAACCCCCCCTTCCGAACTTATTTTCTGTTGCTCCTCGAATGACATTGTTTAAAAATTCTTTCATCTGGAGAACGCCATCAATCTGTAACGACCTCCCTGAGGCCGCGTTCCTCCACGAGTATAATCTCCAAAGATTTAAGACCAACGTGAATCAATTCCTGCACACACGCACAGCTCGCAGAGCGTCATAAAGGATTAATCCTGCAATGCTGTGCCTCATCATAGAAAAAGAAAATATACAGGGCTGCCCAGAAGTCCGGAATAAAATTAATATAGCCTTAACCTGTAACTTTTGGGGAAAATGCTCGGACACGTCAATTTAGTTTTATATATGCTCACATTTTGACGTTATTCGTTTGTTTTTTTATAGACATTTGTCAAAGATATGACGACATCGATTTTTTTTAATGGAAACATACAGCTTGTGATACATCATTTGAAAGCTATTATCTCGTACAGTACGCTCATAAATTTTGACGCGATTCTGTCAAGCTTTTTGAAAATGGCGACTGTTAAAAGTTAAAAAAAAAATCCCTATTTAAAAAAGCGGAAATGATAAATCATTGATTTTTTTTTTTACCTTTCAAGGTATGAAATCTTCATTGTTCCACGTCCTGACAACGGCCCCAAAAAGTAAATGTATGGGGAGGTATCATTAATAACCGAATTGTAGGGCCATTCTTTTTGGAAGGAAACCTCACAGCTGAACGGTACCTGGATTTCTTAACCTACGAGTTAAGGCCTGCTCTAGCTGTAGTTTTTCCCATATATCCAGATATACCTAATGAAACAATTTGGTTTCAGCAAGATGGTGCTCCCCCGCAATTTGGTGTCAATGTGAGAAGATATTTAGATCAGATATTTCCAGGTCGCTGGATTGGACGACGTGGTACAATTGAATGGCCACCGAGGTCCCCAGACTTAACTCCTCTAGACTATTTTCTTTGGATTATATTTAAAAGAAAAAGTTTACCAAAATAGGCCAAATAGGATTAAAGATTTGAAAAACAAAATTATATTGGAGACACATAATATATCGGCTGAAGCGATTCGAAATTCCGTCGACGGATTTTACCATCGTCTGGGAGCATGCCAAGTAGAGGGTGGAGGACATTTCCAGCATTTGCCACGTTAAACCACCTTTTTGTTGTGTTTTGTTTTGCTTCGTTACATTTTTTTTTTTTTGACAAAATAAATAACAAATAAACCATAACTATTGTTAAGTCACAATGTCACAAAATATCAGAATGTGAAACAATGAAGATTTCATATCTTGATGGGTAAAAAAAACCTCAATGATTTATCATTTCCGCTTATTTAAATAGGGATTTTTTTTTAAAATTTAGCAGTCGCCATTTTGAAATAGCTTGACAGAATCGCGTCAAAATTTATGAGCATACTGTACGAGATATTAGCTTTCAAATGATGTATCACAAGCTGTATGTTTCCATTTAAAAAAAAGATCGATGTCGTCATATCTTTGACAAATGTCTATAAAAAACAAACGAATAACGTCAAAATGTGAGCATATATAAAACTTGACGTGTCCGAGCATTTTCCCCAAAAGTTACAGGTTAAGGCTATATTAATTTTATTCCGGACTCCCGGGCAGCCCTGTATAATACCTTCAAGAAAACTAGGTACTAATTAAAATTCAAATATTGGCGTTTATATTTAAAAATTTCTTTATTTCTACGTTTTTTCGGGTCGGGCTCTCCAAATGTAGAATTTCTAAGTTTTTATAGTCCAAAAATTGACGTGGCACCTAAAAAAATTTTGTCTGCGGCGCATTTTTTGTACCGATCAGGGGGATGGACACCCCGTGTAACAATTCTAATTACGCCACTGCGTAGAAGTCGAGTTTCAATAGGTAACAAACATATTATGGTAGGAAAACGCCATTTTTATCCTTTTCATCTCAAGATTACGAGTTAACTCATACCCAATCCACGAATTGAGGTTTAATTCTAGGGTGGGAGTCGGGGTAACCTCTGATTATACAATGTATTTTATTACTAACTCCTGGAGTAACCTCCACTTTTGAGTTAACTAACTTATACAGTTGGGCCCTAACCCATGTAATTATACTGTAGAAATACTATTGGAATTATTTCTTTCGCGGATGTGCGCAAAATTGTGGTTTGACATGAAACCAGTCACGTTTGCCAAAGCTGTAAGTAATATTTTCTTTCATAGACGTTTTAAGACAGTTCTCGCCTTGAAATAGTTCGAAAACTACTTATCTCCGAAACTTATTTTTCAATTATTGACGAAAAAGGTGCTCCGTCCAACGATTTTTTAAATCTATTCTATACATTGTGAGCTCTCGATTAAAATTTCAGAAATTGTTAAAATCGAGCTGACCTATATGGCACAAGACCCCTTCGGTGAGTTGTGGTGGGCACGCCCGCGAAGTTTTTTATGTAACCAGAACTAACCTAAACTAATTTTTATAAACTTTAAAAAATATATTACTTTATTTAGGGCAAGTTTCTGTCACTGACAACCTTCACATTACGGTCACCCGAAATACATGATATGTACTGATTTGTCTATTCGCGTATAAAGTTTTCGGTTATCGCAATCCTAAACAGTAATAGTTCTTTTGAGGTCGAAATACGAAATATCGAAAAATTGGATGAATTGCAGCGAGATGAGTGGCATTGTAACGCATGACGGGTATCCGTTAGTTAACATTATAAAAGCAAATTTAGCGAATGGCATAAAAAATTTTTTTGGCTTCACCTTTACAACGAATTGACAATAATTACTTAGTAATGCTGACTGCTCTGAATCCTCCATTGCAGCCACAAATTTTCCAAAGATTTTCATAATTTTAAATTTATCTTCTTCAGTCTACCCTTTGATGAAATTAATTTATTTTTTAATATCCACATGTTTCCAATTATGTGAACGTAGGTTTTCTTCCTTCCTTCCTGGGCTCCCCATTCAGTGTGCAATCGAATGTCAAATACTTACGACAATGGACAAATGAAGAGAGAGAAAGTTTAAATTTTGGTGTGCCAATGGTGTGGAGAGAGTTACAAACCACCACGACTATTGTTATTTTGTTTAGTTAATGTACAAGGTTTTAATAGATACAAGAAACGCAAATAGGAATATCCTGATTTGGAATCAGCAAGGAGATCTGTGCCACATGGCGAAAAGGTTCCCGTACCAGCATATACTACATTGTCTGATTTTCTGCTGTCAGAAATGGAAGAAATGAGGACTTAATTAGTAGCAGTGGAAGTGAATAAAAGGGACCTTCAACACCAAGTAGAACTGAGTGACCTGATACGGGACCTCGATCCATCAAAGCAAGCATCTGAACTTCTACCATCCAGGTTAAAAGGAAAGAACTGTCTAAAGCTAGATATAAAAATAACATTTTGTAGAACACGAGAGGTGGAACTTGTTCCTTACTTCAGCAAAGATCAAGAACTCGTTTATTGTAACAACATTCCCGGACTTCTTCATTAATTGGGAATGCAATTTGTCCCAGGTGATTGGCGATTGTTCATAGATAGTTCCAGTAGAAGTTTAAAAGGTGTTTTGCTTCAAAATGGCAGCCGATATGCTTCGATTTCTATCGCTAAAAATAGGTATTTTTGATGTTCCTCAAATTCGCAAACTTATTAAGGACTCTAATTTTACAAATCACATGACGACTCTTAAAGCTGCTGCTTGGTGTAGCTTTGTCTCGGTGGTTAAGAGTTTCTTGGGTAACCATCAAGCGGACAATTATGAGGAACTGGTGCAACAGAAGTTAATGAACTTTAAAAACTTGGGTTCTAATATGAGCAATAAAGTACACTTTCTTCATAGATATTTGTATAAATTTCCCGACAATCTTGGGGACTGAAGTTAGAAACAAGGGGAATGATTCCACCAGGATGTAAAGGTGATGGAAGAAAGATATCAGGGCAGATGGGACAAGCATATAATGGTAGATTATTGCTGGAGCCTTCAACGTGATGTTTCTGACAATCTACATAAAAGAAAATAATATAAACAGCACTTTATCGCTACGAATTAGTTGTAATTTTTCAAATTAGACCACTTTATTTTTTGTTATTATATCGAATAAATCATTATTATAGGTTTTACTGATTTTGCGTTTATATTTTTCGAAAACATTGTCATTTTTAGTAAAACTTGCTTATGGGCACCACTGCTCTATTAGTTTTGAATTTTTTCTTTGTTTTATAATAATTAGTTAATAATAGTAGAAGTACATGTTTAAACACGACTGCTGCCCACCCAACGTAGTTAAGTTTAATATTCCTCAAATAACAAAGAATTCCTCCATCTGAAGAACCTTATTACTTTTGAACGACCTTTCTTAGGTTGTGTTTCTTAACTGATAGGTACAACCTTCCAAAATGTAAAATCAACGTGATACCTCGCATACGCAGCGCTTCCAAAGCAAGATAAAGCATTTCTTCTACATTCTCATCATAAAAAAAGTTATTTCAGAGCGAGTGAACTTATGCCTATTGATTCAGGGAATCTCATGTATGACGAAAAATCGTCAGTTTCTAGTCAAATACAATACAAAAAACATTTCTTACTTACGTGGTACCAACTCCATCTTAGAAACCTTACCAAGACGTGATTTTTAAACGGCAGCTGCTGGACTTCCTATCGACGGACAAAAGGCCGGAATAAGAAGCACCGAGAGTGCAGGAACAGGTGTAAACCGACAACCGCCAATTTTTAAGCGGGATTCAAGTGAACTTGAAACGTCCTTTTTAAGTCCTAAAGGACAATCAGGTGGTTTTCACGCAAGTGCATAACTGAACTGAATACTAACCGCAAAACATCTTCTTTACGTAGTTTTAAGTTTTAAGCAAATGAGTTTTTATGGTAATAGAAGAAAGAATATTGACTTTGTTCAAAATAAATCCTATCAAATGTTTTTTAAATTAAATTTGTATCTATTGATTTACAAGAGCACTGCCAAAAACAAATGCTAGAGGAGTGATCAAAACCAATATAATAGGGCAAGTCGTGCTAATTCCTTCATACATTGCGATTTTTTTTAACATAAAACGTTTTAATTTATTGAAGCTATAACAGGAAGAACATTTAAAGAATAATTCGCCGCCGTTCTTCCAATGATCAGAAAAGAAAAATTATTTAACATGTTTAAATAAAAATTTCTATTACAAATATTCCCAAAGAAATACGGTCCTATTATATAGGTAGGAAACAGTGCACTAAGCATTCACTATTTTTAGTTAAATTTCTCGAAAACGTGGATTCATCTGAAAACATTGTAAATTTATGGAATCCCCTATTACCGCCTAAAATCTTACTCTCTGCCCACAAACAGAAATTTAACCTTTTGCCATCATTGCCCTCTTCTAATGTGTGGTTATAATGGGATTTGTAGGGACGTATCCTATTTTGGTTTAAAATTTCTCGAATAGTACTTTCTTGGACCACCTGTAGTTGCGTAGCTCTTTTCCTCAAAGACAGTCTGCAGTACGAGTATAGTCACTGCCTCATCTTCATTGTGGTATTTTTTTACTTTTTTTAAGTCTAATGCGGATCCCGTTTCACGAAATTTCTTGACCAGCTTGCAGGCCGCCCATTTGGTTACGGGTTTTTTTTTTTTATTTTACTTTTTTACGGTTCGTCGGCGTATCTGAGGCCATCTAGAACCGGTCATCGACCGTACGGTTTTTAATCGTGCGGTCTACCGACTGGGGAGTGTGAAACGGCACCTTCATCCTACGAGATATCCGATCTCATCCGGCCTGTCCGGCGTGAATAGGATGGTTTTGATGTCGATTCATTTTACACTCTTCCCTAAGACAAGAGCACGCGGTGTTTCCCAAGCGGTCACCCATCCAAGTACTAGCCGCGCTCGACACCGCTTAACTTCGGTGATCTGACGGGAACCGGTGCTTTAGGTGTCGCTAGGCCCTTGCCCTGGTTACGGGTACATTGGGGAACCTTTCATTAGATATATTAATAACGTATTTGTATGAAAAATCTCCGTTACCATAACATTGGTTTTAGTGTATTCTTGGTTCCGTTGTTAATATTATAAACTGATAAAATTTTTAAAACTTAGTAACAATGACGTTTTACTTGACACTGTAATAATTTATTTCTGAGGTACCTAATCAAAGGTGATACTTAAAAAATACACAATCAAAGGTACACCTACCAAACTTTTCATTGAAATGCAAACTTAAAGCAAAAATATTATTACTATCCAAACTTAATGACAACCAACATCTTAGAATGTGTGTTGATTTGGAAAAATTCTGTTAAAAAGCATTTTGCTAAGAACTTTAGAATAAGAATACTTTACTTGTGTAAAAAATTTGAATTTTCAACTTTTTGGACACCCTGTATACAATTTTTTTTTCATCTACAATCGTATTTTTTCAGCAAGCAACAATTTCTATTAATAATGACTTCCTCGAAAAATGAAATTTTTGATCCGTTTGTCCTCTTGTCTACCACATCGCCGGAAATAAATTAGTTGCATTACTATTACCTAAATGCCCTCTGCAATGATGTATCACTCGGTAGATAGTGACATTTAACATTTAATAATAATAATAATAATAGTAAAGGTATTTTTTTATTCATATTCAGAAGATTTACAATAAAAAAAAAAAAAATATATATAGAAGGGCGGCGAGATCCAGCACAGTTATTCTATCTTACTACCAAGAAGGATTTACAATAACTATGTTTTCAAAGAATAGAAAAAAAAAAAAAACAAAAGAAAATAATAGTAGAGTAAATTATTCATATTTTATTACAAGCGGGAAAGAGAACATGTAATATTAAATGAAATACATTTTTTAAGTGTCTCACCCGATTGGCGATTTTCCTGCTGACTATAATAAATAACAAATTACATATTTCTCAATGATTTTCAATAAGAAAGCCGAAATTAATGTCAAAAAATACATAGATTTACAAATTTGACAGATGAGACGCCATTTTGAATTTTCTTAAATGGCAACCCCCATAAATAACCACATGACTGAATTGCATTTGGCGATCAGATTCTAAAACTATATAGTTGTTGATATTTATTTTCAGCCGTTTCGGAAATACGGGGGTCCCTAATTTGCCTCCATCGATTTTGTCTCTTAAGTGTCTCACCCCTTTGATAAATAGACCTTCTAAGCTGAACACTTTAATTTTTTTCACAGTGACATAGTTTCCCGTGAGCAAGCGATCTACGCTATAGTCAAAGCCGACAGATGTCAAATAGTGACAGATACGACGCCATTTTGAATTTTTTTAAATGGCAACCCTCATAAATAACCACACGATTGAAATGCATTTGGCGATCCGATTCTAAAACTATATAGTTGTTGATACTTATTTTCAGCCGTTTCGGAAATACGGGGGTTCCTATATAATTTTATTTAAGATACATTTTTTTAAAAGTAGGCTTATTTGCTGTTATGTGTTTTTTTTAAGTAGGCTTATTTGGTGTTATGTAACTAAGGTATTTAGATAATGACATTATGCTGTCATTATATTGAGTTTTTCTAGTAAGTAGTAATAAAACTAATTTTAATATTTAGTTACTATGCGTTTGTTTCCCACACAAAGAATAGAAATTCTTATGATGATTGGACATGGTAATAGGATTCGTACCCAACAAGAAGTTTGCATTTTGTTCAACGCTAAGTACCCAGAAAGACCAATCACTAGATCAACTGTGAGTAAACTTGAAACAAAATTTCGAGAAACGGGTTCTGTGGAAGATCTTCCCAGAAAAGGCCGTCCAGCTATTCCGGATGATAAAAAATTAAATATTTTATTGGCGATAGAAGAAGATCCCCATAACAGCGTCCGCCAGATTGGCATAGATCATGAGGCGGCTGCTATGACCGTTCATAACCTATTAACGGTAGAAAAATGGCACCCGTTTAAAAGCCGACTGGTTCATGAGTTGAATGAAGATGATCCAGATCGTAGGATGGAGTTTTGTCAAATATTAATGGAAAGATGTAACGAAGATCCTTTGTTTGTTGAAAATATCCTATTTTCGGATGGATCTACTTTTAAATGAAATGGTGAAGTAAACCGGCAAAACTGTAGATATTGGGCACAAAAAAATCTCAGGTGGATGCGTGAGCATCATACTCAATATCCTTAAAAAATTAATGTTTGGGCGGGTATAGTGAAAAGCAAAATTATTGGGCCATATTTTTTTGACAACAATGTAAACGGGCTAAATTACCTTTAGTTTCTTCAAGACTTTCTTATCCTTACGCTAGTTAACTTATATCCGAGTAGAAATAATCCTGCAATTCTAGATGAACATTTGTGGTACCAACAAGACGGCGCACCTCCACATTATGCAGCAGTAGTGCGCCATTATGTGAATCAAGTTTTTCCGAACAGGTGGATTGGAAGACGTGGGCCTATTGAATGGCCGCCTAGGTCTCCAGACTTTACACCACTCGACTTCTTCTTGAGGTACTGCCAGGCACAAGAAGGAGGACAATTTCAACACTTATTTAAATAGCTTATTTCATTTTTTTAAATTAGAAATACAAAATATTTTTTTTTTACCCTGTAGCTACGAACTATCAATTTCAGGCCCTAAGTGTGTTATGTGTTTGAAATCAGCTGTTCTTGGAGATTACAGATGTGAACTAAACCATAGGGGACTCTATTTAAAAAAATCGTCGATAATGTCATATCTACTACATGAGTTACCCTGTATAATAAACTTATAAGTCAAAATATCCGCAATTAAAGATTATTATATACGTGTCCGAGGATTTCTACGAAATGTTTTTAGATTATTAAATAATGAATTTGTTCCTTACTTTATGTCCACACTGTATTTAACAGGAATAAAGTTGGGAGGCAACTCAGCTTCTCTTTTGGATAAAATACCTCTTGAGGTGAACCCTGATGAAGAAACTTTAATCTCTGGCGACAAGCTATTGTATATTTTAACTGTATTATACGTTAAACGACGCTGGAAGGTGGCTGTTCGGTGCCTAGGAGTCTGAAATAGCCCATTATATTGCCTAAGCCTGCTATGGATGTCTCGACTTTTAGGAAGTTATTCGTAAGGATATAGAGGCAATTCAGTTTTTTAACCTTACGTACCAAGGTGCTCAGTTTTATCTGGTATCTTTCGTTAAGATAGAACCAATTAGATGCAAGGAATGATGCAGATCATAAGGGAACCGAATGTAAGGGTTTAGCAGTTTTGTAAGCTATTCCTCTAGGCTACAGTCAGTGCCGGCCAAAAGAGAGTGCTTGCATAATCAAGATATGTGATAATTAACTATCATATTATAGTCTAAGTCTAATATCTCTAGCCAACACATCCCTATGCATATAACGTCTTTAGTTTTCAAAAGGATTTTTGCAAAAGATATTAAACGCGTTCCTCAAATCGCAAGTTATCATTCAACTAGAAATCCAGATTTTTACATACAGACAAAAGAAATATTAAAACGCCACTCAAGTAGTGTTTAGGGTGTTAGCCGCGACAGCTTTCTTCTTCTTCTTCTTAGTCAGCCTTCTCTCATCCACTCCTGGACATAGGCCTCTCCGTACATCTTCCATGTTTGGCGATTTTAGGCTTCGTGGTACCAGTTACTACCGACTGCCGATTTAATATCATCTAGCCATCTTCTTTGTGATCGTCCTCTGCTTCTTTTCGTTTTCCTTGGCCGCCAGTGTATGACTGTAACTGTCCATCTATCGTTGTCCTGCCTTGCGACATGTCCCACCCAACTCCATTTTAGTCGTGCTACCCGTTCTGCTACGTCTGTAAGTCTTGATCTTTTTCGAATTTCATCATTTCCTACTCTGTCTCTCAGCGAAATTCCAAGTATTATTCGTTTCATCGCTCTTTGTATTGTTCTTAATCTACTTATGCTCTTTTTTTGTGAGGCTCATTGTTTCCAGACCGTACATAGCCACTGGCAAAATGCATGAGTCGTATACTTTTTTCTTTAGGTTTATAAGTATATTACTGTTTCCCAGGATGTATCGAAGTTTACCAAATGCCGCCAATGTGAGGCCTTATACACGTCTAGTGATTTCTGCTGTTTGATTTGGTTTCCCTAGCATGATCGTATGGCCGAGGTAGGTATAGTGGTTTACGCACTCGATAGCTACGCTGTCTAGCGATATATGGGGGTCGATCTGACTCAATATCTTCGTTTTCTTGATATGAGTCCGACTTCTTTAGCTGCTTGGTTGAGTTGCTGCAGCATCTCCATTAGCTCCATTGGGTCATTCGAGGTTAAGACAATATCGTCAGCAAAACGTAGATAGCTTATAAGGTATACCCCATTGATTTTTATACCTTTGGAGTCCCTTTCAAGTTTTTTGAAGACGTCCTCGAGACTTGCTGTAAATAGTTTTGGCGAGATGGAATCACCCTATCGTACTCCTCTGCCCATTTTTATTTTGTTGGTGACACGTTCTTCGTCGATTCTGTCGTGAAAAGTCGCATTCTTATAAATATTTTCGAGTATGGCAGAACACCTTGAGTCTATTCTTGTATTTTCCAGAGATCTTAAGATTGACCATGATTCGACAGTGTCGAAGGCCTTATGGAAATCGATAAACGCCAGATGGATAGGGATATTGTATTCAGTGGTTTTTGCTATTAGGGTTTGCAGTGTTTGCATGTGGTCGATGGTACTATATCCGCTACGGAAGCCTGCTTGTTCTACTGGCTGGTAAAACTCCAGGTTTTTTTTGTTATGCGGTTGCATAATATGATCTTCGTAAACAGCTTGTATAGTTGTGAAAGTAGACTGATAGATCGGTAGATCTCGATGTCTGTGGTCTCACCTTTTTTAAACAGGATTACTACCTCTGCATCTCGCCATTCTGTGGGGATTATACTCTCCTGCAAGCATTTGTTTAATAAAATTTGAATAGCTTTTTCCACCGTACTTCCCCAAGCCTCAGCATCTCTGTTGTAATATGGTTCTCTCCTGGGCATTTATTATTTTTCATGTTTTTCTATGCGGATCGGATTTCATAAAGTGATGTTTCCGGCATTTCTTCTGTTCCTACGTTCGTCACTACGCATTGCGATTTCGGTTGCCCATTCGGTGTCGTTGACGAATACAAATCCCTATAGAAATCTTCCACTATTTGTTCTAGGTTTGAGACCATCGTCTCCTATCTGTCCTTAAGCTTGGTTATTGTTGTCCTTCTGCGGAAGAGTGTTGATCTTAGCACTTTCATGTTTGAGTTGTTCTCAATTGCATTTAGAATCATGTCGGTATTGTATTTCCTTATGTCCCTTCTGATATTTTTTATATTTTATTTTTACTTGTCTGTTGAGTGTTTTATATTCGTCCGTTCCCATCACCGCACGTATTCTTTTCTACATCATTTTCCTGGTGTTTGCACTTATTTTCGGATCTTTTGGGAGTCTGGCTCTTGTACATATTTTTTCTTTGCTGCTACAGCTTTATCCCATCCAAATACCATAATTTGAGGCTTATTACAGTCTAGAATCAGATCGTGGGATGTCGTTCATTTGGAAATTGCCATTAGGTCATCATTGATGTACATCGATGGTTAATTAACATTGCTAAAAAGAGAAAAGTAAATTTCCATATCATCGGTAGATGCGACCTAGAACTCTTTAAATGACTAGAGAAATCTACAGTATACAGGATGTTTCAGAAATACGGTACGTAACTTAAGGGGCTGATTTCGTATGATATTCTAAGAGAAAAAGTTAATATAAGCATTTGTCCGGAGTTGCTTGATATACAGGGTGTTAAAGTTTTTTTAAAAGAGATCGGTTTTTATAATTTTTTTAAAATATCCTTTCCCACATTTATTAAGATTTGATACCGTTATTGACAATGATAAGGGGCTTAATTAGCTCTAACTAGATTAAATTTATTGAGTTCAGTGGCGTCCCGGGGAGCAGCTTAACGAATATTATTGACAAAAAAAATGTACGCAACTGACTTTTTTCTAATTTTGATATACAGTATGTCCACGGATAGACATCCCCATAGGAATAATGGACCAAAAATTTCGTTTTTCGACAAAAAGTCATTCTTGATAAAAAGTTCTGCATCTCGAAGAAATGTAGCCTACGAGGAGATTTTTTGATTTTTTTATACTGGGTACCCAAAAAATAAAAAAACATGAAATACCATCAAGAATAAATTAACTTTACTTATCGTTTTAAAGTAAAATCGCAAATAAAAAAAGGTTTTAAATCATATTCAATTCTTAGTTGGGGATTTTCTCTACTCCAGCATCATATTAATACGTGTATTATTTTTACTGAACAATCTCTAGTTTTACCTTTTTTACCTATCCCACCTAATGCAGGTATCCTATAAAAATCTGATAAAACGTCATGATATTATTGTAATGTTATGAAGTTGTCAAAAATTTCATTTTAAAATATTAAAAGAAATATGCTGTCCGTTGAACAAAAAATATTTTTGGTCCAGTGTTATGGTACCGGTGTAAACTCTTACAATTATGTACAAGAAAGGTTTTTAGAAAAGTTTCCTGAAGTTTATGTTTCGACGTATGCAATTAGACAATTAATCAAGAAATTCAAACACACGGGGTCGGTGGAAAACTTAAAAAGGAAGAAGAAACTGTTTGATGAGGATGATGCAGCTACCGTTGTGGTCTTACAATCTGTTGAGGAGAACCCACTTGTCTCACTAAGGAAACGAGCTCAACATTTGCTTATTGTCCAAAAAAGTCAAATTCAAATAATTTTAAAACAAAATAAGTTTCACCCATTCAAACCGCATTTTAATCATGCTTTAGAAGATGGAGACCATGCGAAACGACTGGATTTTTGTTTATGGGTAGGGGACAAAATTTTAAATGAAAATAACCAATTTCACAAACTTACTTTATTCACTGATGAATCGACTTTTTCAACAAATGGTACAGTGGCTTCCCAGCACGTACGATACTGGAGCACAGAAAATCCCCAATTTAGAATTCCTGCCCATCGCCAATATTTTAAAAAAGTTAATGTATGGTGTGGAATTTCGTATTTTGGAATAATAGGTCCGTTTTTTTTTGAGAACACGTGCAATAGGAATTCATACATGGAAATGCTACAAACCTTTTTTTCGGATAAGTTAGATGAGCTGCCATTGCAGTACAGGGGACAAATGTACTTTCAGCAAGATGGGTGCCCAGCGCATTGTGCACGCGTAGTTACAGAGTGGCTTAACATGAAATTTGGAAATCGATGGATTGGCCGGTACGGTCCAGTTATGTGGCCTGCAAGGAGTCCTGACCTCACGATTTCAGACGCGTACCTTTGGGGCCGTTTAAAGCAATTAACTTTTCAGCAACCCATTGAATGTAATGTTGATATTTTATTTTGAAACAGAGGATTTTACAGTCAGTACAAATGATTTCCCTCGAGGAGGTAAGAAGAAGTTATGATCACATTAGAAGGCAATTTGAACAATGCGTCGAAAACGGGGGAGGCGTATTTGAATAAATAATAGTTCTTGCTTTGCAATGCAGTTCTTTTTGTTGTGCAATGTTTTTGTTTAATACGTTTATTATGTAAGCACTGAATATGATTTAAAACCTTTTTTTATTTGCGATTTTATTCTTGATGGTATTTCATGTTTTTTTATTTTTTGGGTACCCTGTATAAAAAAATCAAAAAATCTCCTCGTAGGCTACATTTCTTCGAGATGCAGAACTTTTTATCAAGAATGACTTTTTGTCGAAAAACGAAATTTTTGGTCCATTATTCCTATGGGGATGTCTATCCGTGGACATACTGTATAATTTACCAACTAATAATACAACTTTTTTGTTCCCTGAATTGTTTTCGTTTTCGAGAGAAAAAATCAAAATAACTTTATTGCATGGACAAAAAAAATATCTACACAATCGGACAAAAATAGAGCAACACTTTCGAAAAATGAAAGAAATCTCGATTTTATAATATTAAATGCATGATATCGTACTTAAATACATCGTGTCTTAAATATCAAAGTAGGCTGCTGTTATCGGCGGTAACAGCTTTTCCAACAATCAAAAGAAATGAACTGACATTGACGTAAACTTTCAAATACAGTATTGTAATGCGTCAAAAGTAAAGCAATATTTTAATATTTTCCTAAAAAAGAAAGGGTTTCGTGAAAGTAAAGTTAAAATATTTTTGCAAAGTTTATTATATGTTTAATTAATATTTCTGTGCTGGATTAATCATGCCAAGAGGTATTCCAATTTCTAAAGAATTAAAGCAGAGAGTAGTGAATGCACGCTTAGAAGGTACACCACATGCCACAATTTCAAGACGGTTTGTTTTACCAAGATACAGCGTATCCAAAATAATTTCAAGTTACATTCATAGGGGACATTTAGAAAATCTACCGAAATCGGGAAGGCCGAGAAAAACAACAATTTGAACAGACAGACGCATTAAAACAATTTCTCAAAACGATCCTTGGATGTCTGCACCTAGAATTATTGCTGAAATTCCCGAAATTATGGTTAGGTAATTAGGTTTAGTCCACGGACAGTTCAAAGAAGGTTGGTAGATGCAAAGTTATTTAGTAGACACCCGGCTAAAAAGCCCCTTAATTTTCAATTCTAATGGAATGAAGTGTGTAAGACGGCGAATCAACACAAGGTTTAATCCCAAATACGTTACACCCACAGTTAAACATGGCAAAGGCAGTGTTTTTCTATGGGGTTGTTTCTCAGGGAATAGGGTGGGTCCTTTAAACTTCATTAATGACACCATGGATGGATTTGTCTATAGAGATATAATGCAAAATGTAATGTTGCCTTATGCAGAGTGGGAATGCCGTTGCGTTATATTTTCCAACAGGATAACGATCCAAAACACTGTTCACAAATCGTTTAAGAGTGGTTTCAAGAAAATAACGTTCGAGTCTAGCAGTGGCCGGCACAATCCCCAGACCTTAACCCCATTGAAAATCTATGGGAAGAAGTTGAACTGGAATTCGTACACAATTATGACCAAATAAACAATCATTGGTAAATAAAATCAATGAAGTTTGGACAAACCTTAACGAAAATACTGTTCAAAAATTGATTGCCTCAATGCCGCGACGTTGTCGGCAAGTAATAAAAAATAATGTAATTATTAAATGTGTTTAATGCTTTTTTATCGTAATATGTAAATACTGTTGACACAATTTGTTGCTTTACTTTTGTCGCACTTCATTTCGTCGATTTTTATAATTATAAATATTTCTCTACCTTCATTTTGTTAAAAGTGTACCAAATGTACCAAAATATTGTGATATAATACTAATATTGTGGGGATAATATTTCATTAAAATTAGTTGGGGATCACAATCATATAATTAATGTTTTAAATTCAAAGAAATAAAAGCACTTTGTTGCTCTACTTTTGTCCAATAGTGTATCAAGTGTATGTATTTCAAAGTTAGTTAAAATATGAGGTAAAGGTAAGTTTTCATGTCTAATTTACCTGTCTTGTCAATAACAAGTCAAAAATGATTAACTTTACTAACGCTAAAATGGCCCAGAGGCATTTCATTTATGGCCTAGCAAATGGAAATGCAGAAATAGCTCGGCGAATTTATCAGGAACGTTATCCAAACAGAGTACTGCCACGTGCCAGAACATTTAGACATGTCCAAGAAGGAAAAGGACACGAGCAAGAGGAAATAGAACGGAGGCGGGTGATATGCACATCATAAACGAAAGTTATAAGGCGGCGAAGCAGGACCTGAATAAAGAAATCAGAGCTAGCAAAAAAAACAAATGGATACAATTATGCGGAGAACTGGAGGACAACATATGGGGAAAGGCGTACCAAATAGTTATGAAGACTTTTCATATGCTTAAAAAAAGAAAAATAGACCCGGACACCCTAAGGGAGCAAATAGTCAAATTATTCCCGAGTGACCCAATAAATACATGGCCTGTATTAAGAATTGAGAGAAACGAAATACCTTCATTTAATGAAGAAGAACTAAAAACGGCCGTAGGAAATATGAAGATGAAAAAAGCTGCTGGCCCGGATGGTATTCCACCAGAAGTAATAGCAGAATGTGCTAAAGGAAATACCATGGCCTTCCTAGAGATATACAACCAATGCTTAACAAAGAGCAGCTTTCCGACAATATGGAAAAAATATAGAGTGGTACTACTGGAAAAACCAAAAAAAAAGGCAGGACGATCAAACAACATATAGACCAATATGCATAATAGATACAGCGGGAAAGCTGTTCGAAATTTTAATAAAAAACAGACTTCAAAAAGAAGCTACAGAAAAAAACATGATAAGCCCAAATCAGTTTGGATTTAAGAAAGGTAAATCGACGATAGACGAACTAAATATGGTAAAAACGATACATGAAGAAATAAATAGAAAAACATTGAAAAATAGGGAATTCTGCGTAATGGTCCTTATAGATATACAAAACGCTTTTAACTCAGCGCCGTGGAAAGGTATAATGGAGACCCTAAAGAAAAGGGGAACCAGTAAATACTTACGTGCAATCATAGGGTCCTACTTAGAGGATAGAAGTATAATCACCCCAAACAACGTAACACGAAAAGTAAGTTGCGGAGTACCACAAGGCTCGATCCTGGGACCGCTACTGTGGAATATTTTTTACGATGAGATTCTACGCACGGACGTCGAAAGAGGAATAGACCTAGTAGCGTATGCCGATGACCTGGCAGTTATAGTTAGAGCTAGGACAAGAGAAGAACTGGAAGAAAAGACCAAATTTACAACAAGAAATATAATAGAGAAATTAGAGAACATGAATTTATCAGTTGCACATAGTAAAACGGAGATGGTAATACTGGCAGGACGTAGAACTATAAGAAATTCAGAAGTAAGACTGACACACGCAGTAATACAAAGTCAATCAGCAGTTAAATATCTGGGGGTATATATAGACAGAGATATGGAGATGAAAGAACATATTAAAAAAATGGAAGAGAAAGCAAACAACACGATAAACTCACTCATGAGGATAATGCCCAAAATAGGAGGCCCAAAAAGCCACAAGAGAAAAATATTGACAAGTGCTGTGACGTCAGCAATTTTATACGCAGCCCCAATCTGGAGTAAAGGTATTAAATATCAAAAATATGTAAACATGCTTCATAGAGTAAATAGACGACTGGCGATAGGTATAATATCGGCATACCGAACCATATCACTAGAAGCGGTGCAGGTACTGGCAGGAACGCTGCCCCTAGATCTCTGGCAGTGAAAGAGCGGTCAATGATTTACAAGGAAGGGAAAGACTTTAAAAAACAAGCTAGAGAACAGATGCTGAACGAATGGCAAGCAAGATGGAATACATACAAAGGCTGGACAAAAAACTTCATCACAGATATACGAACTTGGATTAAGAGAAAAGGCGGAGATTTGGACTACTATACAACACAAGCGATGTCAGGACATGGGATTTTTGGAACGTACCTAAAAAGAATAAACAAACAAGAGGACGAAGACTGCTGGTTTTGTGGAGAGAGGGATACCCCAGAACATACCATATTCAAATGTAATAGACATATAGAGGGTAGAAAAAAAGCAAACATAATATGCCAAAGAGAGATTATAAAGGAAAATGTGGAGGAGATAATCACAACATCAGAAAAAGGATGGAATGCAGTTATGAATATGTTTAGAGAAATCATGAGAGAAAAAGAAAAGGAAGAAAGGAGACGATAGAAAAGGAGAAATATTATAGGAAAAAAGACTAAAGAAACCCCGAAGTAATGCCGAGAGGCGGTTCCGGGAAGAGTGAGGACAGGGTTTTAGTGGGTCAGTCATGCGCTGTAGTCCCACACGCCTGTAGCAAAACGACAACATTGCTACAGAGTGCATAGAAAAGCATTTCCTAAACCTCACTGAAAAAAAAAAAAAGACATGTCCATGCAAGACTGAGTGAGAGTGGGAGTTTTAAATGTAGTATGAAACTTTCTAGCAGACATGCAACAGAAACCACGCCTGAGTTTAAAGAGGCTATACTTCGCGAGATAGAAGATGATCTGGCCTAGTGCCAGAAAGAGCAGTGCAACTTCAAACAAGTGCATCAACTGTTTAGAGGGTATTGCATCTTTAACCAATATAACCATACCATATTAAACATGTGCAAGTTCTGATTCCCCGTGATTTTTAGCCAAGGTTTGATTTTAGTAGGTGATTGCTGCAGACAGTAGCACATAACAACAATTTTTTACCGAACAGTTCATTTAGTGATGAGGCCTCTTTTTCATAAAATTAAGGAAGGTAGTTTTCAGCAATAATTCTCGGTAAATGTATGGGCAGGGATCATGGGCGACTATCTCATTACGCAGTTTCTATCTGAAGCACTTGAAGTTCTGTTAGAAGATGTACCTCTACAAATAAGAACTAATATGCGGTTCATGTACGATGGCGCCCCAGCTCATTTTAGCCTAGTTGCTCGTCAATACCTCGACAACATTTTTTCTAATTGCTGGATTGGACGCGCAGGTCCCCAAAGTTGGTCAGCTCGCAGTTCCGACTTGAATCCTCTAGACAGTCTAGTCTAGTCTATTATTTATGGGGTCACCTAAAGTCTCTTGTATACAAGATGCCTGTACTAGATGAAAACGACTAAGAAGTGGAATCTTTGAAAGTTGCAATGCGATACGAAATAATGCAGGCATTTTTGAACGTGTAAGAGAATCAATGGTGAGACGATTGCAATCGTGCGTTTTATCAGAAGGTGACCATTTTCAACATTTCCTTTAATTAACTGTTCCATTTTTTTCTATCATTATTTAACAAAATAATTTTATTTTTAATTTAAATGTTTTAATTAACTTTGAGACACTTAGGTATTTTTTTTGTACATGTAATAAAGTGGTTTTTATTTTTTCTCTCAAAACCGAAGCAATATACGATAATAAGTGAAGGAACAAAAAAGTTGTACTATTAGTTGGTAAATCCGAAAAATAAATATGAAAATTAAAAAAAAGTCAGTGGCGCACATTTTTCTGTCAATAATATTGCTTAAGCTGCTGCCCAGGACGCCACTGGACCTAATAAATTTAATCCAGATTAGGCCCCTTCCTTATCATTATAAATACAGGTAAAAAATTTCTATAAAATCGGGAAAAGGATATTTAAAATAATTATAAAAAACCTATTTTTTTTAAGAGATTTTAACGGCCTATACTCGTATATCAAAAACGGGGCAACTTCGGATACATGTTCATAATATGAACTATTTCTCTTAGATATCATAAGGAATCACCCCCTTAAGTTACGTACCGTACTTCTGAAACACCCTGTATATGAAAAACAAAAATTAAGGTCTCAGTGTGTTGACACAAACCGAGAGGTACCACCAAGCAACACCACACGTTGACTCTTTCCCTCCAAATAGCTCTCCGGAAACCTCAATGACGAGATACTTAAGAGTCCATCACCGTGATCCCTGACCGGCACGCAACCGACCATACAGCAATGTAAATTAAATGGGGTTTCTTGTGCTCAGCTGTCAATGAATTTCCAGAAAGATGGTAAATTATTTAGCTTCGGTTAAAAGGATATTGATATGTAATCCTACTTGCGAGTTTTAACATTTTGCAGATTTTTTATTAAGAACTTACATGTGGAGAGAATCATGCATAAAGTTGCAATTCTAATAGCGATTAATATATTACTGCATACATTTGGATAACGAAAGCCGAATAGAAAAATCTGCATCATGTTAAAACTCGCATATAAAGTTCAATATCCATTTAACCAAAGCTAAATAATTTACCAGTTTTCTCGAAATTCGTTCATAGCTGAGCGCAAGAAACCCCATTTAATTTACATTGCTGTATGGTGGGTTGCGTTCCGGTCAGAGCTTACGGTGATGGACTCTTAACCCATAGAATATTAATTTAGTTAGAAGAAATTAATAATTCAACGTATCAGAGGGTTAGTTCAGTTAGTCGAGTAAAATTAGGAAATAACCTTTCCTCCTTGGTCATTCGGCCACATTGAAAAGGGCAGTTGGAGTGCTGTGAACCCTACGAAAGCCGGATTGTGTGGAGGGTAACATTTAATTATGTAACAAATATTGACTCAATTTTTCATTTACTATTTTTCCCGAAATTTTAGACATGCAACACAATATGCTTGTTGGGTGAAAGTCTGCGTGTGAGATGGGGTTATTTCAATATGAGTTTGGCGGAGGTGTGGAGGTCAATAGTAAAAGCCCATCAAATTTATAATTCAATTTCCCCCTCGATATTAAAATTGACGTGTTTTTTGTAGAAATCGTCCATTGTACTCTAAGAGACCTTACATACAATTTACTAAAAAGATGGGGAATGACACAAAGTCTCGGTCTCGTTAAAATTACGTGTTTATTTATCTTTATTACGTGACATGTGTTTCGCCTTTAATAGGCATCATCAGACCTACAATGTAACCCAATTAACAATAATTATTAGATATTAACAAAGACAATATTACCCAACTTAAGGTATAAAACGTTAAATTCCATAAAAACATACAAGCTCAAAAAACACACCCAAAAGTGATATTCTATATAAAGGGGGACAAAACCACAGAAAGAGAATAGGGGCGAACTTGAATCACGTAGAGCAGTAGATACGTGGACAAGTACTTTAGCCCAAGTTGTAAAACACTTGAAATTAAACACAATGAAATAAAATAAGACACGATAGTACCGGAAGGGAAAACCTAAGCACACAATTATTATTTGTTTATATTGTTGAATATTAAATGGGTCTCGAAATCAAAAACATCATTCTTCTCTAACAGATTTAATTTAACACCCTTGAGGCATTCGTGTAAAATTCCTAAATTTTTTAGATGGAGAAAACTAATGCTTTGAGGTAGTAAATGATTTTCGAACGCTGATTTTGTTACAGTTATATCGAAGTATTTATATTTGTTAAAGAAACTTAAATGTTCCTTCTTTCTTTAAATTCGACGGCAAATTCTATAGACAAAAGTAAGGACTTGCTATGGGATCTTGCCTTTCCCCATTTTAAAGCAAAGTCTTCATGGACAACTTAGAAAATCAACTAATCAATAGCCATTATTTTTCAGATTGCTTAGTATCATACAAACGATACGTGGATGATATCTGTATCATCTCGAATGGAGAGGTTGAGTCAGTTTGTGGAGTTTGCAAGTTCGTTTTTCAATAAAATTATTTTCACTTTGGAGAGGGAAATAGAAGGTAGATTGCCGTTTTTGGACCTTTTGTTAATAAGAGACAATGACCATATTAATTTTGAAGTATACAGAAAACCGTCAGCTACAGATAACATTATTTAATTTTCTTCTAATTCTCTTTATACTCACAAGTTTGCAACATGCAATTCTTTCTTTTATAAGCTATTTAAGCTTCCTCTAAACAATGAAGCATTTTCAAAGGAGTAGTGTCTAATAAAACAAATCGCGTTAAATAGCGGGTTTAAAATGAACGCAATCAACAAACTTTATTATAAATATGTCAACAAATACAAACTCTCATGTAATATCTTATATATTTACTCGAATACAAATAGTCGCAGATGTTTAACATTTTTCGGAAACATCTCATATCAGTTGGCAAAGTTTTTTAGGAAATTTAACGTCTCGATAGATTTTAAAACAACACTTGTTAAAGATTAAGGACAAAGTTGATCTAATGTCAAAATCGGGTGTTTATGCCTTGAACTGTGGAGAATGCCCTGCGGTATACGTCGGCCAGTCTGGAAGGAAATTTTCTACAAGGTTGAAGGAATATATAAGTTTATTTACCAAATATAAAAACTCCGATATAACTGAAACCAAATGAGCGTTCGCAAATCACTTACTAACCTCAAAGCACCAGTTTTCTCCATCTAAAAATGTAGAAATTTTACATGAATGCCCCGAGGGTGTTAGATTAAATCTGTTAAAGAAGATGGAAATTACGAAAGCAAAGAAAAGTCCGGTACTCACTTGTGTGAATGATGTTTTTGATTTCGAGCCCCATTTAATATTCAACAATATAAACAAGTAATTGTGTGGTTAGGTTCTCCCTTCCGGTACTATCGTGTTTTATTTTATTTTATTGTGTTTAATTCCAAGTGTTTTACAACTTGGGCTAAAGTACTTGTCCACGTGTTCACTTCAACGTATCTACTGCTTTAAGTGATTCAAGTTCGTCCTTATTATCTTTTTATGGTATTGACCCCCTTTATATAAAATGTCACTTTTGTGTGTGTTTTTTGAGCTTGTATGTTTTTATGGAACTTAACGTTTTACGCCTTAACTTGGCTAATATTGCTTTTGTTAATATCTAATAATTATTGTTAGTTGGTTTACATTGTAGTTCTGATGATTCCTATTAAAGGTAAACACGTGTCACCTAATAAAGATAAACACTAATTTTAACGAGACCGAGACTATGTGTCATTCCCTATATTTTTAGTAAATTGACGTGGTTTTGTTAAATCTTAATTTACTCAAAAGCAAGAGATATTTAGGGTGGTTCGTTTTGAAATAAAAGATTTGAATTTTTTGGTTGTAGAATCAACCTTTCAAAAACTGGAATTAGCCGGTATTCAGTAATCCCAATATTTATTTTATAGCTTGTTTTAACCCAAGAACGATGAAATAAGTTCACCGTTCTTGATTTTAAGCGAATTTTAAATTCAGCCTTTTAATGCTAAAATTCCCGGCAAAGCGAACCCTAACATTACCTTGTTTAAAACACATTCTGACAGGATGCATGGGCCAGGGGTACTATATCATATTACACGTGTTTTCCATCCCCCATGTGAAACTTGTAACGCACACACATCTTGAAGTCGATCCATCATCAATTCTGTGCAGCCAGATGGCGAGATTCGATCTCGATATCCGTCCGTTTTTACCTTCTGTTTTAAATTTGGAACACTTCCTCGCGGATAATAAATATCGGTTTTAAATTATTTCATTGCGTTCAGGTTAGTTGTTACTTGTACTGGGCGACAAATGTTGGATTAGTTCAAGTAAACCATTAATTACATATTAGAGTAAAACAAAAAAACAATAATAAAAAATTATGTAGGTGATATTAATAACCCATTAGCGCCTGAATTAATTTATTTTCGAATTTTTGCCTCATTTGCATCAAGACGTCTACTAAACATATAAATTTTATTAAAATTGTAGAAATAAAACTAGTCTCGTAGTTTTAGTTTTTGAAAAATATACCGTTGCCCAGTGGCGGCTCGTGTACTCTATTAGTAGGTGTGCTGCATAGATAAAAAGAAAATAACGCGATAGGGAAAAAAGAATTTTGGACCACGCCCATTTATAAAAATTTTAAATTATAAATTTTGCTACGACTTTTACTCGCAGTTTTAATATTTAAATCGGGCATAGGGCGACCACGCTTTTCCACAACTAATTGTTTTTCATACGTAAGTTTCAGTGGGTCTCTGCTATTGCTGCTAGATTTAAAGTATATTTTGCGCCGCAAAAATGTTTGGGTGCCACGCCTTTGTTTGTTGACGAATCTTGCTTTTATATATATCAATATGGTATAGTTAATAGATCTACTTATAGAGGAAAAGAAGGGCTTTTTTAAGACCAAGTTGAATAAAATCGGTTTATCCAAAGCAGAGATATCAGCGTTTGAAAGAAAAAAAGTTTGACCTTCTCCCAACACTTTATTATTGAAAACAGAAAGTAACGATTCCTAACATAAAGTTGCATAATTTTATGAAGAATACAATGCTTATATTTTTAACATATTTATATTTAAAAAAATCAAGAGAAAATCGGCATTTCTATTTTGAAACTTCTCTTACGCCCCCTAGCAGTCATTTTTCGAACTTGAAAATAATTTCCAGCAATTTCTCTTGGCCGCTTTTATCGATATATATTTTTTCCCAAAGTCCTAGTGTTATTACTTTCTGAGATATAGCCGATTACCTAGGTGGAACACCCGGTACGCCATCATAAGTTACGAAAATGCTATAGTTAGACCATTATTACTGCAACATAATCGTGCGATAATATAAGCACCAATATTTTTGCCCTTAACAGAAATTTTTAAACCCTACAGATTTTAAAATTTAAAGGGATCCCATGCCCTTTTTCACAACATGAACGGTTTTATTACCTTGAGAATAATATGTTTAAGGACAGGTGTTCAGACACTTGGTCGTCGTACCTACCTACTTTCAAATCAGCTGTTCATTTCAGGTCGTACCAACATGTGGAGGCTGCTTTTAAATTTTTAAATCCCGCCAAAAGCATGGTCGTACAGTTGTAAAGTATATTTACCAAAAAAATGATTTGTTCTAAATGAGTATATTTTTAAATAAGTGGTTCACTGATCCGTAGACAATCTTCAGATCTAAATGCTTAAACGGAACGGTGATACGGGCGCGTGGATATCTAATAATTATAACTATAGTAACAACACACATTGGTTGCCATTTGACTGACAACAAAGAAATAAGGTAAACACTTGATTTTTGATTTTTATGACTTCAGTTTTGAGCTTGGTAGAATATGTAATTATTTTCTGGTTTATTTTAGTGTCTGGTTCAATGTTGTTTGTAGATAAAATATATTTTTTCTTCTGGCGTTTTATAATAACCCCTTTTTGATTGTCGTTTTGATTTTTAAATAACCTCCTTTTAGGCACAGCGTGCTTAATAGTTATTTTCCTAACAAGTGCGCAAAGTGATACTTTTCCGCACGCAAGTATAGTTGGACGAACGACGCGTAGCGGAGTTTGGATAAATTCTTGCGTGCGGAAAAGCACTTTGCGCACGTGTTAGGAACAACATTTTTCCTACGAGCTTCATATCAGATAAAAACAAAAATAAAAATATGATAATTTATTTAATAATTTTTAATTTAACTTTAAAAAAAGAACTAGGTATAGTACAACTAAAAATTACATAACAAAAAAAATAATAATAGAAAATTCAAAAATTACATAACAATAAAAAATAATAATAGGAAACTAAATTATTTCTTTATAACATTTATAACGAAAGAGCAATTGCTGACATTATGCAAATTGATAGCCGATGCAGTAAGTTCATTCAGTGGGTGGTTTATGGTATGGCTTGATGAGCACTGACTTGGCGTGGAAGGACAGTTGTTCAAATAGGTCGATGAAGGTGTTAACTCAGAAGGATTTATGTAGCTTGATGAAGAAGGGCGGTTGTTCGTGGCCAATATTTTATTCGACATGTCCTTTTTTTTGATTTGTCGAATATTCAATGTAGCTCTCGGCTACAGTCGTCGATTTCCAGCCTCCGAGTCGCTTGACATTAGTGATTCCTGCTCCAGAATCGGCCAACATGGTAGCCGATGAACGACGGAAACTATGTCCTGTATAATGCTTTGGATTTTTCAATTGTAGATATGCAGCTATTTCCGAAGGCATCTTACCGAATAAATTTATTCCAATACATTGAGTACCGCATGTTCCTTGTCGATTGGATTGTGCGGAGTGGATGGTTTTCGCAAATTTGCATATTTATGATAGAGTTGTAAATAATATCCCTTATTTGCTTCATTAGATACTACAAAGATTCTTGAAGTATTGTTTTTAGTGTCAGGAATTTTCACGACTATCAAATTTCCTTTATCCTCTATGTGATCAACCATTATCTTGCAAAGCTCATCGCGCCTGCAAGCACCGGCCAACCCAAAAATGGTGGCGACTTTTATTAGAAGGTAAATTTGATCAGGTGCTTCTTCCATAAATCTTGAAACTTTTTGCTTTTTTAGAAACAATGTTAGCTTGAAATATTGACTTAAATCCAGGTTTATTTTGATTTTAAGGACACTTATTAACATAGAGTACTTACTCCATAAAGTATTTGGCTGAACTGATTTTCGTAAATCTGCAAAATACGCTAAGAAGACCTCCTCCTTAAAACTATTTGTCCCTTTGTTGCGGCACCAGTATTCAAACTGTTTATATTGCTTCTCGTATTTTTCTTGGGATTTAGCGGGCAATAAATTTAAATTTGCAGAGTTTGCGGCCTCTAGAATGGAATCTGGTAGCTCCTCGTCAGAGCTGCTCATTTTAACAGCGTTTATACTTTTTGAGGATTTGATGGAAAGAAAAGTGTCGGTGTTTGTAGATTCTTGTTGACATAGAAACGGAGGAAAAATCTGACATCATGTGCCAAAATCAACATGTACATTTATTGTTGCTTGGCAATATTATAATCATTTATCACTATACGAGGTACTTAAAAAATAGATTTTTTTTTTCATTTTAGGCTGAAATACGAATATCTTGAATTACGATTAAAAGGTAAAAGAGAATACACTTGCAACGGCGTCGCACATTGCATAAAATAATTGTCTACAGCTACTAAAATAAATATAAATATTCCCTGCCAAGGAGATTTTTAAATAGTGCTACTTTTCCGCACCCGGTGCGGATAAAAATGTTATCCGCACTAGTGCGGAAAAGTGTAACTTTGCACACGGAAATGCGTGCGCAAAGTACTGTGCCTAAAAGTAATTATTTATAATTAAAAACTAAACACAGACTATAACTTTACCTATTTATTATAAATATGAAAAGTACAGTTACTTACATTATTAAAATTAATGCTTGGGTAACCTAAAACAATACGTTGAGATATTTCTCTTTGTAAAATAGATTAGGAATTTGAACTAGAAATAGAAAATGAATCTGCAACTAACAGCAATATCAATTAAACCCATGCCACTAGTACTGTAGAGCTGGTAGAACATTCTGATTAATTAGATTTAACACGTTTATTGTTAGCGTCCAAAGATTTTTCACCAAGAGTTTTTTCGGAAATTTTTCTTTTGTTTTCTAAAGAATCGTCTATATACCACTCAGTCACGGCATTTAACCGCCAACCTCCATGTCGCTTTAGCATCAATATATCCGCTCCAGAGTCCGCTACAAAAGTTGCTGAAGATCTTCGAAAGTAGTGGCCTGTATAGTCATTTGCCTTTTGCCTTTGGAAGCCCCACGAACTCAGCAATTTTCTTTGGTGTTGCTCCAATGTTATTAATGCCCACTGGAAGTCTGGAACATTTGGGGTTTCTGTATGTGATAAAAAATCTTTCATGGGTTATGTGTGCTAGACGTAATTGTGTGTACTTTCGGACAATATTCAAGAAGTTGATGCCGTCAGTAGAGCCTTCGCTAATTATAAAGTTTCTTGCAACATTTGTTTTACTGTTTGGAATGGTTATTTTAATTAAAGGTTTCGAAAATATGTGAGTTCCTCTCCGCCCCATGCTCCAAAAATTCCCACAATAAGAATGACTTTGCCCAATAAATAGTTCTTATCGTCTGCTTCTTTGACAAATCTTTCTATTTGTTCCTTGGAAAAAACTTTCGACTTTTTGGGCTTATACCCGTAGATTTCCTTTTCAAAAATGCGATTAGGTTTGTAAATGTCTTTATATCAACATTTTTATTTAAATAAACCATCGTTCGAAGCATTGAGTAAGTACTTCACAAAGTTGATGGCCTATAGGCATCGGATAATCGTGTAGAATATGCCAAGACGACTTTTTCTGATAAGTTTTTTACCTTTCTTCCTTCACACCAGTTTTTGAATTTTTCGTATGTGATTTCATACAAACTCCTTGATTTTTGGGGAACAAGGTTCACCGTTGCCTCATTTGCGGCATTTTCAATGTCTGAGTCTTCTAATCACTCATTTTTTACTTAATATTTGCCGCAGTTTTTGACAAAAAAATTCTTTCGAATTTTTTTTTGAAAAGTATCAATTTTCTTGACATGAAAGGCGTAAATGAAATACAGGTAATAAAATGTTTGGTAAAATAAATTAAGCTTTTTATTATAAAACGCCCGCCTTTTAGTCACTCTGACGTGTTGTCCAACTCCGCTTCGCCTCGTATGACAATTTTCGCGTCGTGTGCCTAAAAGACCCTTATTTCGTAACTTGTTGTATAAATAGCTATTATGGTGCGCGTGTTAAAAGTGTTCTATTTTGTTCGAATGGTTCAAAGGTTCGAAGGATTTTCCTTCTCACAAAATAAGATGACACGTCAATGTCATTAAGTGACAGAAAGTTCTAAAAAGTTATTATCCTATATAAAAAGCGAAAAATAAGCATTTTCTTATCCAACTTCCAGATGGAGGATCTGGATAATCATCGCGAGTGTCAGCCGGTGCCGCCGGACAAAGTGGCCGGCAAAAATAGTGCAGATCCGCGAATTAAAAACATTTTGTGTAATACAAACACCGACATACTGAATACACCAGAACCGCCGCTGCCTACAGACCTAAGAGCTGAGATGGAAGAGAGAGCGAGACTCCTGGATCAAAAATGGGAAAGCGCCTTTCAAGAGTCGAGTAGGAAATGGCAAAAGAAAATAGACGAGTGCGAGGCTCAGATCAGACAATTGATACAAAATAATTTAGCATTGAAGGTAATCATTGACAAATATGAAGCCAGATCTAATAATATTGATACCTCTCAATCGCCTATCACACAAAACACCATTACAGACCTTTCAGGTCAAACACAAAACACTATTACAGATACTTTGGACCCCTCAGGTCAAAATAAAAAATTACCCAATAATTTCAAAAAGCCAAAACCAGTCATAAAAATTAAAAAAGCAATAGAATCAAAAATGATTGACTACATTGGCGATACAGTCATGTCAGACTCCGACACTGGAAACGACTCAGACAACGACAGACCAGTTAAATCTAAAAAAGACCTCGAGAAAATAACATCCAATACAATTGATATAGAAATGAGGTCCGCAACAGAGTCGGAAAGTGACTCGGCGGGCTACTCTAAAATCAACAGACAAAGACGAAAACGAGCAGCGACAAAACTAACTGACTCGACAAATAAGCGTAAAAATACTGCTGAAGAGTATCCAACTCTGGCGGCAGTAAACACAGATAATTTAAAAATATTCCAAAAATCAAACAAACAAGCAAAAAAAGATACTGTCAGCGGTGGAGGCTCTTCAGCACTACAACCAAAGCAAGTTCAACAGAACAAAACAAACTCTACTGACAAACAAAACAAACAAAATAGAACAACTGACCATCAACAAACTTCAAACAAAAATGAGACGAATACAAACTCAATTACTGACGAGGACCTAGTACAAAGAATACGGGTCCCACCAATAGTCATTCACAACAAAAATATTTACTCTAAGGTAACAGGCCACCTACGTAATAGAGGCATAAATACAGGTAACGGCGTGACAACGGAGCACGGAGTGAAGATCCTCCCGCCTACTCCTCACGACTATAAACAAATTCGGGAATTCTTCATAAAAGAAAAAATCTCACACCACTCCTTCAGATTTGCTGAAGAGAAGGAATTGCACGTGGTGTTGAGAGGCGTTCTAGAAACATGGTCTGAGGAGAAGGTTCTGGAGGATCTTCAAAATCTCGGCCTCACTCCCTCAAAGGTCGTTCGTTGGAAGCGGGCAGACGGCTCAGCCATGCCGCTTGTGCTGGTCCTCCTTCCGAAAACTGAAAAAAGGATTTACGACCTCAAATATCTAGACGGACTACGGATAAAAGTAGAGGCACAACGCGTAAGGCCTACGGTTACACAATGCCATCGCTGCCAGCTGTTCGGGCATTCGCAGCATAAGTGCACCGCAAGAATTAATTGCTTGCGTTGCGGCGAAAATCACAGGGTGGCCGAATGCCCGAACAGCGGGGTACTCAGGTGCTGCAACTGTGGTGAAGCACATGCTGCAAACGACAGAACATGTCGCAAACATCCTGAATTTTTACGAGATGCAGCTCAAAGGAAGGAAGCCGAAAAGGCAAAAGCTAAAATACCGCCACCGAATTTTAAATGGGGCACACAAAATAACAGCAAATTAAACGAAAATAAGTCACAACAAAATCAAAATACCTCAAACAGAGATAGCTCTGGAGAAGGATCAGCACAAGAGGGATGGCAAACCATCATTCAGAGATCCATGCATTCTCTCCTGGGCGAGTTCCAGGATAGAATGCAAAAGGAGATGCAAGCGATGATGACGACCTTAGTTTCATCGTGTCGTTAATGGCAGTGCAGTCAGAAACTGCATATTTCAGCTTGGCAACAATTAATATAAACGGTATCAAAGGTAAAAAACTCGAAATAATTGATTTTCTTCATAGATACGACATTGATATTGTAATGATCCAAGAAACATGGCTCAAAGGTGAAAGGTTCACCATTCCCAATTTTGTTACGTTTCGTAATGATAGGGAAGGGCGTCCTAAGGGCGGAACTATGATCTTGGTGAAAAGACATATCATAGCTCAATCAATGCCAGGTCCTGCGAACTGTACCCATATAGAAGGTACATTCATAAAAGTTAAAGCCAAAAATATGTGGATAAAACTTGGTTCTGTTTACATCAGTCCCCAAGTTAAATTTAACTTTGCCTGTCTGGCAAAAGTCTTCAGCGATCATGACCCAATTATAATAGGAGGTGATCTAAACGCCACTCACAGAGTGTGGGGCTGTAGATCTCAAAATACAAGAGGAACTACTCTCTTTAACAATTCTCTCGATTTAAACTATTTTATATTGCCGCCGGAGGAGCACACTCACCATCAAACTGGTGCTCTTCCGGAGATCTTGGACATCTTTGTCATAAAAAACACTGGGCGACTCTCTCAACCAGTGGTAGTCAACGAACTGACATCCGACCACAGGCCGGTCATTGCTGAATATGGAAATCCTGCTGAAAGGGGGCAGGGCTACGTCTCAGTCACGAAAACCAACTGGAGGCTCTTCAAGCGCCAGCTGGAAAACTCACAGAGACTGCACCCGATCGTCACTGATGAGGATCTAGAAACGGCGGTGAAAGAACTGACCTTCAAAATAAATTCAGCAATGGCCGAAGCGTCAGAAACAAAGGTGTCCAGATTTTCGAAGCGAGGAGATCTCGGTCCAGAGCTCACTCAGCTGATAAAGTCAAAAAATCAGACAATGCGATTAGCATATAGGACTGGCGACCCGCAGATCAAAGCTCGCGCGAACAGAGAGTCTGCGGAGATTCGGCGCCTTTTGCTCCAAAAGAAGGCGGATCTCTGGGACCTCAAAACAAAAGACCTTCGGATTGAAGACAGGTCGATCTATAAATTTACGAGGTCCTTGATTAGAGGGGGCAGAAAGCCTGTTCCAGCTCTCAAGGATCCAAATAATCAAAATTCAATGGTTTCTGATCCGGGAGACAAGGCTGAGCTGTTTGCGGATAGCCTTCGCGAACAGTTTAGCTTGTTTCCAACAGACAACCCCGAGCGCGATCTGCGGGTCGCCAGGACCATTCAAATTTTTAAGTCAACCCCATTTATTCCCGGCGCAGTAGCGGAAGTATCAGTTGATGAGGTCTGGTCAATCCTGAAAACAATGAACGCAAAGAAAGCTCCTGGCTTCGACGGCATAAGAAATAAAGCGCTGAAGAACTTGCCAGAGAACACAGTATTGGATGTTGTAAACATAACAAAGGCAATAATCGAAAAAGGTCGCTTCCCAGACACTTGGAAAAGGGCCAAGGTTGTGGTGATCCCAAAGACGGGCAAAGACCTCCAGTTAGCAGTCAACTATCGGCCGATAAGTCTCTTATCGTGTCTAGGCAAGGTCGTTGAAAAATTGATACTTAATCGGATCTCCGATTTTGTATTGAACAACGACATTCTACCACCAGAGCAGTTTGGTTTCAGACCTGCTCATTGCACGGTGCGCCAGACAACGAGGTTGGCGACTAACATTCTCAGAGGGTTCAACCAACGACAGTCAACGGGAGCTATCTTCTTCGACGTATCAAAAGCGTTCGACAAGGTCTGGCATGATGGTCTTGTACTAAAATTAATTAGGTTGGGTATGCCAAACGTTTTAATTCTTATCTTGAGGACAGGTACTGCGCAGTATCATCTGAAAACACAATATCATCGGAAATAAAAATCAGAGCAGGAGTCCCCCAAGGATCCCCGCTGGCGGCACTACTGTATAATCTATACACTAGCGATGTGCCAAAGCACCCATCCACTTCTCTTTATCTCTTTGCAGATGATACTGCGATTACTGCCACCGCAAGATCGCCCTCATATGTAGTAGCTAGACTGCAGCGCCACATTGCACTATTCTCCAAATGGCTCTCTGAATGGAAGCTTCGTCTCAATGCAGAGAAAACTCAGGCCATTTTCTTCTCCAGAGCAAGGCTGAGATTGCCCAAAACAAGAGTGAAAGTCATGAACTCACCCATCCCTTGGGCGAACAAGGTAAAGTATCTCGGCTTGCTCTTTGATAAGAGAATGACCTGGAGATTCACTGCAGAGGACAGGATTCAGAAGGCTAGAAAACAACTATTTGCCATCTACCCGCTTATCAACAAGCGAAATAAAATTTCTTATAGAACAAAAACAAATCTATATAAAATATTGGTGAGACCCGTACTGACATTTGGTTCCCCAACTTGGTCAACTCTGTGTGCAACGCAGCACCAGAAGTTCCAAAGACTTCAAAACTCAGCACTAAAAATGATAACTGACACACAAAGACACTTTCCGACAGCACTGCTTCACAGGGACTTAAAAATAGAGACTTTAAAACAATTCTATGACAAAATCATACATAAGTACTTTCGACGGACAGACGTTTCAACAAACGACTTGATACGAGACTCCCACATACGCTCGAGGGCGGATGAGAGGTATCGATATCCGAAAGACTGGCTTCCACCCTAACACCGTCAAAATTTCTAAATTTCAATATCAACTTCAATCAAAAAATTCAACAAAATCAACTCTTTGACAAAAATAATCCACTCATTAAGTAAATCAAACAAAAAGAGCTCAACAACCAAACCAAGAACCTTCTGAACTGAAAAACTCAAAAGTCACTATGAAAAAAGAAGTAAAAGATCTCTGATCTAACTTATCAAAGTCTTCAAAAAGAAGGAAAAAGATGACACTTTTAAGACTTACATCATAATGAACTAATTAAACTGAAAGTACTTATAATATTTGTTCTCTGTCTTTTAAGACTCAAATTATCAATGTCTTGTTAGCGATAACAATCCACAAAACTTTCATGACAATTGTTATATCAATGTTAGTACCCTCAGAAGATGTCGTGTCAGATTTACCAAATATCGTAAAATTCCTTAAACTATTCATAGTAACCCGTTGCCATGGATAGTTTATGTAAAATTCATATCCACTCATTATCGCGTAATTTTCAGTACACAAATATTAACGTAATATTTAATGTAGGCTTTGGAATTTCAAAACAAAAATTGTATAACCCATTAGGTAAAAATATTGTTATTATGTAAAATTTTCTTTAAAATAACGATATCCATGTTTCCGACTTATAGGCATTTATTTGGAAAAATTAGTCCCATACGGTTTTTAGTCAGTGTGCCATCTCATGTCACTGTTATTATTGGAATTGGTCTCCGAGATCATCCGAACTTAATCCATTAGATTTGTAACTGTAAAGAGGTATGTTTAAAGAAAAAAACTGCCGAGCATTTTAAGATCCAGATCCACATGAAATTGGATCTGCCACGACAAGTGCATTCAACAAGCGTATTCCGTTACGTCGTTCAACGTTAAACAGGCTAAAAAACAACAATAATTAATACTACTAAAATAATTATATTACACTGGCCGTCTACCTACTTCCAAAGACTTAAAAATAAGGGTATTGGCTGGACTGGTCGTGAGAGATCTAATTTAATTTGGATCTAGATCTTGAAATACTCGGTTGACCGAGGTTGAGGTAGAAATCAATAGGATCAGGTGATCTCGGAAGCCAATTCTGATAACAACAGTGACATGACACATGACACTGCATGGCACACTGACTAAAAACCGTATTGAAATACCTAACCTTTTCAAGGCACTTTTTCAAATAAATGCTTATAAGTCAGGAACTTATACGTATACAAATATACAGGTTAGTTCAGGTTAGGTATAGGGGAAAATAAGCAGAGTTTTTAAAAAACTACCAAAAATTGTAAAATAAAAGGTTGATATACAGGGTGTTTAAAATATCGAAGTTGCTAACTAGTTGAAGAGGTAACACCGCATTGTCACAAATATATTAGCTGGGTAAAGCATGCGCTTTTATGTGAGAAACTAAATTTGTCCCGCTGATTGTTTTGACATAAACGTCCAACACTAATAATTCCTACAAATACGCCATCCATTATGAATCACCCCGTATAAGCATAATAAATTAGTGCATACGTTTTGAGCTGTACAGGTTAAAACAAACATGAGCAAAACTAAAATTTTTTACAACAAACAAATGTTTGTCCCTTATCCTTTCCATCAGACCCAATCTCTGGACGCGTTTCGCTGTATAACAGCTCATCAGCAGAGCTATAGGGTCTGACGGAAAGGAAGGGACTGTCTGTGACTTTCATCACTATATATAGAAAACAATATAGGAATGAAGCACAACGGCGACATCCCATAGTAATCGAGCGTACCGCTCGATTACTATGGGATGTCGCCGTTGTGCTTCATTCCTATATTGTTTTCTAAAATTTTTTAGTTTTTACGGTATGATAAAATTTTTATTGCTATTTTCTTAGTCTCAACATAACGTCAACTTGCAGTAAAATTAAATGAATTAAACATTTATTATTAATAAATTTATGCTGGTAGTTAGGCTATCATATTAAATAAAATGTTTAATAGCATTCCTGTAAAATCCGTTCATAAAGATAGCATATCTTTGTTTATTTATTTATTTATTATGTCTCTATTGTAATTAGAGAAGAAAAAATTACAAAAGGCGAAGTTGAAGCAAAGCTTCCTCACTTAACCTAATACTCTAAAGTATGACGTTAGTAATCACTAAGGGAACAACAATAAATTGACTGAATCTATAAGATTAAAACTAACAAATGTACAATTAATGTGCAACAACACGTAATTCACCTAATTGAAATAATATAAGTAAAGTCCGTTCACAGATTTAAGAGAATGGCTTACCGACTCGTGTTGACGCCTGTTTAAAACCAGACTGGGGTCTACACAGGCCCGCACTGAACTGTATTTCAAGCATGAATGATTTGACACAAATAATAAACAATTTTAGACAGAATATATTACAATTAATTAATGCAACTACAGTTTACTCATTTAATTCATTTTCACTGTCACTATCAACACCTATGTTAATAATAAATCTTTCTGTAATATTCCCAATTTGAATGTATGAATTTCCAACAGTTTTAATATGCGAAACACATAATTTTTCCAGCTACTCACAGGCACTTTGTCCACTTCAGTAATAATAATATCCAGTACACTAGCGTTTATAGTGGGTGATACATTATTACGTCTAACGGCAGATTTTAATTGATGCCATATGTGTTCTATGGGATTGAATATACAGTGATACGGCGGAAGCCTTAGCACTGTATGCCCCTTACTTTTAGCGTAGCTGCCGCAGTAGTACTCCTTTTCTAGGTTCAGAAATTTAAGCACATCAAGTAACTCTCTTTTAGTGTAACTTTCATGGCAATATATATCATTCTGATGCATAAATTCCTGTATTGCCATTTTCCTATCTTTTGAACAAGGGTGCTTGTTTAACTGTCTACTGTGGTAACTTGCGTTGTTCATAACAATCGCACTGTTTGGAGAAACATTAGGAATTAACTTATTTACAAACCAATCCTCAAATAACTCCGCTGTGGTATCGTTGTGGTAATCCAAACACGAGTCATTTATATTCTTGGCTGCCAATGAAAGTGCATTTGGTACCCAATCATCTTCGGACCCTGCATGTACTATGGTTATTCTTTTTCCTGTGTTTGATGGTGCCTTTGTTCTACACCTATCACTAGAATCAACCCAAGCTTTTGATGGAGTATCATGGGTATCAAACCAGGTTTCATCTAAGTATATAATAGGTCTGTTCTTACTTCTGTACTGAGCGATTTTTGTCAAATATTCAAATCGCCATGCCTTAATTCGTTGCGATTCCATGATAACTTGCAGTTTATCGAGTTTTTTAAATTTAAAGCCGATTCGTTGAAGACACTTCCACAGCGTTGTCCTACCGCAATTGATATCCGTGTTATCTATCTCACGTCTTTTCAGTAAATTATCCAGTGTTGGTACCGTATGCTCTTCATACATCTGCGTAGGACTAAATCTTCATCGCTGCGATCTAATTTTTTGCAAGTCCCAGAATCTTTCCTTCTTTTCCTTTCGGTGATGGGTTTATTCACAATTTTCCATACTGTTTTTTCCGAAATTTCAGTCAATGTGGCTGTTTCTTCAATACATTCAATTTTACTTCACGTTCTGAGAGTTGTATATACATTTTTTATAGTCTCTTTAGAATCTAAAGATAAGTGTCTTCTTCCATTTTCATTTCCGCATTGTGGTTGTACCTGTACCCCCTCTGGCTGTTCTATACTAGATTCACCAATCCACGGACGCCACATATTTGGATAATCAAAGCTGCGTTTTTATTTCACACGAACTAATAAAATTACTGGTTTTGTCTACTTATTTTTTTTCCCATTATTTAATAAGTCTTTGTAAACTAATTACGGCCAAGTACGGTCCCTACCTGGATAATAAAATCATTATCTCTATGATCCTTAAAACCCTTTCGACAAAGAATTTTATGATGGGTGATAACTAAAGGCAGGTAGTCATTCTCTTAAATCTGTGAACGGACTTTAAGTATAGCTGGCAAGGTGGAGGGCACTGAGAGGCAGCAACATATATACTGTTTATTGTTTATCGGAACATATTTGTCTGATAAGAGGACGAATTGCATTTTTAAATAAATTAGTTGGGGCAGATTTTAAACTAACTGGAACTTTGTTGTAGATTGAAGAGACTTGATAACTAATTGATTTCTCGAACAGAGTGCTTTTGTGCAACGGAGGAGTGATAGTAGATTTATGTCAAAGGTCCAAGGCATGAGAGCCATATCTAAATTTTATTTTTTGATATAAATAATCCGAAAGGATAAGTATAGCTAGGTATCATCCGCATAAATCGTCGTTAATTTCACAAAGTGACGTATCTCAAAAAAACCCTAATCTAAGATAGGACCAAAAACTTTTACCCTATATAAAACCTTTTCATGTCACAAAGAGTCGTAACTCTATCTGGTATACTTTTCTCGTAACTATCATTTGGTCGGTGACGAATCTCATAATAGTGAACTTTATAAATCTCACAAACTGACCTAACTCGAGTTAGGTCGATTTGTGAGATTTATTTTTTAAATAAATTTGTGCATGTCGCCGACGTATCTCAATTTGATGAGTTAGAACTCGCATATAACTGACCGTGTTTTTTATTTTGCGGCAACATTATTCAATTAGTCTAGTTTTAACCGTAGAGTGGTGCAGTAAAACGGTTTTTTTTTACGGTGGTATTATAATAATACCTTTTTATGATGGATGTGCTTGTATGGCAGAATGACACAAAAAATGTTGTGTCATTAAGTGAACTTATGTTTCGTGGTACATTGAAAAAAGGATCTCAAGTAAAAATGTTTTACGAAAAGAAGTGGTACACTGATAAAATTAATTATTTGAGTCAAAAAAATTTACCGTTGACTCAAATAAATATTTGTTTCCTATTAGCCAAACAAATATGTATTTGAAAAATACCAAGGGATTATTTGCCTCAATTAGTATCATCTGATTTGATACAAATTACTTTTTATTTGGAACTAATCACTAAATACAAAATTCAAGCAAATATTTATTTCCTTAACACTAACCTAACTTAAATAAGCCGTTTCAATGACTTAAGGTAAATAGGTTAAAAGTTAAGTTAACAAAATGTTTATTTGATTGATATTTATATATATTTTATCAAGTACATATTTATTTTACTTTTGTTTTACATGTATTTGCCGTAACAACAACGTTATTTAATTAAACAATTTAAGTGATTTGATTTAAATAAACCGGTAATTTCCATCAAAGTGATTGTTTTTTTATTCAAGTACATAATTGTTTAACTTGTCTTTTATATTTATTTAGATCAAATATAAATTTATTTGGCATAAATACCTTTTTTTAATTTTCAATAGATCAGAATGTTCATTCAAATCAGTTCTTATTTTATCCAAGTACACTGATAAAACTGTGCTCCCTTAATTAAATAATCTGATTTATTTGGTGAATAATTATTGGTAATAAATAAATGTGATTTTAATTAACTAGGTTTGATTTAACTGAAATAAATGAGAGTATTTCGTTTTATTTGCAAAGTTATTTGACTGTTGGTTGATTTGTGTCAAATCATAGAACCCTTCAAACAAATATCTTACCAAAAAAACACTAAAATAACAAAATCTAAATAACTAATTATTTAATCGAACCAATTTTTATTTAGGAACTAAATCCCGTTAATCGCTAGTTAAATCACCCGATAGAGAACTATTTAAATGTCTAGGTCATTTAAACTAAATAATTATGTATTTACATTAAATCCTGAATATAAAACGACCGAATATTTACAAATAACTAATTATTTAATCGAAGTACATTTCAAGTTAAGAACTAAATACCTTTAACTTTAATTTAAATCATTCATTGCCGAGCTTTTCAAACAATTTGGTCATCCAAACAAATAATTAAGTATTTAAATGAACTCCTGTCGCCTACTTTGGGCTTTGAGTAATTTGATTGGCTATACAAAAGTGGTCTGATCATCGCGTTTTGGTCATTGATGTTCGATTTTGTCTTGTAGAAATTTATGAGTGAGAGTGAAATCTTCTTTGTTAGTGGCACAAAAGTTAGTGGTTCCATTTAAAATTAAAACGAAGATATGGGGAATAAACGTAATATGAATAATTATTTATATGTATATCCCATATGTTAGATACTTTTCAAGGTAGGAAACTATATTTGAATATTTTAGTTACGCATGAAACGAGTTAAAGAAGTAAGATAAGAGGCAAAGAAAAGATACTTGTAATACCTAATTTGAAATTTCGAACACAAAATCTTTTTAGAAAAATGTAGCCAGGTATTTATAAATCATGGCTACCTAGGTTACAAATAAGACAGTTTTTCTCAATTTTCACCATAATTCAATACCTATCAAACCTCCTAACGTAAAAGATATAATATAATTATTATAATATTAATAATTATTGTACCTAATATTTGCAAATTTGACTTTATTTAATTTTTTATCAAAGTTATTAACTTCTCTATAATGTTTTATTGACGTATATTTTAAGGGGAACAACAACTAATGGTCGGTTTATACAGCAAGATAACATAACATAAAAATAAGAAATAAAATAAGAGATGGTTATCTTTTAAATTTTATGTTATTTTTATGTAAAAATAGTTGTGCGCGTGCGCGTAATTTGTCATAACCTTTATTTTGGGCAAAAATGTGTTTTTTTCTGTTGGTTTGCCTTATTATTTAAACACTATAAACAATTTGATCAGGTTTGTGGTTATTATGGTAGGTATAGGTACTGATTAAACCATATTCAATAGCAACATTTCAATATTTCTTATTTTTATGTGACGTCTGTATAAACACGTACTTGGATAAAATAAGAACTGATTTGAATGAACATTCTGATCTATTGAAAATTAAAAAAAGGTATTTAAACCAAATAAATTTATATTTGATCTAAATAAATATAAAAGACAAGTTAAACAATTATGTACTTGAATAAAAAAACAATCACTTTGATGGAAATGACCGGTTTATTTAAATCAAATCACTTAAATTGTTTAATTAAATAACGTTGTTGTTACGGCAAATACATGTAAAACAAAAGTAAAATAAATATGTACTTGATAAAATATATATAAATATCAATCAAATAAACATTTTGTTAACTTAACTTTTAACCTATTTACCTTAAGTCATTGAAACGGTTTATTTAAGTTAGGTTACTGTTAAGGAAATACATATTTGCTTGAATTTTGTATTTAGTGATTAGTTCCAAATAAAAAGTAATTTGTATCAAATCAGATGATACTAATTGAGGCAAATAATCCCTTGGTATTTTTCAAATACATATTTGTTTGGCTAATAGGAAACAAATATTTATTTGAGTCAACTGTAAATTTTTTTAACTCAAATAATTAATTTTATCAGTGTACACTGTACGTGTTTATACAGACGTCACATAAAAATAAGAAATATTGAAATGTTGCTATTGAATATGGTTTAATCAGAACCTATACCAAAATAATCACAAACCTTATCAAATTGTTTATAGTGTTCAAATAATAAGGCACACCAACAGAAAAAAACACATTTTTGTCGAAAATAAAGGTTATGACAAATTACGCGCACGCGCACAACTATTTTTACATAAAAATAACATGAAATTTAAAAGATAACCATCTCTTATTTTATTTCTTATTTTTATGTTATGTTGTGTGTTTGAAACAACGTCTTATGGCAGATCTGTAGATTCAACTCTTATTTTATTTTTATGTTATGTTATCTTGCTGTATAAACCGACCATTAGTTGTTGTTCCCCTTAAAATATACGTCAATAAAGCATTATAGAGAAGTTAATAACTTTGATAAAAAATTAAATAAAGTCAAATTTGCAAATATTAGGTACAATAATTATTAATATTATATTAATTATATTATATTTTTTACGTTAGGAGGTTTGATAGGTATTGAATTATGGTGAAAATTGAGAAAAACTGTCTTATTTGTAACCTAGGTAGCCATGATTTATAAATACCTGGCTACATTTTTCTAAAAAGATTTTGTGTTCGAAATTTCAAATTAGGTATTACAAGTATCTTTCCTTTGCCTCTTATCTTACTTTTTAACTCGTTTCATGCGTAACTAAAATATTCAAATATAGTTTCCTACCTTGAAAAGTATCTAACATATGGGATATACATATAAATAATTATTCATATTACGTTTATTCCCCATATCTTCGTTTTAATTTTTGATGGAACCACTAACTTCTGTGCCACTAACAAAGAAGATTTCACTCTCACTCATAAATTTCTACAAGACAAAATCGAACACCAATTACCAAAACGCGATGATCAGGCCACTGTTGTATAACCAATCAAATTACTCAAAGCCCAAAGTAGGCGACAGGAGTTCATTTAAATACTTAATTATTAGTTTGGATGACCAAATTATTTGAAAAGTTCGGCAATGAATGATTTACATTAAAGTTAAAGGTATTTAGTTCTTAACTTGAAATGTACTTCGATTAAATAATTAGTTATTTGTAAATATTTGGTTGTTTTATATTAACGATTTAATGTAAATACATAATTATTTAGTTTAAATGACCTAGACATTCAAATAGTTCTCTATTGGGTGATTTAACTAGCGATTAACGGGATTTAGTTCCTAAATAATAATTAGCTCGATTAAATAATTAGTTATTTAGATTTTGTTATTTTAGTGGTTTTTTGGTAAGATATTTGTTTGAAGGGTTCTATGATTTGACACAAATCAACCAACAGTCAAATAACTTTGCAAATAAAACGAAATACTCTCATTTATTTCAGTTAAATCAAATTTAGTTAATTAAAATCACATTTATTTATTACCAATAATTATTCACCAAATAAATCAGATTATTTGATTAAGGGAGCACAGTTTTATCAGTGTACAGTTGAAAAGTGATTTTAACGGAGTTCGACATTAATATTTATGATGAATATGATTCAGATTATGTACCTGTACTTACGAAAGGAGGGAACACGCTAGACGTCGACTCTGTGAATGAGTTTTCAAACCAAGTAGACGTTTCAGATGTCGACCCCTTGTCGGATTCTTCAGACAACGTACCTCTAGCCCAAATTAGGGCTAAAATGTTAAGTGACTTTTCAAGTAATCAGAAAATAGCAGTTCCTGAGAAACCTGCCAATGTGTGTTAAATAAGTGAGGAGACTGTTTACGATTCGGATGCCAATCCTCCGTACACTGCCACCTGTGAATATTACCAATGCAAGGGAGAAATATGGAGTTCCTGTGAGCGTTGTTTGATTCTTTTGTGCTACGATCACTTCATGGATAACCCACATTATGAATACCATTAAAGACCTATAGTGAAAAGGAAAATCAGAAAAATAGCTAGAGCTAGTGTTAATAAGGACTTACAGCCTAAATAGCATCAAGTCGAAGGAAATGGAAAAGAAGGAGAATCAAGTCAAAGAAAGAAGAAACAATTTAACAAACAAAAACTTTCAAAGCGCTTTAGAAATTTAGGGTATGTATCTCTTAAAGGAAAAACTGTTAAATCTAGGAGTATAAAGCTGAGATGCAAGGAAGATACTTGCAAAAAACTAGGATGCCTTTGCTCAGCAATAGAAGATTCTCAAAGATGTCAGATATTCAATGGTCACTATGCACTGGAAGACATTACCCGTCAACGCGAATTTATTATACATCACACTGAAGTCGCGGATACCAAACAAAAGACTTCAAAAAGTGAAGTGTCACGAAGACAACAAACACTTCGTTATTTTTTTAAAAGAAACTATATCCGTATTCCAGTCTGCAAGACTTTTTTTATAAACACGTTCGATATTTCCGACCGCGTAGTGAGAGCCGCACTGAAAAAGACAAGCACTTTTGGTTTGGTAGAGTTAGATAAAAGAGGGCGGCGAGAATCTAAGGCCATTATTGCAAGAGACCTACAAATTCGCTTTGAAATGGAAAAGCACATAGACAGATTCCCCAGAATGGAGTCCCATTATTGTAGGGCCAGTTCCAGTAGAGAGTATTTGCACCCAGATCTTTTAGTTTCGAAAATGTACTTGTTACATTTACCGTCATTGCCCGAAGGTTATCCTAAACCAAGTTTGTCTACTTACCAGAGAGTTTTCCAGTTAAAGAACTTATCCATTCACACCCCCAGGAAATATCTGTGCTCATTATGTAAAACAGGTGATTCCAGTGTAAAGTCAAAATTAGAAGAAAAATTTAATAAACAAATTGCAGAGAAAAATGCTGTTAGACAGCTGAAAGAAAAATCAAAGCAGAGAGCTGACGAAGATAATAAATATCTGTGTGCTTCCCTCGATCTGCAGCAGGTAATTTACCTACCATGTAGTAATGAAAGTGCTGTGTTCTATAAAAGACGCCTGTCAGTATTCAATTTCACGTTTTATGACATTTACAACAAGGACTGCTTTTGCTACACTTGGAGTGAGGCCAAAAGTAAGAGAGGTTCTTCAGAGATGGCAACAAAAATAAAAAAATATTTTGTTGAAACGCAGAGCTTTATTTCCTCTTACGTTCAATCAATTTTGTGGTATATTTCCACAGGCGTGTGACTCACTGGTCGTTTTTATTGCGATTGGAAATTAAACTCGTGGTAAAGCAAAATAACTCTATTTAACATACTTTCGAAATTAACACATTATAACTTCTTGCACAGAGATATGCACACTTAGTACCCGTACTTAGGGTGAAACTTCCACTTTTTACATAGAAATTAGTACACTAACATTCCTAAAGATTTACCACTTGGTACAAACAGTAAAATGACCGCCAACAACCAACTTTGGTTATTCCTTTTTGACGGGACGTGTTGCTAGCTTTCTTGCTCAATCAACAGTGACTCTTAATTCTTGATCAGCGCCCAATGCAGCGGCTGGAGCCGCTGCACGCATACCCTATGACACGATTCATTCATCTTTTTTGGCCGACGCCAAGCTTCCGCCAATCCAGTAGGCGCATTTTACAGCGAACAAAATTGGAGCGTGACAGTGGTAGCCAGCCGCTTCCCTGGCGCTGATCCAAAATACATCATCTCTTATACCTACTATGTTATGAATAAAATCGTAAATTTGACATGTTACGCCTACTATGTTGCAACTAAACTAAACAGTCCATCTTTGGACAACTCATTGCAACTTTTAGGGCTGTTCCCCAACATATTTTTTTGTGTGTTTTTGCTGATAATTAATAATAATTTAGCCTTAAAATTCGCATAAAGATGCCTTTCATTTTTTATTAATCTGTTTTTCATACTATGTCAAGTTTATTTTAGCATTATTTGTATTTTAGTTTAAGTATTTCAAATAAAAAATGTTTATTTCGAAGGGGTTGCCTTATTTTTCTATCATAAATAATATATTTTATCATAAAACATAAAGACATATCTCAACATACAGATACATTTTATTCTTACAAATGGTCGTATCTAGTTGTTTTTTTTAACTCAAGGTAAAAAAAATATCACGAAATATATCATGAAACTACAAAATAAAGTCCTGAAGCGATAAAACAAAACCAATTAAATATAATTTAGCAAATGATTTTTAACTTTTATCGAAAGGCAAAGATGGTGAAAATCTTTAAACCTCTGTCCGGAAAAATTCCAAAAAATTAGATACGACACTTTGTGAAATTAACGACGAAATGTGCGCACTGGCGAATCCTAAATTATCGATAAGTTGAGAGGTGCATAGAGTGAAAAAGAAGGGACCCGGTATCGATCCCTGAGGAACACCACGATCCGAAAGCTCCGAGTTGAGTTTTACACACTGTGCCTTTCTTATAAGGTAACTTTAAATTAGTGGACATGCACTATCATCAAAGCCAAGAAACCTCAAGATAGCCAATAATAGCTGATGGTTTATTCTGTCAAAGGCCTTATAGTAGTCAATCAAAGCCAAAGCACCGCGATCAGCTGTCTGCAGAACATCATGATGCAACTATGATCTCTACGAAAGCCAGACTGGACATCCGACAATAACCTGTGAGCTCGAATAAACTCACGACTCTCCAACACCGTTTCCAAGACCTTCAGCAGGGTAGGTAGTATGCTTATAGGTCTGAGGTACTTTAAGTCATTGGCGCCGAAACTTTAGTTAACGGAAGTAGAAAAGAACTTTTCCAGATTTCAGGGAAAGAGGACGTCTCTATGCAGGAATTGACAATACAGTGTGTGTATAAAGTCTGGAAACAGCTTAATAACATCACAATTTATTGGCCGATTTAAACCAAATTTGGTACAGTTGTGTAAGAGGATCTGACGCACCGAATGACGGTATTGGCGTTGTTGTCAGCTTTTTAGTTTGTCTGAAATTCGAACAAATTTTATATTTTTAAATGTGACATCCTGTATATTTTTTCATTTACAGTTTTAGTTTAAATTTGTTACACTTTTGGTATAACATACTTTGTTCCTAATATCAGTAGTTTTCGAAATCACGACGTGTGTAAAGTCATAAAAGCTGCCATTTTTACATGCAAAAATATCTTTAACTGAAAGTGAAAGAATTCCAATTCTTAGGATGAGAGGATATGGCGATAGGGTCAGGTCTTACGAAGAGGTTAAAAATCTATTTAATGACGCATTTCCAAACCGATATCCAATTTCAAAAGCAACTGTTCTAAAAGCTGTCCGACGGTTCGAAGAAACTGGAAATTGTAGAGATAGGCGACGATCAGGACGACCAGCAGTAGTAGATGAAGAGAAAAGTTTAGAAATTTTACAACATGTTGTTGAAAACCCTGTTTCTTCATTAAGAAAAATTTCTCAAGTAAGTGACGTCTGCTTCAAATCCGTCCATAATGTTTTAACAAAACATAAATATCACCGTTTCAAAATACGTGTAGTTGCACAGTTATCAGAAGATGATTATTAGCGAAGAATTGAATTTTGTGATATTATGATGTCAAGGTTTGACCAAAATAACCAGTTTTTCAAATTTATAGTATTTTCGGACGAAGCAACATTTATGTTAAATGGTAAAGCCAATAAACACAACTGTAGGTTTTGGACAAATGAAAATCCCCACTCGACGAGAGAAGGTCATACACAACGCCCTGGAAAATTGAATGTGTGGGCTGGGCTTCTGGGTAACCGCAAGATCGGTCCATTTTTTATTAATGGAAATTTAATATCACAACTTTACCTTGAGCTCTTGGAAACGGAAATAGTGCCTTCTATACGAAATGTGAAGGGTTTAAATTATGCAAGTACATTCTTCCAACAGGACGGAGCTCCTCCCCATTTTGGTTGAAACGTGCGCGAATTTTTGAACAACACTTTTCCGAATAGGTGGATCGGTAGAGGGGGTACAATCAAGTGGCCACCTAGGTCCCCTGACTTGTCGCCTAACGACAACTTTTTATGGGGACACTTGAAGAACAGAGTTTATACCACAAAACCTCAAGATTTGGCCGATTTGCAGCGTCGAATTTTGGACGAATTTGAATTGATAACGCCAGAAATGATTTACAACACAATTAAAAAATTTTATTTTCAATTAGCACACTGTCAAGCTGTACAGGGAAAACAGTTTGAACATTTAATATAAAAATATATTTTTTCTAAATTTTACTCGTTATTTGGAAAACTACTGATATTAGGAACAAAGTATGTTATACCAAAAGTGCAACAAACTTAAAGTGAAAACTATAAATGAAAAAATATACAGGGTGTTACATTTAAAAATATAAAATTCGTTCGAATTCTAGACAAACTAAAAAGCTGGCAACAACGCCAGTATCGTTATTCAGTGCGCCAGATCCTTTTACACAACTGTACCAAATTTGTTTTAAATCCGTCAATAAATTGTAATGTTATTAAGCCGTTTCCAGACTTTATACACACACTGTATATAAAATAAAGCATTACTAAAGGAAATGAATATATCCTTTGTAACTACCTAGTGATCAACATAATTCATAAAATTCTATTTATAAAAGGACATTACATTTTCTATAATGAATTATTAGCAAAACAATACAGCCTGTAACAGAAGTATGGAACGCTTTAAATATCTTTAATACCGTTTGTCCGATTTAGCTAAAATTTGGTACCCATATATAAGAGGTTATCGCGGAGCGGCTAGTGACATTTGCAATGTTGCCAAATTTACAGTTTCTTAGCAATTTAAAATAATTTTTTTTTAAAAGGAACACCCTATATATTACAATATTTTTGGATTCTACATAAAATCACAATTATTTATTAGTAATTGCATTATAAGTCTAAACGTAATAGTTTCTGAGATATCGAGTATTGAAAAATGACATTTTTGAATTTTGACAGCTTCTAGCTTTCTAACGGTACGTCTAAGAGCAAAACGGCTTGCATGTCCCTATCTTACTTTTCTACTATCTTTCTAAAAGTGTCAACTTCCGGTTAAACCGGAAGTACCATATTTCCGGCTTTTGAGCAACATCCGGTTTAACCAGAAGTCGACACTTTTAGAAAGATAGTAGAAAAGTAAGATAGGGACATGTAAGCCGTTTTGCTATATGGCGTATCGTTAGAAAGTTAGACGCTGTCAAAGTCCAAAAATATCATTTCTCAAAACTCGATATCTCAAAAACTATTAAGTTTAGACTTATAATGCACTTATTAAAAAATTATTGTAATTTTATGTAGAATCCAAAAATATTATAATATATAGGGTGTTTCATTTATAAAAAAAAATTATTTTAAATTGATAAAAAACTGTAAATTTGGCAACATTGCAAATGTCACTAGCAGCTCCGCGATAACCTCTTATATACGGATACCGAATTTTAGCTAACGGTATTAAAGATATTTAAAGCGTTCCATACTTCTGTTACACGCTGTATGTATGTTAATTAATTAAAAAATTTGACTCAAATAATGATACATGACAAAATAAAATATATTATTATACAAATGAAGGCAATTTATAATTATTTAATACTTACTCATCAAAATGAAATGGTTACTGATATAAATAGAAATATGCCATGAAATCCAGTAAAGAGTTCTAGGATTTAGTTTGTTTTCTATTGCATTGCAAGTAAAATCTTCTTGTTCCAGAACTGTCTTTTGATCGCGATTATTTATTTATTGCGTGCTACTCAAAAATTAAGGTTTGTTTCTTCTTCTAATTAGCAAAAAAACCTGAACTACCTGAACATTTCTTTTTCTTTAGATTTTTAAGCTTAAAAAGAATATTATTATGCAAATGATGGTAAATTATAATTATTTAATACTTACTCATCAAAACGAAGTAGTTACTGATATAAATAGAAATATGTCATGAAATTCACTAAATGATTCTAGGATTTAGTTTGTTTTCGATTGCAATGGAAGTAAAATCGCTTTGTTACAGAACTGTGTTTTAATCATGATTATTTATTTATTATGTGCTACTCAAAAATTTTGTTTATTCTTCTTTTGTAGTTGGCAAAAGAATGCAAAGAAAATTGCATTCCGAGAAGTAAATAAAACCTAAGCTTTTATGTTGGAGAAATTGATTAAGTTTACCAGAAATAATACACAATGTTTCTTTTTATACGTTTATTTTATTGAAATTTAAACATTTCTTTTCATTAGTTTGTTAAGCTAACTAGAATAGAGTTTATCTACAAAATATACAATAGATAATATTGTTTAGAGTCTAATATACAAACAGGACTAGAGACTATAGCCTATGTTTTATGAATAGAACACAAGTACCGATACAAATTTCTATATAAAAATGGATTAAAAATATAAAGAACATAATTAAGCTGAACCATAAATAAAAAATTCGAAAAATATTGTTATCAGAAATAAAATATACATAAGAAAAAAGTTGGTAAAAGTTGTTAGGACATGTTTATGAATATTGGAAAGTTATTAAATTATGGCCTGATCTGCAAAGTCTTATTTAAATGTTAAGTGGAACTTCAGTCTTGGTTGCAGATAAGACTTAACCTATGCGAATACAAAAAATCAACATTTAATGCTTAATTTTTTTCCTTTGTATCTTTACTCCGCCATACAAAAAGAATAACCTACCATATACAGCTGTAAAAAAAATATGTTTTGCGAAAACTAAAGATCTTACTAGAAATATTTGAAAGAAAACAAGAAATCAAATATATCTCGCTGGTCTGGTTGGGTAGATAGCTCGAGTGTCACCAGATGTCGCCACGCGCAACATCTCGCATATGTATCCATCAAATATTTGTTAAAAATAATTTTATTTTAAAATATTCAAAAAATCGTTGAAATATATACCAATAATTAGTCTTACAATTTGATAAAGGAAATTAGTAAAGACGATTTGAATTTTAATTTTCTAACCTAATAATTAGAAATCGTAGTTCAAGTATAATATAAATCCTGTTTCAGTCAATATCAAATATCTACAAAAATATTATTCCTGTACTACCTAAAAAATTTTGTATGCTTTATGTATGATGATAAAAACACCGAAACAAATACGAGTTCATCATTGAAAGAAGTACAGGATGTCCGAATTTCGTATTGCCGGGTTATGTCTATTAGTAATGATAGAAGGTTGTTCTTTACACGTCATATCGTTACTTTTTTGTGAAAAAAATTCATAAATATAACTCTGCATGGAATTCAGCGATGTAACTGTTCTAAATGGTATCATTTTTAAGAGTTATTTCCACAAAATGAGTGCGGCGGGGGGAGAGGGCCTCTTCTTTCTTATTGACTATACTAAAATATAATTTAATTGCTTCAATAAAAAATTTTTTTTAATGCTTTATACATTTTTGAAAATCTTTTTTTGAAAAAACAACTACGTCACTGAATTCTACATAAATCCCGCCAGTCTTTACCGTCTCGATATGTTGTTGTTAAAAAGTTCAAAATCATCCGGTAGCTCAACCTGAACTAACCCCAACAAAGAAAGACATGAAAATTATGCAAGTCGTTTTCGAAAATTGATTATAAAGTTGTGTGAAATCTGTTAAATGTTGCCTATTTTTGTTAAAAAATTGTTCTGAGAAATAATATAAAATTGTATTTTGGTTTTTACTCACTTTGTCATTGATAAAATGTCTTTTTTCATTAAGTGGGGCATCAACACCACAATGTAACAACTGATTACATAAAACAATTAAATTAACACGTAAAATTGTAAATGGCGAACAACTGGGATGAACGACTTTTAAATTTCAGTCAGTAACTATCATTTTTCCTTTTTCTTTTTCATTTTTTCGTTCTACGGGAGAACGTGGTTTCGAGTCGAAATTTGACGGTTATTTTAATTAAAAAGATTAAATCTATCCTGACATTGAAATGGCATTGTTAACGTTGATGAGAATAAAGAGCGGACTATTTAAAAATTGTTAAGGTTGGAAGATATTCAAATTTTAAATGTTAATTTAGAAGGCGTCTATGCAAGGAAATATATTTTCTGTTTAGGTTAACTTGTGTATTTTGAAGATTATACACTTTATACACAAAACGATTGTTATTTCCTCTTATTTCAAAAAGTGTACACAGCCCCACCTTATTAAAAAAAATATTAAATAATGATATAAATGACTCTATGAGTGGTTCATCCCCAAATGTTCGTTTTTACACAATTTTAATGTGTTTAAAATCGAAAATTATTCATTCTGTGGTGCCCATGTCTCATCTCAGTTTTATCAATGTGATTCAGTTCCTGTTTTTTTGACAAAGTGGGTAAATAACCATAAATATCTAATTCAAAGAATTTTTTTGCGAGAAGAAAAGAATTTAGATCAGTTTACAAAAAAAGTTTTTGTTTTATATTTCATTTTACTTTCTATAATTAGACACTTCCATAAATTGGAATTTTCTCACTTTTACGATTCGAAGCATAAGAATATACACTTAATACAAAACACTACTTTTTTTCTCGATTAGCTGTATGCCATAAAATTCTAAGCAGGGTATTAAAAATCTTTAGTAGGATGTTGTTGTTACATTATACTCTTTTGCTTTGACAGTTTAGTTCTTTACTTAATCATAACCTTCTATTATTACTAATTACTTAGATAACCCCTAAATACAACAAAATTCGAATACCCTGTACAGCGTACATTACTTTTATTTTTATTTGTCCCACTTTTACATGACTGTAAAATTCTTATTTTTTGAACTTGAAGTTTGAATAAAAAAATAAATGGTAGGGTCTTGCGTAAAGTTGTATGCTAGTAAAAATTTTATAAAATGTCAAATGTCATAACTATTGACAAAATTTACTGCTTTTTTAAATGTTGTGTATATTATTAAATATTTAAAAATACATTATTTTCCTGAATACGAATAATGCCCTTTTAGATTAGCTCAAATTAATATAAATATCATTAAAATTGGATTTTTATTTTTGTTTCCAACAAATTAATTTATTGTTCTTATTTTCATAATTTTATACTTTTGAGACATTTATTAGATAGATGGAAGATTTTGGGATTTTTAAACTCACAACATTTTAGTTAATTACTCAAATCAACGAACAACAAATTTATTTAAAAATAAAATAGATCCAAATAACAAACAATTTATAACGGCTTAATAACCTCACAATTTATTAGCCGATTCAAACCACATTCGGTAAAGTTTTCTAAGAGGATGTTACACACCGAATGACGATATTGGCGTTGTTGGCTGTTTAGTTTGTCTGGGAATCAAACGAATTTTAAGTTTGGAAATTTGACATCACACCTTTACCTTGAGCTCTTCCAAATGCAAATAGTGCCTACTATACGAAGTGTGATGGGTCTAAATTATGCAAGGGCATTCTTCCAACATGACGGAGCTCCTCCCCATTTTGGTCGATACATGCCCGAATTTTTTAACAACGCTTTTCCGAATAGGTGGATTGGTAGAGGCGGCACAATCGAGTGGTGACCTAGGTCCCCTGATTTGTCGACTAATGGCAATTTCTTATGAGGACACGTGAAGAACAAAGTTTATACCACAAAACCTCAAAATTTAGCTGATTTACAGCGCCGAATTTTGGACGAATTTCAATTAATAACACCACAAATGATTTACAACACAATTCAAAAATTTTACAGTTTGAACATTTAATATATTTTTTTTTAATTATACCTTATAAAATCTATAAATGAATGAATAAATAGGGTGTTACACATAAAATTTTAAAATTCGTTTGATTTCCAGACAAACTAAACAGCTAGCAACAATGCCAATATCGTTGTTCGGTGTGTAAGTTCCTCTTAGACAACTGTACCAAATTTGGTTTAAATCGGTCAATAAATTGTAAGGTTATTATGTTTGTTATTTGCAAATTTGATTTATTTTATTTAAAAAAAAAATTGTTGTTCCAAGGTGAGTTTTCAAACCACAAATCTTCCTTATATGTAAAAAATACCTCAAAGTATAAAACTTAAATAACTATGACAATAAATTATTATCATTGGCAACAAAAATAATAACCCGATTTTATAGTTATTTATGTATTAAATTACTTGATGTCTATACCCTCGGGCAACTTACAAACCCTCGGGCCAAAGGCCCTCGGCTTTGTAAGATTGTTGCCCTCGGAGGCATAAACATCTTCATAATGCCCGTGGTGCATAAAATATTTTATGTCCTACTTCAGATAATCCCAAGTTAAACTAAAAGAAAATTCAAAATCACGAACGGTTTTTTACCTATATAGTTGCTAAATAAACAAAGGTAATAAGTGTTCATTGTTGTGCTGTGTCAAAGTCAAAACTGAAATTCATATAAAATAATGCATATTTCCGTTGATTCCGGATATAATTGCTGTGAATGCTGCCAAAGCTTTGGATAATCTTGTCCCAAAGAAGTCTATGGACGCCTATGATAAGGAATATCAAAGGTTTGGGGATTGGATGAAAAATAGTGATGTAAAAATTATCAACGAGACGGTGCTAATCGGATATTTCCAGGAATTGGTATGTTAAAATTGCTGTTGTAAATTATATTAAACTACTAATTATGTATATCGATTATAGTCTGGAACATTCACTCCTAATTTCCTATGGACGAAATATTCAATGTTAAAGAAGACATTAATAGTTAATAAAAATACAGACATTGCAAAATATTGCAAGTTAGGCCAGTATCTAAAGTATTCTAAAGCAAGCATCCAAAGGATATGAAGCGAAAAAATCGAAAATTTTGACTCGAGAAGATGTGCCGAGATTCATCCGTGAAGCTCCCAATGAAATTTTTTGATGTACAAAGTGGCTCTGTTATCTGGTGTATTTAGTGGGTGCCGCCGCCAAGAGCTAGGTAATATGTTGGTTGAACATATAGAGGATAGAGGATCCGTAGTAATAGTTAATATTCCCGATATAAAGACCGATAAAAAGCGTGTCTTCACAATTATTAATGAGAAGGAGATGGGTTGTTTAAAGCTACCTACTGAGAACTTATTGGTCTTTACGCCCGACGAACTGCAACATCAATAGATTATTTTTGTGTTACCGTTCGTTGTTTTTCACAGTTGGGAACAACACCATAGGCAATATTCCTTCCATTATTGCAAAATACCTGGGTCTAAGCGATGCGGACAAATATACTGGTCATTGTTTGCGCAGAACCTCTCCAACTTTGTTGGCGGACGCGGGGGCAAACGTGACCACATTAAAAAGACATAGCGGTTGGAAAAGTTTAGCTGTGGTTGAGGGATATTTGGAAGACAGTATGTCTTCTAAAAACAAAATTTCGAAATTGATAGCTGGAGTACCATCAACGAGACCATCAACATCAAAAAACGTTCAATCATCGTCAATTTCTGTTAATGAAAATCACGAAATGATAGAAAACATTGACTTATCAAAAGCCGGGAAATTCGTTTTTACTGGGTCTTTTCATAACTGTTCATTTAATATAAATAATGAATATGTTTTTTCGTTAATAAAAAGTTGCTACTTTGATATTTCCTATTTATTTCTCTTAATGCCCGAGGGCATTAGAAACTTCCTTAATGCCCTAGGGTATTATATATACCATTTAAAGTGTCTGGTGACTATGGTATTATGAAACAATAATATTCGAGTAGGACATAAATGATATTTATATTAATTTAGACTGAACTAATGAAAAAAAAAGGCCTGTGTGCATATATCCATATTAAGAAAAAGAATGGCTTTTTAGATATTTAATAATATAAGAAAATGAATATAAATATCATGAAAATTTGATTCCATTTAAAAAAAAAGTATGTTATGTCAAAAGTTTTGACATTTGATATTTTATAAAAATTTTGACTTAAGGGCATAAACTTTACGCAAATCCCTTTTATTTTATTTTTTTAAGTCAACCTTCTAGCTTAAAAAATAGGTATTTTAAATCCATGGGACAAATTAAAATGGAAGCACATCATTAAAATTAAAAATAATAAATTTGATTAGTTTATGGATTTATTTACGGCTTGTACAAAACGTACTTTTTCCCATAGTTAAATTAATATTAACCAAAATAAGAAAAATTGGTTTCCACAAATTAAAATCGCCTTTTAAATTTTCAGAATTCAATTTTTTTTTATATACAGTTTTGAACTTGCCATATATTGTGTGGTTTTATTCAAGTTGTTATTATTCTACTAATAAACTTAGAAATAGTTTTAACGATTTGGTGCCAACTCAATTTTTAAATAGGTTAGGTAGTACCTATTCTATTATTTAATAACAAATTACCCGGGATTTATCTGATAGTTTGTGTAATATGGTAAATACTCTCTAATACAAAACACAAAAAACACGTTTTAACCATAAATATATGCAAAATACTTTGGCTTTTGCCGTATGAAATAATTTAGTTAAATATACAGTCTTATACAAAAAGAGTTAGTTGCATTTTTTCTTTAAGAAATTATATGAAATCTAACTAGAATTTTTATTAAAGCTGACACTGGATATTGGAGCCTCCTTCTTTTCTTTGGGATGAATGCTGCTCTTTCTTGCTTGGTAAAAGTCTGCAACAAAGAAAAATATCATAGGTACCTTCAAATTAAATGATAAATAAAATTAGATTTTGGAACGGTTTTAAAAACCTATCAAATACAAAATGTTCATCTTATTTCAAAAACACAGAAATACCATCAACTTGGCAATAATAAAACCTCTTAACGCTAAAGGAATCTATATTCACATCTGACATCTGTTTTGGCATTTTACAAATCATCTGTTTTCTGCATTCATCTAACATCTGACGGTTTTAAATTGTTCAGGTCTTACCACAAAGCAGTGGATTCATTTTATAAACCCAGTGGACGAAATGAAATAGTTTTGGATGTTTTTGAGTAAATAATGTTGATATTATGTTATTATTAATTAATTAAGAATTTTTTAAAGTTACTAGCAGGAGCTCAAGTTGAAGTAACCATTTTTTAAAATAAAAAAGTGAAACAAATAGTTAACAGGGGTGTAGGTAGTAGGGTGTAGCTAAATAAACTTTGTGGTATTATTCCAATATAAAGAAATATTATAGCAGAGCGACCTTCTGAATTCTATATAAAAGTAAGTAAAAATATGTTCCTTTTCTAGAGGATACCATTTGATCGTCTCCAAACAGGTAAGTTTATTAAATCTTTGTTAGTGCAGTTCTGTAACTGTCACGTTACCCTTTGATGAAACAAACTCTGGGTGTCAATCCCGGCATTACAGAAAAATCAATTGATTTAAATTATGATTTACATCGCGATTTAAATCACTTGGTTTCTTTTCAACTTAAATCATGATTAAAATCAAAATTTCTGATAAGGTATAATTAAGAGAAAATAAAAACTTTCAGTTTTAATTATTGGTTTATTATATGTATCAAAAAAATAAAACCACTGTACTTAAATAATGTTTATTTTAGTTAATTGTACTGCTTGTACAAAAAAACTAATTTTGTAGCTTTTTCTGTTCCTAATCGATTTCTGAGTTGGAATGGACTAAACCAAATGTTGAAAATATTCTCTCGACTGATGCGGAAGAAGCAGCAGCACAAAGTAATTGTCTAATTATGGAGAACTCTTTTTGAATAATGGATATATTTTGTTGCGACTTCCACTATGGGTTTTACATTTTGAAGAATACCATCATGAAACATAATATCAGTGAAAGGTTCTGATCTGGCAAGAAACTTGACAATGAGTGGTAGTAAACCACTATTTGGATCTAACTCTTTAACAGCTTTTAAAGCAACATTCTTTTTCACTCTCTGTTAGTGTTTGCTGAGTTTCTGTTGAGTCAAGAAGATATGCCAACAAATGATATGGGGTAATACACTGTTTATAACGCCTCTTAAATTTTTTAAGTTAATTTTTAAAATTATGTCCGTTTTGTCAAAATGATTTTCTAATATTTTAAATTCTTCCACAACATCTGAAAGACTGGCACTATTTCTTTGTAGTCTATCTATTGCGATAGAGATAGGCTTAAGTATTTTTAGGTAATCTTCGACTAGTCTTTTTAAGTAAATGTTGGAAATTTTTCCTCTTATAATATTGTCTTTTGCCAGTGAACTTTCATCCGTTCGACAAGACCTTGCATTTCATATCTACATTTTTTGCATATAGCTATATTCCTTAATTTTCCTTCAGTTTGGTTAAATTTTTCTATGAAATGTACCCAGATAGGGTCTTATTTCCTTCCACTTCTATGAAGAGTTGACAATGTTACACTATTTGCAGATTTTTAGGTAACCTTAAGAAATTTACAGCAGAAATCACGCGTCGCGCTGCTTATTAGACGGCCAATTATCAAATACTGCGAGTTAGGGCGGACGCATCTTTATATAAACAGTGGGGGGTGTTCTTGTTCTGACAGGAATTTGCTGCTCTGAGCGTTTTTCGACAGGAACCATCTTTTTTAAAACTGGAAGAACAATAGGAATAAAATCAAAAACGTGTTAAAAACAGCAACCTATTTATAGGAAAAAATAGAAAAGAAAATCGAAAAAATCAAAAAATCTTGATTTTTTTCAAAAAAATCGCGATTTTTCATGTTTTTCAAAAAAGATTATGATCTTTTTCATTCTTAGTGGTGGTGTTCAAATCTACGATAAGCCATTAGCTCCAAGAGTTGTCATGAAACTGATAAAACCTCTTCTCAATACGGGTAGAACCTTTTTTACCAACAACTTCTATACAAGTGTTGGTCTAGCACATGAGCTGAATAATAACCAGATACATTTAGTTGAGACCCTGCGTCAAAACCGGAACTTAATCCAAAGGTAGTAACAAGTGCCAAATTGAAAAGGGGAGAAATAAGTTGCAAAAAAGCAGCATGAAAGTTGTAGTAGGAAAATGGAAAGATTAGCGCGATGTTTTATTTCTGACAACGAAAGCTGTCCCAGAAATGGTTGAAGTTCCAACAAAAAGAGGTAATGTTTTGAAACCATCAACCATAGTGGATTACAATGCAGCCAAAGGGATAATTGACATTTCCGATCAAAAACTTCCTATAGCTCTCCAGAACGCCGCTGGATCAAATGGTACCGAAAGATTATTGTTAAATTGTTGACAAGCACTGTTCTAGTCAATGCCTTGGTGGTGTTCAAAGAAGTAACTGGTAAAAACATGAGTGTCACAGAGTTTCGCGAAAATATCGTTTGTGCTTTGTTGAATGTGGACAACCAACGCAAAAATAATAATAAAGTGCAACATTCCATAGAGGAGAAACAAACCCGAGGCAGGTGTTCAACTTGCTATAGAAAATACGCAGAAAAAGGAGGGAACCGATCAGCCATAAAGAATGCCAAAAAAGTATATTCTTTTTGCCCTGCGTGCTCTGAAAATGCCACATATATGTGTGTACCTTATTTTTTTGAAAGCCATGATTGTTTCGTTAAATAGTATTGGCAAATGTGTATTTGTAATTTTTTCTTTTACGCATATAACAAAAATTATTTGTTTATTTTTTCTTAAAATAAAATGCAAAATATTAGTTTTAAGCGTGACCCAATACGGTACACATGGTCTGTAGTAAACTTCCCTATTTTTTTTACTCAGACCGCGTGTACGTTTTTGGTACACATGTTTTTTTAGTGCTGGTCGTTAACGTGTTAATAAAATTTTTGGGGATTTATTCGTGCATACAGAAATTAGATATTATACTAAACATCGAAAAACCCGAGACTAAGAAGACCCGTCGGGATTGCCATTCCTAACTAACCCGAGCTCTTGTTTTAATAGAGATGTGTAATGTAATTATTTTAGAAAAAGGAAATGTTTATTTTTAGTCCAAATTTTAGATTAAGTAGGAAGGAAAATTGAAATCTTTTTTTTCGATTCGCTTCTTTTTTTAACTTTAACAAGTTTGATCATAAAAAGTTGTTAGACAATATATTAATTAATTTTTATGATGTAGACAGACTAATATTTTGAATACTTATTGGTCAATATGTTTATTCGTATATGCTACGATGCATAGAATATAATCAGCTATCTGTATCTATTTGTGTCCAAGCAACTAACAGCCTTTCAGGCTAAGGTGTCATTATCCGTCATTTTACGCAATTTTCAATTTTTAGGGGTTAATACTTCAAAATAATATACGAAAGGTTCAGAGGATCACTTCGTTGTCCGTCTGGCTGTCCTTCAATAATCTTTTTCTAATCGGGTTAGTGGCTAGAGGTATCAAGCTGAAATGAATACTAAATGTTAAAGTTTACAACCCCTTAGTCCTATTGAGCTTAGCAAGAATAATTTTAGCAATATGAAAACCTTGTCGTTGATCTAGAATTAAATTTGGGACGAAGTGAGGTCTCATACTATTTTAGTTTTTAAATGCTTGGCAAACTTAAAAAGTATGATATAATTTCATTTGTAATGCACTTCTTGACTATAAGTTAACCAATTTAATTGATTCATGGTACTCTAGATCCCAAATAAAAAAATGTAAGTAAAAATATCATAACAGGTTAAAAAATGATAAGTGAGGCGACACTTTAGTCAGAATGGCACGCTTAATCCAAATAAGTAAAAATATACAGGGTGTCCCATTTAACCCTAGAATACGGGTCATTCGTAATTTTTCGCCTAGATTGGGTTAATGCAATGAATTGCCCAACTGCATACATTTAAGGCTAGCATTCAGTTAGATGATGTGATATGCGGTTGACTTGAATTCAGTCTCGAAAGCGATTTTTTTTTGTTACTTTTATCGAAATCTTTTTAAAATTGCATTATTTTGCGTCGAAGCACAGAAAACATAGCTATTTTCTGTGGTCGAAGTATTCGCTAAGACATTACAATTCTTAATATTTCGGTTGGGGATATTTTAAACAATCTCAACAAGTCACAGAAGAAAACAAAAAAAAATTTTACCTAGACGAAATATGGCTAAATGGAAGCCACACTGTGACTTAATTTTAGCAGGATGAAATTATTAAAAGTTCAAGGCAAGCTTTTTTGGAAGGATTGTTCACAGGATTAAGACCGCCATCTGAAAAAGGACATCGACTTATCATAACCATATTGGAAGTTCTGATGGTTTCGTTAAAGGTGGGGTGGGGTGATGTTCCAATCTAAAAATACAGGAGACTATCATGAAGATATGAATGCCGATGTCTTTGAAGAATGGTTCGACGGAAAAATTACCGACAAGTGCGTGTTGTAAAAGTGAAATAACAGAATGGCTTAGTTTAAGACAAAAAAAATTTCTATTAGATTCCTTAAAAAAGAAACTATTGGTACATAAAAATGCATTCAAAAAATATGTAGTCGATGAAATAGCAAAGTTACGAGGAATATCTGTGCTCATACTCCCTCCTTACCACTGCGAATTAAACCCGATCGAACTTATATGGGCTCAAATAAAGACAGATGTCGCCAGAAGAAACACGACTTATAAAATGGTGAATTTAAAAAGACCCTTTAATGAAGCTATGGGTAAAATCAGTGCGGAAAAGTGAAAAAAGTGCATCGATCATGTGGTAAAAGAAGAAGCCAAAATGTGGCAGATAAATATAATAATCAAAGAAATGGTTGAACTGCTTATCATTAACGATGTCAATAAAAGTTCATCTTCCGAATCGGACTATGATTAAGCCATAACGACAAAGTATTATTCGATTTTTGAAAATGCTTTGTTTGTAAGATTCTATATTATATCTTGTTCTTGTAATTATAATATATAAAATAGTACCATACATTGTTATTTACTAGTTAACACGATTTTTTAAATGTTCTCATATGTTATAAATACCTACGAATATAATATAACACAATTTTAGGAGAATAGGCATGTTTAAGATTTTTAATTTAAAAACTTTCCCAAAACACGCTCCTGGCTAAGGGATTTTCCCAATAACAAGGGTAAATCCTCAAATATAACAATAGCTTGCGATAAATTCAGGGTGGACCTACCTAAAGAATGCTCATTATTTGGATCCTTTAATGTAAACACAATAGATTTTAAGGGGCGGCGGAACTTTCGGCCCCATATTGGGTAAGGTACCTGCTAGAAATTTTAGGTCAAGTAATCTTGCAAGAAATTTCGGCCCCAAACATTGCAGGTAAGCTCATTATCATTTAAGTACCCACCAGGGGCTTTTCCCGACTCGGTACTTTTAAGGGATGGTCTTGATATAATTAAATTGTTATAACAATGACAGGAAGGGTATTTATTTATGTTTAAAGACCGATTATAATTATTCCTTTTCAGTTCTTGGAGCTGTATGTTGTATGTAATCTTTTAAAAATGAGTTTAATTAAAAGTGCCCGTAACCGAGATTTACTTCTTGTAGAAAACTATACGTTTTGCAAAAGCAAAGAATTAAATTAGTTTGTTTCTAAACTTCGGAGTATCATCATTTTACGGTGTTTAGTAAATAGTAAATAATTGGCCGGTGAACTTAAAAAAGGCGAATTGAACCAAAAACGTGGATTAGATGCCGTGTTAGGGCTGTTTAACCAATATAAGTCTATAAAAGGGGCAAACAATTAATAATAATATTCCCCGGTGAACTTGAAAAAGGCGAATTGGAACCAAAAAGGTGGATTAGATGCCGTGTTAGCGCTGTTTAACCAATATAAGTCTATAAAAGGGGCAAACAATTAATAATAATATTCCCCGTGGAACTTTGGTGTGAATACGCCCGACTGCTAATATGATCGCCACCGCGGCCGCCACCGCTACCGTGGCCGTGGCCGCGTCGGTGTGTGGAAGCCTTAAAGAATTCCGAAAATTGAAAACGAACATATTAGCTAAACCGTAAGTAATAACAAACATTTTAATTTAAATTAAGTTGCTGGCTATGCCCTATAGCAGTAAATAGAGTAGAACTTTTTTATGTTTATGACATTCGCCTACGAATACCGAGTGGTCCATCGCCAGACTGGCCATAGGAAATCTCATAAAAATTTTGCTACGCTCAAATATAGGCTCTTCAAATTTTGCATCAAAATTATATTAAACTTTTTTCAAGATCCTACTATGATGGACTCACACACCAAATTTTAATATTTTTCTAATAAGCCAATTAAAAGTTGCTTATTAATTTCCTTTAGGTATGTTTTGCTTTTTATAGCTCAAATTGCATTCATGCAAAGTTTACAAAAATTACCGATACTTTTTCTTACGTACTTATATTCTTAAAACTCATTTTAAACAGTTTTCTCAAAATTAAAAAAAAAAGTCATTAGGCACAAAAAATATAAACGTACAAAAGACGTCAAAGTTACCTAGTTTTGAATTGCCGCATTTATATCCGCAAACTATTCGTTCTCTGTAACAAATCTGTCTTAGCTTTAGAACATATGGGAACCTTAAACTCGTGCCCCTTAAAATAAATGTGCCTTCAAAACCACAAAATTGGTTTCGCCTATTTTTATTTTTATGTTGGATGGGGTATGAACTCTGAAAATATCACATTTCGTGAGCACGTGTTGATCCATCTGAGGTCTGAAAAAGTTTAAAATTTACATTTCTGTAAAGAGGCAAAATTATTTCTTGATGCACTGTGTAAAAAACATCATAGAACGCAATTATTAAAGTGAATAATACACCTTTGGTAAAGCTTGTCCAGAGATATAAGAAAGTTACACTTTGCCTTTGATTGGGATTATCCAAGGGTGGCCATAAACAAACAATGAATGAATGAATAAATGCAGGTAAATTATGCTCGGTACTTAAAAACGTCTTAAAGTAAACTGCAAATCCGGAACACGTAATTTCATTATTAAAGTAATAGTTTGGTGATTTTAAACCGATTTTTACCTGACTCAAAATGAGAGGGTTAATCCCATAAACAAATTATGTTCTACAGACTGTATATATAGCCACTCTAGTTAGTTTTAAGCTTAGTAATTATTCTTACTTCGTGTATAATACAGCGTTTGTTTAATCGTGTGTGACTCATGGATATGTGCAAGCCCAATGTATCTCAGGAGATAACCCCGTCGAAAAGCAGAAAAAACTTTTCTGTGGAAACTAAGGAAGTTATAAACAATGTTTATTCAACTCTCATTGGACGTGCGGTCAGCAAGCAAGCAGCGTTAGAAGAAACGGCCACATTAACAAAAATTCCAACATCAACTGTATGGAGAATTGTGACTAATCCCATTGTAGCGAGGAAAAACAGAACCGACACTGGCATTTTCTCGAAGGTAGATGGAAGTGATCAAGATATATATATAGCGTAAAAGTTATACGAGGAACAAAGCGTGCCTACATTAGATAATTTAATTAAGAGGCATGAAAAAAATTAAACCGGCGCCGGCGTTAATGTTAAAAACTACAAAAGGAATACTTCTGTGATAATTATGCAAAAAATTTAGGGCATACAGCTTTAAGGCTTCCAGCATACCATTGTATATTTAATCCCATCGAACATGTTTGGCACCAACTGAAATCTGCCATTCTACTATTAACTTTAGTCTACTTGAGCTTATAGGAATTGAAGTTTTTAACATCCCTTCACAAAGTTGGGCAAATTCTGTACACATATTGAAAAGTGGGAAAATCCTATATATCCATATAAGCAATATAGCACAAATAATAATTAGAACAGATGATGATAGCGATTAAGTGAATAATTATTATAAGTACCTACCGAATAATTTGTTTATTTTTGTAATCATAAATATAATTTTTAATAATAAAATAACTTGTAATTTCACATTTAGACATAAACAAAATGTTAATGAATGTCTTACTTATTTTTATTACAAACCATGATTAAATTCTAAGCAAAATACTGACCTGTTTTGGCCATATTTCAATTTTACAGCTGGCCCGGGTCTTCCCTTATAGGGATCAGTAGGGTTGTGCCTGGTCAATTGACCGAGATTTTGACAGATTTTGACCGGAGAGATTTTGACCGGGTCAAAATCGGTCAAAAACTTTTAATCCAAGCAGGACCGCGGCGCGGCGCTACCTAGCGTATCGCCCCACCACGGTACGCCATGCGGCTAACAAGTCCAAACGTGTTACGTACGTTGATGTTTTAATTAATGTAATTGTGTCTGTGTGGGTGTGCTTTGATCGTTGAACACGTTTGCAACTGTGGAAGATTTGAAGAGCATTTTTAAACAAAATTTAAGGTACCTAAGTAATTTTTTAGGTAATTCTTTGATAAGACCCCAGCACAATAATTTATATATTTTTTGGTAAATATAAATAAAATATCATCAAAAATAGATGAATATTTTGAAAATTAATCGTTTAAATTATTGTTTAAAATTCCTTTGGGGTTATACATTATATACAGGGTGTCCCAGATAAGAATGCACTCTACAGGGATCTCGTAAACCAGAGGAGATACAGAGACGGTTAAATTAGAGAAAAGTTGCGCCTCACTGAATCCTGTAACGTCATGTTTTTAAATATAAAAAAATTCCGAATCCTTCCGAAGATATTTGGATAAAACCGAATTTTCGCGATTTCGTTTAAATTGTTTTATGATTCTATTTGAAGAGATTTTCCTTGCCACTTTTTCTTCCCTACAAGATGGTTTAAGTAAATGTTTGATTCGACGTTTCGTTTATTCGCAACCATCATCAACTTTGTTTTTTTAAATAGGTAGTCGAAAAAGTTTGTTTTATGCAGGCCAACAAAACAAACAATCGCTTAGAAAGTCTATCATAAATATTGATGTGGAGAGTATTGCTCCTGTTAAAATCAAGACTTTAATTTTATCTGATGATGTGTTCTGGGACCGGAACGAGAAATTTTTAAAACTGCTCTTTCCTGTGGTAAGACTGACTACATTTATGGAAAATACCAATGCGACATTGTCGGACGTGAGACACAAGGTGTACAAGTTGAAAGATCAATTTTCTGCTCAAATGTCGGAAAGTCCGTTTTTGATTGCAGAAGAAACATCTCTTATGAAGAATTTTAAAAAAAGGATTGAAATGATCTGTACAGACACCCATAATGCGGCCTATCTGCTGGACCCACGATATAGAGGAGAAAACTTGAAGCATGAGGAACTAGAACGAGCTATTGCTGCTCTTGACCAGGTCAAGGTTATAGGGAAAATCACCAGCTACAGAACACGACAAAACGTATTCGATAAACCGATTATCTGGGTCGCATCAAAGGGTGTTACCTCTGTATGTAATATGTAAAACTCCATCCGATGTCACGCCCGTTACTTGGTGGAAGAATTGGCTTCCGAATTGTTCATTAAAGGAGGTTGCTGTAAAACTCTTAAGCATGCCACCGTCTGCAGCCTCTTGTGAGAGAAATTGGTCCTCATGGGACATTGTCCATAGCAAGCTTCGCAACCGATTGAAAACCACTCGCTCAGGAAAGCTTGTTTAAATAAAGTACAACTTAAAGCTGTTAAGTGGCAGTGAAAATAAAAAATATGGAAATTCGGAGGAACCAGTGCTAAATTTCAGTAGTGAGGATGAAACGAGTGACTCAGATTCTGAAGAATATAAAGGCAATGTCGAGGGCGAGTTCAGTAACGAGTATCTAAGCTAAGGCCAGCACTGCCAGACAGTCATTAGTAATTTACTAAAGTAGATTAGTATTATACATAATATTTATGTGTCATTTTTGTTTTTGTTATACATTAGAATGATTTCTTTATTTTTTGTTAGCTTTTTCAATAATAAAGGCACGTTTCTATGCAATTATTCATGCCTTCATTTATTTTGACAAAACTGAGGAATTTGAGCGGTGCTTAGTCAATTGACCGGTCAATTGACCAGTCAATTGACCACAAAAGATTTTGACGGTCAAAATCCCAACCCTAGGGATCAGTTAGTCACTTTCTTATATCTCTGAACAGACTTTACCGCTCTTGATTTTAATGTATGATGCAAGTGCATTGAGAGATGAGCACCTGCAGAGCTTTTGACGATTAATGAATTGAAACTTTGGCGGGAAATGCCCGCGTAACGCAACATAAAATAATGATAGCCAAACATTGAAGACAACACTTCTTGTTTAGACTTATATCTTCTAAAAATACTGATAGTTACACGAAAAAATCCATACAAACGAAATAACGTCAGTAATTGTTTATACAAAATGTTAAACTGTTGAGAACACGAGAAAATAAATGTATATATTATTAACCCCCTAATTGGGCGCCAATTTTTTTTTGTTGTAACATAAAGCTGAACAGCATATTGTAGTAGAACTGACCTATCTAAATAAGAAAATGGCCAAAAAAAAGTTGTAAGACGTAGGATTTTCTTGTTACATTAAACAAGTCACATGTAGAACAGTACCATTTAATATTTATTGAAAAAATGATTTTACAAGTTTTTTAACTCTGTACGTCAACTATATTTATAATTTATATTAAGTCAACATCTAAGAAAAAAGCAAACATCAAAAATATTTATTTCAAGCACACTAATTCTATTTTATCCTTTTATGGGGGGGGGGGGGGGTTACATCTTCTCTCTTCAAGAACCAACAGTAATCACTCATCATAGCTGGAACCAATCCTCCTTGGTACCGAATTGTCCTGATATCTTAGCGAAAACCTTTCACCCTGCTCGTCTCAAGTCTCATGAAAAAATGATGCGAATGGAGAAAGTGAATTTTTAATGACATTCGGCAACGAATCGATTTGTAGGAGTCTAAAAGTTCATTAACTAGTTGTTCGTAGTTTGCATCCATACTGTTGCCTAAAAATCCCCTTACCACACTTACAAATGAGTTCCAAGCTCTTGCCTGGTGAGCTTCTCTATAAAATTAACAACGTCCAGCAATTTTCTAATCTGTGGCCCAATAAAAATAATAATAATTTGGCGTCACTTAGCTGGGAAAGACTTGTCTTAGGTATTTAAATCCTTCACCCTCTTTAATCATAATCTTGACAAAATTTTCCATTAATCCAAGTTTATTGTGAAGAGGAGGCAAATTGTTTTTTTTTTGTTTGTACCCACATAATTTAAACCAGGTCTTATAGTTTCGACCGTTACTTGATGAAAACCCATATTTAACATATGAAAGAAAACACTAATTGTTTTTTGATTTTCACTTTAATATGTCAAGACGTGTTTCACTGTCACAGCGGCTTCTTCAGATGTAAGGTATTAAAAACAAATATCTTAATATATAAGGTCTAACTAAAGGTAGCGATGAAAAAACCTAAGGTAAACATTAAGGTATTAATTAGTATATTGACAATAATAACTAGACGTCCTAATGACAAAGCTTTAAGTTTAACAAAGGAGAGGTATAAATATCTTGTTTATCGTTTAATAAATATGGGTAATTTTTCAGTTTGTTAATTTCCAAGGATTCTAAGAGATTTAATTTTAATCCTTTTTGTTCCAGATGTAATATTATGTCATAATCTTTATCAAAATTATGATTTTCTGTTATTATATGATCCACGTACGTAGAATGTTTATTATTTTTGGTAAAAGAATAAAAGTGATCTTTAATTCTAGTTTTAAAAAACCGACCAGTTTGACCAATATATGATTTTTCACAAGAGCCACAATTTAATTTGTAAACTCCACTTTTGTTATCTTTCGCTGTTTTATCCTTATTATTTTTAATGATCTTGCTCAAGTTATTGTTAGTTTTATATGAAATATTAATGTTTAGTTTATTTAGTAAACTTTTTATGTTATCGCTAGTTCTACCTATGAATGTTAAAGTTGTATATTTAGATTTTTCTTTTGTTATGGGCATAATTTCATTTATCGCTTTTTTATGTGACATTCTAGAGAATATTTTATCTATTATTTTATGATTGTAACCGTTATTGGAAGCTATTTGTTTTATTAAATAAAATAAATATTAAAGTATTATAAATAAATTATTTAATAAAACAAATAGCTTCCAATAACGGTTACAATCATAAAATAATAGATAAAATACACTCTAGAATGTCATATAAAAAAGAGATAAATGAAATTATGCCCATAACAAAAGAAAAATCTAAATATACAACTTTAACATTCATAGGTAGAGCTAGCGATAACATAAAAAGTTTACTTAATTAACAAAACATTAATATTTTATATATAACTAACAATAACTTGAGCAAGATCATTAAAAATAATAAGGATAAAACAGCGAAATATAACAAAAGTGGAGTTTACAAATTAAATTGTGGTTCTTGTGAAAAATTATACATATATTGGTCAAACTGGTCGGTCTTTTAAAACTAGAATTAAAGATCACTTTGATTCTTTTACCAAAAATAATAAACATTCTACGTACGCGGATCATTTAATAACAGAAAATCATAATTTTGATAAAGATTATGACATATTACATCTGGAACAAAAAGGATTAAAATTAAATCTATTAGAATCCTTGGAAATTAACAAACTGAAAAATTCCCCATATTTAATAAACGATAAACAAGATATTTATACCTCTCCTTTGTTAAACTTAAAGCTTTAGTTTGTCGTTAGGACGTCTAGTTATTATTGTCAATATAATAATTAATACCTTAATGTTTACCTTAGGTTTCTCCATCGCTACCTTTAGTTAGAACTATATATTAAGATATTTGTTTTTAATACCTTACATCTGAAGAAGCCGCTGTGACGGTGAAACACGTGTCATGTTGATATATTAAAGTGAAAATCAAAAAACAATTAGTGTTTTCTTTCATATGTTAAAACCAGGTCTCTTTGAGAATCATAGACGAATTCTTTGAAATTTTCATTACATAACGTTCATTCACTGCACGACCATGCCACAAACAAAGAAAACAGCAATATTTTGTAAATCTCCCTGCAGACCTACTAAAATTGCTATAACTTTTAAATGAAGGCAATCGAGCTATCCACCCAACCAGATCAGCGAGGTCTTAGAGAATACCAAACGCTGGAATAGAATCCGCATAAGCAGGTATCTAATGTCAGGTGACGCTGAAAGCCAACTGCCGGTTTCTGCGGATCGAAAACGGTTCTATTTTTTTTACTACTTTTTCAAATTTTAAAAAATATACCGGGATTTTCACTTTAAGCTCCGAGGGCCTATATCTCAAAAACGAATAGATAAATTTTGATTTCGTAAAAAGCCGTCCCTAGGTAAGATCACTTTGCATTTTTTAAGAATACCATCAATGCGACCACATCGACGCTTCAAACATATAAATCGATTGCAGGGGCTTCAAAAGTTTGTACGTTTGAAAGTAGTTTGAATTTTAAGATTTTTGTGTCATTTACCCTAATTCGATTAGGTACTTTACTTGTTTTTAAGTAGCTGTGAAGATACTTGGGCAAAATACATTGACGAATAATATCGCAGTTCTCAAACAAACCATACATCGACAAGCATACCAATGGATTATTGCGTGACTCAGAACTCAGATAGTCATTGACATCCAGATAGTTGACAATGGTGGGATGAGGTATTATCTAATCACTGTACTGAACAAAAGGCAACAGTATTCCCCGATAATACGTTTGGAATGTGTACGTTTAATATTTACAAGAAATAGGTTTCTTCATTTCTCAACAAAAACGTTGTTTTCTTGGTAATAATGAATGGAAATAGAAATAACTATGTATGATATATACAGGGTGTTTCAGAATAAGATGCTGATCCTTAAGGGTGTGAATCCTTAGGTGATTTTAAGAAGAAAAGTTCAAATTAACATATATATCCTTAACCTATCAACTTTCGAACTACAGGGCGTTAAAGTTTTAAGAAAAAAATTGTTTTTCTATCATAACTTTAACAACTTTCTAGCTATTTTTATGAATCTTTCACACATGCCCTCTAAGCATCAATAGCCATTTTTTGGTGTAGAAAAATTTTAAAATTTTTTAACCAGTGGCGTCCTGAAATGGTTTGGACTAGACATTTTGGAAAACTATTATGCACGCCACTGCTTTTTCTCAAGATAAAAATTATTTTTAAAATACTCATTCATTTTAGGCCAAATTTAATATCTTGCCTTTTTATCGTCCGACAAAAAAAAATAAAAAGCATTAAATGCGCATTCGCTATGTGCCTATGGTTTCTGACAAGTAGGCTATGAACTTTGTTAAGGAAACAATGACAATAACGAAATATTTAATGCCAAATAGTTTTGACAGCTATTTATTTATGTACACGGCTTTCCAGTTAACTTAAATTTTAAAAACGTAATACTTTTTAAACGTATAAGTATCATGGTAAATTTTACAAATGTCAAGTTTGCGGATATGCATTACCTGTACGGGCTTGCTGACGGCAATGCATTCGAAGCCAGACGATTATACCAAGAGCGTTATCCAAATAGAATAGTTTCGGATGCACGAACTATTTCAGGAACTCACAGAAAGTTATGTGAAATGGGATCTTTTGAAACAAAAAACTACTTAAAAGGGGCACACCAAACTACACGAACACCGGAAACCGAAGAAGCTGTTTTAAATTTAGTGGAACAAACCCTAATATAAATACCAGAAAAATTGGGAATATTTTAAATATTACTCATGTCCTAGTCTGGAGAATTCTTCAAAGTTATTTGTTATATCCGTACCATATTCAACGGGTCCAGGCCCTACTTCCTAGGGATTTTCCATTACGCATCAATTTCTGCCAATGGTTTATTCAAATTGTTACCGAAAATCCCCAATTTGATGCCAGAATTTTGTTCACGGACGAAGCTAATTTTTCCAGGAACGCCATACAAAATTTTCATAACAATTACTTCTGGTCAGAAGAAAACCCACATGCCATTATGGAATGCCATTACCAAGAGCAATTTTCTGTAAATGTTTGGGCTGGAATTATTGGTGATTATTTAATTGGGCCTTATTTTTTACCAGCCAGATCGAACGGAATCAATTATCGCCAATTTCTTGAACACACTTTACCAAATTTGCTAGACCACGTCTCTATTTTAACCCGACATCAAATGCGGTTTATGCGCAGAGGAACACAATCGTGGGCACCTAGATCCCCTGATCTAAACAGTCTAGATTTTTTCCTGTGGGGACATCTGAAAACGTTGGTTTACAGCATCCCAATAAATACTGAAGAGGAGTTGAGAAACCGCATAATAGTTTGTTTCGACACTATCAGGAATACTCCAGGAATTTTTCAAAGGGTACGAAGTACGAGACTCAATGAGGAGAAGAGCTAAAGCATGCATTCTTGCAGGTGGTGGCCACTTTCAACAGCTAATCTAAATTATTTTCGTTTTTGTTCACACGTTATTTAATGTTAGTTGTTTTAATTTGATGTTAAAAATAAACCATAGGCACATAGCGAATGCGCATTTAATGCTTTTTATTTTTTTTGTCGGAAACTGTTTGTTGGACGATAAAAAGGCAAGATATTAAATTTGGCCTAAAATGAATGAGTATTTTAAAAATAATTTTTATCTTGAGAAAAAGCAGTGGCGTACATAATATTTTTCAAAAATGTCTAGTCCAAACCATTTCAGAACGCCACTGGTTAAAAAATTTTAAAATTTTTCTACACCAAAAAATGGCTATTGATTCTTAGAGGGCATGTGTGAAAAATTCATAAAAATAGCTAGAAAGTTGTTAAAGTTATGATAGAAAAACGATTTTTTTCTTAAAACTTTAACGCCCTGTAGTTCGAAAGTTGATAGGTTAAGGATATATGTTAATTTGAACTTTTCTTCTTAAAATCACCTAAGGATTCACACCGTTAAGGATCAGCATCTTATTCTGAAACACCCTGTATACAGGGTGTTATTTAAGTACGTAACCAAACTTCAACGGGTGATTCTTTGAGTGATTCTAAGACGAAAAGTTTATATAAACATAGGTCCGGTAATGCTTCGTTTTTAAGATACAGGGTGTCAAACTTTTTAAAAATAATCGTTTTTTCGTAAATATCCTAATAATCCTTTAGGCGATTTTATTCAAATTTGGCAGTGTTATATAGGGTATAGTAAGGGGCTAATTTAGCTGTAACTTGATTAACATTTTTAAGTCCAGTGGCGTCCCGAACTAAGATGTTTGTCAAAATAAATGTGCGCCACTGATTTTCTTGCAATTTTTGTATTATTTTCGCATTAGGCAACTAAAACTACAACTTCTTTATTTTTAGCATTTTTTTCGTATCATATAATTTTTGAGAAAAAAACATAAAAATCACTTTATTGCAATGAAGAAAAAAAAACTTTTGTGTTTTATAAGTACCTAATTAAAAACTGTTTCTATTATTGTCCATGGACATGAAATAAAGTGACTTTAATTTATGATTAGGCAATTAAAATTAAACAAAATATTTCAACACTCTGTAAAAAACAATTTTTTATTATGTTCCATAGACATGCAATAAAGTGATTTTAATGTGTTTTCTCAGAAACGACAGAAGATACGAAAAAAATGCTTAGATTTAAAAAGTTGTAGTTTTAGATGCCTAATGCGAAAAAAATTCAAAAATTGCAAAAAAATCAGTGGCGCACATTTTTTTTTGTCAAAAATCACAGTTAAGGTGCCTTTCGGAACGCCATTGGACTTAAAAATTTTAATCTAGTAAGGGCAAAATTAGCCTCTTACTATCCTATATAACACTGCCAAATTTCAACAAAATCGGCTAAAGGATTATTAAGATATCAACGAAAAAACGACTTCTTTTAAAAAGTTTGAAACCCTGTAGGTATCTTGAAAACGAAGCATTACCGAACCTATTTTTATATATACTTTTCGCCTTAGAATTACTCAAAGAATCATCCCTTGAAGTTTGGACACGTACCTAAATAACACCCTGTATGTAAATAATCTTTACATTATTAAAAAAGTTAGGTAAAATCTGCAAGTTCAATAAAATTATCGCATAAGTAAAGTGTATTCACAAATATAAGAAACTGACCAAATGAATCTTATTTAATTCTACTTAAATAGGGGTTTTGACACAATGCGGACTGAGCTAGGACCGTCTTAGAAAATACATAGTATTGAAATATTTAATTTAGCAGCAAATAAATATGAAACTGATGTTTATTTAAGTTTATTAAATTCAAAATATAAAACTAGAATTATGGTCTTACACTTACACTAATGCTAAATTATTATATTAATTAATAAATTACCTAACTAAATCTACTTTACTATCGCTATCATCATCTAAAAATAATAAACCTTTCTGTTGCATTCCTAATACAAATGCAACTTTTCTACTTTCTTTACATGTTGTATGCAGTTTTTCCAGTTCACCTCAGGAATTTTTTTACTTTCATCATGAATTAGAGTTAATACACTAGAATTAAGTGTCGGTAAAATATTATTGCGACGAATTCCAGCTTTAAGTTGGTGCCACATTTGTTCAATAGGGTTAAATATACAGTGGTAAGGCAGTAGCCGCAATACTATGTGCCCCATGCTTTTCGCAAGTTCATCGCAATAATATTATTTTTGAATAGACATACTTCTAAGCACTTCTAATAGTCTAATAATCTTTCTTCCTATAGTTTTCATGAAAATATGTATCATTATCAAACATATTATTATATTCTTGAATTTTGGCTTTAGTGTCTTTTAAAGAAGGAGCTTTGTTTAATTGTTCTGCAATAATCCATTCTTGAAGACGCTTGGACTCCATCAAAACCTGCTTTTTATTAATCCTTTTGAATTTAAAGCCCATGTGTTGAAGGCGCTGCCACAATGTCGTTCTTGAGCATTTAATTTCTGTTTCATCTGTTGTCAGCCCTTTCATTAAATTGTCCAACGTTGGTAGACTTTGCTCTTTATACATTTTATATATTTTTCGTCGTATAAGTTTCTCGTCCCCTTGATCCAACGTTCTTAATTTTCCAATATCACTTCTTTTTCTGCGTTACAAAATTGGTCCTTGTGTAATTTTCCAAACTGTGGAAAAGGATTTTTTTGTAAGTTAAGCCGTTTCCTTTACAACTTCTTTAGGGCACAAATTTCCGCGCGACATTAATGTCAAAAACACGCTTTCACAAATCTCACTAGAACACCAAGGACGAAACATTTTTATAAAACAAACTAAACTCAACAGTATACGTTGACAGACTAAAATCAAAAAGGACCCTGGTTTATCCGCATTTTTATTTACCTGAGTACGGTACTTAAAATTTATTACATCCATATCATTCCACAGAACTGGTTTATTGTTGTTTATTATATTTTGAATACCCTAATAATAGCAGTCATTTAGGTCGGTTTCTTATATTTCTGAACACACTTTACCTCACTCCTCAGCCTGTAACTGGATTTTTCTTTTTTGTTTTTCAACTTAATTATAACATGTTTTTGGTCTCACCTGTAAAGTTTTGACTATTGAACTGACTGCTTTAGCAGATTAAGCCAACGAACATGATTAAATTACGCTATGCCCACTACCGATGCATGACAAAAAAAAATCCTAAAATCTCGTATATCCACGTCACCTTACGCTTTTTATGTCAACGAATCACCAGACCATTTCAATTACCGAACGTATCTAAATTAGTACCCACCAACTACACCAAATAAGTGCTCCCCGGCACGCCCTTCAAAAAAATCTGATTATTCATCTCTATTTCCCATGCACTTGCAATGCGTCGAAGCGAGACACGCGATGCAATTTACATTCCAGTGGAGTTCTAGCTAATTTAAACTCTATATCTGATATAAATCTTTACCACAGAGTCATGGTCTGAAGATTTTCGTGTGAGAAGGAAAACTGAATCATTTCTAAAGGCCGTTATGCATATTTTGTTTCTATGGGAATTTGGTTAAGAATTGCATTCCTTTTTATGGGTGTGTGATTTCGTTTAGAGAGTAGGGTAGATTGGGTAATGATAAGCTAAGAATAATTAATCAAATAAACATTTAAATGTAAATAAACCAATCCAGGGCGAAAATTCAAAACTTGAAGAACTTTTAACCTCAGCTTATTCCCTTCTAAAATCGAATTCAACTTTTCTAGACATAGGTTTATTCACAAACAAACATGATTTTAACCCAAACGAACATAAAAATTCTTACGTTTGTGTAAAAAGGGCAATAAATTAGATCTACTTGAAATAATGGAAATAAATAAAATTATTAAAAATATAAATATAAATTGCGTTTATTATCATTCATAGCAGCACCAATTTTTCCAATGCCTTAAATCTGGGAGAATAATAATTCAGGCTCTTTTTTAACAAAACCTACCTCTTCCTATCTTTACTCAACATTTTCTAGCTCCTCTAAGGAATTTCCATTGTATCCAATTACTTCTTGACGTCAAAAACCATTTTCATTATTTTCCATTCATTTTTTAAATATTCTTAAATTTTCATACATTTATTGTGCATTCTAGTGTCTTATCTCCCTCCGATAGACATTTATAACCCCCTTTTAGCAAAACCATGTAATCTGGTCATTCGTTGACAGATGTCTGTGTTTTGTTGGTTCTCGCGTACTTTAAACGTCCAGTGAAGGGATTTCAATCCCAATAGGTTTCCTTAATCCCGGGATTTTCGAGGTTTGCAAGACAGATTTCGCGATACCGGGATTAGATGTACCGAAAAATATCAGATAATATTCAAAAACTTTTATTTTATTAACTTAAATTTAACAAAAAACAACTCCTAAACGAACTTAAAGAAGTGTGTTGCAAATACCAACAAACAAGTTTTAGGTTTATAGATTTCTAAAAAAATACCACAAAAATATTAGTGCGTCTAAAGTTTCATCTCCCAGCCTCGAACGTATTTTATTACATAAAAACCCTGCGGAAGAGAAACATCTCTCAGACTCCACGCTTGTGAGCTGAATGGTTAATAAAAATTCAAAGACTTTGTGAAGACTCCTTGAGTTATGATTCGTGTCTTATTACTTTTTCTTGTCTGCTGTTGTATTGACTCTGAACAATGTTGTAATGCCTTCTGCAGTTCAACCTTTAAGGGTTCCTTTTCTGCTGTCAGAATTTCTGCAATGGAAATCACATCCTCGCGCTGTCGTCGCTGGTTTCTCTTCCAGATGCATCTTCATTTTTTAGCCTGATTAGGATTGTTTCTTATTCAGATTTAATTAGAGAAATATTTGATGTTTTGAAGTAATCATCTGGTTTAGAGTTTATAAATTCGGTATTTGAGAGAGCTGAGAATTTCAGAATAAATGGTTCTGCGTTGCCTAATCCTTTTTCTTAATGAGTCATGTAGATCTGTGCTAAGTGGTGTTTTAATTTTGGATAGTTCTTTTAACACAAATATTCAAAATAAACCTATTTCGCGTCAGCATAAGGCTTCGACTGAGTCCAAAATCGGTACCTAACATGTTTAGATCAATTAGAATTCCATAAAAAATACCCTAACATGTTTAGATCAATTAGGGTATTTTTTATGGAATTCTAATTTAAGAGTCTAGAGCATGTCAAGTAAGCTGTTCCATCTGGTTTTGCAATCTAATATATGTTTCAATTATTTCCCAAGATCGTTCCTAATTTGCTTTTGTAGTAAATCATTTTTCGTTGGCGATTTTCTAAACATGCGAACAGTTTTTCTAAATTTTGTTATCAATATACAGAGGTCACGATCATTCGTTATTTCTAAAAAGTCATTGTTTTCACATACTTCTATCCTGTCCATATTTTCAGTTTCTTCACACTCAGACTCACTATCGGCGTCGCTGTCGCTAAGGTCAAGAATGTCAAGATCATCTTTGGTATATGTTGTAGTAGTTGGAGGAGGTGGAGGCACAGCTAGCTGAATGCCGTATACTTTAAGTGCTGGCTCCGTCGGTTGTAACAGCCAGAATATCTTAACCATTTGAAGACAATGTGGTGGAAATGAAGCTACTAGCAATTGTGAAGACACACAAATATCGCTTTGTAAAATGGCATAAAAACAGGAAATTACAGTACTTCGACTTCCTCCCCACCATTGAGAACTAACTAAACCCTATAGAATTAATATGCATAGGCCCAAGTGAAAGGTTCTGTGTCTAGAAAAAATACCACATATAAAATGAATGATGGTCAGAAGCATCTTGAAGGTATAGAACACGTAATTAAGAAAGAGCAGGAAATGTGGGAATTAGACGGCTTAATTGAAGAAACCGCCCAACTAGTTGGTATTACCTTAACGGGAGACGGCAGTTCATTAGATTTTTCCATTAATGATAAAAATGTCAAAGTAATAAAACTGGTACTTATGTTGCTTTGTATATAAAAAAGATGAGATCCACATAATAGAGAGGAGGAGAGGAGATCTCTAAATGCTAGGAAAATAACCATTTACATATTCCAAAAAATGAAGAAAATTTTATATAGTAATCTAACCAATGTTCAGTAGTTAGTCGGTGGGCCATCACACTATTGGATATTCTACCTTCGATCCTGTCAGGTCCCCTAAGGTTCAACATCGTTGCAATGTTGATGTGCATAATTATTAACCAAATTATAATATTTTTTCTAGTTTCGCAGAGGCATTGAAAAATTCTTCTTCATACCTACCCTTGCTTTAATAACTATAATAATTATAATAATAATCTTTATTTCTGATCTTGTCATCATCTGTAACAACCACAAAACGACATACAACACAGAAAAGGAAATGGCGTCACGAACAGGTACATTTAACTCCTCAGTACTAACTACATATAATTAGTTATAACCTATCTAATGTAATCCTGTATGGAATAGGGTTCCAATTTAACAAGAAATTTCTTAAGCATGATCTTAAATGGCTTAACACTATTAATACTTTTTATATTATTTGGTAGATTGTTAAAAAATTTTAGGCACATATAAGATGGGTTTTTCTTTGTTAAGGTTAATCTGTGTATCGGATAATTTACATTTAGAATTCTTGTATTATACTCATGAAATATCTGCAGTTGGAACATACACGTCCTCTGACCCCACATACTTCTAGTTTATTGAGTAATAATACCGGATCAATACAGTCATACGCTCTTGACAAATCTAAGCATACACCCATTGCCAGATTACTATTTTCAACAAAATCCAGGATTTTCTTGATACATTGAAAAATAGCAGTCTGTGTTGATTTGCCTGGGATATATCCATATTGTATACAATTAAGCAGGTTACACTTGATCATAAAATCTAAAAGGCGACGACACATTGCAAGTTCAAACGACTTAGAAAATGATTAAAAATCTATGGGGTTGGTAGACACAAAGTCTCGGTCTCAGTAAAACAAATATATTAATTTAAAAAAATTTTAAAAAACGATTACACGTGTTTTGCCCAACACGGGCATCATCAGACCTTAGTTAAATAATTGACGGTCACCAAATGAACATAATATACAAGGAACAAATAAACACAAACATCTTTATAAACGTACAATACATTGACTCAATGATGATTGTATAAATTAATATATAATATGTTTTACTGAGACCGAGACTTTGTGTCTACCAACCCCATGGATTTGTAAAATCAGGTCTCTTTGAGAATATGGACGACTTCTTTCAATTAGAAAATGATGGTAAAAGGTTTATGAGTCTATAATTTTCCATCAGTTCAGAATCTGCTTTCTTGAATATAGGTTTTATTAATGCAATTTTTAATTGCTCAGGAAAAATGCCTTGTTTAAAAGAGTTATTGATAAGGTGACAAAGAATTTCTTTAATTATCGGTATTGCAGACTTTATAATACTAGTAGGAATTTTATCTACACCAGAGCTGTGCTTATTTCTAAATTTACTGGCAAATTCACATAGTTCATTTGTTGATATTGGTTTTAAATACATTGGTTGATTATTTTCTTGTATATTGCAAGTTGTTGGTCGAGTTTTTAGTTCTTTCAATAAGTCAGGAACTATGGATAATAGATAGTTATTATATTGATCGGGTATTTTTTCAGGATTGTCCTTAATACCAGTTTTACATGCCTTATCAGTATTACCAGTTATTTCATTACATATTATGTTCCACATACATTTAGTTTTATTATATTGTTCTTTTGAACTATTATCAAATTTGGATAAGGTTAACAATATATCCAACCTATTTTTGCACTCTGAAATTTTTGGATCAGCCGGTAGTTTATGTTTTTTATTTTTAGTAATTAAAGTTAAAGGAAAACAATGATTAAATATATTTGTGAAGTTAGTCATAAACCATTGTGCATTTGCATTTTGGCTATCTGCTTCGTAAATAACAACAATGTTAACAATTTTAAAATTATACTTAGTTTAAAATTATCAGTATATTCGACAAAAATCTACAATTACTACACCTCTGTACACAACATATTTCCAAAGTAGCCAAACTTTATAAAAGGTTCCTGTCAGCATCAAATTTAAGCTGTCAGCAAAAAAAATAATACAAAATTTTGTATAATACTTCTTATTTCATTTACTCTGAATTATACGCAAATCAGGTTGATTATATTTCGAACGTAGTTTCATATTTTTAATAATTTTAAGTACTTAGTACTTATTACTTAAATATTACTTACTATAGTACAAATATTATAACGTTACTTTGGATTTATAGAGTTTAATTTTCTATTATTTGGTTAATTAGTTATTTAGTACAGTGATTATTAATGACCTAACATTAAGTTACGAATAAATATATAATTAGTGGTTGAGTGAGGAAGCTTCGACTTCGACTTCGCCGTTTGTAATCTAATCATTACAATAAAATCATTTATTATTATTATTATATGCTATTAAAGATATATGTGGCCTAGACAGACTTTTATTCCTACCAGTTTCTGTTAATACTGCACCAATATGAAAATGTAACGTAAAAATTAATAAATTGAATTGAAAAAGTTTGTAATGACATAACATATTCTCGAGCTCGAAGAATCGAACCAAAATGTCTTTGAATATTATTATATAACATTGCATTCCCTGGTAGGATTTGGCAGCAGTACAAAATATTACATATTTTAAATGTTAGTTACATTGTCGTTAACTTTAAAAATAAACATGGTTTATTTGTCATGTTCTCATGCCCTAAATATGTTGTATGCATTTTATTTGGCTAATAACTTATACCCACGTATCTTTATTGTTGCTACGCAAAAAATTACGGGCATGGTGCCTGTGAAAAGATTGATTAAAAAGCTAATATTTCATGAGGAATGCGTAAACAAACAAGATCTATAATGTGCTTTTGATATCGCAGTCTCAATATTAATATTAGTATACCAGGGTAAGTATAATTTAGTGAATAGTCTGTACTTTATTATTTTATTGCGTTTTTAAAGATATGTATGCATCTTGCACAAGCAGGCTTACAATATCTGTGTAATAAATTTAATAAATTATCTTGCTTCTGAAATGTTGTCATTACAAATCACCACCTCTTTATTTAGACTAACTAGAACCAAATTTATTTCTACTCCATTTTACTACACGTTAAAAATTTCTCTGAATATCAGGGTTGGCTTGATTTAAATCAAATGACTTGTATCATGATTTAAATCGTGATTTAAATCACGTGTTTTTTGAAAAAAATGTATGATTTAAATCATTTTTCAAAATTTTACACATGGCACGAGGTAATGGATCTGCTTTAAAAATGCCTGTGGAAGTTAGATGGTCAACAATGTGTCAAGTCTTAGGAAGCTATCTCTCTATTGGGCCGTTTTGTTCGAAATTTCGGAATCATTTGATGAAATTTTTACAACAATTCAGTCAAATATTCAGAATATTGGTATCAAAAGAAATGTAGAAGATCTCCTTCCCTATATAAAATCAGCAGCTGCGAAATCCAATCTGACACTTGTGGTTTGGCAGATGCTGTCATAATATGGTAGAAACTTTTAAGGGTATTTGAAGATGGTAATTTTAATTTATCCCTATTGAAAGAGGTAGTGAATAGTATATTTAAGTATAAGTGGATATTAAGGTTTTTAAAACACGCGCGATTTTGAGAGCAAGTGTTTTAAAGACCAGGTATCCATGATCCATGAACACTTTACATTATTTTTTTTTATTGGTACACTTTGATATCATGAATACTTCATTCAAAGTGCCATTAATGGAAGTGCAACCCCATTGACCTCCCAGAATACTAGCAGTATTTATTTGAACAGGATTTCCTCTGATTTAAAAAACCGAAGTATTAATATTTCAAACAATTGATTGCTATTTTGGGTTTCTCCAAAAATACAGGGAAAGTCAAACATAAGCCCCTGTTTAGTCCTCGTTGTAACACCCTAATGTCATACATATTGTTGGTAAATAAAGGTAGATAAGTTCAGGTTATTTTATTACATTATAAATAAATAATTAAATAAATAACATCAAATCTCCACATTTGCATCGAATATGTGTAATACTTTATGGGTGCACTGTATAACATTATTGCATGGTATTCTCAACATTTTTTTAGCATAATTAGGACTCTAGTAATAGTCCAAGAACTTAACGTAATAAAACACACATTATGCAGACCATAAACATAAATACCTGATGTTTGTCTGGTTTGCAGTTTTTATCAGGCTGTGAAATTTATATTCCTAAAGTAAATATTGCCAAGATATTTCCACTAACAGGTTATTTTGGATCTCATTTGCCAGTTATGTTGACATATGGGATAAAATCATTAATACATATGAAGTTTTAGCCGATTTCTATTTATTTATTACAAATTTGTTTAATACTTGATAAATTATTATAAGTTATGATTTAAAGATTCCCTTATGATTATTTTCTTTTCAGTCATTGACAAAATATGCGTAATTACTGAATAAAAGAATAATGCTATATTACGTACGTACCTACTTAATATTATACAGGGCTTTTTTTTAAACTTGACAGAGGCTAACTTTTTTATTTGAAGAGATTTATTTATTTATTTATTTACAAACTCTACAGTAGATCCAATTACAGAGTAGGATAGTTGACAGAGACAGTATAACAAAACTAAAATATTGAATTTAACATATTCTTAAGCTTAGCGTATATATATTAAACAAATCACATTTGTTTTGAATTTGATTATACACCATGCACATTTGTGTAATAGGTGAATTCCTATAGTAATTTGTACGGGCGGTATCAACATACAGTATCAGAGGATGTCTCGTTCTATAAGACGGCACGTAAAAATTCAAATAAGATATTAGTGTGGTATCGTTAACTAAGTAATTTACTACTTTGTGTAAAACACGAACAGATGCTAATTTTCTGCGATCCTCTAAGGTCTTAAGTTTGTACGTTTATATAATATCGGTTTTGGGTATATGCATTTGATAAACTCCAGTTACTTTATAATGAATGTATCTTAGAAAGTTATTTTGGATCTTCTCTATGCCATATTTATGAGTTTTATAGTATGGACTCCATACAACTGAGCATTACTCTAAAATACTTCTTACATACGCAATATAGAGAACTCTTATACATTTCATGTCTGTAAACAGTCTGCAATTTCTAACTACAAAACTATATATTCTAGAGGCTTTTTTTATTATTTCAGATACATGAGTTTTAAAAGTTAATTCAGAATTACTTCTAGATCCCGCATTTCCGTAACCCGGGCCAATGTCGTGCCATCAATTGAATATTCATAGTTTATTATGTTTTTTCCAGCTGTGGCTAAGAACATAACACTTACTTATATTAAAATACAACCGATTTTTAATTGTCCACTGATATAGTTTATTTAAATCTTCCTGGAAAGTTTGACGATCATTGCCATTTTTGACCCCTATATAAAGTCATCGGCAAACATTAATACATTGGATTGGCTTATCTCTTTAACTAAACTGTTGATGTATAAAAGAAATAACAATGGCCCAAGGTTAGAGCCCTACGGAATTCCGAAAGTAGCCACAAAATAATCAGAATAATATCCCCTAACAGCCACTCTTTGTTTCTTATTTTGCAAATATGATTCGTAACAGTTTAACCATGTTCCTATGAAATCCAAATTAGGATCAAAGTTTTTTTACGAGAATAGTGTGAGACACCTTATCAAATGCCTTAGCGAAATCTGTGTAAATCACGTCTACCTGGCATCTAGTGTCCAGGCTTTCCTCTATATATTGTGTAATGTTACATAGGATAGTAGTAGTAGACTTTTTATTTAAAAATCCGTGTTGCCGATCCGTAATTTTATTTCTGACACAACTGTACACACACTTGTATGTAATAGATTCATATAGTTTCGCCGGACATGACAATAAAGCAACTGGTCGATAATATTGTATGTTAGATTTATCCTCTTTTTTGAATATCGGACACAATTTGACCTCCTTCCATACTTGTGGAAAAGTAGTTGTCCTTAATGAAATAGGTATTAAATAGTGTTTTAGGAGGTTCAGCAGGATAGACCTATAAACAAAGTTCTAGGAATTAGTCCAACTAAGAAAAATTTGCGGAAAAAAGTAAACGAGTTGTTGCCAGACTGGGCGCAATTTCAAAAAAACTTGAGGTGTTATAAAATTTCATTTTAATCCAAGACTACACAAAACATATTGTCATTTTATGACAGCAGGGATAAACAATATAATTTATGGTCCAATGAATAACTTTTTAAATTACTTGTATGAGGACAAAAATTAAATTTTAATAGCTAATAGCTCGTAAACCGCCACTCTAATCAAAAACGTATCAGAATTTGTCAAAATGTTGCCTTTTAAGAAAATGTGATTTTTTATAGCAATAGCAATTTGAATGGCAACAACGCGTTTATTTTTTCCACATATTTTTCTTAGTCGGACTAATTTCTAGAATTTTGCTTTAGGAATTATTCCTTTAACTAAAAACGTCAGTCTACGTCAAGTTTAAAAAAAAAACCTATATAAGATCTTAGGAAAAATAATTTATATCCCCTCAACTCTAGATTACAAATTCAACCAAAGTTGGCTAATAATAAGTGACACAGACGACAGAAAATCATTAATATCTCTAGTGGTAATTAGCATCTGGACATCAATTTGACTGAAATTGGGTAGGGTAGGCTTTTAAATTTCAATTTTTGCCTACCTTGTATTAGGTTTAATTAGTAAATTGGTAGGTACCTATACCTATAGGTACCTATATTAATATTTAATTTATGTTATAGTAGTCGTAGTACGTTTCGGTATTACCAAAGAATACTTATCACAATAGGCATTTAATTATTTAGGCTTTCTCCGCTTTATTTAGATGAATATTGTCATAAAAATAAGACTGAGAAAATAAAATTGTTACTTTTTGGTAACTTTTCTTATTCACAATAATTAAAGATTAATTAATAGTCTAGGGATCGACCGATACCGATATATATATCGGTTATCGGCAATATCGGCATCTTTGCCGATATATCGATATAAATGCCGATATGGTTTTTTAATTAAAAAAAAACAAGATAAACTATTTTATTTTTGTTATTAAGGCTTCAAAACATTATCAAAAGTACAAAAATTTCCTGCACAATGAGGCAAAAGTAAAAAACAGAACTTTCAAATCATACAATGCGTATGTCCATATGTACAATAAAAATAATAAAAAAGGTATTCTTTGTCTAAAAGTTTAAAAAACAATAATTTTGACCATAAATGTCTAGTAATTGAAATTGAGTTTTCTAAGATTGTGATGCAGAAATATAAGTGTTTCAGTCTACTTGGTTGACATATGTTCCCTGCCTCCGAAAATATCTGTTCACTGAAGACACTAGCTGATGGCGCTGACAAGTAATTTACAGCTTGACCATGCAACAAAGGAAATTAGGGAGTTTTAGCAGAAAATAATCCTTTGAACCCTTTCAGAAGATGTGCGATTTTTAACGTAAAATATGTTTTAAGTGCCGATATTTTCTGATTTTGGTAATACTGAAAACACAATTTATAGAAATACGTTGAAGAGAACATACAAATTTTGCCGATATATATCGGTATCGGCATTTTATATCGGCCGATACCGATATATCGGTATCGGCAAAAAATCACTGTATCGGTCGAACCCTAAATTAATACCTTTAATTATTATAGTTAATAACTTATATTAAAATTAATATAAAGGAATAAAAGTATTAGAATAAAGGTATTAGTACGGTAAATGATTATTTACAATTAAAAAAGTGCCTTCCGGAATAATGTTCGCAACTGTAGAATAACTCTGCACTTTGTATTATCAGGATGAAATAAATGAAACTTTAGGAATATTTTATTACTTTTTACTTTAACCTTTATATATTATATTATTTATATTTTTAAAAATGTTATTTAAATTCGATGACTACAATAACAAATATAATTAATAATTCTTTAATTTGTGACAACGTATTTAACTTTTTAAAGTTATGTCAAACTTTGTAAAACACAGCACAAAATTTGTCATGCAAACTACTTAGGGAATTCGAATGAAAATAAAAAAAAAAACAGACAACCTGTTTAGGTTGTGACGCGAACGTCACTTTAACACGCACATAACACAAAGTTTTTGGGTTAATTTATGCAATAATTAAGCAAATTAAACAACAGAGGATATTTTTTGGTGTATTTACACCCCAAAGCTTTTGTGCTCTGTACACCGCATGTTAATTTCTCTACAGAACGCAATAAAAAATTACAGACGTACCCAGTGTATAAGGAATTGAGCATACCTTTGAAACAAAACTTTATACGTCCTTGTGTCCACTCTTCATTTTAGGCTGTGTTGGTCTTAATTTTAATTATTCTGTTGGGTTTTGAGATTGCCTCAAAACCGTCACCTGTGTAATTCGGTGAGATTTTACTTTCTGCACTGGTCACAGTGTCTAATTAATGTTTTGGCACCCTGTCTGGGCCCCATTGTTCACATACAGGAACTTGGTGTTGATATGACAGGTTAGAGCTATAAGCAGCTGTAGTGGCACTTAAACTCAATCTTATGTCTTAGCTTGCACAGCAGCATTATTTTGTGGTTCACCCATGTACACATTGTTGTTCAACTGGCAAGAGCATTTCCCAAGAGAACCACCAAAGACAATTCCCACGAGCTTGAGCTGGCTGAGAAAGGTGATGATCTTAACTTAATTTACCATTACAAATACCGTTAGATTAATTTTGTTACCACCAAAAACGTTATAAATTAATATTGTACTTATTTTGCGATTATTCTTAACTGAATTCAAAACACAAGCTTCTGCTTCCATAGTTTGACTACTTTACTGACGGTCCAAGTTTCAATAAATTTTAATAAGCCAATCCTAACTTATTCAATATAATGTGATGGCAAAATTATGAAATTTTCATAGTTTAGGTCATACAGCCAATAACAATAAATTAATATTTGGCATTGGTAAAACGAAAAGTAGCGTCAGTGACAACATTTTCATTGAAGGCGCTTTAATTAGATATAGCTATATTTTTTTTTTCTTATTTATTGGGTTTTTAGGTCATTTATAAATAAATAAAGGTTTGGTTTAAGTTGACGTTTCGGTTTATATTACATTAAACCATCTTCAGAACTACAATTACAGGAAAATGTGATTATTAACTAATTTTTAGGATTAAAAAGTAGACATACCTCTATATAAATCTTAGCACTATCACTTCTATTTTTACATGTTTAACTATGTGGTAACTATGCAAGACTGATTTTATGAAGGGATTCTTTATGAGGGAGGGTAGGTACATTTATTAAAGATGGGAAAAACCATTTGATTACGGTTTATTGTTTCTTATTAATAACGGTAGTAAAAATTTGCAATTTTTAATTCGGTTATTAAATTACTGTAAATTGTACTTAGATTATCAGTGTCGGTTCGAAAATTTAATGTATTTTTATTTTTTTAATATGGATAATTTCTTTTATATTTCGTTTTTTATAGTTTATTTCATGGTCTAAAATTGTTGTATTATTGAAGTCAAAATTATGTAAGTTGTCAATAGCGTGTTTTGATAAGGCTGTGTGTGCTTGGTTCGTATTTGTCATGCTGTATTTATGTTCATTACTTCGTTACATACTTAAACCACACAAAATATATAGCTGATAAAACAAAAAACAATACAAAAACCCTCTTTTCAAAATTAAAACCAACCACCCCTAAACTAAATCAAGCAAACGTAATATATAAAATAGACTGTTTGGACTGCCCAAAGACATACATTGGACAAACAAAACAATACCTAAAAAACCGAATAATGAACATAAATACAGCATGAGAAATACGAACCAAGCACACACAGCCTTATCAAAACACGCTATTGACAACTTACATAATTTTGACTTCAATAATACAACAATTTTAGACCATGAAATAAACTATAAAAAACGAAATATAAAAGAAATGGATCCATATTATAAAAAATAAAAATACATTAAATTTTCGAACCGACACTGATAATCTAAGTACAATTTACAGTTATTTAATAACCTAATTAAAAATTGCAAATTTTTACTACCGTTATTAATAAGAAACAATAAACCGTAATCAAATGGTTTTTTCCATCTTTAATAAATGTACCTACCCTCCCTCATAAAGAATCCCTTCATAAAATCAGTCTTGCATAGTTACCACATAGTTAAACATGTAAAAATAGAAGTGATAGTACTAAGATTTATATAGAGGTATGTCTACTTTTTAATCCTAAAAATTAGTGAATAATAACATTTTCCTGTAATTGTAGTTCTGAAGATGGTTTAATGTAATATAAACCGAAACGTCAACTTAAACCAAACCTTTATTTATTTATAAATGACCTAAAAACCTAATACACAAGAAAAAATTTAAATCATAAGGTCAAGAAGAAAACTTTACTATTATAGATATATTTTATTAAGAAAAATGTAACTATGATTAAGTGGTATTACACAGGAAGCAGTTTAATAGCAGTGTCTGAAATGTTTTCAGTTCAATTCCCTGATTAGCCTATCCCTTCCATTTCATTAATTAAACTTACCATTAATAAATTTGAGACAAAGGCACTGTAATAAATAACTGTAAATGCTCAACTGACAATGTCAATAGAGCTGAAGAAAGGGATAATAGAGATCTTGATATTCTGGAAGAAAATAAAATGATACGCACGAGGATTCTTGGGCAAGCCGTATGAAAACATCATATTTTCTTTACAAGTATGAAAAACATCAAGAGCTACGGCATGGTGATGAAGAACAGAGAATGGTATTCTGTTTTGAGGTAATGGAAAAAGCAAATAAGTAATAATAGGGATTTTTTGAGGAATATTTGTTTTACCGATGAATGTACATTTGCCCTCAACAACGAACCAAATGTTCAAAATTGCCGGTATTGGTGCCAAGAAAATATACATCGTCTTGTTAATACTGGGACGAAATATCCACAAAAAATAAATGTTTGGACGGGAATTGTAGGACATCACATTATTGGTCCATTTTTTATGGAAGGCAACCTTACAGCAGTAACCTATTTGGACTACAAAATCGAATTGAATCCGCACTAGAAGAAGTTGTACGCGAAAATCAGGAGACCTAGTATCAAATGGATGGTTGTCCTGTCCATAATTCTCTCATGGTTAGGGAATTGTTGCAAAATATTTTTAACGGAAATATTATTGGCCCAGGGCACCTAATCCTTTGGCCAGCCAAGTCTCCTGACCTTTCGCCAAACGACGGAGGGTGGTTTGAACATTTAACTAATTAATGTTTTTGTGAAAATCTGTAGTCTTCGGTATGTTATGATAAATTAAAGGCTTAGGAAGAAAAACAAAATGGTGTCGTTTATTTTGGATGTGTGATTGCCGAATTGGTGAAACGAAAAGGTGTTTTTGTGAAAGCGTTTCGAAATAGACATTTTTCGATATTGACTAGAATTTTGAGATGACACTCTTTTAGGCACTAGTGTCTAAATGTGACAGTTTTAGGCACTAGTGCCTAAAAGTAAAAATGAAACATTAAAATCAATGAAAATATCTATTTATTATTATATGTTAAATGTACAATTATGTAAACTGTTGAACTGAATTCTAGAGGCATCTAGCTTCTCTTCTTTGAGAGCAATGTAATTATTAGTAGTCGGAATGGATAAACCGTTAGTACTGACAATGCTAACTTCTTCTTTTGAGTGAACTTCTTTTATTTTTGTATTTGGCGTATCTTTCTGCCCTATGATTCTTTTTGCTATTTCGTTTTTCTGTTCAATGGAATTTTCTATATAACTCTCGGCAACTGAACTTGATCGCCAACCTCCATGACGCTTTAAAAGTGTCATGTCCGCTCCAGAATCTGCCAACATTGTTGCAGAGCTGCGCCGGAAGCAATGGCCAGTGTATTCATTGGTGTTGGGGAGTCCAAGGAATTCTGCTATTTTTTTTGGCATACCTCCAATTGTATTAATTCCAACTGGCAGGGTACAGCATTTACCACTTCGATATGTCAAGAAAAATCGCTGATGTATCGTATTCAGTGGACGAAGTTTTGCGTACTTACGAAATAGCTAAAAAATTGATGCCATCTATTGATCCCTCAGTAATCGTAAACATTCTTGGAACATGAGTTTTTGTGTTCGGAATTTTGACACTGATAAACGACTGACAATCTTTGATGGCATCTAATTTCAAAAATGTAATTTCTTCCCTCCTACATGCTCCAAATACTCCAACGATTAAAACAACTTTGGCTAACAGGAATTCTTTATCATCAGCTTGTTTTATAAAGCGTTCTATTTCCAGCTTTGTAAATATTTTTGATTTCTTTGGCTGATATCCGGTAGCTTTCCTTTTTAAAAATGCAATAAGGTTTGTAAATTTGCAGATATCTACGTTTTTGTTCAGATAAATCATGGTGCGGAGCATCGAATATTTGCTCCACAAAGTTAATGGCCTTAAGGTGGTGGATAGCTTGAGGAAATAGGCTAGTAATACCTTTTCTGTAAAGTTCTCAATATGTTTTTCTTTGGCCCAGGTTTCAAATTTGTCGTAGGTTTTTTCGTATAAATGTTTCGATTTTTCGGGTACTAACGTGGATAGCACAGCTTCAGCAGCTTGTTCAATATCCAAAGACTCGTCAATATCACTCATTTGAAGTAATTTTTTCGAAAAACTTTGCGGGAAAAAGGCAAAACGCGACGTTCGAACTTGACAATACACTTGACATTAAATAAGGCATAAACAATGCCTTAGAAACAGATTGCCTGCCTACTTTTCAAAATGTTTAAAAATACTAATAAAAGCTTAAATTATCAAATTCTCCGCTTTCACAAAAAATCTTGTATATAATTCGTTACGAAACGATGTCTTTTAGCCACTAGACGTGTTGTCCAACTCGGCTTTGCCTCGTTGGGCAATTTTCACGTCGCGTGCCTAAAAGACACTCATTTCGCAACTTATTGTATAAATAGCTATTTCAATAACGTCAAATAATCTTTATTCGTTATGTCCAACTTTACGTCAATTTTTGACAATAGCGTAATAGAAATTATTTGCTGGTGTTTGCTGTAGGACCTAAACTATGAAAACTTCATTATTTTGCCATCACATTTAATTAAATAAGTTATGATTCGCTTATTAAAATTTATTCACACTTGGCACATGGGTTTAATATATCGGCCTCTTCAAAAAACGTCGACATTTAGCCACCTCAAAATTTACGTGGGATTTCCTATGTTCAACTAAGCCATGCATCACCAGGTATAAGGACAGTAGTGGTGCCAAATTTAAAGAGAATTAGCTAACTATAGCGAAAACACGTATAAAGCAAAATTGATTTCGAAAAAAAAATTTGGACAACCTGTAGTTCCGTTATTTTTGAGTTTTTAAATAAAACTTATACTATTAGTTTTTCAGGCAGAAGTATAATCTCTATTATTCGTAGTTAACCAGTCAAGTCTTTGTTTAATAATTTTATTCGGACCTTGCCCTCCATATTATTATGTACCTACCTAATTCCACAAATTTCTACAAATTACTAAATTCATTTTAAACATGTCTGCTTCAATTGGCGCCAAAATTTTCGCGCTAAAAATTTAAAGGTCTTAGTCATAAAGGAATCTTACGGGACCCAGCAAAAAAAGAAAAAAGGGCAAATTTAACCTGTCAGGTACAAGACGGAGAGGTGCGGTAGATGGTCGGTTCTTTGTGGCAATGGTGACTCATTGTTACAATGTTTGCGTTTAGAGTCGGTATTGTGCGGAGGTTCTTGGAATAAAAGGATTTTTAACGTGTAAGGAATCGGTATAGAGGCATTTCAAAAGGATACGCTGTTGTTATGAATGTGAATCTTTTAACTGGGTTGGTTAAAACTTGTTCATAGGAGCTAGTATGACCTTAAGGAAAGTATGACGCTACGGATGTTTTCTTTTATACAATTAGTTTAGCATTTTTACCTACGAATTGAACGAAATTATAATAGCACAGAGTAATTATTTAATTATTTTAATCCTCCCGCATATCGTGCCCCAATAAAACCTAATAGGTACCTCAAGTACCGCGAAAAGTACCGTGATTGGCTTTATCACAGGTAGCCTACAGGGTGTTTGTTAAACATACGCCAAAAGTTGAAGGTAGCCATTTTGAACAGTTCTTGTAGATTAAGAAACTTTACACATGTAATTTTTGGTAATAAAATATTGTTATTGTCGAAAATAATTCTCGCCCTGTAGGTTCCAAACAAAGCGGCTTCTCAAAAATCATTAAAGCACAGAGCATTCTTGGAATAGTCCAGGGAATATTACTTTCTATTTTTGCCTTATGTTTAATAAGCACCCTATATACTCTGTGGTTTTATACTCTAGACATTGACAATCTATCTGTACCTAATTAGTACCCACCTTTTACCTGATTAGTAAATGTGTGGCAATGTGTTTTAAGCAATACAGAAGTATTGCAGATTTGTAGTTTTGCTAGGTAGGTATGATCCGTCTATCTATCTTACTAACTAATTATAAATGCTAATCCCTTACCGTCATAATAACCTATTTTGTGAGGTGTAAAGTTCGGTCACCTGATCTGGGGACTCTAGGTACCTACGGATCTCTTTAAAGACTATTGTATTATTATATTTTCTCAGTAATCCTCTTAAAATAATTAGGGTAAAATAAAATAGGTTTATTTTAGTTAATTAAATATGCTGATTTTTGGTTTTAAAATTCACTTAGACGTTTGTATTGGTTTAGACAAGAAGTTATTTGTTGCCAATTAAACGTGACATCTAAGAATGTTTCGTCCGTTGGAAAAAACCAGTACGCCAAGTGATAAAAACCAATTAAAGCGTGATATTTTATCAGTTAACACAAAAAAAGTAATCTTCGAAGTTTACACCACCCTTTTGAACGTGGTTTTTCAAAATTTGGTGAAGTGAAGGAAGCGGCAGCTTTGACACGCAGCACATAGGAGCATTTTGCCTCAAAAATCGGACAAAAGTAAGAATTACAAACTACTGTGAATGCTATTGTTTTTGCGTTTTTTTAATACCTAAGTAACCGTACTATAATAAGCTGGTTTAAAAGTTGACCTCTACCCCGCCATATAGCCAGGCAGGTAGTCGAAATCTAGTCTTTGTTAATTACGCACGTCTTTATTCTCGATAAGCTCTAACTTTCTCGAATTTGCAGTAGGTTTTTTATGTTGTTTGAAGTGAATTATAAAAAATTTTTGTTATGGATTCTGGACAAGATGGTATGTACCCAATTTTAATGTATAGTTTATTACATTTAATTTGTTATTTTGTATTTTGTCGGGAAAACATTGAAACACGTACAAAAAAAGAAAACAATTTGTATTTTTTTTTCGTATTAGTGTTTTTGTTATAGTGTCGGGGGTGGTCGAGTTACAAATTAATTTTTTTAGTAAACTACATGGTTTGTATGTATTATATCCGCTAAAACTTTTCCCACATCTTTCCACTACTCTGAAAAAAATCACGTTAAAATAAGCAGTTTAAGGTGGGTTTGATGATGTTATTTTCAGCACGAAGAATAAGGCGATCAACGTACAACAGTATTTATTTACAATGTCCGATATACAGTATAGTGAATGACAATAAGGGCGCGGCGTCAGCGTTCCGATCGGAAGCACTGGTACTCCGTAGATTCTCGGTCGTCAATCTTGTCCACAGGCGAAAGTCCCCTAAGGAAGCAGTCAAGCAGAGCAAGAAGGGCTGGTCGAGAGTCGGCGGCGAACTCTGCTGGTCTTAGGGCGGCTGGCGTCTTTTATACAGTCCGGGGCTCGCTTGAGATGCGTTGGATGGAAGGGCGCGTAGAAGGGCTGCTTGGCAGAATACTGGTGGCGCTTTGAGAGGGTAGTAGCGGCGCGCTTCGGTACTACTGCCGTATAGGCACTGTGGTACGGCTTTATTGTGCTACAGTCTCCCCCTCAGAACCTTCCTGACGTCTCGGCTGGTGGTTCTGGACCTTCTTGGGGCGTCCTCGGCGGCGTAATGGCTGGATTGGGGCGATGCCTTCTTCGGGGTCGTCGATTTTGCAGTGTCGCAGTGCTGAGGTATGATAGGTGGCGATCGGGTCGTCCGGGTTCTGGTTGGATGCAACTTCAAAGCTGGTGGGACCTTTTCTGGATAAGATCACGTATGGTCCATCTCGGCGTGGGGCGAACTTGCTGGAGCGCTTATAACGTTGGCAGGCGGTACAATTGGAGACATATTGTGTCACGCTGCGTCGAATGCCGGGCCAGTAGAACTGGCGGGAAAGTTTGTGTAGGGTACGTTCAACTCCGTAATGTCCGGCGGTGGGTGCATCATGGAACTGTTGTAATAGCTTCACCCGTTCCTCTGATGGGACCACTAGTTGCGCTTCCTCATCATCGTCAGTCGTTGAATACCGGTATAGGACACCCTGTGACAATATGTAACCTCTCTGTGTCCATTGGCTCGTTTCTTCTGGACGGTCTCTGTCAAAGGCGTCCATAATCTTTTTTATCTCAGGGTCGGCCAGCTGGGCTTCTCGGAGATCCTTCGGTCCACGGGTTGGCAAGTCCACGGTTATGGTACAAAGGTCACAGTGTCTGGAAATATCTTCAGTACACGGTGCTCGAGAGAGCATATCGGCGACGATGTTGGCTTTTCCTGGGATGTAATTTATCTGTAGATTGAAGGGTTGTAGTTGCAGGGCCCACCGGGCTAACCGGCCACTGGGTGTTTTTAATGACATTAGCCATTTTAGTGGTTGGTGGTCGGTCAGGATTATAACCGAGGTTTCCTCGATATAGCCTCTGGATTTGGCTACGGCCCATACTACTGCCAATGCTTCTCGTTCGGTGGTCGAGTAATTTTGTTCGGCGGGCGACAATAGGCGACTGGCGTATTCAATCGGGTGTTCCTCGTGTCCCTCCCCCTGGAGTAAAACCGCCCCTAAGGCGTAGGCGCTTGCATCAGTGCGTAAAGTGAATGGCTTCGTGTGGTCGGCTTGCTTCAGTATGGGACGCAGTTGTAGGTCTATGATGGCGAAGGTTACTTCCGGGTAGAGGGGTGGTAGTTCATCTAGTTCGGCCCACATCTCTTCCACTTGTCCTGCTGCATCATGCATGACGTAGTCCTGGCGAGAGAAAGGGTTCGGTATGGATGGAGGTCCTGAAATTTCGGGTCCTATAAACGATTCATGTCTGTTAGGATTTCCAGTCGAGAGGTCAGGGCCATATCCCGCGATTAGTCCGGAGATGTGGTCGCACTCCATAGGACGTACTGGGGATTCCTCCAATGGCGATAGGACGTTTGGTATTTGGTAGAAAGCGGACATCTCTTCACAGGGGTAGACGTCCGCGTCATGGGATACTGGGAGCGAGTCCCTGATATCAAATGCATGCCTCTGGGTTGGAGCTGGTGATAGTGGTGATAGGAGCTTCGGTATTTGGTAGAAAGCGGCCATCTCCTTACGGGGGTAGGCATCCGTTTCCTGGGCTGCAGGGAATGAGTCCTTAATGATAAAGGCATGCTTTCGTGTTGGAGCTTCTGCAAAGAACCATCGTCTGTGGAAGAAGTCAAGAACGAGGCCGGCATCCTGGATAAAGTCGATACCTAGGAGCGTTTTGGCGTCTGGTGTCTCTGGCAGGATAACAAACGTCGCTCCCACGATCCTTTCCTGCAGTTGTACCGGCACGGTGGTTACTTGGACATTTTGAAGTTGCCGGCGGCCGTCTGCGAAAGTGACATACATCTTTTGGTAACAGAAAGTGTGGCCATTCTTTTTTAGTACTGCGTGTAAGTCCGGGCTGGCTATACTGGTTCGGGCTCCTGTATCCAGGTAGGCGGTCCCGGTGATGCCGGCAACGGTGATTTTTACAGCGGGTCGGGCTCGATCCTGCGTGCTGACTGCGCAAAATCCCGTTTCCGGAATAGGTGGAGAGTGTTTAGTGCTACAGTTTTGACAGTTCCTACGAATAACTCCAGGCTTCTGGCATCCATAGCATCGTAGGGTATTAGCGCCCGTTGGCTCAACGGTCGTACCACGGGTTGCTCCACTGTTCCCTAAACTTGCTAGTCGTTTACGACAGACGGTGGCGTCATGTCCGGGTGCACGGCAGTGGGTGCATCGGTTCCTAGGTTTTCTGTTAGGCGACGGCCCCCTGTGGGTGTTCTCCTTTTCTTCTGGTGTGCTTGCTTTTATAATTCGACATTTGGCCAGTAGTTGAGCCAGTGTCGCGACGGACTCGCGGTTTATTCGGTCCTTGATGTAGGGGCGTAGTAGTCCATACAGCATGTCGAGTTGGGCATTTTCATCTGGTGGCGTCGGAAGTTGGGCAAACAAGGCTCGTTTTCCTGCGATGAATGTTCCAGTAGGCGTGCGGTTGTCCTGCGGTGATCTGAATATCTCCTGGTAAATCTGATAAGCTGGTAATGTGGGTGCAAACTCATCTCGAATCATTTGTTTCGCATCATTCCATGTCCTGGCTGCGGCTTTTACCCCTGACCACCATGTATGTGCTGGTCCTTCCAATAGTAATGTTAGTCCAGCCAGGGCGTTGGCGTCGGTTATGCCTTCACTTTCCTTAAAGAAGTCGGCGCTTGTAACGAAGTCGTCTACAGCTTCCAAGGATCGTGTTCCGGCAAAACGGGCGGTGCATTGCGTGAAGTGTTTCACTGGAGTGGGTGGCTGCATTCTTCTTAGAATGGCTTCCAGGTCGTTGGCTGATAGCTCCATGGCACGGGTTTGGCTCCTTGTCCGCGGTATGTTTACGCACTATTACTACTTGGACCAAAGAATTTGAGAAAAATGTTGTTTTCTCGACACTAACGGATATGAGTTTACAAAGCGGCACACTGCGATAAGTCCAATTTCTATCGTAACACTCGCGACAAAAATGTATATTCCGTGTGGTTAATTTCCGCACTTACTTCGGGCTCACACGTTGGTTTTCGCACTTACTTCGGGCTCACACGTTGGGCTGCCACTTACTTCGGGCTCACACGTTGGGCTGCCACTTTTAGGTGGGTTTGATGATGTTATTTTCAGCACGAAGAATAAGGCGATCAACGTACAACAGTATTTATTTACAATGTCCGATATACAGTATAGTGAATGACAATAAGGGCGCGGCGTCAGCGTTCCGATCGGAAGCACTGGTACTCCGTAGATTCTCGGTCGTCAATCTTGTCCACAGGCGAAAGTCCCCTAAGGAAGCAGTCAAGCAGAGCAAGAAGGGCTGGTCGAGAGTCGGCGGCGAACTCTGCTGGTCTTAGGGCGGCTGGCGTCTTTTATACAGTCCGGGGCTCGCTTGAGATGCGTTGGATGGAAGGGCGCGTAGAAGGGCTGCTTGGCAGAATACTGGTGGCGCTTTGAGAGGGTAGTAGCGGCGCGCTTCGGTACTACTGCCGTATAGGCACTGTGGTACGGCTTTATTGTGCTACAGCAGTTCTTTACAAGCTTTTATTATTATGTAATATAATCTCGCAATTTAATTTTAAATAACTTCTACATATCCGATTGGCTACAAATTTGGTATGATGGTATCCGAAGGCTAAGAAATTATTTTTGACATTTTAAGTTATTTTAATAAATATTTATTTTTTATTTGTTTTGTTTTTTCAGGTTTAACATCAAATGTTATAGAGATGTCCCGAAAATCATTGCATATGCTTGTTAAGGAAAGCACAGCAAGAAAATTGGATGATATGAATAATATTTATGGAACATAAACTTCAAGAAATGACGAAATTTCCCCAAAACGAATGTCAAACCTTAAGTCATGATTTGAAAAATTTTAAATGTGATTTAAAGCAGAGATGGGTATCGTCCAATTATATTGAAGACAGTAAAGCTTCAATAGCAGTACATAACTGGACACCGAATACGAAGCCGAGACGCCCAAGCAAGGACTTCCTAGAATTGTCTGATCGTAGTAAACGACGAAAAACAAAAGATCTACGCGAGCAGGTACCTGTCTAGGAACTTACCTACGCAGCTACCATTAGTCAACGGATATCAGGTAATGCTGCTGCTTCTAAACTTATAATAGACGCAATTTCTACACCTACAAGGGCCAAAAAGTACAGAAAAGTTACACAAGCTCAGCAGTCAAAAATAAAAAAGTACACACCTGCTGAAGCCTTACAAATCTTTGTTGAAGGTTACTTTACAATTAAACAGCGGGAGTTATTACACGAATCAAACAAGGGTATTTTTCCATGCCATACGCTTATTAGAGAAGCAAAGAAAAGCTGCTATCCAAATCAAAAGTCAATACGAGTTACGGAGACATGTGCTGAAGTTGTGCTCCAAGACTTACTCGATCACACCATTACAAGGCTTTGTCTTTATCTTGAAGAAGTTCTTCAAAAATGTAATGAACAGGAATTGCAAAATCTGGAGCTTATTTCAAAATGGTGTTGTGATGGTTCACATCAAGTTGAACATCAACAAAAGTTTTCAGATAGCTCTCATGACGACTCGAACATATTTCAAAGTTCATTGGTTCCCTTGAGATTGCAGTTGCATGTTGTTGACAGAAAAAAAGTTCTTTGGCAAAATCCCACACCATCATCCTCTCGTTTTTGCCGCCCAATTCACATTCATTAAACTGTTAACATTACAAAAAAAGAAATAATGTATGTAGAAGATCGGGAAAAAATATTGCAGGCGACCAAAATACCCAATCCAAATTAAGACATTTTCGTGCGACACACATTGCTTCCAACAATGGTTGATGCAAAAGTTTGCAATGCGGTTACTGATACCACCTTTACCATGAGATGTTTTATATGTGAGAAAGCGTCCAAAACTTTCAATGACTTTGAAAGTACAAATGAGGAGAATACCGAGTCACTAAGGTTCGGTTTGTCAATTCTCCATGCTAGAATCCGTTTGTCTGAAACCATATTACACCTTTCTTATAAACTTCCTCTGAGGAAATGGCAAGCCCGGGCCATAGAAGGGAAAAAAGTTGTTAAAAAAAACAAGGAACGAATCCAAAAAGCCTACAGGAGTAAATAAAGATTTTATAATCAAACTTAAGGTCATCCTAGAAGCAATTTCATCTGGCCTTAAAATTGATGCAATGAAATTTGAATTGTTTCGCAAAGACACTGCAAAGATGTACGTGGAAAATTACGGGTGGCATCCAATGACGCCAACTCTCCATAAGATACTTGCACATGACTCGACAGTCATAAAAAACGCTATCCTACTTATCGGCCAGCTATCGGAAGAGGCAGCGGAGGACCGAAACAAGCACTATCGTTCATACCGACAAGACTATGCAAGAAAATTTTCTCGGATCCAGTGCAACCAAGATGTTTTAAACAGGCTACTTTTGACATCCGATCCATTTTTAAGTTGTCAGCGAAAACGTCAACGTAGCAAAAGCCAGCCTTTCCTGAGTGAAGCTATGAACCTTTTCGAGTCACAAGAACCGGAAGTTCACAGAGAAACGGAAAAAACATGATTGACCAACCATTCTAATGAGCCAGACTAGGTTTTGTCACCTACAATACAATATTTTTTATTTTACTTTATTTTAAGTTTTTAATGATTTTATATTAATATACTATATTCACTTATGCATTTTTATTTATTTTCACTTACAAAATCACTTAAAATAATTTTGTCCGATTTTTGAGGCAAAATGCTCGTCTGTGCGCAGGTCAGTGAGCACAGTGTGGTGTGTTGTAAATAAACCTATAGTGTAGAGAAGAAAGAGGAAAGACTCTTTTACTTTTAAGAAACTGGAGGCGACGGATGTCGATATAATTCGTAGAAAATTATATGACATGTACAGGGAACAAATGGTCCCCACTTTAAAAAGCCTATTGCAAAGTATAAAAAAAAGATAATACAGGAATAGAGTGTTGTCGAGATACTCTAAGGAAATGTACTTTCATTATGGAATCGGCCCGGTTAAAAAGATGGAGGATGGAATACCTAATTGCAGTCCAAGGATATAAACAGGATGGAAGGGATATTATTTATTTGGAATTGACGTGGTATGATGCACACGAAGTTTCAGATAAAGGTTGGGTAGATTTATTATTATTATTTATCAATGCAGAACCAAAGCTCCATCAAATAAAGGTAAGCGTAAATAACAATAATTCATGCTGGGGCAAAAAAGCGGATTTATACCAAACGCTTCGGCCTTATCAGCCAAAGATATAAAGGACTCCCTTGTTGATTATCATGATGGTACTACGGCAGAAATATTTGAAGATTGGTTTAAAAACAAACTATTACCAAATATACCACCAAATAGTGTCATAGTGATGGATAATGCGAGCTACCACAATCGTAGGTTAAATAAAGTTCCGTGCTCCAATGACAGAAAAGTTACCATCCATGACTATATGATGGAAAATAGTATGTATTTTGAGGAAAATTACACAAAGAAGCAGTTGCTCGAAATTTTAATATCATTTTCAATAAAAAAAAGTAATATTATTGTGACATTTTGGCGGCAGAAATGGATCATACCGTGTTAAGACTTCCTCCTTATCATTGCATGTTCAACCCAAATGAACATATATGTATATGACACCAGCTGAAAGCATCGGTAAGGAGGAATAATGTTTCGCCAACCTTAAATTCTTCTGTGACAGCTTTAGTACAGCCAAAGATGTAAAATATTCCAAACAAAAGCTGGAAAAATTGTGTAGCGCATGTTCAAAAAGTAGAAAAATCATACGTAAATCTAGATCTGTTGCCCAGAGAAAGAATTATTGTGAACTTGGATGACGACAGTGCCAGTGAAACTGACTTGGGTTAAAAAGTAATAATTATTTTTCTGACACGGTACTTTTCTGTAGGTATATGTATATTTTGTTTTAAATTATTATCTTAAAGCAGCGCAACCTTTTGTTCTATCAGCAACGAGTGCGTCCCTGCTTTCATTCGATCACCCGCTGGGTCTTATCGGCATTAAGGATTAGCATTTATAATGAGTTTGTAAGATAGATAGACGGACTTTACGTACTTTTAGAGTTACATCAGTACAACATGCAATAAATGAATTATTATGCCGGAGCCAATTTAAAAATGTATAGAGACTGCAATTAAATGAGTAATTTGTCGTTGTGGTACGCGTATGAATTTTTTACGGATATAATAAATATAATTTTGGCAAGTACTTAAAGACAACAATAAAGAGAATTTATCGAACCTCAGAAGTCATTACGTGCTGCCGAATTCTGTAAATCATTCAAACAGAAAAATAGGAATACCTCATTATTCACAGACACAGACGATTGCAAATTACGAAAACAGTAGGAACCAACAGTTAAACATTTTATGAACCTGTTTCAGCTTGCTTTGATAATAAAGAAACAAAGAAAAGTAATAGTTACTAAAGTACAATGACTCATAAAGTTACGTCATCCGAAATTATTGGCCCGAGCTTGTCTGGGAGAATCCGAGAAAATTAAATTTCGTTGAGGTATTAAAATTATGAGACACGGAAATGGTGAAGTAAGAGTAAATTATTGCAACGCTGCCTATATGTTGTACTTATATGTAAATATAAGTATTTTTTTTTTGACAAAAGTTTTAGGTAAACCATAGGTTTACCATATTTGAAGACACAAGTGGATGAAGGGCCTATGTAACACTTTTTTCAATAACGACATTTTTCCATAAATGAAGGGCTTATGTACCCAGAATTCGTTCAAAAGGCCTTCCGTTAAGATATCTCATTAAATAAAGAAGTTACCAGTGGATAAAGGACCCAAGTACTGGGGAGTAATACTTTACTTACGCGGATAAAGGACTTATGTACAGGACAATATATTAGGCCCTTTATTCAATTAAAATTTTATTTAATATATAGCTGGGACATGGATAAAGGACCTATATACTAAAAACACATGTACATAAGCCCCTCTTCCATTGCAGAAACTGTTGTAGATGTTTCCCATTTGGTACCGAAAATAACAAAATACACCAACGTTGAAATTGCCAAAAAAAAGCTTTTTCTCTTGCAAGAAAAGATTTCTAGAAAACGGCAAAGGCGCCCGGATACTTGGACCAAAAATAAGGCTGCAAAAGCTAGAGAGAGAGGGGAGAGCTACATTTCTCAAACTGGAAAGGAAATACGGGCTAAGACTGCTAACATATCAAGTAGTTTATGCAAGAATGAAAATTGTAAATTGAAGTGTGATGGTAAATTTGATTCTAAAGCAAGAAAATATATATTTAACAAGTTTTACAAACTAGATGTTAATGCAAAAAATGTACTTCTGTTTAATAGCATTATAATGGGAAAAGTTCAACGACACAGAAAAAATATTGAAAGGTCCAAATCTGCTTCATATAAATACACAGTAACATTAAATAAATCAGTTATAATAGTTTGTAAGAATGCAATACTTTCCTTGTACCAAATTTCGGAAAAAAAGCTCCGTGTTGTATGCAAAAAATTATCAGAATCAAGCGGATCTATTCCATCACCTGATAAAAGAGGGCATCATGACAACAGGCCTCACAAAATTGCCACAGATGTCGTTGATGCTGTAAAAAACCATATCAATCAGTTTCCTGCTGAGTCATCCCATTATTCCCGACAGAAAAATATTAACAAAAAATACCTTTCTCCAGAACTAAACATAAGTAAAATGTATAAGTTGTATATCGAAGATTGTTTCAAAAAAGATCTTGCAGAGAGGTACAGGGTTAAACAATGCACCTATAATAATATATCCTCTAAAAATTTTAATTTGTCATTTGGAAACCCAAGGAGTGATACCTGTAGTACCTGCGATGCTGGTTTAAACACCAAAGAACACGAGGAAAAATACAAATTTGCATTTGAACAGCAAAAAAGAGATAGAGAATTCGCTCGTTCTACTGAAAATGTATGCTATGTCACAATGGATTTACAACAGACTCAACCTTTACTGAAAATAACTAAAAAGCTTTTTACTTACGCAAAACAGGAAAAATTTTTGTACCCGACCAATACCGCGATATAATCAAATCGTCAAGTAGCAAATCTGCCATTGTACTAAACATGGAAACTTCAAAGATGTGCATAAAATTATTACATCATTACACTTAATAATATATATTTTAAAAACTGGTGCCAAAAAGTCCATCCAGATTAATTTACGTTGGAAGTCATAAGAAATAAAAGAAATGAGGTGTCGGAGGAGAAAAAGGCTAATATAAGAGAACAACTTGCTTATATCGATGACGAATTTAAATATTTCTATGAAATATTCCTTGCCAAGGCCGAAGAGCAACAACTTCAAATCGATAAAGGGGAAAAAAAATTAAAGAAAAAATAATAGGTAATATTTTAAGAATATAATAACCATTAGACATTGGACATACCTACTCATATGACCTTTTTCCATTACAAATTATGTATTTTTTGTAAGTTGTAATAGTGGATAAAAGACCCATGTACTATTTTTTCTGATTTTTGTAAAATCTAATGATTAGTACTGATTTTTGTTTTAACCATTATAATATTCAGTTCAATAAAAATTCATAAACTAATTTTTGTTTTTCTATGTCGCTCCACAAAAAACGGCCAAAGAATAAACTTTAAACTGAAATATCTCGAAAAAGTGAATTTGCTACATAGGCCCTTCATCCACTTGTGTCTTCATTTGTAAGTCTAACCTTTCTTTAGTATTAAGGTAGTTGGAGCATCAGTGGGTATCCGATCAGCTATCAATTTTCATAGTCGAAGAAACTGGACGCATAGATCAGTAAAATGATAATGAGATGAGTTGCCAAATGATATTATACTTAATTTAATATTAAAGATGATTACGAAATAGAAAAGCAAACTTAACTTCTCGTAAATAATTTTATTTAAGTAGTGTTTCCCGGTAAAACAGTTTTCCTTATCTTAGGAAGTTATAATCAGTAAACAATGTCACGATATAGCATGCGGGGCGGGCAAAACTTTCAGACACATGAACTTAATCTTAAATTAATAATTTTGCGACTGATAAAGTTGTCTCTTTACAGAATTGCAAACATTGGTACGGCATATATCTTCCTGCTAGAAGAGAAGAGAGCTAAGCCACACTACTGTTTTGAGAAAATTGATAATTAAGTTTTTACTTTCTATTTTGAAACAATGTTTTATTTACAACGACATTGTTTATTTACTGAATTTAATCATATTTGACTCAGATGTTAAAACACCCTTTATTGCGACGTTGTTTTGAAAAAAAACATTGAATTACCACCATATTAATTAGAACCATAACAGATGTAATTTTTAAAGACGAAAAGGGCTTAATTATATCATTAAGAATCAAAAAGCAACTTTCAAAAATCGTATTTATTATAAATACATTTCCATAAATCTCTTCATCAGAATCATCAGCGTTGTTATTCTCAGTGGCGTATAAGGTTTAGCAAAATTGATAATGTTTTTTGATTAACATAAAAAAAGTAAATTTTTCAATTTTTTTTTATCAATTGGGAGACGGGATTGATACAATTGTTCAACAGTGTGCATAGTATTTTCCTTGGTAGGTCTTCTAATGCAAAATTGTTTGAATTCATTTTCGCTCAACTGGTTTTTATAATAAATCAACAATTCTGAATCGTTTATATACTGCAACCGCTTATCATCTAATTACCTTATAACATTTCCATCTACATTTTTATTTCCTTTTGTTATTAATTTTAGGCTATATATTTTAGAAATTTAAAACTGACTGTAGCTTATTTCTCTTACTACATAATAAGGATTACTCAGTTTCACAGTAATGTGTACCTACCACTGGTCGGGACAAATGCATCTATTTTTCATCCTCTATTCTCAATAGAGGAATGAACGCTCTCATCTTCCATTTCGGAATATTTCGACTCCCTAAATTTTTGATTGGTAATTTTTAAGTAATCTTATAGAGACAAAGCACTTAAAAGTAAAGCAAAGAAAGTTGCGTTTCGGTTCTGTCTGGAAGCAGTGTCTGAATAGGATGTCACTTCAGAAACTTCTGGAGGTAGGTTAGAAAGTAACTGCCACAAGCATGTTGCCACTTCTGATGATCCTTTAGTTCCATCAGTTTCATGTTACATGTAATGTATGGCACTTTTATCAGCAAGAGTATACTGTGAAATTATAGGTTTTCAATTTCCCTTTGTAATACAAGTGCCCAGTTTCTAGTTGAGGTGTGCGTAAGATTTTCTCCAAATCAATGGTGTACGACGTACAGCTTAAATCATTACGAGCCGGTTCTTTAGCTTCTTCTCGGTGTTCTCGGGCTTCTTGTTTTTTCAAAAGGTGTGTCCAAAATCCAAGTAATGTTGACACTTTTATTTTTCATCTTCTGATTTATTTTTAAACTGATAATTGCATTGGTCTTTTATAGGTCTGTGGAAGCCATAGTTAAATACACTATAGTGCGTTCAGTGAAAGAATGCGCATTTGTCATTAACCGATTATGGTCAAAATTAGTCTAGAATAAAATAGACAGCGGTCCTCAAACAATTTCTACTAATTTTAGATATATGGGCCGTAATTAAAATTTCTATTACAATTATTTATTTAATTATTGTTTATTTCATAACTATGTAAATAATAATAATAATAATAATACCAATAATTAGAAATTTTATTACATAAAATGTACATTTAATCGTCAATATCACTATCAGCACTGTTGTCATTGTCACTATCAGAAGTTATAATAATTGGCCTTATTTCATCAATGACCTGTTCCGAGTCAAAAGTATCTTCAATCAATTTGTCCACGTGGTCAATACATTTTGACCAAGTCTCTGGTCCAATTTGTTTTAAAGCTTCATTCCATAAATTTAAAATGTTTTCTCCGTTCGTCGTTTGACATGCATGCTTGTCATAGTAAAAATATGCTTACAAAATGAAGATGTAACAGGGATCACCTGGCGTTCTTAGCAATATTTCAAGTAATCTTGATACAGGCGATTTTCTGATAACCCAGTTGGAAGGTACATTATTTTTGAAGAATTCCTACAATAGCGTGATTCAACAACCGGGATTGATTTTATATTACCTTACACCATTACTTTACGGTCTGCAGGAATTTTATTGGGAACAGAATTAAACCTCTTTTATCTTTTTCATTAGACCCTTCTATTTGTTACCCATATTAATAAAGTTGTGGAAAAAAGGTCTTCTGGCATATTGGGGCGTCCGTTGGATTTAAAACTTTTATTTTATACCATATTGCATTCTCATCAGACTTATACGAGTGTGAAATATTTAAAAACTTTAGCTTAACTGAAACTTCTCTAAATTTTGACTGCAATATTATTATTTGATTTTAACAAACCAACCGACTTGTGAGATTAAATCAAAGCTTGTAATTAGTATCATAACAGATAAAGAGCCTTTGAGTTGAATAAGATACTATAACTATCTTACCTGTACAGTATTTTCTGTGTTAATAATACGTTTAACACACAGTTCAACTAGCAATCTACGCCCTTGTTTTGTTTAGGCTGAATGGCCAGTGAAAGGTACTTAATATTAAACACTAGATTTGGTTATTAAAACCATAAAGAATTAACCACTTAAACAATAATTTCTATACCGAGACACCCTCAAACGAAATTATATTTGCTTGCTGATGATACCGCGATAACTGCCACCTCGAGACAGCCGTGGTTAGTGATCTCACGTTTGCAACGCCATATAAATCTTCTTCAAATATGGCTTAGTGACTGAAAAATTTGCCTGAATGAGGATAAGACACAGGCCATTTTTTTCTCAAAGTCAAGAGTAAGACTACCGGAAAGCAGAGTCAAAGTCAATAACAAACAGATACCGTGGAAACACACGGTTAAATACTTGGGGCTTGTCTTTGATAAAAATATGGCCTGGAACGCAAATATGGATTACCGTTTAGCGCTAGCACAAAGACAACTTTGCGCGCTTTACCCACTTATTAACCGCCAAAGTACGTTTTACAATAGGACAAAGACGAATGTATACAAAATATTATTATGGCCAGTACTGACTTATGGTATACCAACATGTTGTACCTACCATAAATAAGACAAAGTACAAAAAACTACAAATCTTTCAAAACAAAATACTACGAATTATTACAAATGCACCTAGACATACACCTACAAGAGTACTACACAATGACATGCACATGGAGACATTAGACTTGACAAAATATTACGCACAGACAGACGTTTCGAACAATGTACTTACCACTTCAGTCACACACTCACGCACAACATTAAGCTACATATAGACTTCCATGCGACTGGCTCCCACCTTAAGAAAAACAAGCTGCACTAGAAAATTGTACAAATATCATTAGGAAAATAAGAAAAGCATCACATATTAGCATAGAATCAACAAAGCAGCCAAAACAATAAAATTGTCAGCACCCAAACCTAGCCAAGAAGTTGTTCTGAACAGAAGTACGATAAAGAAGAGGAGTCAAAGATGAAGATCTAACTCAATGACCAAATTTAAGTCGATAATAATAATTTATAATATAAAAACAACTAACAACATTTAAGTAAGCTTTAGGTACTTTTAAAAATGATTTATTAAACGGAATAGAATTAACCACTGACAGAGATGAAGTGATCAATCTAAAATTAACTGGAGCACAGAGAAACTACTACTTTGCGGTTTACCTGTATTCACAATCGGAATAAATAATATTATACTAGTGGCTAAAGGTATTTGTGAAAACATGTATGCCGCTTAAACATAATTCACTACTGAAAAAAAATATATTTTTAATCAGATTCTTTCACAATTTTACCAAAAGTTGAGGTTAGAATAAAAGAATCACTTAGCTTATTTCATCACTGCATTTATCACATTTTTTCGATTAATATGATGTATTTAACTAATTTTACCCAAAATGTGGCTTAGCTCTTCTCACCACCAAGACGACGATATATTATGTTATAGAATAATTGAACCCCAATGGAAAGAAATTTAAATCAAAATTGTGTGTGTTAAAGTGTGTAGAGTGTTAACGTTTTATTTTTATTTTTCCTGAATAATTCTTGAAATTAATAATGTCGATATTTGGGCTAAAATTGACATCTGGGGGTTTTTTCAAATGCGAATGTCAAATTTGATATTAGTATGGCTCCCACTTGTAGAGGGCGCCATCTACATGTCTTTTTACCCTTTTGAGGAGTCCTAACTTTTTTATACAAATTTATTACATTTCTAATTGAAAAAATAGGTAGAAGTTGCTACGAGCAATTATTCTCGAGAAAAAGGATAATAAAACATAAATGACATTTATTTGCATATCGTTATGCACATAATATCAGAGTTTGATAAAACTGCATTTATCACCTAAACAAAGCCAAAATAAAAAAATTATCAAAAGGTACTCCGCATTAGTCATTAAACTGCCTACATAACAGTTATATTAAAAGAAAAAACGGCAGTGACGTACATATTATTTGTTCCGCTTAAAAATTGCAACACCATGTATCTCCTAAACGGACATAGGCTTATAGGAACTTTTATTTATATTTTTACGCATGGGAACTCATCCTGAATTTTTTCGCAATATTAATCAAACACCCTGTATGTTTCAAGTTTTGACCTGGTTGGGCGAATGGCTTGGCCGACCCGATCTCCTGAACTAACATCATTAGATTATTTGCGATGGCGTCACTTAAAGTAGCAAGCCTAAAAGAATGATTTCAATCGGCAACTAAAAGAAAATGATGAAAGCTGTTGACACTATAAATGGAGATATGATTGCGCCCGTCTAAAAGAAAGTAGATCGCAATATGTCAGTGCACGCCACGATTAAGTTTAAAAGTAGGTAACTTTTTAACAGTTGGGTGAGCGGTGCTTAGTGCAGACATTTAATTGAAATAGAATAAAAAATTTTTAGTTAAAGTAGTAGTTTGCCAGTTAAGTTTTGCTAATGATTTTTTTCTTGTATGGCATAAGACTGTAAATAGGTGTAGGTGGTATTTAACTTATTGGAGGCCCTAGGTAAAGTGTGTTCACAAATATAAGAAACCGACCTAAATGACTGCTATTATTAGGGTATTCAAAATATAATAAACAACAATAAACCAGTTCAGTAAAATGATATTGGCGTAATAAATTTTAATTACCGTACTCAGGTAAATAAAAATGCGGATAGACCAGGGTCCTTCTTGATTGTAGTCTGTCAACGTACACTGTTGAGTTCAGTTTGTTTTTTGAAAATGTTTCGTCCTTGGTGTTCTAGTGAGATTTGTGAAAGCAATGAAACTAAAGTAAATAACAGAGTGCATTTATCAATAGATGCCAAGCAGATTATAAAGAACGTGTTTTTGACATTAATGTCGCACGGAAATTTGTGCCCTAAAGAAGTTGTAAAGGAAACGGCTTTACTTACAAAAAAATCCTTTTCCACAGTTTGGAAAATTACACAAAAGCCAATTTTGAAACGCAGAAAAAGAAGTGATATTGGAAAATCAAGAACGTTGGACCAAGGGGACGAGGAACTTATACGACTAGCTATCAATCAGCTATCATAGTAGACGATTAAACAAAGCTCCTTCTTCAAAAGACACTAAAGCCAAAATTCAAGAATATATGTTTGATAATGATATATATTTTCATGAAAACTATAGAAAGAAAGACTTATTAGAAGTGCTTAGAAGTATGTCTATTCAAGAAGAATATTACTGCGGTGAACTTGCGAAAAGCATGGGGCACATAGTATTGCGGCTACCGCCTTACCACTGCATATTTAACACTATTGAACAAACTTAAAGCTGGAATTCGTCTCAATAATGTTTCACCCACACTTAATTCTAGTGTATTAACTCTAATTCATGATCAAACTAAAAAAAATTCTGAGGTGAACTGGAAAAACTGCGTACAACATGTAAAGAAAGTAGAAGAAAGTTACATTTGTATTAGGAATGCAACAGAAAGGTTTATTCATACTTTAGATGATGATAGCCATAGTGAAGTAGATTTAGTTGGGTAATTTGTTAATTAATATAATAATTTAGCATTATAAGTGTAACTGTAAGACCATAATTATATTTTTATATTTTGAATTTAATAAACTTAAATAAACATCAGTTTCATATTTATCTGCTGCTAAATTAAATATTTCAATACTATGTATTTTCTAAGACGGTCCTAGCTACTTCTATTTAGGTAGAAATAAATAAAAGTCATTTGGTCAGTTTCTTATATTTGTGAATACACTTTACTTTAGGATTATGGGGTCCATATGCAGATAACTATTTTATTAATACAGGCAAAAGGAGTAAATAAGCAAAATTCTAGATTTATTTAACTGTTATTCTTATTTCTTTACAAGTCACATTAGACGAATAGATAATGATTATGTAATCCGGACAGTAACTCTTTTAGTATTCACTATACGCAGGTTAGTGCTTAAAAATCTATGTTGATTGAAGAGTTACCTTTCTAGCTTTGAGATAAGCAAGATCATCAATCACTTCTTCAAAGTCTAAGTGTTTGAGCATATCACATTCTATGAACAGCAGCGACAAACTGGTCAATCTTTCTTGAAGCATTGCACTTCTCCATTCATTTAATAATCTTTTTAATTTGGAAAAAGAGCGTTCCCCACTACAGCTAGTCTAAATATTTCAAAGTGCTAAAGTGGAACAACAGTTAATGTATATTAAATGTAACTATACATTTATAGCAGACAGTATTTTGCAACTAGAGGAATCGTGTGTTAGAAACATGTGTACAAAATTGCAAACAAATACGAGGTGAGGTAGGAAAAACAGTAGTGGCAAAATTAGAAAACTTAATAGAAAAAAACCCAGGTTTCAAGATTTTAAGGCAGGTCGTAAACATAATGTCAGGGAAAACTGTAAATAATTTAGCTATTGAACCTGCCTTAGTTCCGAAATTAAAATTTTGCCCAATAACTTCAGTGGATGTAGAAAGATCGTTTTCTTTTTACAAACAGGTCCTTAGTGATAAATGCCACAATTTTTTAGTTCAAAACCTTGAATCACACATAATAACTGGTGCGTTTTATAATTTTTCAAATTAATATCAGTATAACTTTGATATAAAAAACTGTATTAGGTGTTAACTGATTTAATAAATTATATTATAACTTGAATTTATGTTTATTAAATACTCAATCTCCTAATTAAATGAAAATTTAATTTAGATTATCAAAATTTGTCCGATTGCTTCGCTGTTACGTTTTCAGCATACTGTTCTATGGAATGGAAGCTTGGAGCTTAACGGATGCTATGTGCAAAAAATTGGCGGCCTTTGAAATGTGGTCGTACAGAAGGATCCTAAGAATTTCCTGGGTAGAAAGAGTGCGTAACACCGAGGTGCTTCAACGCCTCGATAAACAGCCGGAGGTTCTGTTCACATTAAAAAAGCGCAAATTGGAATATTTTGGCCACATTTTAAGGAATGACAAGTATCGACTTTTAAAACTCATTATAGAAGGGAAGATCGAGGGACGGAGAGGCCCGGGTAGAATAAGAGTATACTGGCTAAAAAACCTAAGACAATGGTATGGAGTGAGCACCACCACATTGTTCCGTCGAGCCATAGACAAAATACAGATAGCGCTGATGATTGCCAACGTCCGAGGCGGACAGGGCACCTAAAGAAGAAAATTTGTTGTTTTATAACCGCATATTCATTGCATATTTACGTCCTTTTGGCATATATCCTGCATAAATTTTAAAAAATATTTGCATATATATGCCCAGAGTGATCAATGGAAAAGAGGGGCCTGAGTATGACCTAAATTCTATCGTTGCAGTAATGACTCCGGTAATCGAAGATAAGCGACCGCCATTGTTAAATATGCTAACGCAGGTATATTTACATTTATTTTCTAAATTATAGGTATAGTTCTTTATAAAACATCTTAAGAAGGTAGATTATATAGCAGTAAATTAGAAAACACTTTCATTTCTTAATAATGTTATAATGACTTAATGTATTTAATTAGATAAGTACCGGAATATTAGGAGGAGGGTAGCAGGTACTTAAGTAATGATTTTGAAAAACATTTGGTAATTAGATAGATATACAGGGTCAGGCAAATGTTCCGGAATGGCTTAATTTCAGCAGAACGAAAAATGATACCGGAACCGGGCGTTGGGCAATCTTTAGGACTAAAATTTTACTATTTAACTGTGTTTACTATATGTCGGTAACATCATTGACTGTCAAGTGCTAATGTTATTTTTGTTCCTGTAAATGGAACACCATGTATATTATTAGACATTCTAAATTCCAAATAAATTTAATACATTTTTCTTATAGGATACCATGTCTAAATTGAACTGTTTCGGAAATACGGGCAAATGAATGTAGTAAATTTTATTTAAAAAAATAATAGTAACAATTTTAAAATAAACAATAATATAAAACAATATTTATTTGTTTTACTAGGCAGAAAAGCAGAAGATTTTATGCCGCGGCTGGTGTTTCATAGCCGAGGCTAGGAAACTAGCCAAATTGGTTCCAATTTCACGCAAAATCGTCTTTCTTAAATTTATTACTTGCATTTCATTATTAATATCCAAATAATTAAATTATTTTAACAAAGGTACTGGCTCTTCGTTACTAGGTTTAACGCTGATGACGTTTGTTGAACTGCTTGTGTTTACTTTAAAGTCATTGCCAATTTTAAAAAAATTGTCAAGTAACTGTTCGAACTGAATCTAATTGAAAGTGAGGATGATTTATTACCATTAACACCACCTGAGATAAGAGACCAAGCGCGAGATGTGGAATTGAATCTATTACCGGCTAAATCAAAAACTGTATATGAATTCACCGATAGCAGATTCATGGAATATAGACAAATGGAAAATGTAGGATATTTCTCTGAAGATGTGCTGATTACTGCTGATTGCCTATTTTTCCGATCTTTCAAACAAAATGAAGCCTTCAACTTTACGGTCTACTTATTCGATGTTGAAAGCTACTATGAACATAAAAAAGAACATTGATTTGGCGAAATATCTAAAGAAATCGAGAAATTTTTATCAGGCCCCACATGAAGTGTATTTGAGCACGAAGGTAGGAATATACCGAAAATTATATATTATATATTATGGATTAAAGAACTACCTCTTTTCTAATTTATATTTTAGGTTGTACTTATTGTTGCAGTCGCTGGGGCTTGTAGATGTGATGAGCTTTTGCAAATGAAGAGTGAGAAATGGGCAGAGTTCAATTGTATTAAATAATTGTTCAGGTTAGTTAAGGTTAGAAAAAGGAGGAAAGTGGAGTGTTCAATTGTATTAAATAATTGTTCAAATGTCACTATAAATATTTCTAATGTTGTGGAACTGAAGTTTGTGGTTCCTCTTGAAGGGCAAGCAAAACATTATGAGACTTCTCGTTATTTATAGCAGTTTCTGGGACGACCTAGTTTTGGCAAGTTTTTTACCGTACTCGTATGCTCAAAGTTATGAAACATCCTATTAGCAGTTGATTTAGAATGAGATGGACAGATTATAGGGAGTGATAACTTGGGAGTCATGGAAACTAAAGCTTTTACTTGGATTATTATAATAAAAGAAACATGTTGTTTGATTTTTAAATAAAATATATTCTATGGGGTTTCTACGTTCAATTGCCCATATTTCCGAAACAGTTAAATTCAGACATATTATGGTGCTATAAAAAAAATGTTTTAAATTTGTTAAGAATTTAGAATATCTAATAATATACACGGTGTTCCATAAAAAAAATGTTGATGTTACTGAGATGTAGTATATACAGTCCAATAGTAAAATTTTAGTTAGTTCAGGTTAGTTCCGGATCCAGTATCACATTTCGTTCTCCTGTAATAAAGCCGTTCCGGAGCATTTGCCCAACCGTGGATATTAGTTTGGGTTCTACATGCTGGAAATTGACATATTCTTTAAATTTTCATATAAAAAAACTGATCTTCTAAATGTTTTAAAAGCATTCAACATCATAAGGGAATATGTTTGTGACACTATGGCATCAAATTTAGGATATACAATTTTGCGTCTTCCCCCTTATTATTGTGTTTTCAATCCCATAGCATATTGGTACCAATTGAAATCCAAAGTACGGTCGCAAAACACATCACCTACTTTAGGTTTTAGCGTGGTACATTTCATTAAAAGAAATTTAAATAACCAAGCCACTCTCAGCTGAAAAAATTTAGTGAAACATTATAATATAATAAAAGTAGAAATTTCGTAAATTTCTGTAGTCAATTATATTAAACCTATTACAATTACCCTAGGTGAAGACAGTGATAGCAAAACAGATTTAGATGTGTAGTTTTGCAAAGTTTATTAATTCACCATCCAAGCCTGCAAAAATTGAACGATTTGGTTTTCGGTTTAATGAATAAAATATAATATGCAGATATTAAACTATTATTTCTTCGGTTTCAATAATTATTTGAAACACTTATTAGGCCTAAATAAAATATGCAAAAATAAAATAATGATATAACTATACGGTTTTTTTATGAGGCACAGCACTGCAGGATTAATCCTTTATGACGCTCTACGAGCGGTGCGTGTGTGCAGGAAACAATTCACGTTGATCTTGAATCTTTGGAGATTATACGCGTTGGGGAACACGGTCTCAGGGAGGTCGTTCCAGAGGAATGACGTTCTCCAGATGACAGAATTCTTAAACAGTGTCGTTCGAGGGACACTAAGCTGAACCACATGCAGGTGAGCTGCAGTGGCTCGTCGTGTATTTCTACCATGCACCGCTCTGGGTGGAATCAAGCGAGCAACCTCAGTTGAGCACTTGCCATAAAAATACTTGTAAAATAGATTCAAGTCGCCAACCTTCGCTGTTCAAGGTTTTCCAGGTTGTTTGTCAGATCATGGTCACCGATCAAGCGAATAGCTTTTCTTTGAATGGAGTCTAGCAATCTCAGGGTATGTTTAGGAGCAGACCCAAGTATGCGAACAGTACTCCAGCAATGATCGAATTTGGGCTTTATAGAGCATCAAAGGTTGTTGGGATGTATAGAGGTTCTTAGTTCAGAAAAGTATTCCAAGTTTCTGCGAGGCTGTCTTAGCAATAGCCGCAACGTGACTATGCCAAGGCATATGATTAACAAAATTGACGCCCAATAAATGAATTGATGAAGTCAAAGGAATCAAGTGTCCCGCCATAACTATATCCGGTTTTTCAACATTAACTTTTTTAGGAAAAACTGCCGCCTGGGTTTTCTTAGCGTTAAATTCTACTTGGTTACTGCCGCCCCCAAGACAGAATTTCTTCCAGGTTTTTGTTGAGATGTGAGACCTCTTGCTGCCTATAGAGATGTGCATTGGCAGCCGATGTCCGAGCATCCAAAGTAAAAGATGAAACAAGTGTGCTGTCATCAGCGAAGCTATATATAAGATATACCTTCCTTATTTAAATCCATCATCATCTTTATGAGGACGATTACATCCGAAGATTGAAATTCTGTAACAGGTATCTTGAAGAGGATGCAACTGCCACATTTAAAATAACAAATTTTACTTTCTGACGAATCGCGTTTTACCAACTTGGAGATGTTCAACAGATATATTACCAGGTATTGGGCAACTGAAAACAATCATCTAGATAGGGAAAGGGTGTTTTAGGAAAGATTTGGCACCAACGTTTGGCTGGGCGTTATAAGAACACGTATAATAGTCCCTATATTTCTTAAAGAACATTTAACTGCAGCCCAATATCTGGCTCTTCTTCAGAACCACATAAAAAATATTCTGGAAAATTTACCTGTTAGGCAATATGAATAAATATTTTATCAATAAGACGGCGCTCCGGCACACAATGCGAGAATAGTGACAGCTTATTGAAATGACTTTTGGAAATCATTGGACGGGTACTATAAATGGAGTACTATAAATTAAGGAGTGTTAGGTCCCCTGACCTAACACTCCTTATTTTTTTTTACTGGGGCCACATCGATGCGAAGGTGTATAGAACAAAATCTCAGAACCTCCAAGACCTAAGAGCCCTCGTTTGTATTTTAGCGACCATTATGACCACGTAATGGTACTTGATCAGGTATTTGATTAATGGTACGGTGCAATTTTGGACAAACTGTAAAAGGTATGTTTTTTTTTATTTACTCTTCTTGCAACTTTTTTATTTTTAAAATATTTTGTTTTCCTGAGATGGCATTTAGGAAAATTTAATACTAGTTTTAATAATAATAAATCGTAGTAGGGATACCTATTGGTATTTAAATACTTTTCTTTTTAAAAATACATAAAAAGTTAAGATATTAACTTTGTGCACCTGCTTATTTATGTTTTCCACGTCTAAAATTTGCATTAAAAATAAATATGTATGTATTACATTTTTTATTTCCTATTAGGGGGTCAACGACTTACTTGTTTGGGTATCACTCACATTTTTCGCAAGACTGTAATTCATTGCATATGATGGAAAATATTAATTAGCTTGCAAATTTGGTTGTAAAAATGTTTCAATTGTTTAATAAAAGCAAAAGTTTGTGTTTACACATAAAATGTAACAAATGTGGAAAGTCCTATATTTTCGGTGATTCATGGTACCTCATCATGGGAAGGTGGCACACTTTCCTTTCTAGAAATTCGTATTTAGCCCAAAATTGTTTATTTTTTTTTATTGTATTTCGTGCCATTTGTTATCTTATACAAATATAGACACGTATACTCGTATAATATTAATTCTCAGAAATGTAAAGAAATGATATTATATAGATAAATTGATATTTCATATTACTTGGCAAAAAATTGGTGCGATTGACCAACGAAAAAGAAAATTTTAAGTTGTATTAACCAGTAAAAGAAAATTGAAAAGAAAATAAGCAGCAAAAGCAAAGATAAGCTCTAAAATAAAAAAAAAAAGAAATAGTAGACAAAATCGATTATTGCTGCTCAATTTTATATTCTAATTGGAGTAGAGAAAGACTGCAACCACTCATGATTTTTCTTCAAGCAACAGTCTGTCTTTAAATGGCATGAAGTAAGATGGTATAAGATCCAACATATTATGCTCGAACCATTCTTTAAAGATATCGGCATTTATATCTTCGTGATAGTCTCCTGTATTTTTAGTTTGGGACATCAGTAGACCACCTTTAACGAAACCTTCAGAACTTCCAATATGGGTTTTGATAAGTCGATGTCCTTTTCCAGATGGAGGTCTTAATCCTGTGGATAATCCTTCCAAAAAAGTTTGTCTTGAACTTTTAATATTTTCATCCTGCCAAAATTTAGTCACAGTGTGACCTTCATTTAGCCATGTTTCGTTGAGGTAAAATATTTCTTGTTTTCTTCTCTGGCTTTTCGGATACTGGTTAAGCAATTTCTTCTCCAACAGATGATTGCGCTCCTGTCTATTAAAATCGATTGGCTATTATGTTTTTTCCACCGAAAACCCAGTTTTTTTTTTAATAATTTCCAAAGCATACTTCTACACATTAATGGGTAGTCCTGGTCTTCTCGGATTGAGGACAAAATTTTGTTCAGCTTGGAAATTTCTTTTCTTAAAAAGAAACTATGAACTTTTCGCCTTATTCTCTGTATTAAAACGTCATCCAGCTCAAGTTTTGGTCGTTCTGGAGAAGTTTTTGGAGGTTTGACGGCAACACGTTTTTCTTCTTTTAAAAGTTTATATATTGTGGTTTTCCCAACGTTAAGTATATCCGCTGTAAATTACACTGCATTGTCAACACTCAAATCCGCATTCTCGCTTTCAATAGAATCGTAACAGTTAAGAATTATTTTTTTTTTCATTTACAGTACATGGACCGACTTCAGGGCGTTTAGGCAATTGTTGAAAATTTACCATATTTAATTAAAAAAACACTGACACTGACAGTCACTAGATATAAAAAAGTAGGTATATTATTCCAATAGAGGCACCCATAAAGGCATAATAATCTAAATAGCAAACAGGTAACCAGAATTAGGTACAAAAAAAAAGGAATAAAATGATTAGAGCAGAAACGAAATAAGTACCTAGCCTGTAATTAGTTTTGATAAAATTGCTTTCTAAAATTCTAGGTACGTAAATGGTTTTAGGCTTAAAAAATTTAACATTGAAATATGTATTTGAAGATAAAACTTGAATTTAATGTAAATACTTGTACTAATTCTGCACACATTTAAAAGTTCACGTCTATTTAAATCTATATATGCTGAAAAATCTGGCACGCCCGTGGAGAAGACGGTTTTGATTGATTTATTACTTCGCAGCATTTAAAGATAGACTATAGTTAATATTGCTTGAAAGCTTTATTCAATATAATAATAGCTTGTTGATTCTACCTTAAGTTGACGAATAGTATATTGAATCATCCGTACTGATTTTTTGTGGTTATTTCTCCCGTCCCCTTGTATTTAATAGCGGAAAACCACAACAATCTTGAGAAGTCTGTACTAATCCATGACAAAGCGTCCAACAAAGAACAAATATATATTATATTAATTAGTCAGCCATTATTCTAAAAATAAAAAGGTCACTGTCCTTAATAGTGCGGTAACAATGATAATTTACTCTATAAAAGTATTATCTTTCAATGCACAATACCATGAAACCCGAGTACAATTGTCTAATAACAATTTATTGCCTTATGGTTTTCTTAAACTAAAATCATTACCTGCCACATATTTAAAGTACTTCTAGTAATATCTAAATATGTGAATCTCTCAAACACACCACAATAATTTTTGGTCGTATAACCTAATTCTCATTGCTAAAAAAGGGAAACACATGTTTCAAAGATTAAATATGTGGCTATCTATTCTGGGATAGTGAATGAGTAATACCTTCCTCAATAGTAGGATAAGACTCATGGAGATATGAACAGTTTCATTTAAATTATATCAAAAATTAAAAATTTACTTTGGAAAATATTTAAAAAATACGAAAGTTCAATTACTTTCTCAATATCTGCGCTAACGACTTCCTGTCATATATGAAATAAGTATTTTAATGTCAAATGATCATGAATCTTAAATTTTCCATTAAGCATATTATCTTAAAATCTTTAAATGTTATACAGGATAGTTCCTAAACCCCTTCCAAAATCCTAAGTAATTATTTTAAAGTATAGGTAACTGGAATAAGTTATATCCACATTTTTAAACGTGTTTGAGACATCAGCATGTAAAGTTTGGGACTAACCACAGTCATGAGATCACTAAAAGATAAATATAATGGTGAACGTTAACTAAAGTCAATGGCGTCCAGCTTAGTCCCTGCACCGTGGAATTGGAAGTCCGAAAAAGCCAACTAAACAACTACTGTGTTAATGGTATTTTATAGATTTATTACAAATCAATCCATTACGTCAGTTTTCAAAAGGAAAGGTTGCATTGGTTATTTACATAAATTGATACATTATTATACAGGGTGTCCAGTTTTCGATGGTTTTACGGGTACCTCCGTTATTAGTAAAGATAGAAAGATACGGTTTTCGCAGCACTGTGTTACTTTTTTGTGAAACAAGAACTGCCGCAATCAGAATTTTTCTAGTCCTCCTAGTTCTGATATACGGGACGTTTTTGAAGATTTTACATTTTGGGACACCCCCCCCCCCCCCATATTTAGGTTATCCTTTAGCTTATCAAAGAGAAAACAAATGTTCTTTTTGTACGTTTTTTTACGTAGAATGCAGTGAGGTACTCGGATTTTTTCTACACTCAATAGTTTCCGAGAAAAAAAAAATTGCTTTTTCTTAAATGGGTCACCCTATAGGTATATTTTTTAATAATATATTTTAGTTTATAACAAGCTTCTCAGAAATATACCGGGTCCGCCAACGAAGCGGGGACGGAAGATTAAATCTTTATCGAGGAACTTATAAAGAATACTAAAACAGCATGAGGTCTGGAATTAGAAGCGGCATATTTTAAAAATATTTTACATTATACAGGGTGGCCCAAAAAAGTGTGGCGAACTAAACTTGTGTTTTTTTAAATGGAACACCCTGTATATTATTAGCCCAGAAGATGGGTATAGAGCTGCTGATCATTTTAATATTTGGTTATGTGGGTTTATTTTTAATAGTTTAAGAAATAATAACGATTTTATCTTAAAAATTATCTAAGTTTAGTAACCATTTCCAAATTACTAAAAACAATTGAATGAAACAGTAAACTAAAAAGCAACATGTTAGAATGTTGCCTATCTTTCCAATTAAAAATATTTGTGTTCAGTGAATTTATCATACAGGGTGATCACATTATGCAAAATATAAAAAATCTATTTTTTTTTAAATGGAACGCCCTGTATATTTTTTTATTTTTATATATTTTTATATTATATACTTTTCACATCCTTTCTACTGATACCAATTTGATACCTCTTAGAGTTTACCGTATTTTAGTTATTTCGATATAAACTTTAAAACCCCACACTTTTGCTACTTTTTCGAAAAATCTAGCGGTAACCCTTAAATGGTTTGCATTTGTTATGCATAACTTCATTTTCTTAATACTATTTTAATAACCTAGCATCAAATGACATTCCTTATTTTTTATTTTGCAATAAAGAAACTAAATGTTATTTATGAACTGATTTATTAAGACATTTATAAAACATAAACTTAAAACGATTATTATAAAAATAATGAATTAAAATTACAACTTTAAAAAAATAAAGGAGTTGACAAAACAAAATAAACAAACCCTTATTATGCGGTAAATCAGAATTTATTGTGTGGCTTTAATGATATGTTCAAAGGTTCTTCCCTGTTCTTGAAGGCATAAATGTAGCCTTCGAACAAGATTTTGCTGGACATCTTGTAGAGTTCTTATTCTAATATTTCTAAATGCCTCTCGTATACGATTTTTCATATCGTCTCGGTTCGTAGGAGCTATGGCATAGACTTCTTCCTTAACATATCCCCAGAGGTAGAAATCAAGGGGAGTTAAATCAGGGGACCTAGGAGGCCAAGCGATTGGTCCACCACGTCCGATCCACTGATTACCTCGCCAATTAAAAATTGTCTAACCGGCTCATAATAATGAGGGGGAGCGCCGTCTTGTTGAAACCAGTGGTTTTGGAGAGTGTCGGCATCTACATTTTGAAGCAAAATGGGTAGATCATGTTGAAGAAAGTTTAAGTAAACTTGTCCCGTCAAACGCTCTTCAAAAAAATATGGCCCAATAATGTAAGGCCCTAATATTCCTCCCCAGACATTAACCGACCAGCGATTTTGGTTATCTACATGACGAACCCAATGTGGATTTTCACTAGCATAATAATGCATATTATGCCTATTTACGATTCCGTTATTTTTAAATGTAGACTCGTCACTAAATAGAACTTTTGATAAAATGTCTGGTACTTATCTAATTTTGTTAAGCATCCAATTACAGAATGTGATTCTTCTTAAGAAATCATCTTCATAAAGTTCTTGGTGTAATTCTATGTGATAAGGATGATATTTATACTTTTTTAAAATCCTCCGCACGCTTGTTTCCTTAACACCGGTTTGCTGAAAAATGCCAGTCTGACTTACGTGATGATTTTCCTGTACTGCCAACAGAACCCTTAATTCATTTTCTTCATTAATAACGGGTTTATTGATTACCATCCTTTTTTTGTAAGCAACGCTTCCTGTTTCTACAAATCTTCGCAACAACTTCTCAAAGGCCTCTGGTCTCGGCTTTCTCTCAATATTTGGATATCTTTCAGCATACACTCGACTCGCTAGAAGGCAATTTCTTGCACATTCTCCCAGTATAAAAATCATATTTACCATTTCCACAGTGGTAAAATTCGACATTTTGAGAAATTTAGTACTTAATTTCGACGACTGAACAAATAATGTTAAATAATTTTATTCGGTCGTCATAGTGACAATCTAAACAAAAAAAGTCATGGCAACTCGATTACGAATAAAAATAAAATGAAATGGTATCAGTAGAAAGGATGTGAAAAGGGCTTTCTAAAAATAAAAAAATATACAGGGCGTTCCATTTAAAAAAAAATAGATTTTTTATATTTTGCATAATGTGATCACCCTGTATGATAAATGCACTGAACACAAATATTTTTAATTGGAAAGTTGGCAACATTCTAACATATTGCTTTTTAGTTTACTATTTCATTCAATTGTTTTTAGTAATTTTTAAATGGTTACTAAACTTAGATAATTTTTAAGATAAAATCGTTATTATTTCTTAAACTATTAAAAATAAACCCACATAACCAAATATTAAAATGATCAGCAGCTCTATGCCCATCTTCTGGGCTAATAATATACAGGGTGTTCCATTTAAAAAAACACAAGTTTAGTTCGCCACACTTTTTTGGGCCACCCTGTATAATGTAAAATATTTTTAAAATATGCCGCTTCTAATTCCAGACCTCATGCTGTTTTAGTATTCTTTATAAGTTCCTCGATAAAGATTTAATCTTCCGTCCCCGCTTCGTTGGCGGACCCGGTATAATACCTAATTTTTATTTTTAATATTAAGCTCAGAATTTACGTTTTATTATAAAATATACATTTCTAACAACGAACAATACTGCCAAATTTACCAAAATCGGCAAATGGATTTTTGAGATATTAATAAAAAACTGATTTTTTTTTTAAACTTTGACTTTGTCTTGAAAACCAGACTTTTTAGGACACATGTTTATATAAACTTTTCTACTTGAATTTAGTTCAGGATTGTGCCCTTGGAATTACGGCGTGTCATTAAGTAACACCCTGTATTACTCAGACCCGATATTCTGTGCTTCGAGTTACATTCAATAATAATCGCTTTTTTGATATTAATAGTTAAGTTGTTTTTGTTGCACCAGCAACTAAACTCTGAAACAACATTGTATACCCTCCTACGCAAAACATCTGGGTCCTGGTCACCTACAATCACATTGGTTAGTTGCAAATTGATCAGATAATACTCTTTTGAATATTTCGGAAAAACAACTAAGCCGCTATATCTAATTTTCTAAAAATCGATAAAAGCAGAACAACTTTTAGACGCGAGATAAAAACATCGGTATATATTTATTTATTAATCTATCATTGATAAGGAAAGCACAAACAACTCCCAAAACTTTTTTTTATCAGAAACACCGACACTTAATCAATTCTGTAGATTTTTTATTGCTTATAGACTCGCTTTAAGTCTTCCCTTGTAACAGAAGGGAGACCCATAGAATTTGTGAACCTGAGAAGTGGTGCATCAAACTGATCTACCGTTTGGAATATAAGAGTTAAACTAGTCTTCCTACATTGGAAAAATATCGGGAAAATTCCTCCGCTACCTCCCAATCCCCAGAAACAACCATCTCGTTAATATCAAGGGGGGTAAAATCAGACCTATTTGAACGGACATTTATTGTCTTGTTATTAATCAGTGTCCGTACTGTTTTAGAATCATTTTTTGAGTTGAATATTAACTGATCATTAAAAAGATCATTAAAACCATTTTTTTTATTAGAAATACTATACTGCAATATACTTCTTATACAGGGTAAGTTCTTTAAAGTGTTACAAGGCGATATCTCGCAAACGGTTTAAAATATTTTCTTGAAATTTTAACGAGGCAATGGTAAGATGGGGTACATATTTAAACATATTTTTATCATATACCCCTTGTCCCCATTTTGAGGGATGGGGGGTAACTTTGAAATTTTATATAGGATTATGTACTTTTGTTTATTAATTTCGAATCTACATAAAAAACTACGTTTGTGTACAAAAAAAAATTGATTTGCTCCACTGGTTACGGAATTATGATTTATTAGGTTATAAAAATTAAAAAATATTATTTACCATTTAATTTCTACTTATTTATTAAATTTCTATTGGATTTAAAAAATAACTACATTTCACCAATAAATCAAGTTCACTTCACTTATTTCAGAATAACTTATTATTTGTTTACATGGAATTGCGTTGTTTTGACTTCTGTCAGTTTTTACGTATTAAATTAATTATTTGTCAGTTTGGTCAATTAAACATGGAAATAAATTTTAGTGTGCAAGTTGATATGTAGTTAATGTTGGGAGAATGCAGAAGAAACTACAGACAAGCTTCACTAATGTGAACCGAGAGGTTTCCTAACAACCCGAAATCTTACATGCCATTTAAAAGGCTGGAAACAAGAAGTCGTACTACTGGCAGCCTGTAGTCAAAACCACGATTTCGGAAGCGAACTGAAACGGGTGATAGGGCAGTTGGAGTTTTAGGAGTGGTAGCTATTAACCCGCATGTAGGTTCTAGGCGGCTTGCTGCAGATGCTGGAATGAGCCAAAAATCGGTTGTGACCATATTGCATATAGCGTGTAACAGAAGTATGGAACGCTTTAAATATCTTTAATACCGTTTGTCCCATTTAGCTAAAATTCGCTATCCGTATATAAGAGGTTATCGCGGAGCTGCTAGTGACATTTGCATTGTTGCTAAATTTACAGTTTTTTATCAATTTAATATATTTTTTTTTAATGGAACACCCTATATATTATTCAAAAAAATGATTCCGCAACAAATTCTTAATAACTTTTATATAAGTTACTTAATGTCTAAATCTAGCCATTTTTTTAACATTCGAGCTCGAAAATTGAGAATTTATTGAAACATTATTGTAAGGTAATTATTGTTACTTATTACAGAATAAAGAAGCTAAATTAGATGTTTAAAATTTTAAAGTGCCTTCCATTTAGTTCTTGACAATATGCTAAATATTGCGGAAAAGTATTTAAAACATTAGAAAGAATAGATATCTGTTTCTTCGATTCGTCGGCACTCAACTTCAATTCTTTGTTTTAGGTCTTCTATATCATGTGGCCTTTGTCTTGTAGACCACATTTTTTAAATGACCCCACAAGAAATAATCGAGTGGAGTCAGATCTGGTGACCGAGCTGGCCACTCAATAGTACCCCGTCTCACTATCCATCTTTCAAAAAATACTTCATTTAGATAGGTACTCCCGTACTTGTCTGGCGTAATGTGGTGGTGCACCGTCTTGTTGCAGTCATACTTCGTTATTTAATCCCGCAACGTTGTCTAAAATTCTTTCTAATGTTTTAAATACTTTTCCGCAATATTTAGCATATTGTCAAGAATTAAATGGAAGGCACTTTAAACATCTAATTTAATTTCTTTATTCTGTAATAAGTAAGTTTAAACAATAATAACTTTTCAATAATTTTCAATAAATTTTCAATTTTCGAGCTAGAACATTAAAAAAATGGCTAGATTTAGACATTAAGTAATTTATATAAAAGTTATTTAGAATTTGTTGCGGAATCAATTTTTTGAATATTATACAGTGTCACCATTAAAGTCCGCACCATATGGAACTTTTTTTTATTAATGAGGTTAGTTAAAATTAAATTTCGGCAATCGTTTTTGCTTCAAATTAGACTAAAAATTATATAATCAAATGTCACTATCTGTCATTCGGTATCTGTCAAAAATTACATTTTAATCAAAAAATGCTGAAAAATGGCATTGTTTTACCGAATTTCAAAAAATTTTATTAGAAAAAGTTGTTTCTAGTACAATTCTTGGCCTATATACAAAGTTTCAGTTTTCTAGCTCAAAGTTGATTTTTTTGCCATTTTTTCTAATTAACTTTTTTTTTATTTAATGTAAGTTCGCTTAATGGATATTAAACTATTTGCTTATACCATACTCAATATCTTATTTAGTTTGTATGAGCTTTTTTTTACTAGAATGCCATTTTTTTTCGAAATTTAAAATTAGAGGCAAAAAAATTTGACACAGGTGGTGCAAAGTTATCCTAATTTAAAAATTTCAACAGATAAACGTCAGATATTCCATTTATTTGATAGTACATACACCTAAGAAGTTTAAAAAACTTATAATAAAATTCCCAGATATCAGATTAGTTCAAAATTTAGACACATTTTCTTTTTATCCACAATAAAATATCAAGGCAATTCTGAATTTTATAAGTAGGCTATGGAAAAAAAAACGAATTAGAGTGCCGAATAAATAAAAGAAATGTCATAAATTTGAATATTTTCGCAAGTTATAGTTTTCAGTGTTATCACCAATGTTGTCCATTCAAGAAAAAATAGAAATTGTCTTAATTTGTGGAGAGAATATGCCTCACCGGCAAGTATCTGCCATTTTTAATGAGAGGCATCCAGAAAAAAATTTGCAGCATAGCACTGTTTCAAGAATAATGTCAAAATTTAGAGAAACTGGATCTGTTCAAAATAATTTTAAGAAACCTCACGCGGCAAGTAAATACGATGAAGCAGCACAACTTGATGTTTGTTTAACTGTTATTGACCACGGTCAAACTAGTGTAACCAAGATAAGTGATTCAACAGGGTGCAAGAGGGAAAGCGTTAGAAAAATTCTTCAGAAAAATCGATTTCGGGCATATAAACCCAAGTTTATAAACACATTAAAAGAACGCGATTTTGATATCCGACTTGATTTTTCGTTTTGGTATCAGGGACAATATGAGGAGAATATTCTTTTTCCATACGAGATATTATGGACAGATGAAGCCACTTTCTCTTCGTGAGCTCACAAAATTGCCGATGGTGGTCCCAAGAAAATCCTAACTTCACAATTGAATGTCGCGACCAGTATCATTTTAAAACCAATGTTTGGTGTGGAATTTTGAAAGATGAGCTTATTGGACCATACTTCTTTAGAGTAAACTTAACTGGTGAAAGGTACCTGAATTTTCTTGATAACGAGATTACCGAAGTTTTGGATAACATGCCCTTACACCATAGACATAACTTATGGTATCAGCTTGATGGTGCACCCATACATCAAACTGTAGCAGTGAAAGAACGCATAAACCAATTATTTCAAAACAGAGTTATAGGGCGTGATAGAGAATGTCACTGGCCACCCAGGTCGCCTGACATAACCCCACTAGACTTTTTGCTGTGGGGTTATCTTAAGCAGAAAGTTTATAAGAATCGACCGTTTAGAAATATCGAGCATTTGGAACAAACGATAAGACAGTGTTGTGCCGATATAAGACCAAGCTTTTTACAAAATGCTGTCAAAGACGTTTATAGACGGACGGGTGTTTGTATAGAGCTAGAAGGACGTCACACTGAAATGTGAAATTTATATTGCTTTTGTGTTACCTATTTAAAATGATTAAAGTTCCTTTTTGTTCCATTTAATAATAATGATAGTTTTGAGTATAAAATAAAATTTTTATCAAATATTTAGATGTATTTGTCATTTGAAAAACGAAACATCTGACGTCTATCTGTTAAAATTTTTAAATTAGGATAACTTTGCACCACCTGTGTCAAATTTTTTTGCCTCTAATTTTAAATTTCGAAAAAAAATGGCATTCTAGTAAAAAAAAGCTCATACAAACTAAATAAAATATTGAGTATGGTATAAGCAAATAGTTTAATATCCATTAAGCGAACTTACATTAAATAAAAAAAAAGTTAATTAGAAAAAATGGCAAAAAAATCAACTTTGAGCTAGAAAACTGAAACTTTGTATTTAGGCCAAGAATTGTACTAGAAACAACTTTTTCTAATAAAATTTTTTGAAATTCGGTAAAACAATGCCATTTTTCAGCATTTTTTGATTAAAATGTAATTTTTGACAGATACCGAATGACAGATGGTGACATTTGATTATATAATTTTTAGTCTAATTTGAAGCAAAAACGATTGCCGAAATTTAATTTTAACTAACCTCATTATTAAAAAAAAGTTCCATATGGTGCGGACTTTAATGGTGACACTGTATATGGGGTTCCATTTAAAAAAAAAATTATTTTAAATTGCTAAAAAACTGTAAATTTGGCAACATTGTAAATGTCACTAGCAGCTCCGCGATAACCTCTTATATACGGATACCGAATTTTAGCTAAATCGGACAAACGGTATTAAAGATATTTAAAGCGTTCCATGCTTTTGTTACACGCTGTATGTACAAATTTCATCCATACCACATTACACTCCACCAAGAGCTTTATGGGCAACTTTGAAATACGCGTTACAATTGGGTACTTACATTTAGGGAAATGCAAGGGAATAACAGGTTCCTAAAGAATGTTATTTTTTCTGATGAAGCTACTTTCCATAATTGTGGCCAGGTAGGATTTTAAGTTATCCCTTGTCAGTAAAAAATAATTGTTTTTTTTTGTTTGTTTTCTTAAAGCTAAATAGACACAATATGCACTACTGGGCATCGGAAAATCCCCACTGAACGAGAACTGTGCCAAATCAACATCCTTGGTCAGTTAATGTCTGGTGTGGTATAATTAGAGATAGAGTTATTGGTCCGCATTTCTTTGAACTCCATTTAAATGGAGAAATGTATACAGATTTTTTAAGGAACCAATTACCCCAATTATTAAACCAAAACATAAATCCTGAGATGTGGTTTCAACAGGACGGAGCTCCACCGCATTATGCAATATAGGGCGTAATCAATTGAACGAATTGTTTGAAAACAGGTGGATTGGTCGAGCTGGTCCGGTCAATTGGCCTGCTAGGTCCCCGGATTTGACCCCTCTTGACTTTTTCATCTAGGGATTTATAAAAGACAAAGTGATGGCGACTGCACCTACAACTGTAGACGATATGAAAGACCGAATCCGCTTTGCCTGCTTATTAGTGACACCTGAAATATTAGAGCGGGTACGAAATTCATTTAAAAAAAGAGTGAGAAAATGTTTGGAAGTCGAAGAGAGACATTTCGAACATCTCCTAAAACATGACAGGCGATAAATGGTAAATAATATTTTTTAATTTTTATAACCTAATATATCATAATTCCGTAACTAGAGGAGCAAATCAATTTTTTTTTTGTACACATACGTAGTTTTTTACGTAGATTCGAAATTAGTAAACAAAAGTACATAATCCCAGTCAAAATTTCAAAGTTACCCCCCACCCCTCAAAATGGGGACAGGGGGTATATGATAAAAATATGTTGAAATATGTCCCCCCATCTTACTATTGCCTCGTTAAAGTTTCAAGAAAATATTTAAAACCGTTTGCGAGATATCGCCTTGTAACCCTTTAAAAAACTCACCCTGTATATACTTATGTATACTTCATTTATTTCACTAAAATAATCCGTTTCCGGGATATATTGCATTTTAAAACAACATTGCTGGAAGTTTTTAATTTCAACCAATTCAAATATTTTCTCCTCTGTTTAAAGTAAGTTGTTAAAAAAAAAAGCGTTCAACGTAATGCCTAACTTTACTGAAAAACATAAAATTGAAATTTTAATGATGATTGGCAGGGAGATAGGGGAAGAACACCAAATGAAGTTCTTTATTTATTTAGAGAGAAACATCGCGATTTACCACCCATAACCCAGGGTGCCCAGTAAGCAAGATTGAAAAGCAGTTTGGAGAAAATGGGCATGTTAGAAAGACCGATATTTATCGACAGAGCGCGCTCAATGAACAGGTTAAATAAATGTACCATTAGGTATTCAAGAAAACCTTAATATTCCCATCAGGCAGCTAAATAAGTCAATCTGCAGTAGTAAAGATTCTTCATGCGCATAAATTTCATCCTTACAAAATTACAATTCTGGAATTGACAGAATATGATCCTGATAGGCAACTTCACTTCTGCGAGCTAACGATGGACCTACTAGAGAGGAATAATCTAAACACAGAAAACATTATTTTTTCTGACAAATCAACGTTCATGTTAAATGGTAACGTAAACCGACAAAATTGTCGTTATTGGGCAGACGACAATCCACAATGGATAAGGGAAGACCACATTCAACACTCAGAAAAAGTCAATTCTTCACTATTAACTTTTTTATGTAACCAATTTAAGTTTTTTAGTTCTTCCGATTGTTCAATTATTGTACCTTGACTAGGTTTAAATTTATGATCAACTGGTTTTTTTTGGCTTTGACTTTTCTTCTGTTTTGGAAAGGTTATATTAAACGCATAAAATAAAATGATTCCAAAATCGTTCAAATGTTTTAGAGATGGTTACGATCGTCTTTTTAGCAACGACTTTAAATAAAATGTACAGTGTGAATGATACATTGTAAATTTTATTACTACTAGTAACCAAATTGTGTAACTAACTGCACTTATTAACAAAAAACATTATTATAATTTATCTTAAAGAGTTAAGTGTCCTGTACATTTAAAAGATATTTTTTTATATTTGATTTTAAATAAATTTACATTAAAAGGCAGTACGTCAGTGGGTATTGAATTCTAACATTTCACAGCATTGTATGAAAAGGACCGCTGAAACATGGCGTTCTGATGATAAATATCATGAATATCATGACGAAAAATCGGACGCCCTCGAATCGTAATGAGGGAGTTAGGATTATTAATAATTTTTATCACAAATGTGCAAAAATGAAGAATTCTACGTTCATTTCATCCTAAGTCAATCAGTAGTCCTGTACAAGTGAGATAGGTACATGATTAAATCTTGTCACAACACCCACAAAACGAAGACAAGCACTCTGCACTTTCTGTATCCGAGATCTACTTTCAAGATCTAAGCAAAAACCGTAGACAAAATCACAATAATTAAAATTGGATTAAACAAGAGATTCGCACAAGTCTTTTCTTAATTTAAAATTTAAAATATGTCTATTGCTGTATAATATTATTTAAAGAAAGATACGTTTTTTGAAATATTCGCTTAAATTTTTAGCGCTATCAACAATCGTTAATTATTTTGATCCACTAACGGATATATTCAACTTATTTTTTGAACCATTAACCTTATTCTTATTACCAAAAATTATCATGCAGGATTTAGTAGGATTTGAATTTAAATTGTGACTTCGAGAGAGCTCACTCATTGTTTTCAAATCTTGGTTTTGACAGACTCGGCATAATCCTCGGCATCAAAACAACAGTATATTTGTGTATCGTCAGCAAATGCTTGAACTCTACAATGTTTTAACGATTAAAGTATATCAGAGGTATACATAAGAAAAAGTAAGGGACCTAAAATTAAGCATTGTGGCACTCCAGAACTTAGAATAATTATTATCAGAAAAAACTTTCTGAAATCTATTAAATAGGTATGATTCAATAAGAAGGAAAGAGCTATCAGCAGAACCATCACATTTTAATATAGATACAAGAAGTGCATAATTAATGGTATCAAAAGTCTTCGAAAAGTCGAGAAGATTTAGTATACTGTTAATTTTTTTTTATCACAGGCATGAATTATGGCGTCTGTTACATTTGTTAAAGCCACAGCAGTCCCAAAGTGTTTTATATATCCACATTGTGAGGAAGGGATGATATTATTATCAGTAAAGTAGCTATACATCTGGTTATACAAGATCCTTTCAATAATTTTAGAAATTGCCGGTTGAATGCTTATTACTCGGAGGTCGTTTTAACTAGTACCTTGGATAATGGTTTACCAATTGATGTTTTCCGTTGATCGCGGAAGTAACTAACTTCCAAACAGCAGTTTATTATGTGTGTAATATATTTATCGATATATGGTCTAAAATACTTAAGCATCAATGGCGAAGCTTCATCTACCCCTGTTGCATTTGTTAAAAACCCGTTTAAAATTTTATTGACGTCACATACTTTAGCTGGCCTAAATGAAAATTGTAATATATCACTTAAAACATTATTTTCATAAAAATTAACTCTATTATTACAATTAGATATATTTTGAAGGGAAGCCGCGAAAGCAGTATTAATATCGTTAGAATCAGATAACGCTTTAGGTATTGAACTATTTTTATTAGCGCAAATGTTAAAGCTTTTTAAAGCAGACTACATTTTTTTAGAATTTTTCTCAGCACACAAAGAATTTAAACAACTTCTCATTTCTCTTCTTATCGAAGCCAAAGTAAAATTTCGTAAATACTTATAATTAATCCAATCTTCATTTAATTTTGTTCTTTTAAATTTTTGCAAAGCACTCTCTCTTTGCTTCATAAATACTTGCCATCAACCATGGCGCCTTAGTTTTTATTATTATCGATTCTTTCATAGGGGTATGCATATCAAACACAGTTAAGATATTAGAATTGAGTAGTGTAATTTTTTTGTCACTATTGTTTTCATATAGTTTATTATCCCGTGGTAAGCTGTACATAGTCTCCAAGAAATTATGTACAATAAAGTTCTTGAAAGACCGATATCAAATAATTTTAGGAATAGTTGGCGCCTCCTCCGAATCACATGCACAATAAATCATTTTATGATCTGAAATATTATCTTTAGAAATAATTCCAGATTTAGTTATTAGAGACTGATTTGTTACAAATATTGCATCAATCAATGTACTTACGGGAAGGATCCTTAACAATCTGTACAAAGTTATAATTTTCAAATAGCGGCGTCAAGGGATCATGTAAGTTAAGTAGATTAATGTTGAAGTCGCCAAGACGAAAAATATCATCAACTGTGGAATAAAGAGATGAAAGCATGTTATCGAGATCCGGTGTCAAGCTGTTCAAGTTTAATGAGGATGGTATATAGAAAACTAAAAAAGCATATGTTTTAGTTGCTACTCTTACTTTAAATATTAAAAAGTCCAATTGTCTATTAATGTTAAAATCAAATGTAACCATTTCAATAGCAAGATCAGTCTTTACATATGCAGCCACTCCTTCTCCCCTACTGATCCGATCCTTTCTGAAAAACTGATAATTAGGAATCCCAAAAGGTATAGAGCAATCACCATCAGAACGCCACATCTCAGATGTGGGTGATGAAATATTTATTGCCACAAAATGTATATACTATACAGTGTACGCTTTTCTTAATAACTACACAAAAAAATAAGTAGATATGGGATATGGAACCTCTTTAGAAGCTGACCAGTAATATTCGAAGTTCTCAAAATATGAAAAATAAAATTAACTTATTATAAATATTTTAGGATTTTAAAAGGTATAAATCGACATAACATACAATAAATTCTATATTTTGCTCGAGACACTATTTTATGCTTACAACGCGTGCCACGTCCTGAGTTCCACCAGTGGACGACCTAAAGCTTAAAACAACTGAAACTGTACATATTCAGTTTTAGTAAATTCACTCGTAAATTCATATTTATTCAGTTTTTCCAATAAACAGGATATGGCCACATATCTACACGTAAATCGCAACAATTAAAAATTAAGTTCTATTTTTGAGAATTTAATTAAATCACAACCAAATATTTACCGAAAATCCTCATAGATAATCATTCAGTTTTTCATTTAGAAGTTGAAAATTTAATTCAAAATCGTGAATATGTATTTTATGTGATTAGATATGGGCAATAATAATTATTGCATAATTAAGCATAATTAATTCAAAGCATTGAATAAAATAATTCATATTCCATCTGATTTGAGAGCGACATCCATCAACGAGCAGTAATTTGACTCCCGTTTATTGTATTGCTAATCTCAAAATCTACATAATATTATTTATTTTATTATACCCAGACAGAAAGTTCCAGTTAGAGGGTAGGAAAAGTAGAAATACCTATATAAATATTACTATAAACAATCACAACATATAACATTGGAGGAACCTGATGATATCATTTAATGTGTGGTGAAAATTGGAAATATGCTAGAAGTGTCAGTTTTCTGTCAGGAAAATATTTTGTAGTTTTAGTGCCAGTACTTTTGATGCTGATAAGCTCATTTGATAGACGATTAAGATAATCAGGGTTTTGAATGTGTCAATATCAGTATAAATTGGTAAGTTTTGGCACATTGAAAACTATGGTTATTTTAAACGTCTATAAAATGAGTTAGTCAGTGTCCAAAGTACCGGCACTTAACATACTACATGAGAAAGTTAGCGAATTATTTGCATGAGTCCGCAGGTATGAAACGCGTGACAGAACTAACCTAACTTTAGACTCCATGTGCAGCATTTAGAATTAACCAGGGAATTAACTAACTTGTTTGGAAACAATTTCACGGAAAATAAAAAAAAATAATTAAAGCAACTTACCAGTAATAAATTGTTGACTTTGCCTAGTTTGTGCTTTACTAAAATTCACTTTTCTTCTAGCTTTTAAGATTTTCCTCCCTAAGTTTTTGACCGCTCCACTAAAAACGCTACAACTAGTAGTTTTCACTTCTCTATTGAGTCCATTTCTATCATTTTCAATGTTTTCCTTTGGGTCATCTTTGCTTCTTTCCAAATTTTCAATAGTTTCGATATCAAATCCAAATTTACGGAGAAACCTTTGCTGATCAAGCATATATTGTTCATCTAGCATTCGTTTCGTTTCATCGGAATCAGCTTTTCCAAACAGACACTTCTTTGTTCCCGGGGACTTCCTATGTGTTACAACCCTTTCCAGAAAATTATCGTGCAGTTTTGGATGGAAAATTCTTCGTTGATTACTTTCCATAATGATTATTTTGCAGATGTTTTCAGCACCGGTGTCTTCCATAGTTTTATCACAAAAATAATATTCACAAACGATAAAAAAAATGAGCGTATTTAACTCGCGTGTTTTCGCGAACAACTCTGTAAACCCAAACTCGTTGATGAGAACTGGTGAAAGGTTGGGCGATTTGTGACGTAAAACTTGCATTATGTTTTACAGGTAGCATACGCCCCACTCCCGTCAAATTTAGTGTTAAGCGCATATGGGAATCTAGAGCTGCGCCTAAATAAAAATTACGGACGAGCTGTAAGAGTTAATTATCAATTTGGTATATTTTTGTTTGCGTTTAGACCATGAATAAAAAAAAAATGCGGGGTCCGGTGTGCTTTTTTTTTTTAAATTGCCACCAAAATAATGATTTGGTTTATCCAGGCTTGTTTAAACTAACGCCATTTTGAACGGAACTAACTAAATAAATAATATTCGGGGTGTTTTAGAAGGACGGTACGTATCTTAAGGGTGTGATTCCTAATGATATTCCAAGAAAAAAGTTTATATGAATCCCACATAGCAAAAAGATATCCTGTGGATATATGAAATATATTCTCTTTCGGATATGGATATTGAGTGGCACATCCTCCGCAGATTCATAGAACATACATATATGTACTACGTATATACATACGACATGCGTTTGGCCACAAGTCGGACATGCTGAGAAAATGCGTTTCCGGACATTTAGCATATCCTCCGCACATACACAGAAGATTCGTATGTGTATACCAATGACATGCACAGTATATTCGTTTTGCCCAAAATAGGAATGACCCGATTTTTACTTTTAAATTTCTGGTATTTAGAAAAAGAATGAAAATGAAGATAAAATTTAAAAAAAAAAAATAAAGGTAGAAATCTATGAGCCAGACTCGAACCGACGACACTCGGTTGTAGGGTTAGTAGTACATCTACTTTTCATTCTTCATCCGAATGCCACAAATTCGCGTATCTAAAATTAAATGATTATTTTACAGTTTCTGCTTGAGGCAGGTATGATGCCCATTCTTGCTTGGAATTTTCATTGAAAAGATTGTAAATGTAAATAGGCTATACTATATACCATTCCAATGCAAACATCATTCAGTAGAGCCTTTGGGAAGCTGGCAAATAATAATTTTTTGTGTCAAGGATTTTATTGCGGCTAACTACCCCTACTAAATTTAAGAATCCAGAGTATTTTGCCGACATGGCCACTATGGCCGCCGTATCTCGAAATGTTGGGTCAATCGACGTTTCTAATACTTAATATTGAAGTGTCAGTCTCATATTTGTTTAAATCAAATCAAGTAAACATAAAATATTAAAAACAGGCTTTATTAGAGCACAATCAAACTCTTAGAAAACAATTACAGGCATAATTATTAGTTTTTTAAATTAAGGAGTTACTGCTTTATAACGTCAGTTTCGTTTTTCCTGAAAAGAAAAACATAAATGAATGGCTGAGAAAACATTTACCTTAAAAAAATGTAGAGTAATGTCTGAGCACTTTAAAAACAGGTTTCTATTATATTATTATGTTCTTGCAGTTTTAAAAAATTAATAAGGAATTCTTACTTGTCAAGGTTGTTTTTCTTTTTATTGTTAAGCATTTCCTTCATTTGACAAGCCATTTTTGAATGTGTATCTACTATGACTTCGTCCTCAGATGCGTCCATTGTCCTGTTATTTTGACGCACAGCATCTAAAGAATTACAGAACTTATTATTACAGTATCTTAACATTTCAGGAATTTGTTAATCTAGGTATATTTTTTAGTAAATTATAAATTATTTTAATAATGAATACCGAAAATTTCTGGACGATTTTAAATAGGTACCTCAAAACTTTTTTTTAATTGAATTGTTTTCAAACTAAGACATTTTCTGCTAATGAAATATCATCTGCTATTACACCTTCGGGTGAATGGCTCTAATACTTCTAATCACAACAAATCATTATGTTTTTCTGGATATAAACCTACGAAATGACATCTAACTTTTGCTGCTTGAAGACTTATTTAAGAGAGTAAAATTTCGGCTGTTAAAAGCAATATGATTAGGTACGTTACAAAATTAGACTTATATATATATTGTTCACTTATTGTTTACAAATTCACACACCAAAAACACTTTAATAAACAATGATTATACTTACTGAACTGTAAGAAAATGAAAAACAAGCCATCAAAAGAACTTACACAGCACGAGCAGAGAAAATGACAAAAACTGAGGTTATGTAATGTCATCCCAAGCGCGAAGTGTTGTATCTGCCGTGCGCGAAGTGCGGGCGCAGGACTGCCAAAAGTTGTAGATTTAAATACCAACCTGAGCAATCGCATTGCCCTAAATTATATTATTTTAAAAATACTAAAGTAGGAAAATCTTTTTAAAACTATTTTTAATTTCACTTTTTTGACTTATGATTTTTATACCAATTTCTAAATATGACTTGGATATGCTATGGATATATCCAAACGAACATGATTTTTAATCAATTTCTAAATATGACATGGATATGCCATGGATGTACCTAAACGAATGTGAGTTGTGGGCTGTCGATAGCATATTCTCAGGATATGAATATACTTTTTTTGCTATGTGGGATATGTGTCCAGAGTTGCTCCGTTTTTGAAAATACACGGTGTTAAAGTTTTTTAGAACCAAATCGTTTTTTTATAATTCTTTTAAATATCCCTTTCCCGATTTTATTGAAAATTGGTGCAGTTATTCATAATGATAAGGGGCTTAATTAGCTCTAACTATATTAATATTATAAGTCCAGTGGAGTCTCGGGGAGCACCTTAACGAGCATTATTGACAGTCAAATATACGCCACTGACTTTTCTCCCATTTTTATTTTTTTCGAATTTGCCAACTAATAACACAAATTTTCTTTCCTCGAATTGTTTTCGTATCTTGCTTCGTTTTCGAGAGAAAATATAAAATCCATTTGCCTGCATTATTTCGTATCGCATTGCAGCTTTCAATCAGGGACGCGCCGTCCATATGGGCAAGGTCGATCGGCGCACGACGGCGCCAGGCCTTCAACACAAATTAACAGAAAACTAAAAGAATTATAAAGAAAGATGTTTGTACCTTTTCTTTCCGTCAGACCCAATCCTTGGACGCGTTTCGCCGTATTACGGCTCATCGGCAAGGCTATAGAGTCTGACGAAAAGGAAAGGGGCCTTACAGTGTTTTCAACACATAATGTATAAATACATATGCAAGATGTTACACGTGGCGACATCTCGTAGCAATCAAGCTATCCACCCAACCAGATCAGCGAGGTCTTAGAGAAGACCAAACGCTGGAATGGAACCCGCCTAAGCAGGTATCTAATGTCAGGTGGCGCTGAAAGCCAATCGTCGGTTTCTGTGAACCGAAAACATGATATAAAGAAAGATGTTTGTCCCTTTTCTTTCCGTCAGACCCAATCCTTGGACGCGTTTCGCCGTATTACGGCTCATCGGCAAGGCTATAGAGTCTGACGAAAAGGAAAGGGGCCTTACAGTGTTTTCAACACATAATGTATAAATACATATGCAAGATGTTACACGTGGCGACATCTCGTAGCAATCGAGCTATCCACCCAACCAGATCAGCGAGGTCTTAGAGAAGACCAAACGCTGGAATGGAACCCGCCTAAGCAGGTATCTAATGTCAGGTGGCGCTGTAAGCCAATCGTCGGTTTCTGTGAACCGAAAACATGATATAAAGAAAGATGTTTGTCCCTTTTCTTTCCGTCAGACCCAATCCTTGGACGCGTTTCGCCGTATTACGGCTAATCGGCAAGGTTATAGAGTCTGGCGAAAAGGAAAGGGACCTTACAGTGTTTTCAACACATAATGTATAAATACATATGTGGGTTAATTGTAAACGTTATAAGCAGTAATTTCTAATTTACCGCCAGAACCTCGTAACTTCCGGCCGCGCTCGGATATCACCCCCTTTCATGCCATACAAAGGAACACATTTTTAGGAGCTCATCTTCAGTTGGTCTTGTGCTTTAGTTGAGACCACTACACTTTTTTTGTTTTTTTTTTTGTGACCCATCGTTTGAAATTTACGTGAAAATTTTAGTCCAAAGTTAGGAACTCTAAAATTTCATTTAGAGGGTTCTAGACACCCATATCTTTGTGTGAAATTATGTTGTTGACTGAGATTTTATAGATATTTTTTTAAGAGAGTGTTTCAAAGCCAGAATATTAGAACCAAAGAACCTGAAAATCACATAGATGCCGAATATCTAGTCAAAAATAATGTAAATAATAATATATCTTTACTGCAACCAGTGGATCTTGCAGTTATTCCAGAATTACCTAAAACTAACAGCCTGCCTCTTGGTATTACTGAAGATATTTCCAAGGATATATTTCAAGGAGAAAAAGTTAGTACAATGAGCCACGGTCTATCTAGTGAAGTTAGTGATAGAAATTTTACCAGCACTCCAAAACCCCAGGAAGAAAATAAGTTGTCTTATAAACATCTTCAAACCGAAATCTGCAAATCTAGCTGAACGGCGACTAGTATTAAGGTATTAAGCTAGAAAAAAAATATGAAACAGCCTTCCCTAGACACATCACTTACTAAATTGTTTTTTAAGTCGCCTGAAAAAAAGGAAAACGTCACACAATGGTAAAAGTAGTAAGACCGAGATTGAAACCGTAGACGTATGGGAAAATTTTAAGAACTGAAGATGTCCCTAGTAGGAAAAAAAAAAGTACAAGACAAAAACGACCAGAAATACATAAGGCAAGAAAAGCATAAAAGGAAATCACTTGAGAGTATTGACATATCCAGAAAAAAAAAACAAAAGGAAACAAAAAGTCAAAACATAAAAAAAAGGAAAAAGAAAGTTGAAGTGACGAAGACAATAATAATATTAATATAGATACCTGTTTAAATGATACCGATAGCTCTTGGGATTGGAAAAAAGAGAAGAATATTGATGAAGAGCTAATTTCTATACATCATCTGGAAGTTTTGTTCTTGCTACATTTAAAGGCAAAAAAAAATACAACAATCTATAAATATGTTTGTTCTGTGGAAAATGTAATAGACAACGATGTTGAAGTTGTAGGCTTAAGAGCTTTAGATAATAATAAACAAAACTGTGTACTTCCTTTTCCAATAATACAAATGAAAGAAGAAAGGGTTTACTGCCATTTTGAAAAGACTGTTCCTGTGTTTAAAAATACTTTTATGTAATAGTATGTATATGCATAGGTACCTACTTATTTTTAAATATCCACTATATAATATGTACGTTTTGGTTTTCTTTTAAACAGAAAAATGTGTTTATTTTTCGTTTTGCAGTAATGTATGCAAATAAATGGTTTAAAAAGTAAAATACTCCTCTACCTTAGGGGTAAATGTAAACACGTATCTAAAAAAATAAGAACTTATTTTATAATCTAATAATTGAAAGGTTTACTAATGCCCTAAAAATGATCTCATTTACTTATATGGGTTGCTTACCAGCTGTTTACAATAATTGCTCCAATAGTGTTTGGGTAAAAGTAAACGGCAACACTTTTTTTTTAATAATAATTATTTTGACATTTCTCTTTATATTTCTTTAAAATTAACATTTCAGAATCCACAAAAAAAGTAAATCTCATTTTCAAAATTTACGTGTCTGGTCAGATTTACTAGAAAGATTAAAAACTAATCGAACCGTTGATTCGGAAATGCAAAATTTATTAGAAATGAAACTAAACATTGGCGCAGTGTCATTGAAAGGATAATTTATACTATTCAATTTTTGGCTGAACAAAACTTGTGGTCCTAGTAACAAATTATTTGAAAGAAATAATGGAAATTTTCTAAAATGTATAGAAATGATAGCAAAATTTGATAAGTCATGTCTGCACATATTAAAAGATCTCAAAAAATATTTCACTTTACCTTGGAGATAAAATTCAAAACGAAACGATTAAATTTATAGGTGACAATATAAGAAATAATATTTTTAACGAAGTTAAAGAAGCAAAGTATTTTTCTCTATTTTGCTTGATTGTACTCCTGATGTGAGCCGCCAGGAGCAGATTTCTGTTTGCTTAAGGTACGTTAATTTAAAAACAATAAATTTAGTGTCGAAGAACGTTTTTTAACATTTCGTACTATAAGTGATACAACCGATGAAGGTTTAACCAACTTATTACTAAAGACTTTGGAGAATTATGGTTTAGACATTTATAATATGCGCGGCCAAGGTTATGATAATGGTTCAAATATGAAGGGTAAACATCAAGGTGTATAAAAAAGAATTTTAGACACTAATCTACGAGCAATGTTTGTACCTTGTTGTAACCACAGTTTGAACCTTGTCATAAACGATGCTGTAAAATCCAATATTTCTAGTATACATCTTTTTTCAACTGTTCAAGAATTATATATAATTTTTTTCTGCCTCAACCAATCGTTGGTCTGTTTTAAAAAGTAACATTTCAAGTCTGACATTAAAGCCTTTGTCAGATACTAAATGATCTAGCAAAATTTATGCAATAACCCCTCTAAGATTTCAATTGGGCGAAATTTACGATGTCGATGCTCTTTATGAAATTTTATCCGGAAATGATTTTGACAATACAACAAAACATCTAGCTACCTCCCTGGATAAAAAAATTAAAAATTATGAGTTTGTGTGTATGGTAGTCTTGTGGTACAGGATTCTAAGTACCTAAAGTGGATGTGTTACTAAGATTCTGCAATCAAAAACATTTAATATTTCCCAGGCTTGCGAAAGTTTCAATAACCTCAATGAATTTGTAATACAAGGTGACGACCAGCCGATTGAAAATCAAAAAATGAGATTTAAAGTAAATTGCTTTTCCGGAATGCTAGATATTACTCTTTCATCCGTACATGAAATATTTAAACTATTATCGTGTCAGTCTGATGTTATTAGTTTTTTGTGGAATGTTGAGGATTTCGGCAAATACTCTGACCAAGATCATTTTAATATTTGTAAAAAACTGGAAGAAACGACAAAGATCGAAAGGAGAAAGATATAGACGGAACAGAACTTTTACACGAATTACAATTTCTGCAAAATGGCGACAAAAACGCGACGTCTGTAGTAGAAACACTTAATTACATTGCAATAAATAACCTAACCACCCATTTCCAAACATTACGATTGCATGGCGCATATTATTAACCATTTTAGTTTCTGTAGCTACAGCCTAGAGGTCATTCTCTAAATTAAAGTCGATTAAAAATTATTTACGATCTAGAATGGGCCCAGAGCGGTTATAAAATCTTGCTGTCATTTCCATAGAGTCTGACTTTTTAAAGCAACTTGAAATGGAAAATCTTGTTAATGAATTTGCAAAAAGTAAAGCTAGAAATGTCCAATTTTTGTAAGACCTCTCCATCATGTATCATGATCATGTATTATCTGTTTCAAAACAATCGCTATTTTATTTCTTTATTGTTTTTTAATATTTTGAATTATTGTTTTGTAACTTTGATTCTGTTTTTGTTTTGTTACTATTGTGTTACAGTTTGAAAATTGCATTTTATAAGTTTGATTATCTCTGTTAAGTTTTCGGTTTTAAATTGTTAAAATACATATGTAGACTCTCACCTTAAACATTAATTGTTAATTAAGTTACCTGTAATAGCCCAAAATTTTCATTATGTTTAGTTTCAAACCTTTGTTGTTGTTTATATTTCAGGAATGTTTGTATCTTGTACGACATAGCTAAATGGATTAATTTCTTCTGTTCATCGTGTAATACTAGTTGCAGATAGGTTTGATTTGAAATATTTCTTTTAGTTAATTGGTAATTGTTAATTTATAACTGTTTAACCTAGTATAAAATTTGTAGGTTAATCGTCTCGAATGTTGTAAGTCAGCTGTGTTTTAAGAAAATCGATAAGAGGTCAGTGTCAGACTGACAGTTTCTGTGCGTTTTCACAGCGACTTCTGGTTAATTTTTGCTTGGTCGCGTGGGTCGACTTCGGTCGCCATGAGTTTTCTGTGTTGTTGAAAGAGCTTAGTTTACATAGATAGGGTGACTAATTTTTGATTGTTTTGTTTCGGTAACTATGTACGTTGGAGAAAAATAAGAATCGTCCCTTTCGACCATGGACACTGGAAGTTAGAGCACGTTTGTGGAAGTAGCTCCCCAAGTTTAGTTTTTTTTGGGCCATGCAGGCTAATGTAGTGCCGTTATAGCATCCACAAATGCATTAAAAAGGGTATGGCCTTGTAGTTGCTTATTCCTTTGGGCGGAATGCCGATTTAAAATGCTTTAATGAACTTTAACAGCGGTCATAGACGCCATCTGGTAAATTGGGAACCCTCATTAGTTATTTGAGGGTTTTCTTTGGTAGGGGCTAAAAGTCCGAGTACAAAGTGATGTACTAGTTTATTTTTTTTGGAATTGCCTGGACGCGGGACGTGCCAGTTGCCGTGTACTATGGGATTCAGGGGTGCAAGGGGTGAAAGCAAAAATAAAAAGACAAAATGCTAACCCAAATGTCAACCTCACCTGCACGTGGTGCACCCTGCTAGACAACAGACGAGGCTCTGACGACCGAGTCACAGCGGTATAACTGTTTGAACTGAAATTGAGGAAATGAAATTTCAAATGAATGTCTTCCCTACCAACCCGCGTTGGCCTGCGTGGTAGGAGTATTGGCTAAACTCCCCGTAAATGATGAAATGATGATGTACACAAGGAAAGCACGGCCCTCAGTCCCCGGCAGCTCGTCGGTTCCCGATCAAGGTAGCGGCCGGATAAACCGTCGGGCAGAGGGTGCGAAGAATCACCGGGTAAGGACAGGCTACCATAAACTACGACTGAACGTTGCCACTCTGAATACGCGAACAATCTCAAGTCACGAAAAACTACAGGAGCTGGAAGAAGAACTTTCACACATTAAATGGGATATAATGGGACTGAGTGAACACAAGAGAAAAGGACAGGAGGAACTAATACTACACTCAGGGCACCTGCTGCATTACATTGGAACAGAAAATGTGAACGATGGAGGTGTAGGTTTCCTAATCCACAAAAATCACGTACCCAACATCATACAGTTCCGCTCCATCAGTCCCAGGGTAATGTATCTCGTTTACAGGCTCAACAGCAGATATTCCCTAAAGATTATACAAGTATACGCACCGACATCTGCTCATACTAACAGTGAGTTGGAAACCTTCTACGATGAAATCAACACTGCATTGGGCGAAACGTCTGTTCACTACACTTTGCTGATGGGCGACTTCAATGCAAAACTAGGACATAAGGAGGATAATGCCGAGATAGCCATGGGGTGTAACGGGTACGGAACAAGAAATGAAAGAGGTCAAATGCTTATCGATTTTTTGATGCAAAATAACCTATATGTTATGAATACCTTCTTTCAAAAGAAGCCTCAACAGAAATGGACTTGGGAAAGTCCTAATGGTAACACCAAAAACGAGATCGATTTTATAATAGCAGATAGGAAAAGTATTGTGCGCGATGTCACAGTGTTAAGCAGATTCTCTATAGGAAGTGACCATCGAATGGTTCGTACACTTATTGAGCTGAACTTGGACAAAGAGAGGGCAATACTTGTTAGGAAATCAACAGCAAAATGGAGGCCACTGAATGATGTAGCACTATATCAAAAACAGATAGACACCAAACTGGCACTCACGAACAACGAAGCTGAATTAAACGTAACAACGCTAAATACCAACATTACTGATGCCATAAAAAACGCTAAAACCAAGTGCCAATACAGAAGCCCCCAAAAAACGGACAAACTTAGCGCAAACACGAAGACACTGATGAAGAACGGAAGAGAACTCTCAAATAAATACTCATCAAACAGCGACGAGCTAAGGAGGCTTAACAGAGAAATTTCAAAATCAGTACGAAAAGATGTAAGAAATTACAACACGAGCGAAATTGCCAAGGTTATAGAAGAAAACAAAGGTATGAAATCACTGCGAAAGACCCTCTCAGAGGGAAGAAAAAATATCAGCAAACTGGTAAACACAAGAGGGTACATAACAACCAACAAAACAGAAATATTAAATATCGTCGCGACGTTTTACGCGGAGTTGTATAGCAACCCTAACGATAAACTAGTGAAGGCCGATATACCTAAAATACAAAATCAGGGGTCAGAAGATCTCCCAGAAATCACACTAAACGAATTTCAAGCTGCCTTATCAGAGATGAAGGATAACAAGACCGCAGGCGAAGACGAAATCGAAATAGAAGCAATCAAACAGGGTGGTAGCACTCTACATAAAGCCATCTGTAAACTCTTCAACGCTTGCCTAATAAATAGTACAACGCCTTCTCAGTGGGATCGAGCAACCATAATAATCCTCCACAAAAAGGGTAACATAGAAAAATTGCAGAACTACAGACCTATAAGTCTTCTGTCGCACATGTACAAGCTATTCATGAGAATAATTACAAAGAGGATCACCAACAAGCTAGACCTCTACCAGCCCTGCGAACAAGCGGGCTTCCGAACAAGATACGGCACTAACGATCACCTACAAGTTATAAAAACCCTCATTGAAAAATGTGTCGAATATAACAAACCCCTTTTCCTTATATTTGTGGACTACGAGAAGGCATTCGACACTATAAGCCAAAGTAAAATGTTACAAGCTCTTACAGAATGCCGAGTCGACTACAGATATACGGCTATCATCAAAAACATATATGAAAAGGCCACAGCCAGAGTCAAAATCCACGAGAACACACAGGATTTCCCTATTGAAAGGGGAGTACGGCAGGGGGATGTACTATCTCCAAAACTATTTACAACCCTCTTGGAGTATATGTTTAAAAAGATAGGTTTCGACGAAATGGGTATAAACATAAATGGCGAAAAATTAAGCCACCTAAGATTTGCTGACGACATCGTCATTATCGCGGACCGCATCGATGAAGCTAAGGAAATGTTGCATAGACTACAACGAACATCGGAAACTGTAGGACTGAAAATAAACTTCAACAAGACCGAATATTTGACAAATCTCGTAGTGAGCGAAGAAATAACAGCAGAAGGAAACCCTATTAAGCAGGCAAGCTCGTATAAATATTTGGGCCACGAGATTTGCATTGGACGGGACAACCAAACTTGTGAGATAAAACGCAGAATCGGCCTAACATGGGCAGCCTTCGGCAAGTTAAAATATATTTGGAAATCAAACATCCCAGTATGTCTAAAGAGAAAGGTTTTTAACCAGTGCGTATTGCCTGTACTCACCTATGGAGCGGAAACTCTCACCCTCACAAAGCAATCCGTGAACAAAATACGCGTCGCCCAAAGAGGGATGGAAAGATCAATGTTGAACCTTTCTCTCAGAGATAGGGTACCAAATGAACAATTGCGGCTGATGTCGGGTGTAACTGATGCCATAGAACGTATAGCCATTTTGAAATGGAACTGGGCTGGTCATGTAGCTAGATTTACGGACGGGCGGTGGACCCGAAAGATCTTGGAATGGAGACCGCGGCAGGATGCATATCGTAGTAGGGGACGCCCACCAACAAGATGGTCCGACGATATCAAGAGACTCCGGACAAATTGGATAAGTGCTGCTCAAGAACGGCATGGATGGAATCGATTGCGGGAGGCTTATGTCCAGCAGTGGACGCAGATGAGCTGATTGATGATGATGATGATGATGGGATTTCTTGGAGACTAGCTGTGTAGCAGTTTCCACGCTAGCTGTTTCCACGCTAGCTGTTTCAGAGACCATGTGTGAGTGTGTGTGAAGATTGAGTCTTCATGAACCATGGGTAGCACGTAAGGTTTTAGCTAAGTACCATTTTTCCTGAGTATGTTGTAACATAGTAACAACTTAAAATATCAATATTTTGCATTTGCGTATTATACACCATACAGTGTTTTGGTAAAGTTTTGCACCCATGTTATGTACAGAGCTTGTGCAATGTAAACGTGTAGCGTATGTCGACATAGCGTTAAGACGTCACAAGAGTCTCTAGTATTTCAGAGCGTTAGGTTAGGTAGTCTGTTACAGCTACTTTTGTTGTAAATATTGTTACAATTTATGATTATAAAGTAAGTATTTTTGTTTCCCGGCTAAAGGCCATTTGATTCTTCTGAATTTAACACTTGTAACTTATTTAATTTCATTAATTAACATTTTAACTTATCTATGGCCGAGTGGCTAGTAGGTATGCTTATTGAGTAACCACAGGTACTCGTAAGATATTGTATTATACTCTAATAGAGATTTGATGGTAAATTTAGTTAGTTGTGAGAGGTTCTTGCACAGACCTTGCGGAAATTCCTTTTTCTGAGGCAATGTCCTAGATGTAGGTCTATGTGGCTGCCAGATCAGGCTGAACAGTCATTTTTTTACAGTGTAGGTCTGACAGTTGTCGTCTTGTGCAAGACCCTGTCAAACAGGGTTTGACTTTTTGCTTTCTTTTATCGATAAACTTTATAAATTTAAACCTTCAGAAATTTCATTGTCAAACCTAGTACTATCACTTTAATATTTCATTCCACTTATTTATTTTTTAACTTTAAGTATCTATTGTCCACCAAAGTAAGAGGAGCTTGCATTTATAAAACCAAGTAACCAAGGGCTTAACAACACTTTAAGAATAAATATTTGTATTGGCCTCTGCGAAAATTTGGCTTTTATTTTAAATAGAGTGACATTGAGGACTTGAGTGAATGAGAGCTTATAATAAGCTACGGTATACCGATTGTGACATAAGTGTTTTTTTTCCCAGTTTGTTTTTGTCTGAGGCCAAACACTAGAACATGTAAAGGCTTTTAAGTAAAATAAAACTAAGGTGGCGCCTTCAGGATTTGACTATAACTTACTTATAAGAGTGCTAAACCTCTCAAACTAGAAACGAAATAGCGAACCTACCCTGAGTTGAGCTAGCTAAGGGGTGTCTGAAGAACATCCTCCAGGGCGTAATTTGGGTTTTGTAAAACACACTTAAATTGTTTGTTGTGGGATTAATTATTTTTTTTTATAACAATTGTTTCGTATTCTATTAATATTTTTTGCGTACTTTCTGTTTGTCACAAATAAATATAGATATAAGTACTAAAAAGTATAGAGTTTTCTTCAAAAATTTCAACGATCAACTATGGAGACCAGGGTGGTAATTTTAGCTCAATATTAAAATATTGCTAAAAGGCGCCTATCATTATTTCGCACGACGGCGCCGAAAATACTTGGCGCGTCCTTGCGCATGTGTTATAAGGCATTTTCTTGCCAAGTTAACTGGACTGTTTTGCTCACTTTGAAAGGTGGTTGTAGGTAAAGCTTTTGTGATAAATAAAAACCTAAAAATAAGTTCATGGTCGTAGAAAACTATAGTATTTACTTGGAAGTAACAAAGCTGTGCCATCTAGTCAAATAATATACTATTAATCTATAAATCCACGAATATGACAGTGCAAATAAATTTACAAAAAGCAACACAAAATCACAAAACACTGGGAAGTTGAAACGAACTCGCGACTGGTAGAATGATATTTATCTAAAAGACGCCGCCCTAACCACTACGCCACAAACACATTTCAATAATATGAAATAGATTAGTGATCCTTCTCGCCCCCAGATCCGGTAAGAAGATTTAAAACCTAATTCCGTGTCGTTCTATTAAGTGTCTTGTATCACTGACTGGCCAATTTTAGCTCTAATTATTAAGATTATCCTAATAAAACATGCAATAACTTTAACTTCTATATTTCTGTACGACTCACGCTTGTAACAATGAGCGACACTAAAAACTTTAACCTGTGTCTTCACAAGTCGACTGGTTCAAACTTTGCTTTACTTGGAAAATAAAATTTCTTTTCAACTTTTTTGCATTATCATTTATTAACAGATCAATCACTTCATCAGTATATACCCTAGCATGGGTATGACATACTAACACCTTTTTAACTTGGATGCGTCAAACAACCACTTCACTACTTTTAAATACTTTGTTTAATTTATCATCTTTATGTGTATTACATTTAACTGAGGATGGAGCGCATATTATCTCTTTATACTTTTGAATAACACTGTACTTTATTACTTTCAATTCCTTTTAATCACTTTGTTTTAACGTGCCAGGTTGAACTACACACGGAGCGGCTGCAAGTTAACTCGTTCGTATTCTGCTTGACACTGCTTTGTTTACAAAGCTACTGTCCGTCTCTTACCGTATCCCGACACCTTGACCAATCAGGACCTAATACGTTGAAAACTAAGATGGCTTCTTTCACGTCACGATACTGTTGTTAGCCAATAAGAATAGAGATTCGTTGTTACTATGCACGTGGCGTATGTCGTACTTAAATTTGCGTGTTAGAGAATAATACAAAATATCAGACAGGTTTTTTATTCATTCGGATTTAACTTGAACATATATCTTTATGGATTTGTACAACGTTGCCACTACTTTAATATGTGGTGTTGCCATTTATATTGCGTATGAATTTAATGTATTTTTCTCTGGTGTTTAGCGTTTAGTAGTTGAAGAAAAACATAGTAATTTAGCACGAATGCGGCGTTGCCGCTTAGATTAGTATTACGTTACATTATATTTCCTAGAATTGAGTTCCACGCTTTTACTTTAACTTTGTACTGGGTCACGACAGAAATATGACGTGTGTCCCAAACAATTTCAATTTCAACATTTTAATAAAGTAAACAACGATTGGCAACGTAGCTCTCCATCAAGCTGAGCACGGGAAGCGCGAATTGAAATTTACTGCAAAATCGTCTGTTTATAAACTTGATATAGCGTCTCTCGCGGTTCTACGCCGCTCATAAGGATTGCACTTCGATTGATCATTTTCATATGACGTCAGAGGGTCGGCGGCCATTTTGCTTGGAGAACAAACAAAGTAAATAAACACAAGCGGTTGGGTTGTAAATTCAAGTTTTCTTACAGTTTGCCTGAAATCTTGACCCTAATTAGAGATATATGTTCGTTGTGCTAATAATTAAAGTGTCCTAAATAAAAATGCCGTCCTTTTCGTCAGTGGTAAATTGTGGGATGAGGGGAAATATGCACAATCTTTTAGAATTCCTGCGATTCTTTAAATAGGTGTAGAAAACCTTAATCGACTTTCACAGGAACGGCGTTTGGAGAAGAGTTTTGAAAAGGGGCCCTTTAAGTGACAGCTAATGAAAGTATGGAAAAATTTGCTCCAGACATTTTATCAGTGGTAATATTTGATTTTTGGCATAACGACCTAATAAAATGATCCCATGTAAACATTTCTAGGAGCTCCAGCAGAATTAGCAAACAAAGACAACCCTGACTGGATCCCTAATTAAAATATGGGGCACTTTTTTCCAAAGGAAGCAGCTCAGGCCCAAGATAACAGAAATTAGAGAGTGCAGAAATGTAAACGAGCAAAGTATCAGATAGGTGTATTATTGTAAGTAAGTTCTTTTTTTAATTAAGTAATGTATTCTTGTGAATAGGACAGCAAATTGAAGCACCTGACGAAGCTACTCCGGGAAGTAGTAGAGAGGAAGAAACTGGTGATATTAATAAAAACTGTTGCCACACAGAGTGAATTAATTATGAATGATTTATGCAAACTTTTTGAAAACTGTACTAGTAGTACTGTTAGATTATATTATAGTTTGGAGAAGCGGTTGAAAGAATGTGAAATAAATAAAAACTCTACCTACTTATTGTGATTTTTTATTTATTCATAAATATGTCTCTCTCTAAGACAGTACAGGATCTACCAATGAGGTAGTACAAGGAAAGAGTCAAACATTTTCTGGCATCGAAAGCTTTCTACTCGTCTAATGAAATATTTTTTGTCCTATGATGACCTTGATTTTATGTAACATTTTAATTTGTTAAATTGTTACTGTGGGCTTAGGTCCCAATGAAATAGTATTATAGTTATCCAAAACCCAAACCTAATAAGCCCCAATGAAATAGTAACAGAGTTATTCAAAACTCAAACCTTATTTAAACTTGATCTTTCCTTGCCGACTACAACATAAGCATTGGGATTTACTTTCTTCATAAAATTTGAATGCTTGCAAGCGTTTGTACGCCTTCAGCTGCTAGCCAGTGTAAAAACTATGTGTTAATATAAGGTAATTTAACAAGTACATCCTTGCTACTTCTGGCAGCCATTAAATTTCCAAAATCAGTCTCTCCGAGCAGATAAGGATCAATATCACCAATCATTTTTAATTTTGCATCGTATGTACATTTAACATCGCCACTAAGAGTCTTTAGATATTCATTTCTTTCCATGTTTTGAAATTTTAAATTGAACACTACAGAATGTAAACAAAAGATCGAAGCACACACTAGGAAGTTCAAATAAGTATTATAATAGGAATACAGTTGGAATACGAAAAATTATTTAAGTCCAGGTAGCACAGGCATAGTTACATCTTAGAAATGATCACAAATGAATCCTAAAATTACTTTGAAGCTTATTAAATTAGACCGAAAGAGTCTAATAAGCCATTAGCATAAACGGTCATCAACCTTTGTTTGTCCTCCAGGCAAAATGGCGGACCTGTCAAAGCCACGTGTTTGAAAATGCTCAATTGCGTAGCTATGTTTAGGTTAGATTTGATCATTTATAATCGTCCTAAAATTTTTAGGAATTATCACATCTTTTTATGGGGGGGAAGGAGTGATAAATAATCAATTAATATAAAAAAATCTGCCTAATTAAAAATAATCTAACTACTAACTAACAATATAAATTATATTTTATGATTATGCATTGTCATGCGAAAGAATAGAGTTGCGTGTCTGTCTACCTGAAGTCGCTACCGGTCTCGAAAGTTTTTATCAAAACACAATATTTAAAGAGGAAACAGTAATTATTATTGGTGCCATCAGAAAGTCAGAAATTAGATAAAAAAAAATACCCAGTATACCATTTAATGGTACTACCTACTGGTTAGTATACAATGTCGTAAATTATAATCTGTTTTGCAGAGAGTAGTACTCTAAAAATATTTTTATTTTCTATACCGATACTTAAAAGTTTACTTTGTAGCTTAGATAAGAAAAGGGTGTGTGATTTTAAAAATGGGTAAATCCCATTCAATTTTAAATACCTTGCGCAAACATGAAATTTCTAATTTTGAATTAAAAAAAAATAAGCAAGACCAATTTTATTAAATATAGTTTTGATATTTCTCATTGTAATTTTGCTTAGTCTCAGCTACGGGGGCTTGGGGTAGTTTCGGGGAATCGGTAAGGGGAAGGGAATCTTCGGCGTACTACAGCGACATGTTTTAAAATGCAATAAAAATAGGAAATTATATTTGGGTATGAAAAGAAAACAACCTTATAATTGATTCAGTAATAATGATTCTTTAGTTTTGGTCGTAATAATGTCAAAGATTCACGAATTCATTTTCGCCTATTTTATTACTACTTCCATGACACACGCTGTCATATCGATCGGTTGTGGCACGGGGCGCTGGTCAACCAACCAAAATTAACCACTAACACGTGTTTTCTTTGATTGCACACTATGTTGCCATATTTCCATGCCATTTCAATATCAACATTAGTAAAATAAGAAGAAATTTTTAATAATGTTGGAATTATAATGAAGTACTATTAATTTATACATAAAATGGAGTATAGGGAAAAGATCAGCAGGAAACGGACCTGCTAATTAATAAGCTTTGCCACATACTAAGAGCCAGTTTGGCTACAGGACGCATTCCGAAATCTTGGAGACTGACAAAAGCGGTATTCATACCTAACCTTGGACGACCAGACTATTCGGAGGCAAAGGTATTTAGATCCATCAGTCTAAAATGTCGTTCGTACTCAAAACACTTGAAAAACTGGTTGATAGGCATATAAGGGATTATGTCTTGGAACACAGACCATTTCATCAAGACTAGCATGCTTACAGAATAGGAAAATCAACGGAATTTACCCTTCACCAGCTAGTCAGCAGGGTTAAGAAGGCTCTAGAAAACAGTGATGTTATACTGGGGACTTGTCTTGACAAACAAGGACCATTTGACAACACATCCCTCGCATCAATCAATAGGGCAACCAGAGACATCAGACTGGAGGACCTTGCTGCAGATGAATAAAAGGTATGCTTCTAGGCAGAATATTTTATATGGATTTGCTTGTTGAGACTTTGGCAGCGCGGGTGACAGGGGAACCCGCAGGGGGGTCTCTCTCCTTAATTATAGAACCCATTCATGAACGGGCTGCTACGCTCGCTCAGCAGAGAAGGATATAATATCGTGGGTTATGCGGACGACCTGGCAATAATGACTCAAGGCAAATTAAACACGACAGTAAGAGAGAGACAGCAAAGGGCTCTCAATATCTTGGAAAGATTGGTAGGGCAGGAAGGACTTAACATCAGTCCTTAAAAGACTATCATAATCCCTTTTACGAAACGCAGGATTGGGAGCCCTAATCCTGCCAGGTATAAACATTCCACCATCGGAAGAGGTTAAATACCTGGGAATAACTTTGGACTCCAGATTGACCTGGAACGAACATGTAGAGAAAACAAACCGGAAGTTGGAAGTAGCGTTGGCAATTTTAAGATGGATTTACGGAATAATATAAGGACTCTCACCTAGGCTGGTGCATTGGCTATACACCAGAGTAGTAAAACCTGCAATCACGTATGTAGGACTGATCTGGTGGTCAAAAACACAGCAGAGAACCACAATATCAAAGCTGGGAAGCCTACAAAGACTGGCCTGCTTGAACATCACAGGGGCCATGAAATCGACCCCCCCACATCCGCAAGGGCGAACATCCTAGACTTTCCTTCACTTGATTTAGTGATTAAAAAAAAGACAATAATAGGACTATACAGACTGCAGAGTTTTACGTTACTTTCTAGGTGGCATAGAACTGGACAGGCACTCCTATGCGATATCATAAGGGGGCCTGAGTTAGAAATGATATCAGACCACACTAACTCTACATATCACTATGGCATACCATATACACGGAATAAGACTGAAGAGAGATGCTTATTTCTCACTGGGTAAGTCTCCCACGATGTTCCAAGCGGAAATCTACGCCATCCTACAGTGTGCGCATGAAAACAATAGTGGGACTTATCTTAATAAGCGGATCCACATATACTCTGACAGCCAAGCAAGTCTTAGAGCGCTAACATGAAATAAGGTGACGTGAAGACTGGTATGGGAATACCAAGAGGGACTAGTGGCCTTGGCAAAGTAATATTATAATGGGTACCAGGACATAAAGGTATTACAGGAAACGAGAAGGCTGACGAACGAAATCTGCTGGAACAGACAGGGTTAAACCATAGCAAGTCTTTCATCGAGGACCCAGACCCGAAACTAACGAAACAACTACTTCTGATGAGTAGAAATCAGCTGGGAATTACCACACAAATTCTGACAGGACAATAACCTGCCTCTGCAGGTCACTGAATCGGAGGAGGCAACAATTGCTCGGGCAACCAAAGACATAAAACAAAAACTAGTTTGCTGTTGGTATTAGCAAAAGAAAAAATCGCTTAGGTGGAAAGGCGTTGGGAATATTGACATGTTAGTATACTGAGAAGATGTAAATTTGTTTACCAGAATTAGTCATGGTCAACTTAGTTAGGGAAATAAGAGAATATGAAAGGGATAAAATTTAGTCGAGTAAGAGGTTTTGTAGTCTCTGTGAAATATTTTGAAATTTAAGCTAGATTTTTAGGAATTCTTATTGAGTGGGAGGAGAGAATTGTTTCAATTTAAAGAAAAAGGAAATATATTGTTTAGTTGTAGTAATCCGAGAGTATAAATTTTCCTTGGAGTATTGAGTTTTGCCAAGGCACTAATAGGGCTACTATATTAAACTAAAATAATTTGGGAACTGTGAGATCTTGGACATCAGAAAAGTCAAACAAAGCTGCATTTTGAAAACTTTAATTCAAAACTTTTTGGTTAATTGTTGGTTATTTAACCAACGGATTTGCCACAAGAGTAATTATCTAAATTTGAATTGTAACTACTTTCAGTCTATTTATTTATCACATACCAGGTTTTGCATCGCCGAGCGGGACATAGGAAATCCCATGTAATTTTAAATGGGGTCAATTATTGGCTTCCCTAATTATTTTAGAGAAAAATTCTATTTAGGTTTATTAAAGAGAACTAAAACCTACATTCAAAAGAATAACTTTAGATATTTTTGATGAGCCCGTTTACGGGTTATCGCCGATTTCTTTTTAACTATTTCTCCTTTTTATGGCCCCGTATTTGCGGGCACCAGTCAAGGTAAAAGATGACTGTCAAATAAAGTTGTCATTTTGAAATGTGTGCTTTATTGTTATAAAAACTCGTACATCGAAAATATTAGCCATGAATTACACTTCTGAAGAAAAAATATTGATGATTAAATGGTATTATCAAGGAAATAGTTATCAAAATGTGTCAGACATGTTTGCTGCTCTGTATCCGAATAGACCGATACCTGCAAAATCTACAGTCGAAAGGACTATCAAGAAATTTGAGACAAAAGGCACTGTAATAAATAACTGCAGATGTGAAGAAAGGCAGGAACAAAGAAGAGATGCAAGAAATGATAGGGACAAGTTTTATTGTGCGTGGAAGAAAATGATGGGAAGATCAGCACAAGGAAACTTGAGGATGACATAGGATTAGATCACACCACAGCGTTACGAGCTTTGAAACGACATAAATATTATTCATACAAATATGAAAAGCACCAAGAGCTAAGAGATAGGGACGAAATACGACGACAGGAGTTTTGTTTTGGTATGATGGAAAGAGCAAACATGGATAGGGAATTTTTATAAAACATTTGTTTCACTGACGAATGCACATTTACCTTAAACAATGAACCAATGTTCAAAATTATCGATATTGGAGCAAAGAAAACCAACACAGGTTTGTGGAAACAAGGACGCAATATCCACAAAAAGTTAATGTATGGGCTGGGATTTCCGGAGAAAATATTATCGGGCCATTATTTCTTACACGAAATTTAAATGCAGAATATTTTTTGGAACTACTTGAAGATCATATTTTACCTACTTGACATGATGCCGCCAGGGAAAATCAGGAAGTTTGGTACCAAGTGGATGGCTGCCCGGCACATAGTACCCTGGCTGTCCGGGAATATTTAAACCGTGCTTTTAATGGAAATGTTATTGGCTTAAATCATACAGTAAATTGGCCAGCCAGGTCTCCTGATTTATCGCCAAATGATTTCTTTCTCTGGGGCCATTTAAAAAACAGGATATACAAAGATAAAAAATACCCAAATCTAGACGAGTTAAAAAATGCTATTTCTGCCGAATGCAATAGAATTTCAGTTTACCAACTAGCGAATGTAAGAAGAGAATTTTATGATCGTCTCGGTTATTGTCTAGCAGTCAATGGAGAAATATTTGAACATCTTCTTAAATCCTAAAGTTCTAACAATTTAATAGTACCTACCTATTAATTAGTAAAATATTGAAACATGTAAAATGTCATAATTAACCTTGTAATTGGATACTTTATTTTAGTTTTATTCAGATTAATTTGTACTCATAAATACACCTTTAATATTTTCGATGTACGAGTTTTTATAACAATAAAGCACACATTTCAAAATGACAACTTTATTTGACAGTCATCTTTTACCTTGACTGGTGCCCGCAAATACGGGGCCATAAAAAGGAGAAATAGTTAAAAAGAAATCGGCGATAACCCGTAAACGGGCTCATCAAAAATATCTAAAGTTATTCTTTTGAATGTGGGTTTTAGTGCTCTTTAATAAACCTAAATAGAATTTTTCTCTAAAATAATTAGGGAAGCCAATAATTGACCCCATTTAAAATTACATGGGATTTCCTATGTCCCGCTTGACGATGCAACACCCGGTATTTCATGTCTTTCCGTTGATCTATCAGCCCTTGGCCTGCTTGTTCCATATAACACACGATAACTCTTGACTAGAGATTGCAATGTTTGTAATTTCTGGATGTCACGATTGAAATATTTACTTCTGGAATCCCGAGATGCACCTAGAAACATTTTAGTAAAATGAACAGATTTTTTGCATTTATTTGGAAACCACAAAAAAACACGAAAACATTTTAAAAGTAATAAATATATAAAAAATAAAACAAATTTCTTAAACGTTGTTCAATAAATTAATTTATAAACAAACAAACAAAATATCAAATAAAACAAAATAAAAACTACTCAACAGTCAACAGAACAAATATTTTTGTTTATGGCGTAAAAATAGTATTTATTTACCAAAAATATTGATTTAGTTTTAGAACAAATTAACCCCGCTGAAATTAACATCTTTTTTTGACGCTTATTGGCGAAGAAATAGTTTTTAAAAGTAGTCGCGTAACAGTTCCAAATTTATGCGAAGAATGCTACCTTCATTTAATAAATCTATTTCTTAGGAAAGAATGTCCCAAAGTTTTTCTGCTGGCACTGGCTTTTTAAACGTTCTACTGCATCACTTGATTTATAGCAGTTTGAAATTTTTCCTTAAGGAATTGATTTCCCAGACAAATTGAATGACCTTGTATTTCTGAAGATGTTCCAGCATCATTTCCATTTTCTTTAGAATCGATCATATCCTTTCTATTCCCCATTATGTCTTAATCGTAATATAAGCTATTCAACCCCTTTCATTAATAATATTTCTACCAAATTAAAATAAAAAATAACAATAAAGTTAAATTCCTAGATTTTCCCAGAATTACAATTTAGTAATCCAGGGATTTTGCCGGAATCAAACGATATGAATATCGGGATTTTCGGACACAAAATTTTGTCCTCTCTCCGAGTTAGTTCGTATGTACTATATTAAAAGTTTTAATTTTGCTTGTAATATAATTTTTAAACAAACCTTAATTACGTACTTTTATAATGGAATTGATCAAAAGTTGATATTAAAATTTGCCAGGTTTGCTCAAAAACGAAATTGATTATTTGATACTCTTACTAAACTATTTATTTAAATATATACATTTGTAGCGCTAAATATTGTTGGAGTTTTATTTTAGTTACGTAATAAACTATCCAGTTTAATTGTTTTTAATTTATGTGTATATTTAATTACAAAAAATTTACAGTCCTTTACAAAGATTCAACCAGGGAAGACATTGAAAATGCCGAAGCAGAGTGCAACGCTTGTGACTGTTGTGAGATCTGCGAAAACTCATAGATTTGAATGTTATATTTAGGTAGCTGATATAAGGTTTATTGATTCATAATATAAAAAAATAGTAAAATAAAGGTTATAAATTCTAACGCGCCTCTAAGGTATGGTTTCGCTGGAGCAGTCAGCGGCCGCGGCTGGCGTTCGCGATTGGTAGCTCGTTACTGGTTTAATGCGATTTGTATGTACACGGTTTCACTGCCGCAGCTCAGCGACACAGCGTTCGCCGTCAATTGCAGCGGCTGCGTTCGGACTGCTAGCGAGACCAGTCCAGCACCGATCGTTCAGCAGAATGCCACCGTTCTCGGCAATTGCTGACGAGTGTTTGATAGAGGAGGTGCAAAAGTAGTCCCCTTTATACAACTACGAGAACGAAAATTACAAAAATGTTGTAACGAAAGAGAATGCATGAAAAAAAGTGGCAGCAAGTGTAGGGAAGAACGGTAAAGCGTACAAAACCATTTTGTTTATTTTTCAGCATTACATTACAAAGTTTATAATTAGGGTAGACTGGGGCAAGTGCGAAGCCCTTTTTAATAGTTTAAGTTTATTTCCTTCCCACTTTAAATATACAATATTTATAAAAATGTCTTTGTAAGAAAGGAATAGTTTAATATGTTTACTTTTCATACTGCATAGGGCACACATGAATTATTTTTGAGATCTTGAGATTTGAATGATTATTTTTTTTTTGATTATTTATTCTGAAAAATAATAAGTAACCCAAAATAACACTCAAAAAAGTCCTAATAACAAGAATAATATTTTTATAAACGTATTTATCCGTTCAAAACCCAATATTTGGCTTTAATCTCTAAAACAGTAGGAATTATTCCCAAGGAGAAACTAAAACAGAAAAGAAACTTAAAGTTTAAAAATTCGAATAATTTTATGGAACTTGTTAAATATTGTATCCCGCAAATTTCACATTAAAATGAAAACCTCCTCGGCGTGTTACTACCGGTTCAGGTAAACGAGTCACTATATCGTCTAGCTGTACTACATTGACATCATTGGTGAGTGGCCATAAAAAATTGTCTTTTAATTTTCTAGTAAACTTTTTCAAAGCCGTTGTCAACAGTATTTGCCTGGCCAATGAAATGTTTGTTTGCTTTTGGTAATGTGTATTTAACCAGTACCCAGTCTCGAATGGAAATATTGTCTTTGTTTATTTCAGGAATCTGATCTTCGCAATGCGATTCTAAAGTGAAACTTTGATCCGATTCCATAAAAGGTGCACTTTCATTATCTGATTCACTGGAGCTGGATTCAAATTGATACGGACTTGGCCGACTTTGTTTACTCTTTCGGTCAATTTTCATAGCTGGTTTAGATATAGTAGATGAACTTGTAGAGAGTTTTTACTGACTACTTGCGATAGTACCTGCAATGGTTTGGCCACCTAGAATTAAGCGCTTTCGTTTCCTTGGATTAGAAGAAGGACTCTGTCGGAGCGAATCAAGTAGTAGATCATCAAAACTTGTCTTTTTTTCTTGCCGATTTTCGGTTGTAGCTGGTAATACAGCTTCAGTTATACGATCCTGATGATTATTGAGTATATTTTGTTCATTTTGATCAGAGCTGACAATTACTTTAAGATTGGTGGCACTATTAGATGCTGATGAAGAAGCTGTAAGTAATTCTGCATTAGATGCTAGTTTCCTTTTAAGTAAGGCGCCAGATGTAGAAGGCTTTACTGTTTTTAACATTGACTGTTCGAAAGTAGCGGTTTTTTTCTGTTACATTCGGTGCTACAGCATTCCTTTCAATATCAATGCGTCCTGGCCTCGGTTATAAATCTGTTACAGATCCTTGATTTTTCAAGTGTTCCTCCCATATTTTTAGGGCATCGATGTCATACTTCTCTTTTGGAATAACATGTCTATTAAATGGAACAATACCACCCTTTCTGAATCCTGTTTTTATCATTCCGGAATCTACTTCAGCCCAGGTTTTCACTAGCAATGTGGCGAATTCCCTTTTTGGTAGTCGTAGTCCCTGATGACGTCTTTGCCATGTTATTACTTCCCTCTCCCATATTGCCTTAAAGGATCTAAACACACTCAAATCGAGAGGTTGAAGTAAATGACTTGTAGTATGGGCTGGCAGTTTAAGTACATGAATATTTTCTTCTCTTGCGGCTTGAATTAATAAGCAATCCACAAGCGAGACATGCCCATCATATATAACAATAATTGGTGCCTGATCACGAACCAAAGGAATAAAAGTCTTTAGAAAGTAATTTCTAAATATTTCGGAGGTCATCCATCCATTGGCGCTGGCTGCATATACGGTGTCTTTGAAGAGGTCTTCATTTCTTTCTGAATTCCAGGAACTCCATACATTATTGCCTTTAAATATTATCAATGGTGGCAATTTTCTACCACTAGCACTTGCTCCTGCCAGGACGGTTATATATTCTCTGCCCGATTCAGCAATAATTCTTGAAGAGGGTTTGCCTTTCGCGCCAACAATTTTAAGACGAGAAGGATCTCTACACAGTGAAGTCTCATCTAAATTGTAAATCCATTCAGGACGATCCTGAAGACCCAACTCCAATATAGCATTTTCCATTAAAACAAAATATTAATCTATTATGAATGGGTCCGTAGATTTCTTTCTGCAGTACTCTAAGCTTTGTGGTTTTTTTCATACTCAAAAAGTGCCGTTGTTTAAACTTTATTAGCCAGTCTGTGCGTGTCTTGCTTTTTTCGCCACGGCGGCCAGTTACTCTACAGTAGATTGTAATGTATGGGATTCTGAATTCGGTACTAGCCATCGACATGGTTAATTGACCTTGATTGACGGCATTTACTGCAGCATTTAATTGCTCCTCCCCATAGGCAGCCCTATCGGACTTTCTTTTATAATTTCGTACCATGATGCCAACTCTCTGTAAAGAATAAAAGCTTTAAGTGTCAGTGCCAGCGAACTTTAGCATTCCCAGGAAAATGGGGCAAGTGTAAACTAACCAAAAAACAACACTTTCCCCATTACAATTTTCACCATGCCCCACATTATGTTTTTTATGGGGGAAGTGCAAACCTGTTCGTGAGTAAAAACCGCTTTTAGATTTGGTCGGTATATAGGATTTTAAAGCTACAACAATTGACTAAACACAAGAAAATGCAATAAAACTAAAAGTATATTATAAGTTTTTACCTTTGACCAATTTTTTATGGAGATATCACACACTATTCAACGGACCGATTCGGAGATTATGTTACAAATGACTACTCAGAAAGAAAAAAACACCTGGTAACTCGCCGGGAGTGGATAATTCAACAGTGCTAATGTATAGTTAGTTGCCTCGGACCACACAGACAAGTAAACTTTCAATATTGCCTGATTGGCGCTCTGATTTTCCACTTACCCCAGTTTTACACTTGCCCCAGTCTACCCTATACCATATTCAAATCCAACATTATGCATACGAAGGACACATTGATCAGTACTTAATGACAACCGTAACTCTATTTCGATTGGTCAAGCGGCAATAAAACTAAAAGGCCCTGGGCGACAGGGTTGTAATTAGTTTACCGGTGATTTTCGCATTATTGCATTGTATCGTTTGGTGTTATTGTTTGTTCTCAATATTTTGATATAAATATTTGTGTCTTTGACCATGTATTTGAATGTATACAGGGTATTTCAGAAGTACTAACCTGAACTAACCTGAACATGTGTCCGGAGTTGCCCCAATTTTCCCGATTTTATTGCAATTTGGTACCGTCATTCGTAATGATAAGAGGCCTAATTAGCCCTAACTAGATTAAATTTATTAAGTCCAGTGGCGTCCCGGGAAACACTTCAACAGATATTATTGACAAAAAATGTACGCCACTGACTTTTTTCTAATTTTGATATTTTTTCCGGATATACCAACTAATGATACAATTTTAAAATGTTTTGATACTTTGACGTTTTATCCAAATTGATTTGTTTACTTGGTATGCTGCAGCTCTTATTTAAATATGGTATAGTATAAATTCAAGTGTTAATATGACGCTTGTCGAAATGGAGGAATTTGGGCTAACATCTCCTCTTCATCTTCTTCCTCCAACAACAGCATGCAACTAATGTTATCGGCGTTCATTATAAATCATACATAAGCGCTTGCACTACGAAATACGAATATGATCTTACGCGCGCTGCTCCAGCTGCGCCAGCCAAACCACCCTGCGACGACAGTCGATTGCTACGCTCTACGCTCGATCGCGAACGCCAAACGCACCCGCTGACTGCTCCAGCGAAACCATACGTTTACTCCCGACTTGGTCTGATCCCGATCATTTTAATGTGGTGTGACGTCAGGGACAAATGCAACACAAGAATTTCGAATTCGGTACCCATACTTACGTGCCCGTGCGATAATATAAACATTTTCAATGTTAAAAACGTATTTTCTACGAAATTTAATTATTTCTTGTCCTCTTTATAGCGTATTTGAAACAGTAGAATTTCGAAAAAAAAGTGCAAATTGTATAATAAACGCCAATATGTTTTTGAATAAGCCTTGAGACGCTTGATTGGCTAATGTTGATATTTTGCGCAATTTGGTTTTGACCTCTATGGGGATTTTGATTACAGACCCAATTATAGAGCTTCTTCGTTTTCTGTCACAGGTTTCCTTTTAGTGTTTTTTTTATACTTAGTTTGTCAAGCCGTCTTTCGATAACGACTTTATTTGGATGATTTCTGTTAGGAAATCTTTGAGTGTAAACTTGCGAAACCAGTAAGCAGTTCTGCAGACATTCTCCAAGAATAAAAATCATATCAATTCATCGTTCTTTTGAATAAATTCTCATTTTGAAATACAGAAAAAAGAAAAAACAGAAACCACCACTATTATAACTAAGTGGTAATTTGCAACGAAATACTCTTGCAAATAGCTGACAAACACAAATTAAATTTATGTGACTTGTCAAAATGCCATACATAGGACTTGATTAATATTAAATTGGTTAAAATCAGTTTGTATTTTAAATCTTAGCATTTTTCATGAAAAGTGAGCAATTAGCTATGGGAAAGCATAATACTTTTCGATAGACAATTACATTTTCATCTACTGCTGACAAAAATACAGGGAAGCAACATTTAAATTAAACAAGCTATTATTATTATTTTGTCGTACTTTTTGGACAACCTGTATAAGTTAGGTACATTTTTCATAAGTGCAACATAAAACTTAATCAGTTAGTAGAATCCAGTGTGAATTTGGTTTGAAAAATGAAATACATATTGAGAATTTAATCATTAAAATTGCTGCTACATTTTCACAAAATACGAAATATTTCAATAAAAAAATAATATATAGAGCATCGCATTTAAGAGAATACAACTTTGAGGCGTTTCGTATTTTTGGGACAACCTGTACATTATGCAATTAATTTTAGAATATACCCTTAACAGGCCCTATCCACGATTAATCTAAGTTTAATGATACACAAATAAACAACAACGTTAGGTATATTATATAATTATATTATAGAACAATATTTTATACAGCATACCTACTAATAAACAACAAACAATTGAAGAGTAGGTACAAAATGATATCACAGTCATCAATAACCATACAACCAATAACAACTAAATATCACAGGAACGTAAATAAAACATGAGGAAAGCAAACGGAAATATCCATGGTGGCAAGGTCGGTAAAATAGGTTCTTCGGGCATTTGATTGTGTGCGCTGATAGATAATCAGGGTATATTACAGCAATATTATTCAAGAAGTAGTCCATTTTCTGTGGCGAGATTATTAAAGAAAACAAGGTCTGTCTATACCACCAAACTAAAATTTATTTGTCCCTTTAAAGTGAAAAAAGGATTAAAGAGTGTACATAGTTTAATGTCATTTTAGGTTGTACTAGTTTCGACTTTAGTCAAAGTCATCCTCAGCAACCATACAATTAAAAATTATGTTTTTTAGGATGTACCTAAATAAACGAACTAAAACAAATTAAAAGGGGGGAACGAAGTGGTTCAACAATACATGGTCATAACGTGCTCCTTATGCAGCCAATGGACTCGACAGAAGACAATCACCAACACGATGCCACTTTCAGCAATGGAGGAAATTAGATGCGAAAATTGTAATAGAGGACAAAATTCCAAATGGAATCATTTATAGTCATGATATGATGTATGGCTGTCTATAATGAAAATTCAATGAAATAAACGTTTCATGAGTCAACTCCAAGAGGAAACATGATTTATATTTGGTGGGTCAGAATTTTTAATAAGAATAGTAATAAAATAAAGGGAGGGGGGGGAGGAGGGAAATTAAAATGTGTTAAAACAATTTACGTCATTGAGTAAGTTGGGGTCATCAAATTCTCAAAGTCGAAACTAGTACAACCTAAAATGACATTAAACTATGTACACTCTTTAATCCTTTTTTTACTTTAAAGGGACAAATAAATTTTAGTTTGGTGGTATAGACAGACCTTGTTTTCTTTAGCAATATTATTATTTTTTACTAGTAAACAGCAGCAACAACAACAAAATTAGACCAGTGTTTACTTACCACAATACAACTGTTTCCAGGTATTGAATCGATATTGTTAAATAATCTTTATAAAAGGGTTGTACGGTGTTAATACACTTTATTTTGGTTATCTACTTATTTAATTTTATTTACTTTCGCAATAATACATATATTTAATATAATACAACATACTCTTAATACACCTGTGTGTGTTTATTTATTTTAAAGAGTAAATGTTACGCCTATAGAGATCATCGTTATTATTCGTTATTAATATCTATCGCGCGAAATACAATAAAACTTTCTTTTTGTTCCTTTTTTTTTGGTAGAAGAAGAAATATTTTTTAATATGCCTTTATTTTTTAAGGTTCTAACTTTGTTAAGTATTAAGTTATATAGTTTTGGATCATATTACGTTATAGTTGTTCCAAGTCTAATTTGATGACATTAAGAAGCATTAAACTCCTGACCATAGGCGTCGCTTCTACCAAATAATTAAAATACGGATTGTTTTAAAGTTTTAATATGATTAAATAGTATATATTACAGCTTGTTCATTATAGTTTATATCGATAAAAAGTTTGTACCCGTGACTTTGCCTGCAGAGAATATTTTTAAAATGGTTTTTCGGTAAAAAAATGCTCATTTTGCCGAAAACAATTTACAAAAATTGTCTTTGTCCAGCAAAGACCGCAAGGAGGTATGAGATGCCAAGAAAGGATACGGACAGGTGCTATATTAGTTGTAATATACAGTTAGTAGTTAGAATTCCCTATATATATTTTAACAATAAATTGATCGCATTAACAGAATCACAGTAAACGTTCTGTAATATTACAAGTTTTTAAGATACGTGTCACACGAACATAATTTATTTAAAATTCATAAACAATTTAATTACTGGAATCGCCAGAACTTTCAGAAGTAGAATCGTTTCCCGGTTTTATTACTAATAGCTCTCTAGGTGATGAAACAGAGTATTCATTTCCTGTTTTTATATCATGAGCTACCCCATTTTTTCCATACATCGCTACTCATTTCGTTATTACCTGCCGAATATTATTAAGGACAACTGCGCTGAAAGTTAGTGATTGATAATTGACCGATATTCTTTGCTGACAAGAGCAACACATTAGGTACAAAGCCATCCTTACGTCCGGTATGAAGACTAATAACGCGTTTTCCTCTCGAACATGGTCTACCAAAAGTACAATTTTTACTGTCTGCCCAACTATACTTAACAACATCATGAGTATCAAACCAAGTTTCGTCTAAATAAATTATTTTCTTAATTCCGGACTTGTTTTGCTTTCGATGACCGGCTCTGGCACCGACTCATTATATTCCTGCGATAATTCACCTTGACCTTCTCTTTCAAATTGTCGCCAAAACGTTATACTGATATCATAGAATATAGGTACCAAGTAAAAACTTACTTGTCTAAAACCACATAGTTATAGCAAAAAATGAAATATTATTATGTAAATTACAGTAAATCGTTTCAACCAGTCACGCCGCTGTGCGACTCCCAATATCGCATACCTCAAAAATCAACATTTTAAAGCTGTTAAGGGATCACTTAAATGGCAGAACCTTAAACTGTTTGCTGTTCTTGTCTGCAGCATATTATACAGTGATGGGCTAAAATATGGAACATATAGAACAAATTCATTTAAAAATCAGGTATATCCTGGGTACGACTTTCATCACCGATTTAGGCGGAATTCTGGCCTTTGTCTCTTTGTCCGGAGTGATATTTCTTGTCAACGAGAGGAGACACTCGAGCCTAACGACTTTGATGTAATGTGGTTTAAAATATCAACGCAGAGAATTACTAAATTCATCTGCTGCCTTTACCGGCCGCCAAGCGATACCCATTATAGAGACTTGTTCTCCTCTCTTGCTAATACTATCGACTTTTTGCAAACCCACCATCCCAATTCCGAAGTTGTCATCCTTGGCGACTTCAACATTCATAATGTCAACTGGCTCAAATACTCAAACATGACTGACGAACAAGGTCGTGAAGCCGAATCCTTTGCCATCAGCTCTGGCCTCACCCAGCTGGTGGGTGAACCAACTCGGATTCCAGACCGAGATGGTGATTTTGCTAGTTTGTTGGATCTTTTCTTAACTTTAAACCCCGACTTGTACACTGTCACCGTGAAGCCGCCGTTAGGAACGTCTGACCACAACCTTATTTCGGCACTGAACAAACTACCAATTAGTGCTGAAGAGCCTCCTAAACCACGCAAGATATGGCATTATACATCAGCTAAGTGGGAGGACCTAAGGGACCATTTTCGAACCTTTCCTTGGCGGGACGTTTGTTTTACCTCTGATGATCCATCCATCTGTGCAACAGAAATATCGGAGGTTATCCTTACTGGTATGGAAGCCTTCATCCCTTTCTCAAAAAAGTGCCCTTCTAACGGCAAGCCTTGGTTTACCAAAAATTGCGAACGAGCTGTTAAATCAAAAAATTATTTCTACCGACAATGGCGTAAAAATCCTACCGCCGAAAATCGTACCATCTTTGTTAACGCTCGAAACCAATGCAAGCAAACGATAAACCAAAGCAAAGAAGCACACAACCAGAGGATCAGAGACAAACTTCTTGAATGTCCTAGCGGCTCAAAATCATTTTGGTCGGTAGCTAAGGCCGTCAGTCAGAACTTTACCAAGTCAACCATTCCACCTCTAACACGTTCTGATGGCACCATTGCGACCAAAGCACAGGAAAAAGCAAACTTACTGGCGGAACTATTCTCTTCACATTCAACGGTAAATTTTCAGGGAAGTACTCCACCGAACATTACCCCTGTAGAATCGAGAATGCCCGAGATTGTTTTTCGCCACCGCCATGTTAAGCGAATCTTGAGGAGTCTCGACACTAAAAAGGCTTCTGGTCCTGACGATATTCCAGTCATTGTAATTAAGAAATGCGCTGACGGACTGACACCGGTATTTTGTAGGCTTTTTAACTTATCCTACAAAAAAGGAATATTTCCTTCTTGCTGGAAAACTGCGAGAGTCCAGCCCATACCCAAAAAAGGCAAGAAGACCTTGCCAAACAACTATCGTCCAGTCGCATTGCTCTCGGTTATATCAAAAGTTATGGAGAAGGCTATCAACGAAAAATTACTAAAATACCTGGAAGGCTTCAACATTATTAGTGACCGCCAGTATGGATTCCGTAAGTCTAGATCAACAGGAGACCTTCTCGCTTATGTTACTCATGTTTGGAACAACGCAATAGAACACCATGGGGAGTCCCGGGCGGTAGCACTGGATATTTCCAAGGCTTTTGACCGAGTATGGCATGAGGGGCTCCTAACTAAAGTGAGAGCATACGGAATGCCGGTTCAGTTTTGTTCATGGCTGTCGAGCTTTCTTAAAGACCGTTCTCTGCAAGTGGCGATGGACGGATTTCTTTCAGACACATTTAACATCAACGCCGGAGTCCCTCAAGGTTCTATATTGTCGCCCACCCTTTTCTTACTATACATTAACGATCTTTTGGAAAAAACTAAAAATCCTATATATAGCTTCGCTGATGACAGCACACTTGTTTCAACTTTTACTTTGGATGCTCGGACATCGGCTGCTAATGCACATCTCTATAGACAGCAAGAGGTCTCACATCTCAACAAAGACCTGGAAGAAATTTTGTCTTGGGGTGACAGTAACCAAGTAGAATTTAACGCTAAAAAGACCCAGGCGGCAGTTTTTTCTAAAAAAGTTAATGTTGAAGAACCAGATATAGTTATGGCGGGACACTCAATTCCCTTGGCTTCATCAATTCATTTATTGGGCGTTAATCTGGATAGTCATATGTCTTGGCATGGCCACGTTGCGGCCATTGCTAGGGCAGCCTCGCAAAAGCTTGGAGTACTTTTCCGAACAAAGAACCTCTATACACCCCAACAACTTTTGATGCTCTATAAAGCCCAAATTCGACCATCACTGGAGTACTGTTCGCATATTTGGGGCTCTGCTCCTAAACAGACCCTGAGATTGCTAGATTCCATTCAAAGAAGAGCCATTCGCTTGATCGGTGACCATAGTCTGACAAACAACCTGGAAAGCCTTGAACATCGAAGGCAGGTTGGCGACTTGAGTCTATTTTACAAATATTTTCATGGCAAGTGTTCAACTGAGGTTGCCCGCTTAATACCACCCAGAGCGGTGCATGGTAGAAATACACGACGAGCCACTGCAGCCCACCAGTACGTGGTTCAGCTTAGTGTCCCTCGAACGACACTGTTTCAAAATTCTTTCATCTGGAGAACGTCATCACTCTGGAACGACCTCCCTGAGATCGTCTTCCCCAACGAGTATAGTCTCCAAAGATTCAAGACCAACGTGAATCGTTTCCTGCGCACACGCACCGCTCCTAGAGCGCCATAAAGGATTTATCCTGTAGTGCTGTGCCTTATCATAAAAAAAAAAAAAAAAAAATTAATTTTTTGAAAAAACGCTCGGACACGTCGATTATAATTTTTTCTTCCGAATTTTTTGCCTCAAAAAGAAATTATACAGGGTGTGTCAAAAAGTAGATGTAGCAAAGATTTTTTGTATTTTAAATAGAAACCTATTTTTTTCAGCCGAATTTTGATTTCTACGTCAATTTCTGCGCATAATTCATGTAGCATACCCTATCCTTATCTCTAACGGTTTTAGAGAAAAATTACATCATAAAACGAATTATTTTATTAAGTGTTAAATATGCCAATCTACTGAAAAACCCTTCTACAACATTATTTACAGTATTCTCATTAATTTGCCTAATTTCATATCTAATTTAAAATTTTAAGTCTTCCAAATTTTGTGGTTTATCCCTATACACTTTTGATTTTAAATAACCCCAAAGAAAGAAATCCATTGGTGTAAGATCGGGAGATCTTGCAGACCATTCTATGGGTGGGTCCTCTTCTACCTATCCATCGTTCGGGCAATACAGTATTCAAATACTCTCGTACTTGTCGAGCAAAATGAGGCGGAGCACCATCCTGCTGAAACCAAATAGACGCTTCTGGTAGATTAGGCTGATTCGGATTTGGAAAATCCGCTGCTAGTGTGGGAATTAATTCATTTTGACGAAATTGTAAATACCGGTATCCTGTAGGATTTCCATCGAAAAAAAAAGGTCCAATAATTCTATCATTTAATATCCCTGCCCAAACATTTACTTTTTGTGGGTTTTGCGTGTGCTGTTCTCTCATCCAACGGGGGATTATTTTTACTCCAATACCGTACATTTTGTCTGTTTACCGAACCATTCAAACAAAACGTGGCTTAATCGCTAAAAAGTATGTTGCGATGGAAAAATAGATTTAAGTTGCAAATTTTCATCATAGTTTCACAAAACTGTAGTCGGCGGTCGGGATTATCTTTGTTTAGCTCGTGCAGCAACCTAATTTTGTACGGATGGTACTTCTCTTGTTTCAATACCCGCAAAACAGATCGTCGGCTCACATCATTATTAAGGGCTACTTCAGTGGATGCACTATGGGGATTATCTTCAACTTCTAACAAAATGTTCAATTTTGTGTTTTCACTAATTTTTGGACGACCTGGCCGTAGACGATCCTTTACATTCCCTGTTTCCCTGAATTTCTTCTCAATTTTACTCACTGTAGATCTTGTAATCGGTCGTTCTGGATACTTAGCGCTAAACAAGTTACAAACTTCTTCTTGATTTCTTGTTTTGTCTCCACATTCAATTAAAATTAAAATTTCGATTCTTTGAGTTTCATTTAAATGCACCATGATCACCGTTTTTCAAAATTATACCTAAAATTATTTTTTGATTGACACATGACTTGCTATCGTAGTGACAATTCATTTAAATTTACCTGTTTACCTTTAAGTAGGTACATGTAACTTTTTTTAAAGAAAAATTTCGTTTTATGATGTAATTTTTCTCTAAAACCGTTAGAGATAAGGATAGGGTATGCTAAATGAATTATGCGCAGAATTTGACGTAGAATTCAAAATTCGACTAAAAAAATAGGGTTCTATTTAAAATAAAAAATTTTTTGCTACATCTACTTTTTGGCACACCCTGTATAATTTTTTTTTGAGGCAAAAAATTCGTAAGGAGAAATTATAATCGACGTGTTCGAGCGTTTTTTCAAAAAATTAATACCTGATTTTTAAATGAATTTGTCCCATATTTTAGCCCATCACTGTATAATGTATATTTAATATTTGTATTTATGTGCTGCTCTATTAATTTTCCCAGTCGAAAAAAATAGTTCGCTCTTTAAAATTGCTAGCATGGCTTGTTCCTTCTTTCCTTCATATTGAAAATTTATTGGTTCAAAGTACATTTTCAAGCTAGCATTCAAAGAGAGTTACTGACTATTAATTAAATACTGATAAAAACAGTTTTAATAATAAAAAATTAAAGAGTTTTTAAAAAAAGATCTGACAACCCCGATTATGATGCCGGTCCCTTTGAAGCCCGGTCGAAGCTTCTTTATGTCATCAAATTGATTTTGGAAAAGGTATACAAAATGTTGCATCATTGTTGTTTTAGTTCTATAAATGTATACTAGTTCATTTGTGTCTCCTCTGGTCTGATGATCGTGTGACATTTTTAATTTATTAAAATTTTCATTTTGATTAATAGTTATTTATCTACTTTCATTTAGTAATATGAATTTTACAGTTCTGTAAATCGTTTTGTAAGGGCATCTATTACAGCACTAGTGCTGTAATAGATGCCATTACAGCACTAGTGCTGTAATAGATGCCCTTACAAAACGATTTTTAATAGCAGGTGCATTTTTATTTTTAAAAATGCCTTTTGCCAAATATTTTTATTCATAGATGAAAGTAGATAAAATTTTGTACAATATTCTTGTTGTAAATTCATATAACTACACTCGATGTTTGATTAAACTCGGCTGACGCCTCGTTTAACAACTTTAACATCTCGTGTTGTAATATGAATCTTTCCAACACTTATATCGTAAATATCTATTATATTACTAGTACGGTATGAGCTTCATTACAGTAACGAGTAGGGAATATTGCTACGACGAGGTCGTAGACTGAGTCGTAGTAACCACACAAGTGGTGTAATGAGCCTTACCGTACGTGTGATATACAACATTTTATTTAATACCCAGAATTTTGGTTTTTTTATGCATTCAAAATGGTTTTCATATTGATGCAGTGACATACACAAAAAATGACAGTAACTGACGGAACAAAAAAAATCATAGTTTGATTAAAAATGAGTAATGTAATAAGTTCACTCGTAAGTTCATACATTACTCAGTACGATAATATAGTATATTACCTAACGCAAACAGGCTAAAGTGGGTTATGTAATAAGCTCTTTTTGTGTGGGTCTTATGTAAATGAAATTACATACCGTAACAATGTACAGGGTGTCCCATTTTCGACACTTTTATAGGATATCTCCGTAATTGTTAGTGCTATCAAAAAAGTAATATAGGTGTCATGTGCTCTTTTTGGGTCAAACTTATAATGGTAAAATCAAGATTTGAAAATTTTCGCTCGTTTAAGAGATACGGGGGAAAATCGAAAAATTGACAATTTCAAAATTACCCTATATTTTCTTAGTTTAAAGAGATACAGAAAAATGTTTTATACCAGAGTTTCTTTATAATGATCGCGAAATAATCTGCCGTTCTCAGAATAAGAATACGGGGTCAGGTAAAAAAGTTATCGAACTTAACCTCATTTTTTTAAACGGAACGCCGTGTATATTTTAACCTAAAAAGATAGAATTTTAAATTCTCTCTTTAAATATATAACACACCAATTTGTTTTGAAACAAAAAACACCTTATATTTACCCCAAATCGACCTTGTTGGCGAACAGGTCGTACCATGTGGGGATTTGTGGAGTTCCAATGTCTTTCATTATGTCGCTTATGAATACCGCAACTTGTTATTCGATATTCATCTGAACAAATTATTTTTTGGTGAAAAGAGCGATCCTCGTTAGATTTATTTAAAAACCAGTGAAAAAAATCGAATTGTCTCACATCATCACCAGGATGCAAATATTGGGTAATTTTAACAACATAGGAAAAATATTTATTGAAGGTCAAAAATCTTTGCGCCTTAGATTTTGTAATTCCAGTTTCAGTTTCTACGTTTCTGACGGACTTAAGAGAATAAAATTAGGATGTGTGCTTAAGACCACAAGACAGAAGTGAATCCTCACCAAGACGAAACTCTCTATTAACCTTTCACAATCTAACATCCGCAAATCTCAAATTCAAGACGATAAAAGAATCGATCCCTAAAAAGCAAATACACTATGCATTTGATCATATTTTAGTATCTTGCATTTTTCCCCGACTGCATCACGAGCATAGCCGAATCTTATGACTCAGTATCATTCAGTACCCACTAAAAGTTCTAAACGCGCCTAAGGAAGTTTTCACTTCAATAAAAGTTGAGCTATTACTATTCAAAGCTATCACAGGATATATTACCTGATTACCTCGACAAATTCTAACACGCTTATTTCTTCATTTTCCTTGTTTTCTTTATTATAAGTTTTTGATCTCGGCATCGTAAAAGAGCAGTATGTTTTTAAATTATGTTCAAGTCGTCGGAATATGTCCTTAAATGGTTGCCGTCTTTCCGGATAGCGAACAAAATATAAATTTTGCGCCATTTCTTCGTATTTCCACTTTCAATATAAACAGATATCATATCAAATTTTTAAAAATGTTGATAAGTCATTTCGACAAACGAATATGTAAAAATAAAATTGTAGTTAAATGTTAATAACAACTAGAATGTCAACATAGTTGTTTCTCGGCTGTTAGCTTTTGTTTCATGGCGTACTGTGGTTTAAAGTAATAAAGTTTAGATAAATCGCCTAGGAAACCAATATCATGCATGGTGTGTTATATTTTTGAAAAGAGAATTTAAAATGCTATCTTCTTAGATTAAAATATACAGGGTGTTCTATTTAAAAAAAATGAGGTTAGGTCCAATAACTTTTTTACCTGACCCCGTATACTTATTATGAAAACGGTAGATTATTCAACAATCATTATAAAAAAACTTGTGTGCAAAACATTTTTCTGTATCTCTTTTAACTAGGAAAACATAGGGTAATTTTGAAATTGTCAATTTTTTTATTTTCCCTCGTATCTCTTAGGCGAGCGAAAATTTTCAAATTTTGATTTTACCATTTTAAGTTTTCCCAAGAAGAGCACATGACACCTATATTACTTTTTTGATAGCACTAACGATTACGGAGATACCCTATAAAAGTATCGAAAATGGGACACCCTGTACTATGTTCTAATATTACAACGTTCTCTGGAATAAAGTTGATTTGTAGGGATAAGTTTTAGTTTCCTAAGACTGATTTTAACAATACAATTTTGGACAACTCGGGGTTGTTCCAGATTACTGTTATATATTCCTCCCCAGACCAGAATACCATATTTAGTAGAGGTTTGACAAGCGCCTTATAAGTCATGATGATGAGTTTCTTTTGAGAACTTCTCTCAGAGTATAAAATTTGTGTATTAAACATGTAACTTTTATGTACAAATATAAAACGTGTTTAAGGTGCTTGTCAACGACTATACCTAAATATTTAACGTAATTGAACCTCCACTAGTGGTTCATTAATATCAGGAATTTGATTGAAGTAAGGTAGATTTACAGAATTTATAGAACAAGCAATATATAGTTTAATTTTTTGATATTTACGGTTATCCAGAAAACTTTTTATTTTTAGGAAACCTTTTTTTTTGCAATAAAAACCAATTAGTCACACCCTTTCACCCACGCCAAGATTGCAGATAAGTCAAACAAGATTAGTCCCATTACAGTATCTTGTGATAACCCATGGGGGAACTAAGCACATCCCCAGTCTTAACGTGCTGTGCCCATGAGCTCAAGTAGCTCTCCAGAACTCTCCACGCGATGCCCCTAATTCCACTATATTCGAGGATATCAAGCAGTATGGAGTGGAATACCATGTAAAAAGTCCTTGCCAGGTCCGTAGCATCAGCAGTGCTGAGGCCCTAAACAAATCCAACCTGATTCTTAGTTAACAAATTATTATTGTTTAAAAATTGGACTTTAAGAGTCCATCACCGCAAGCCCTGACCGGCTTGCAACAGACCATACTATTAAAGTTTTATAACACAAAAAAACTTGATCGAAACTCATGTGTAAAGTACCTTTTTTCATTCATGGGATTGCCTCATGTGATAATAATTATAAAAAAGGGTTACTTTACGCACTTGTTGCATAAATACCTAATAATATTTAGTGTTTATATTTATTTTTTACAACAAAATATTTAATTTTTGCACAAACCTGTGGTCTCTTAAGATGTTATGCACGGTTGATCTAGTAATGTCCAAATCCAGTGAAATTTGACGAACTCCCTAATGAGGATATATCCCAACATATGCCCAAACATTCTCTATGTTTTCTTCAGTGCGTCCATTTCCTCGCCTTCGGTTGATAGGTAAATTAACATTGCTATTTTCTCGTAGCCGTCTGGCCAATCTTGTAAAGGTTCTGTTATTATATCGTCTCTGTCCAGGATACCTCATCGCGTATATTCTTGATGCTATTGTTGACTTCTGGTAGCATTCAAAATAAACGGCTAGCATATTAAATATTATTTCTTTGGGAATTCTCATTGTTTTAAGCTTAATTGCAATACCACAACAACGACAAAGAATGGCGTCGGATAAATAAGCCTTAGTGACAACTACAGATGTTTTGTTTAATTTTTGCGATTCCAGGCCTACTTACTCAAAGAGCAAGGCAAAAAGTTTTTTCCCAAAATATTCTTGTATATCTTGGGATAGCATTAAGATATCGACTTGCGGTTTTCACTAAATTCCTTATTTTTTTATCCTCTTTCCATCTAAATGTAAAAAAATACCTTATTATATTTGAAGTTTCCTAGGAAAATGGGAAAATTGCCGACTTCTTGAAATAGCGCCCCCTAGCGGCGACAAAATCATTTATTTTTACTATGAATTTTATTAAGCAGGATAAACTCTTTTAAATGATGCCAAAATAATTGAAATCGGTTAAAAAACAAAAAAGTTGTATGACATTTCTTAATAGCATGTTTGAACCTTTCCCCATCCCTTATGCGAAGAGTAATGGCAAAAAGTCCCAAACTAAACTTTTTCATAATCTCATCAGAATTTCAAATATTGTATTTTTAGGATACCTTTAGTATGTGTTTTTGGAGATAAGCACATAATTACTTTTATTTGGCCTATTTTGTACAAAGAATTTTTACCTGACAGCTCCGAGACTAATAGTTCCTGGGATATAGCCGGCGTCCTTTCTTATTTGGACACCCGGTACAGCTGTCATTTATTCAGTTTAATTTGCCCTAACTTTTTTGGCAGAGAACTTCTGGGACTTTTTATCAATAAATCTTATTCTTACACCTTTTCTGGGGAAAAAAGGTATACTTTCTCAACAACGCCTAGATATGAGATATGAACGTATTCGAGAAATTTGCTAATTTCCGCATTAGTACAAGTACAGGTCACTACAGGTTATGGAGTTTGTTAGGTTGGGACCGTTAGGCGCTAGACGAAGTTGCTCAGAATTTTACACAAAAAATAAATTTTCAAATTCATCTCAGAAATCAGAAACGGATTTTTAATAATTTATTAAATTTTCGCTTTAACTTTAAATTTAAATATTGCCTTTTTTTAGGTTGAGGGTACTTCTGGCGTGAATGCGCCACCAAGCTCACAGGAGTCAGAGGAACCATGTACTTGACAACAAACTTTAGAGTCACTTTCCAGTATTTCCACTTCAGATTGTAAGAAAAGGAAAGGAGTATCAGAATCAGCACTACAGTTAACTAAAATAAACATTATTTAGGTATAGTGGTTTTATTTTTGTGATATAATAAACCATTAATCAAAACTGAAAGTTTTAATTTTCTCTCAATTACAACTTATCAGAAGTTTTGATTTTAATCATGATTTAAATTGGAAAAAATAAAGTGATTTAAATCAATTGATTTAAATCCTTTCAACCCTGAACCTAATTAATAGGTAATTATACAATACTTATTACTTACTGCTATTCTATAAGAAATAGTGGCTGAATTCAGACAATTTTACCTAGGCAGATCTGCGTGTGCAAAAATCTAAATTCTGATATTAAATAGTGCTAGTTTGCTACTTAATAATACTAAATACATAAAATAAAGAAGTGGTCAAATGTAGGTAAACAGTCTATTTTGCCATGTGCTAAACCAGAGACTTTCTGCTAAAAGATAATACTAATTATACGAATGCCATCGGCTATAGTGCCGGTTTTGTCACTTAATCAATCACCAAATAAATATTTATTTCTTGTGTATTAAAAACGAATCACCTCGTATATATGGCAAACTTTTCTATTACGTGGTACCAGTCCAGTAATGGCGCCTTAAAAATATTATGGGAATAGACATTATTTCAACATTAGGTTGTCTTGTCCAAATTGACGTAAGGAGGTCAAACAATACTTATTTATCAAGGACTAAAAATATGTAGGTAGTGAATAGCAAGCAAATAGTTATTTATGGCTAAATGAAATCGTCCCACTTAGTACCTTTGTGACCCATAAAAAATGTAACATATTTTTTAATTGGGTTTAATGTAACCCTTTTTCCTCCTCTGAGATAAAATAGTAGGTTCCTAAGGTGTTCAATGAGCAAACAAAGCGGCTTTCAGACGATTAAACTTATTGAAAAAGTTTGATGTGTCTACGTCTTACTCGTATTGTCCATCTGTTGTTAAACAATATCCATCACTTTCCATCAATATTAATTAATTATTAGCACAACCAGCGCCCTGGGCGAGATTTCTGTGGCGCCTCATATTTGCTATCCAATCTCATGTGAAAAAAGGAAAGAATAGAACAAGGGAAAGGATGACAGTAACAGTTGAAAAAAAAGAAAAAATTAGAAATTTACTTTTCTAGCCTTCCTTTCGGCACCAAAGTCTGTTTTTCGTAATTTTGTTTCGATTGACAAAGTTGCAAAGTTTGTCAATCTAGATTGAGATATTGTCGATCGCAGATACGTTTTTATCAGCTTCAGATTTGAAAAACCCCTTGCCCACTAGCAACCGTTATAGGTATAGTGATCAATATTCGCAATGCTAACTATACATTTGGATACAGTTCCTGTATGTTGCGATCTTTAATGGAATATAAAATATAGACAGGAGTAACAACATTATCTTGACTAAAATGATTTCAGGCTTATGGATTTATCACACAACATATACAAACATCTATATTTGAGCCTACAGTTAATTTTATTTGGAGATCACCACAGAATTTGAGAAGCTCTTGTTTTCCTGAAATCTTTTCTTTATATTATATAAAAAAGACCAAGATTCGGATTACTTATTTAGCTGTTCAGGCATTAATTTTCTGGAGAAGTTATAGGGTCATCGCGAGCAGTTTCACCAGCTTATCGTTTAATACGTCGAATTCTTGTTGTAGCTTTAGGTACAGTTTCAAGTTCTTCAACCAACTTTTTCGCTGTTAAAATGGCACTTTTAAAGCCCGTCTTTCTATGCTCTTCCAAGAAAGCGCAGCATTTTTTCATTATCTCTGTGCATTTATTGCAAATTACAAAGAAAGAAAAATATCGTAGTTCCTTCAAATTGTCTGTCTACCACGAAGACCGAGAAAAATATCCAAACCCAGCAGTGTGGCCTAAAAATGTTGGGGTGAACCATTTTTTGAACCTACAGCGGCTAACCGTGATATCAAAGACGAGACAATCAACCCACCTGGACACAAGATAGCCATAAAGATTCTGCATTTTTAGAAATAAGGTACATATGCGTTAGGCTTTTCTAGTGGACAAGAACATAGACATAGTAAGCATTACAGAACATTGGCTGACATCAACGAAAATCGGTTCAATCCAGCTTCAAGGCTGTCAGAAAGATAGCTACAGTAAATCAGTATAATATCGGAAAATGTGTTAAATGTACGTTAATTTTTGTCAAGAACTTAATATTTGTATTTTAGTCCTTTACACCTTCTTGGCAGCTTTGAAAAGCATGCTTTACTACAGTTGGCCATGGTAAGACTATTGTTGTGGCAGGTGACTTCAATGTTCATTTTAACACCACAGAAGTAAATACATTGAACCTATGTGATAATTTGATAGGTACTGATTTTAAGCAAGCATTCTCGGATGCAACTAGGCAGGATACATGTCTGGATAATGTTTTCGTGAGTTCTGATGCGGATGTTTTCTCCACACCTTAGTGTACCTTGATATATTTGATCATATGGGTCAAGTAATAGAGATTTCGGTTGACATACGGATTTGTGATTTCTTCCGTTGTCATAAGGTGTGTAGACCGGTAACATAGCGGGGTTTATGTACATTTTTGAATTAAATAAAATGAAATTCAGCATAACGATTTAAGACCACATGATTTTAATATTTATTTTTTGAATATTGCTCATAACATTCTTAAAGATATTCCTAAGATGAAGACCTGCAAGCTAATTTAAAAAGCATATCAATTTCGAAGTCATTTTCTTTTTCTGAAGTGACCTTCAATGAGGCTACCGAATGCATTAAAGTCTGTGCGTTTTAAGAAGTCCGATATCGGATTAAATCACCAAGGGATGTTATCGCTTTTAAAACAGTAAGTCGGTTAAGTTACAATATCTTCGCACCTTCGCTATACTTGATCACACCGAACATCCCACTGGTTTACTGTATTCTATTACTGGGCGAAATCAGAGGTTTCAAAACAAAATTATCTTAGAATTACGCGTTGAGCATAAATAATAATTAAATAGATAATTAAATTATTTTGCTATTATTATAGTTAAATCTATATAATAATCGCTATTTTCCAAGAACCAATTAAAATTTGCTCAAGTGCGGGATGGTTAAATATGTTAAAGATTTTGTCAGGTATATACTTTTCCGATAATGACATTATTTTGGGATTATTATAATTAAATCTTCATAATAATTACTATTTTCCAAGAAATAATTAAAATTTGCTGAAGTGCGGGATGGTATGTTCTACTTTATTTTAAATAAGTAGTTGTGCTTTTCACTATTAGTTTGTTTCTCATTGTGTGTGAATTAAAATCAGTTATTAAGCAAAGTTGGAAAATGTTCTGCAAGGTGGCACATCGCCTAGAAGGCATTTATCTCCAGGTGAACGCCGTTTGGTATTACAAGTGGAACGTTATTTTACTTTAGAAAAAGATAACTCGGGCCCGTTAGAGTCTGTTTTGGCAGTGCAAAAACGAACGTCTGATGCTTGCGGCATTTCAGAGAAGAACTTAAGAAGACCTCGAAAAAAGAGTGAAGAGGATTTGGACAGACCATATAAAAGGGTTCGACTCCATTCAAAAACCTTGGATTTATCCCAAGGGATAAAACTCTCTATTAGGAATATTGTTTATGATATGTATAAAGCCAAGGAATATGTTACCCTCAAAGCTGTTCTTGAAAAGATAAAGCAGAAAAAACTTTGCGATATTGGAACTAACAGTTTGTCCATCATCTTAAAACATATGGGTTTCAAATATAAAAAAAACGAACAACAGAAAACTGCTTTGCGAGCTGTCCAATGTTGTTTCGAAAATATGGCAATTTTTAAGGGATTATTTAAACAACAAAAAATCGGAATTGTCAAGACAATTTTTTTTCTTGACGAAACATGGGTATTTGCAAACGGAACTTCAACATAAACGTCTTGGCAGGATGACTCAAAGCATTGTTATTCAAGTACCCGTGCAAGTAATGGAAAAAGGTATATTATATTACATGCTGGTAATGAAAAAGGTTTTGTTTTAAATGCCAGTTTGATATTTTCATCAACAAAAAAAACTGATGATTATCACGGCAATATGGATGCTGAAATTTTTGAGCATTGGTTCGAGGAAAAACTTTTAAAAAGTTTAGAAAAACCTTCCTTAATTGTTTTAGACAATGCCTCTTACCATACGAGACTCGAAGAGAAATTCCCTACAAGCAGCTGGAAAAAGGAAGAAATAAAAGAGTGGTTGTCAAAGAAAAACATAAACCATGAAAATTTATATTTAAAAAGTGAACTTTTAAGTAAGTGTAAAGAGCAGTCATTTAAAAAAAAGTATGTTGTCGACGAATTAGCCCTCAAATATGGACATCAAGTTTTGAGATTGCCGCTCTACCATTGTCATTACAACGCAATTGAATTGGTATGGGGTATTAGCAAGAACTATTATGACAAACATGCCTGTAAAAATATCGGTAAGCCTAGCGTTATAAAGTTATGGGAGGAGGCGCTTAGCCAAGCGGGCAAAGAAGAATGGCGGAAATGCATTGAACACACAGAAAAAATTATTTTTGAATCTTATGAGACAGAACAGGTTATAGACGAAGTAAGACCGTTAATTATTACGAATGATGATGATGATGACGATGATGTTGATTCTGATGAGTCTGAAAGCATGGGTGAAATTTCAAATGCAGAGGAAGAGTACTTTTAGTAGTACCTATCTACAAGTAGGTACGTTCTGTCGCAAGACTACAAAATCGGTTCTTTTTAGAACCAAAACTGTATAAAAAAGAATTCGTAAAACTAATTTGTCTGAATACTACAAAAGCTAAAAAATTATTATTTTTCTTTACCTAAACTAATTTTTTATTTACTTTAAATTATTTTATTTAGAAAATGTAATTCATCAACATCCAAAATTACCTTCAATATAATTTATTGTTTGAGAGCCACCGACATAATACTCAAGAGGTTTTATGGCTTAGCGGACTTCTTAAAACGCACAGACTTTACCAATTTAAAAAGCAAAAATCGCCGAGATTTTCTGGGTTTCATTATTAAAATTTGTGGTCTTTACGTGGTACGTTGCTAAAATAAAGGAAAGTAGTTCCTTAGGTAATGTTAAAAACAAATATGTTATATGAACACATGTCCTAGCTAGAATGTTTCGTCTTCGAATTACGGGGTGTTAATTTTTTTTCTATTATTTATTATCTATTATTTCTAGGATCCCTGATGATAATTTAAACACATTTTTTTGAAACTTGGCATACGTTCATTTGCTACATTTAGTCCTAATTTTAACGATAATGTGACCACCAGTGGCGCGAGCATTGACAATCGTTACGATATGACCAGGCAATTAATGATACGACACTGTTCTGTTTCTTCATTTTATACTTTTGTTAATATCAGCAAATAAAATCTATAAAATTCGTCTGGCATCTTTTATTGACATGATTATCGACTTTCGAGAAAAAATTAAATATAATATGCTTTAAAAACGTGTTAGGTATTAGAAGAGGTTTTAAAAACCAAATAATTAAAAAATTAATTAGATATTAATAATAATTACTTTTACTAATTAATTAACAGCTGTGACTATTTATAAGGAAAGTAGTTGTAAAATTAATAAAATCTTTGATCTAAAACGAAATAAATATATGTTATTGCAGAGATATTAAGCAACCGAAATCTTCAGTGGTTAGCGTCCCATACAGCACAATCATGTTTCCGAAACATTTTATAATTGCATTTCTGAACTATTTCAAATTAGAGGCAAATACTTTTCAGAAATATTTCAAAACATGTCTTGTAATATTTCTGAAATTATATAAAATGGAATAATATATCATTCAATATCAAGAACATATGTATTATAAAACATGTAAACTATTATTAAGTAATAAATATGAATATACAAAATAGGATGCTTATCGATCTCTGAAAGTCTTCTTTCTATGGGGTCCTGAAAGTAGAAATTTAAAAATTAATAATTTTAAGTATGAATCATGATATAATTTGTTATGTGGGGTCAAAGGTACATTTATAAAACTTTTCGGCACCGCTCCCGCTCATCGTCACCGTTTCCGTCGCAACTTAACCTAAATGGGAATACTGTATGCATTTATAAAAGCCGCCACCGCTCCCGTTCGTACTCCTAACATGACTAATTTTTATCTCGCTGACCTTGTGCTGTTCGTCGTTCATGCTTTAGCCAATGGGAAGAATAATATTTGACACATTTCATAAAAAATATTGAAATATTTTCCCACGATTTCAGAATTTATATAGACAATGCACAGGGCTTAACTTATCTCATAGTTTAATAATATTAAATTCTGGCCAACATGTCCACTTTTTCAAAGAAAATAATATTCTAACCTTAAAATACGTTACTGCTCTCGCGAATTTACAACGGTGCAGTTCGTGTTTTATAAATACCCTAAGAACGGGGGCGACGAGCGGGAACGGTGACAACGAGCAGGAGCGGTGGAGAAAAGTTTTGCAAATCGATCTTTATATTATAGGTCCTTGGTAGAAGAATACCAATCTCTAATATATCAAGGACGCTGCGTATATCAGTGTTTGATATATAAACACTATTTAAACTACATATTCCATTGTAAAGACAGGAAAGTTTAGCCAAACTTTGTTATCAACTTATACAGGTATTCAAAGTTCTTACAATTCACGGGACAAACGAAGTTTGCACTGCGATAGCCACAGTGCAACAATTTTTTGTACCTCTAGTTGTATCTCGGAGGGAGGTGATGCCCATAGACAAAGGAGATGCGCTTATGGTAGGGATAGATAGGCAACTTAACATACTAAATGGGTTCCCTTATAGCGCCATTCGTGTCTGGTTGAAGAACTAAATGTAGCACTGTGGGCGAGGGGTGGGGCGTCGCGCCACGCATGAAAATTTAAAATTTACAACTTTGAATTCGAATTTTCGCGCTTCTAACTCTGATGGAAAAGTTAGAAAAGTGAACCTTTTGAATTAAAGTCAATATATTTTGGGAGATTAAAAGGAAGTTGTAATAACGTTTCTGATATGGCGACAAGCTTTATTAATATTAGATATTTACATAAATTAATATAATAACAATCCAAGTTTTCCCTAGGATTGTGCTGTAAAGAATTAACATAGGAACAGCGTTCATGCAGCTTTAAATAGGATCCTCTTCTGCCATGCTCAATTTTTTGGTCATATCCAAAATGTGTGTGACAAACTCTATAAGTTTTTTGAATGCCAATCTTGTCTATATAACAGAGTAATAGATTTTGAATAGCATTTACCCAAAGTTTATGCGTCTAAAAATACACGGACATTATACTAAGATCCTAAAACTGTCTAAACTCTAAGAAAATCAGTATATAAGATGTTTATGATTATTCAGGATCAAAAGGTGTCCTGCATAGATTTTTTTTTGAGATATACAGGGTGGGGACTTTAAATGGAACGCTGCTTATAGCTGATCTGAGAATAAGATTTCACTAAAATACAAAAATACGTCCTCAAAGATTTTTTATGGGCTTCGTTTTTGTCATGTAAAAAAAAATTTGGGCCCCAAAGAGGGGGGCGCAGCCCTAACCAACTTTTTTTATAAGATTGGAAGACACCACTTGTGACACCTTTTTGGAAAGCTCATTGAAAAAGGAGTTTGTCAATCAATTTTTTTTGACATCTGTCAAACCATGTGCCAGAAATTTAATAAAATCTAATTTTAAACAATTTGTTAAACAATTATGTTAAAATACCATTAAAACTGTAATGTCATCTTTTTAGCTTAACAATTGTTAGAAATATGCCCCATTAACCTGTTGGCATAGAGTCAACAGTAAGTCAATTATTGTTTTGTTTCCTTGGTAATGCCGCCAGTTTTGTTACGTTTGACAAGCAGGTACTAATTAAAATTTTATTTTTGACGCTTTCATTTAAAAATTTTAAGAATGTATTTAACTGAAACCTTAAAGATTGAAATACTGATGATGGTCGGGTTTGGAGAAAGAAAACGAAGTCAAGAAGAAGTTTGTGAGTTGTTTCATGAAACTCATCCCGATTGGCTACCTCTGTCGCGAAGTACAGTCAGCAAAATTGAAAAGCAATTTAGGGAATTAGGTCATGTAAGACATGTTTCGAGACGAAGACCCCCAAGAGTATCAGATGAAACCAAATTCTATACAGATATTACACCCTTAGACTTTTATTTGTGGGGGGATTTAAAAAGAAGGGTATATGTTACCAGACCTAACAATTTGGAAGAGTTAAAGGCAAGGATTCGGGCAGAGATACGTTTAATCACGCCAGAAGTTTTTGGAAGAGTAAGGGAAGAGTTTTACCATCGGTTAGGTTTGTGCCAACTGGTTAATGGGGCACATTTTCAACAATTATTATAAAGTTAAAAAGATGACATTACAGCTTTAATGTTACGGTTAATATAATTGTTTAAAGTTAGATTTTATTAAATTTCTGGCACATGGTTTGACAGATGTCAAAAAAAATTGATTGTTAAACCCCTTTTTCAATGAGCTTTCAAAAAAGGTGCCACAAGTGGTGTCTTCCAATCTTATAAAAAAAGTTGGTTAGGGCTGCGCCCCCTCTTTGGGGCCAAAATTTTTTTTTACATGACAAAAACGAAGCCTATAAAAAATCTTTGAGGACGTATTTTTGTATTTTAGTGAAATCTCATTCTCAGATCAGCTATAAGCAGCGTTCCATTTAAAGTCCCCACCCTGTATATAGGCGCAAGGTGCCTTTTTGGCTTTTCACGATTCACCCTTTTTATTACTTCGTTAAAACAACAAAAAACTTACCGGGTCGCTTTTTGGAAACCTGTGCATTTTCACACGTTTCCCGCTTTGTACTTTACATCCGGGAACGCTACAATAAATCACCATTTTAGCAGAATAAACTTAATAATCTTATACGTCGCGGCGCTTCGTTTAAAAATTTAATTTTAAAATGTCAATGTCGCTTGAGTCCGACTTTGGAAGATATTCTTATTATGGATCAGCGCATATAAGTCATATTTTTATCTTTATCGCACCTTAGCTGGTGCGGTTGAACTCAGAGAGAGAAAGATAGAGAACGTTCCCCACGCTCATTCTAAATACATGTTTTGCCGCTACCAACGTTAGGATATGAACAACGTTATAAAACAAAATCCCTACAATAGCGCCATCATCGTCTGGTTGAAAAACTAAACGAACGAGGAACGATCTTCACCATTTAAGTTGTCCTAGCCTGGTGATGCCTTACTGCATCTTTTATTATTCTATTATTGTGGTTGTAGTTCTGTCTGTTAAGTGTCAAAGGGTGTGTGTCAACTGTCATTTTGGGTGTACTTAATCTGAAATATTTCAGAAATATTGATGTGAAAGGTTATGTTTTTAAGACATTCGAAATATATTACAGATATTTCTGAAAGGAAGTGTGTTGTGTGGGGTAGAAGTAAGCAGTTAGGACGTACGGCGCCAGAAATCTAATCAATCAAAGTAACTTCTAAATTTCTAAATAGACCTAGCCACCTAGGTCACCGGATATTATACCATTAAACTTCTTCATCTGGGGTCGATTGAAGGAACAAACACAGACCTTTTTGTAATGTGGATCACCTATAAGACAATAAAATGCAGTGTATCCGATAAATTCCTCCGTGAGGATCAGAAATGCTGTATCGGAGTTTTTCAGAAGGACAATAATTTGTACTGAAAAAGATGAAGGGCATATGGCGACCTAAATGATTTTTGGGCCACTTACACGCGGTTTACTTGTTGTTGTTAAATGGTTTTAAATAAATTTGTTTCTTAAACCACACATACATCATATTTTACATTCGAGACTAACTTAAAACTTGTTGGTATATTCACTTAACGATAATGCAAATTAAATTAAATTTATAATTTGTGTAAGATTGATTCAAGATTTTATTTTTGAGTACATCCTAACTAAACTTTTTCTTTAGAGTTACTTTTCTGTAAAATTGATATGGGGGAGTCAAATGTTGGTCGGTTAACAGGGGTGGTCGGTTAATAGAGAAAAATTAAAACAACTGGTCTACATTTTACAGTGTTTGTTTATTAATAAGTATCTACATACAGTGTGTATCAGCCAAATGGAATAAATTCGATAATAAATACATGGGGGGCGTGTCCAAAAAAACGCTCGGACACGTCGATTGGTACATCTAGTTGCGCATTTTTTTTAATAACAACTTTTTATACAGGGTGTGTCATGTAACAGTGGCCAATACTAACTTTCAAATTTTAAATGCAACACCCTGAATATTATTCAATTTTTGGATTCTTCAGAAAATTTTAGACATATTTCATGTACAATATCCTATTCCTATCTTCAACTGTTTCGGAAATATTAAGTGTTTTCAGAATTATTGCAAAAATTAACAACACACTAAAAAACTAATAAGTAATATAGATAAAAACAAAACTTCTGTCTTCCTCCACAAATGATATATATTTAAAAAATTAAATTTCTTTATAGCGATTGTCCCTACATGTTTCAACCGTACATACAGTCATCTTCAGGGAAACTAAAAGGAATCTATGAAAGTACAATGACAACAGGCACCATAAAGGACTTACCTAAATCGAGTTTGGTTTCGGTTTTAGTAGTTGCCTCAAATAAATGAGTACAACTATTTTAAGATTATTAAGCAAGTGAAATTTTGTTTGTTGAAGGCTAGTTTGGCTGAACGTGATGGATAAATAGATGAGCACAGTTAAAAAAATATTCATTATATTATTGTATCAATTAGTACTTAGAAGTAATAAAATATGGTTATATGTAGCATGATTTTTAATTTGGATTTTAGGTTGTTTTAAGGAAAGTTGTTCAAGCAGGTAGTATAGTGTGGAGAAATCAAAAAAGAAAAGAAAAATAGTTTCTCATCTTAACTAGTTAAAGATATGTTTTCCTCAAAAAGGAATCTTCAAATAAAATTTTTATAAATAAATTATTTTTATATTAAATTTAAGATAAACGTTTTTTAGATTTAAATTGGGACAGGGGGCTCAGCCCCTGTTGTGTTAAATAATAATTCATATTGGAATTAAAATGTATTTTACAAAAATTTTTATATTAATAAAATCGGGTTATAGTGCTCACCACTGCCACGCCAAACGTGAAAATAATTGAAGTAAAAGTAATTAATGTAGGAGATGTTGAAAATGTTAAAATGCTTTTACTGATGTGAAATAAAAAAAAAGTTTTAAATAGTTTTGTTTACTTTTGTGTAAAACGCCTGACCTTAGCAAATTGTTGTCTGTCTGCATGACAGTAGTTGTCAGTGTTATAGTCATTAGAATTTCGTTAACTGCATATCAGAAAAATGGTTTATTTGACAGAAATGCACAAAATAACAATTCTACAGATGATTGGTTGTGGAGATAAAACACGGACACAAATGGAAGTTGCTCGCTTATTTCATGAAAAATTTCCAAATTTGCCGCCTATAACTCAAGGGACAATTAGTAAAATAGAAAAGCAGTTTCGCCAGCTTGGACATGTAAAGCAGATAAAAAAAAATAGCTGCCAATGCAATAAGTGATGATACCAAATTAGATATTATGCTTGATTTTCAGGAAAACCCACAAACTTCTAGTCGGAAAACAGCCCCAATGTTCGATGTTTGCCATTCATCGATCAGTCGAACATTTCAAGAAAATAAAATGTATCCCTATAAAATGGTACCTACTCATGAGCTCGTGGAAGACGATTTTAATAGGAGAACGTATTTTTGTGAACAATTGATGGCAATGTTAGATAACAATGTGATCCAATTAGAACATGTTTTGTTTTGTGATAAGTGCACCTTTACACTTCACGGTCATGATAATCGTCAGGATTGCCGCTATTGGTCTAGGGAAAATCCTCACTAGGTGAGAGAAGAACATACACAATATCCTGAAAAGGTTAATGTTTGGGCAGGAATTGTTGGAAACCATATCATAGGTGGTCCCTTTCTCATTAATGGCATTTCAAATGGCGATAATTATTTAGCACTGCTCCAAAATAATGTCTTGCCAACTTTGACAAACTTATATCCTGATCCAGCAAACCCACAACTTCCAGCGAATATGATACGGTTTCAGCAAGATGGAGCACCGCCCCATTACCAAATCAATGTCCGGCAGTACCTCAACCGAGTATTTCCAAATCGGTGGATAGGGAGGCGTGGATCGATGGAATGACCAGCACGACCCCCTGATCTGACGTCATTAGACTTTTTCTTATGGGGTTATGTCAAAAATATTGTATACAAACTAAACCCCTTAACTTAGCTGACTTAAGAAGACGAATAACGCTTGTGATTAGATCGGTCACGCCTGAGATGTTCAGTAACGTTAGAAGAACTTTCTATTTAAGATTAGGATGTTGCCAAGACGTTCGCGGCGAGCATTTTCAACATCTCCTACATTAATGTTTTTTTTTTGTTTTTTACATTATAAAGAAATTAGTTTTTTAGTGTGTTGTTAATTTTTTCAATAAATCTGAAAACACTTAATATTTCCGAAACAGTTGAAGATAGGTATATGATATTGTACATGAAATATGTCTTAAATTTTCTGAAGAATCCAAAAATTGAATAATATTCGGGGTGTTGCATTTAAAATAAGAAAGTTAGTATTGGCCACTGTTACATGACAAACTTTGTATAAAAAGTTTTTATTGAAAAAAATGCGCAACTAGAAATACCAATCGACGTGTCCGAGGATTTGTTCGGACACGCCCCAATGTATTTATTATCGAATTTATTCCATTTGGCTGATACACAGTAATATGTAAATAATTTTAAATATTTCTGTTTAAATTTATCACAACTAAAATTAAATGAGATGAAGCCAATTTACCAATATGTATATACTGCACGTGCATACTGAAAAGTTACAGTATTTTTGCTTTGAAATTCTTATTTTTATAAAATTCAGATTCACATCTTAATAGCAATTAGACAAGAAGAAATATTTGTAGACTTGTCAACATTGTTAATATTATTAAAAAAGTTTTCTAAGTCTCTCAAACTTGCGCAAGCTTCAGATAGGCTTGACATATTCGACACTGGAGCAAGTTTAGGGTTCTGTTCCTCTATCTTAAAGTTGGGAGTAGTTTTATCAATTTCTTGGATCTCTTCAATACACTCAATGATAGTTTATATGTATATATATATACCGGGTGTTGCATCGTCGAGCGGGACATAGGAAATCCCATGTAATTTTAAATGGGGTCAATTATTGGCTTCCCTAATTATTTTAGAGAAAAATTCTATTTAGGTTTATTAAAGAGCACTAAAACCCACATTCAAAAGAATAACTTTAGATATTTTTGATGAGCCCGTTTACGGGTTATCGCCGATTTCTTTTTAACTATTTCTCCTTTTTATGGCCCCGTATTTGCGGGCACCAGTCAAGGTAAAAGATGACTGTCAAATAAAGTTGTCATTTTGAAATGTGTGCTTTATTGTTATAAAAACTCGTACATCGAAAATATTAGCCATGAATTACACTTCTGAAGAAAAAATATTGATTATTAAATGGTATTATCAAGGAAATAGTTATCAAAATGTGTCAGACATATTTGCTGCTCTGTATCCGAATAGACCGATACCTGCAAAATCTACAGTCGAAAGGACTATCAAGAAATTTGAGACAAAAGGCACTGTAATAAATAACTGCAGATGTGAAGAAAGGCAGGAACAAAGAAGAGATGCAAGAAATGATAGGGACTTGCAAGTTTTATTGTGCGTGGAAGAAAATGATGGGAAGATCAGCACAAGGAAACTTAAGGATGACATAGGATTAGATCACACCACAGCGTTACGAGCTTTGAAACGACATAAATATTATTCATAAAAATATGAAAAGCACCAAGAGCTAAGAGATAGGGACGAAATACGACGACAGGAGTTTTGTTTTGGTATGATGGAAAGAGCAAACATGGATAGGGAATTTTTAAAAAACATTTCTTTCACTGACGAATGCACATTTACCTTAAACAATGAACCCAATGTTCAAAATTATCGATATTGGAGCAAAGAAAACCAACACAGGTTTGTGGAAACAAGGACGCAATATCCACAAAAAGTTAATGTATGAGCTGGAATTTTCGGAGAAAATATTATCGGGCCATTATTTCTTACACGAAATTTAAATGCAGAATATTTTTTGGAACTACTTGAAGTTCATATTTTACCTACTTTACATGATGCCGCCAGGGAAAATCAGGAAGTTTGGTACCAAATGGATGGCTGCCCGGCACATAGTACCCTGGCTGTCCGGGAATATTTAAACCGTGCTTTTAATGGAAATGTTATTGGCTTAAATCATACAGTAAATTGGCCAGCCAGGTCTCCTGATTTATCGCCAAATGATTTCTTTCTCTGGGGCCCTTTAAAAAACAGGATATACAAAGATAAAAAATACCCAAATCTAGACGAGTTAAAAAATGCTATTTCTGCCGAATGCAATAGAATTTCAGTTTACCAACTAGCGAATGTAAGAAGAGAATTTTATGATCGCCTCGGTTATTGTCTAGCAGTCAATGGAGGAATATTTGAACATCTTCTTAAATCCTAAAGTTCTAACAATTTAATAGTACCTACCTATTAATTAGTAAAATATTGAAACATGTAAAATGTCATAATTAACCTTGTAATTGGATACTTTATTTTAGTTTTATTCAGATTAATTTGTACTCATAAATACACCTTTAATATTTTCGATGTACGAGTTTTTATAACAATAAAGCACACATTTCAAAATGACAACTTTATTTGACAGTCATCTTTTACCTTGACTGGGGCCCGCAAATACGGGGCCATAAAAAGGAGAAATAGTTAAAAATAAATCGGCGATAACCCGTAAACGGGCTCATCAAAAATATCTAAAGTTATTCTTTTGAATGTGGGTTTTAGTGCTCTTTAATAAACCTAAATAGAATTTTTCTCTAAAATAATTAGGGAAGCCAATAATTGACCCCATTTAAAATTACATGGGATTTCCTATGTCCCGCTCGACGATGCAACACCCGGTATATGTATGTACAGTATGTCCACGGATGGGGTTTACAAGAGGACAAATGGACTAAAAATTGAAAGATACGAAAAAAAGTCACTCTTAATAAACGTTTTTGCTTGTCTAGAAAATACGATTCATCATAGGAAACTTCAATTTTTTTATACAGGGTGGGTAAAAACTGCAAAAATGTTATTTTGCTTAAGAGTTAACATACTTTATTTTCATAAATACGATAAAAAGTCACTCTTAATAAACGTTTTTACTTGAATAATGAATAGGTGATACTTGTTGTCAATGTCTTTATTTAATGAAGTAATTATAATAATAATAATAATACGAACATTTTTATTAACATGAAAAGAATACGATAACGATTTCATAATTCAAAAGCTCTACCCCCATACTCGACACATTTTTCTAATTGCTTTCTCAAATAAGTGAAAGAATTTCTAATTTCTCCCTGAGATATCGATTGGACAGCCTGGATAATTCTGCCCTTCAGCACTTCAATACCATTTGGTACTGCGGTAGCAAAAACAATTTGTTTTAAACGACCCCATAAAAACATATCCGCCAAGGTTAAGTCGGGGCTTCTTGGGGGCCACAAAACTGAACCATTCCTGCCAATCCACCTTGGAGCAAATCTGCGGTCAAGCCATTCTCTAACCTCACGAGCGAAATGGGCTGGACAACCATCTTTCTGAAAATATATATTTTGTCGAAAATTTAATGGTAGATTTTCGAGTTCATCATTGAAAAATGTATCCAGCATTTCTAAATATGATAATCTATTGCACGTGTTATCAAAAAAATATGGCCCTATGATGCCATGGATGGATATCGCGCACCACACGTTCACTTTTGTGAAATATTGTCTTCTCGTCATAATTCTGAATTCGAGATTTTCTAAAGACCAGTACTTAACGTGCTGGGTTGCAACGGTTCCATTGGTAGAAAATGCACTTTCATCAGAAAACATGATACATTTATAAAAATCAAAATTTCCACTTAAAATTTTGTCTCCTATCCACAAGCAAAAATCAAGTCGTTTCGCGTCATCTCCCTCTTCCAATCTTTGATTAAAGTGCGGTTTATACGGATACAATTTATTTGCTTTAAGGACCTTCTGAATTTGACTTTTTTTCACTACTTCCAACTGAGTAACACGATTTCTAAGGGACGTCATAGGATTTTCTTCAACAGATTGAAGAACTAAGACTGTAGCAGCATCTTCATGGTCGTATTTCTTCTTTTTTTTTTGAGATCCAAAACCGAACCAGTTCTCTAGAACTTTTTTATTAACTTGCAGATTGTCATCCTAGTTATTGAGATTCCTACAAATTTATTGTTCATTGTATTATAAAAACTCTTTGTTCAGTAGATAGCATTTCTACTTAAATAATAACTTCATTAAATACAGACATTGACAACAAGTACCTATCACCTTAAGTGTCATTAATATTTTAACTAGGTTCACCAGTCAGAGGTGTGCCAGCGAATACTTTTTGGGAAATAATTTTTACATAGGTAAACCTTTTAATGAATTGTTCTACTTCGGTTTGTTGTGTAGAAAATACATTCATTAAGAGTGGATTTTTTTCGTATCTTTCAAAATAAAGTATGTTTACTCTTAAGCAAAATAACATTTTTGCAGTTTTTACCCACCCTGTATAAAAAAATTGAAGTTTCTTATGATGAATCGTATTTTCTAGACAAGCAAAAACGTTTATTAAGAGTGACTTTTTTTCGTATCTTTCAATTTCTAGTCCATTTGTCCTCTCCATCCGTGGACATACTGTATGTAAATAATTTCAAATCTTTCTGTTTAAATTTATCACAACTAAAATTAAACGAGATGAAGCCAATTTACCAATATGTATACAGGGTGTAATTTAATTGAGTGCCGATACTTAAGGGTGATAATCTATGAATGATTCTAAGATAAAAAGTTCATATGGACATATGTCCTAAACCTCTTCATTTTTGAGCTACAGGGTGTTAACATTTTAAGAAAAATATAACCTTTTTATATAAATCACTCTTAGATATTTTTATGAAATTTTGTACATACCTTTTAATCAATAAGGAGCATTTTTTGACCTAACAGATTTATAAAAATTTTTACCAGTGACGTCCGTACGGGGTTTGAACTGAATATTTTTAAAGAAAAAATGGATACGCCACTGCTTTTTCTAAAAACGAAACTTACTTTTGAAATTCCCATTTATTTTAAAGCAAATTTCGTTTATGGACTTACTTTTGTACGACGCACCGTTTTCGCGTAAAAAATAAAAACAAAAAAAAATAAAAAATTTTATTTCAAAAATCGCGATTAATTTAAAAGGAAAAATTCCAAACCTTAAATCGAAAGCGAAATGACAAGAGAAGATAAACAGAATAAAGAACCCACATTATTTACAGTAGTTGTTCGAAGTGTCGTCCACCCACACGTATGCAAGCATGGACTCTTCTTCCCATAGACTGACGCACATTTTCGAAGATTTCCGGGGTGTTTCTTATGGTTTGGCAGCATACTAATATACGATTTCGTAACTCTTCTTCGGTATGAATCGGCACTTGGTACGCTAAGCTTTTCAGATGCCCCCAGAAAAAATAGTCTAAACTGTTAAGGTCCGGAGATCTAGGTGGCCATGGCTGCGTTCCTCCGCGACCTATCCACCGATTGCGATAGGTGTGATTTAAAAATTCACGCACTCGTAAGCTAAAATGTGGAGGCGCACCATCGTGCATTAGCCACATCTGGTTTCCTAATAATAATGGAAGGTCTTCAAGCATTGGCGGCAGATCTTCTTCAAGAAAGTGTAAATATGATTGTCCATCAAGTCTTCTTGGGAGAAAAAATGGGCCTATCAAATAATCATCAATAATGCCAGCCCAAACATTTATTGAGAACTGTTCTTGATGATGTGATTCTACAATTGCATAAGGGTTTTCATCCGCCCATAAATGGTTATTATGGAAATTTCTTATTGAGTTTCGAGAAAAATTAGCTTCGTCGGTAAAAAGAATGTGCCTGTCAAATAACGGATTTTCCATCAGGTTTTGAAGAAACCACACACAGAAATTAATGCGCATCGGGAAATCTCTAGGGAGTAATGCCTGGACTCTTTGAATGTGATATGGGTATAATAAATTTTCGATGAGAATTTTCCAAACAAGAAAATGTGAAACATTAAATGTTGCCGCGATTTTCCTCGTGCTACTTTCGGGGTTCTCCTCAATTTCGTGTAAAATTCCTTCTTCAAGTTCCGGTGTTCTTACTGTTTGATGGACTCCTTTAGCACTGTGGTCTACTTTTAAAGTTCCGGTCTCGTGGAGACGTCTATGAATCCTAGAAAATGTTCTCGGATCGGGTAGTACGCGATTTGGATACCGCTCTTGGTATATCCGCCTGGCTTCGTATGCATTACCGTCTGCAAGCCCATAAATAAAATGCATGTCAGTTAATTCACTGTTTGTAAAATTTACCATTCTTTTATTATAATTTAACGTCTTACTGTAATAATAATTATTTAATAATGCAAAATCAATGCCAGGCCTTTTGTCTTTACGTCAAAATTGATGTAGCTTTACCCAGCCTACTGATTTTTATTTGATTTGCTTTAAGAGGGCATTTAATATGGTTACCGTTTTTTTCTTTTCAAACGTTCAGTTGAATGTCACTGGTGAGTAGAAAATAAATTGTTGTCCCAAAAAAAGTGTTTCCACTCATGGTGGGTGCCAACCAAATTCAACAAAATAAATAAAAGCAGTCTCAATGAACCGAAGAAAAAAATGTTTTTTTTGTTTTTATTTTTTTACGCGAAAACGGTGCGTCGTACAAAAGTAAGTCCGTAAACGAAATTTGCTTTAAAATAAATGGGAATTTCAAAAGTAAGTTTCGTTTTTAGAAAAAGCAGTGGCGTATCCATTTTTTCTTTAAAAATATTCAGTTCAAACCCCGTACGGACGTCACTGGTAAAATTTTTTATAAATCTGTTAGGTCAAAAAATGCTCCTTATTGATTAAAAGGTATGTACAAAATTTCATAAAAATATCTAAGAGTGATTTATATAAAAAGGTTATATTTTTCTTAAAATGTTAACACCCTGTAGCTCAAAAATGAAGAGGTTTAGGACATATGACCATATGAACTTTTTATCTTAGAATCATTCATAGATTATCACCCTTAAGTATCGGCACTCAATTAAATTACACCCTGTATACTGCACGTGCATACTGACATAATATTATACAATTTACAGTATTTTTGCTTTGAAATTCTTATTTTTTTAAAATTCAGATTCACATTTTAATAGCAATTAGACAAAAAGAAATATTTGTAGACTTGTCAAAATTGTTAATATTATTAAAAAAGTTTTCTAAGTCTCTCAAACTTGCGCAGGCTTCAGATAGGCTTGACATTTTCGACACTGGAGCAAGTTCAGGGTTCTATTCCTCTGTCTTAAAGTTGGGAGTAGTTTTATCAATTTCTTGGATCTCTTCAATACACTCAATGATAGTTTATATATTATTATATATATTTATAATAGAGGGAAATTGTTTTAAGTTCATAAGTGTGTCCATATAGTTAGAAAACAGTTGTGCGAGCGGAATATTATCTTCTTCTTTGAAGTCGTCACTGTTATCTGTATTACACATAAATCCTGCTTTTATAAAGCATTTTTTTATTGTCACGGGAGACAAATTGCGCCAGGCCACCGAAATCCATGTATCAAGACATTGGTGATGGTTATATTATTTTCGATTTCTTGAAGAGGACAAACACTGTCGATGTCTATACATGTTAAAGTCCCCTTAATTGGTCCAATGGTTGGCAATGTGAGGTAGTATTGGGTGGAAGAAAAATAAGTTTGACATTATCCAGTGTAATTTTGGGACGAGACGTTGCATTATCCAGATACAATACCACTCTTCTATTCTGCTTCTTCATCTAGGTATTAAATCTGTGAAGCTATATTATTGTCATGATGCCTGCTGTTATCCACGCTTTTTTGTTCGAGACCTATTGGAAAGGTAACTTAGCTGTATTTTTTGCAGTACACTTATCATCTTTTAATGCATATGTTTTTGTTGGTAATGCATGATAGTAGAGACCTGTCTCATCTGCATTAAATACGTCCCTTGGGGAATAATCCTTTAAAATGGTTAATAACATCTACTCCTAGACATTGAGTAGATTCGAGGGCTTTTGCTTGAATTATGGGCCCGAATATTGGTAAGTGCTTGTGTCGTGCTATACAAAACCAATTGAAAACAACTTGGTCCACTGGCAGTCCTTCGGTTTTGGGAAATTTTCTTTTTTGTTCACCGTTGCCACCTTCTTGAAGTAATCTTCTAACTTTTGTTTTATTTTGAAGCAACATAGCCACTTGGGTCTTACCCACTTTAAATTTTTCAACCAATTTCCTGGTACTTAAACCCGTTTTTTACTTTCCTCTATTATTCCAATTTTTTCGCTTAAAGAAAGACATTTCCTTTTTCCCGCCATCTTCAAATATTTACGTTAGTCCCGAAATACACAAAAACTGTTCAAAACAAAACTAATGTTAACAACCGATTTATCAGTCTTTAAAGCATGAATGGATCCGCCTGCAATAAAGTAATTAGTGTATGTACCTATATCTCGTTGTTGTGTCTGGTCGGGTTTTACTGCCCCTAATGGAGGGTGTTTTTAGCATTAATGTTTACTAAAAATTCCAAAGATAGATATTGATAATATATAATAAATATAATATAATATAATAATAAAAGTTTTCCATACGGTAAGAACTTTAGAAGACACAAACAATTTTTTCAAAAATAGTACCTACCTACGAAATTTTATCTCCTAACTAAAAGAAGATTTAAAAAGGACTGTAGCAGATAAGTTTTAAATTCTATGGCGACAAATAAAACTCGACTTAATTTGAAAACTTTCTATTGACTTTCATGGGCAATATTTAGACCTTTGGTATAAAAATCCAACCAAACCGTTTAAAAAAGGCATCAAAAGGCTAAAATATAATAGGCAACAAGTTTTATTTTATTCAATATCGTTACGATTGAGTACTTTTTAATGTGTCCGGCTCAATTTTTTTAACGGACGCTGTATAAGTGCTAATGTTCACACACGTGTGATAGTTTGAGGGTGTGGGTCCTTAATTTTAACGGGTTTTTAGGGTGGTTTTTAAATTTTTTTCCCATGACCATTTACTTAAAATTCCATATTAGGATTCAAGTGGTTTCTGCTCTACTATTAATTATGATTTAACATTTTCACTTAATGTCTGATAAAACTAGCGGGCATTAAGCTCAAGGATTTTTGTCTTTAAATATAGCAGGAAAAATACTTAACGACAATAATATCCAAATTTGCACCATTGTATAGTGTATGTCTTTATTTTAAATTAAGTGAAGGAGATTTTGCTGCAGCAATATTTTGTGATATTTCTAAAGCTTTTGATTGTGTTAACCATGATATAATATTAAAGAAGTTTGAGCTTTAAGGCTTTAGAGGTATATCATTTAAATGGTTTAAATCATATTTATCTGAAAGATCTCAAGTAGTATTGTTAAATGGTAAGAAATCGAAAAGTAATAAAATTGATTGTGGAGTACCTCAAGGTTCAGTTCTCGGTCCATTACTATTTTTAATATATATATAAATGACCTTGCGTCAATTTTTATAAATGGTAAATTTACCATATTTGCTGATGATACAACAATACTTTGGCATAGTAAATATTGTAATGAATTAATTAAAATAATTAATGAAGATTTAATAAATGTTAAAAAGTGGTGTGACTCTAATCTACTCTCATTTAATGTCACTAAAACAAATATATTAACTTTTAAATGTTCACTTAATAATATAATTTTCATAATTAATAACCCCAAATTTATAAAATTTTTAGGAATCTATATTACTCAAAATCTTTCTTTTAATGAACATATCAAAAAGTTATGTAGAAAATTAGCTTCAGGATGTTATGCCCTGAGAGTACTTTCTTATGAAATGAATATGGCGGTTCTTCGAAATATTTATTTTGCCTTAATAGAATCTCTTTTGAGGTATGGAATTTTTATTTGTTTCTGGGGAAATTCAAGCCAATATCTTCTAAATTCAATTTTTATTTTACAAAAAAGAGCTATCAGATATTTGTGCAAAGCTAGATCTAGAGATTATTGTAAAACTCTATTTATCTCACAAAAAATTTCAACACTAACTTCCACTTTTATATTGGAAATAGTTTGTTTGATTCATAAAAAACATATAAATAGTATTAATTCACATATTTATAATACAAGACAAACCTTTAATATAATATGTTTACCTATTCCTTCTTGAAGTCTTGTAAAAAAATCCATAATTTATGATTCTAAAAAAATTTTTAATTATCTTCCAGATTTTATTAAGAAACTATCAAATCTTAAAATGTTTAAAAAAAATGTTAAAAATTTATTATTGGAAAAAGCTTATTATACTCTGGATGAATATTTTGGTGATACTCTGTCATAATTATTTGCATTTTTTTTTTTATTCCGATATTTTAAGTTTTACTATATTATTATATTTTATTGGTAATTTAATTTAAAAAAAAGGCTTTGTCGATAAAAATAATACTTTATGACAATAAAGCATATTTTGATTTGATTTGATTTGATTAAAAATCAGGTGAGTTCATTTGAGAGTATACTTAGAAATTTTGATGTGCAAATGAAACAAATGCAAGCAATCACCAAACAGAACATTTATCTTAAGAATGAAGTAAATTCACTGACATGTCGAATCGATAAACTCGAATCGAAAACGAAGCCAGAGCTAAAAACATCGAAATACAAGGTATACCTGAAAAATCAAATGAAAATCTGCCATTGCTTTTAGAAAAAATGGGCGAAAACTTGGATTGCGTAATCACCAAATTCGATATACACCGTGGCTCAAATTAAAGGAATACACTTTTTAATTGTGAATATTTTTTTTTCATTTTGCACTGATTTTTTTTATTTTTGAAGTGATGATGAACTGAAATCGTCTCAGTAAAACGTGTAATATTTTGAACAGGGCCGGATTGACAGGGTTCTTTTCAACAAACGTGCGCTTATGTTCGTTACAGACGGAAACTCATTTATTTAAATTTCAGATGATACGTTTTTTTGAGTTTAACTATCGAAAATTCTCCAGTATAGGTCTTATTGTGAAAGATTTTAAAATTCAAGAAATAGAATTTATTTTGTTCAATCTTAATTAACAAATTTAATAATATTAACAATTAATGACATCAAGACTAACTATCACTTAAAATTGAAAGTAGTCTAAATATTTACAGAATAACATTATGAATATGACCACCATGATTTTCTATCACCGATTGCAGTCGCCTTCGCCATATGTCAATAGCTGCATTGATTATGTCCTGGTTAAAATTATTCCAACAGAACTGTAACCTTTCCTTTAGCTCTTCGATGGTGTTAAACCTTTGACCACTGTTAGCAATTGCCTAAGTCTTAAGTCTGGACTATTGAGTGGCCACATCTCCGGTTCGATATAATCGGGGCATTGCTCAAACAAAAACACACTTGTACTCCGAGAGGTATGGGAAGGAGCACCGTCTTGTTGGAACACGTAATCGTCGCAAATTGCTTCAATTTCAGGAAGCAAGTGATATAAGATTTGTTGTTGATACGCGTCCAAGTTGAGTTTTACTCCGGCATCTACAATAATGAGACTTGACTTCCCCAATTTGGAAAACTGCCACAGAGACCATTACGCCAGGTGAAAAGTGACTTCTCTCGATTAAAAGATTTTCCAAAGGGATTTCCCTCTTTACTCGCACATTTGCGTATACCCGATTATTTTAAGTATTCTTTGGCGGCCTCAAGTAAAATATCTTCTCATCTGAAAACCATATCTTTGCGATATTTCCCTAGAACGGAATCTTCGAAGTAACAGATTACATCTTTCTAATCGTTTCCCCTTTTTATTGGCATTAAGATTTTGACAGTAAACTTTTTTAAAGACTAACCCACTTGACATATTTTGAGAAAACACGTTATTTTTACGTGAAAATGGTAATGTTAATTTCCCCATACCAAAAACTTTGTTTTAAAAACGTGATCTTTTTTTAATACTGTTATTTTAATGTAATTTTTGTTCACGTTGTAATTTGTGTTACATTTTTACATTAATTTTATGTAAATAAAAGTAACGTTACTTATAAAACATTTAATTTGCGTTATGTTTTATAACGTCGAAATAAGTAACCTATTTTTCACTTTATCTTAACATTTTTAAATTTCGCGCCTAAAACCCAGCGATCGGCGATTGACACGTCTCTCATAGACGTTTGACGTTGACGTTCTGTCGTTGTGTTGCGAGTGTATAGTGGAAAGAGCAGTTTTTGGTGAAAATTTTGGATAGCACCGAATCTCTTTTAAGTTTTGTGAGTTTTCGTTTATTGTAAGCGTAAGTTGTTCTTAATTTTATGATTTAGTCTTTATGAAATAACTGTTGTTTATTCTTTATATATTTCACGAGTTCTTTTGTTCTTTACCACAAACGCTTGAAGGGCAAAATGGCGTCTCGTGAATTTTATTTTCATTACAAAAAAAATGCTAAAACGATCCCTTTAATGTAACAAAAATACCAGCCTTTTGAGGTTAATTCCAAATATAAATCAAGATACGCCACTCTTTTTTTCCTTTAATTGAATAGTTCTCTAGATTCTACACTTTAACCTCTACAAAAAAATGATTATTGTAGTTCTTTATTACTATTGTGGACCCTTGAAAATGTTTCCTATGTAATGTAATATCTCGTGTAATTAGGTTGTTGGAACAATATTTAAAAAATATGTTTCGTTTTTAATTTAGAAATAGCGCAAGTTCAGTTTGGAGGAACTAGTGAGAGTACTCGATGGAAAAAATAATGGACCACTTCAGGTATGCCGCGAACCGTTGAAGAAACAAAAAAATGAAAACTTATACTATATAGCTACTAGATTTTAAATTAAAATAAGTTAAAATTCGTAAATTGTATACGGTAACCTAACGCAACCTGAAAAAATAAAAGTTCATAACTTGAATGTTTTGTTGTTTATTTATATAAGTACCCAAATAATAATGTATGAAATAATAAGCTACTTTCCTAAGGAAAAATTTAGTTTTATAAGTTAAAAATATGTTACAAAAACGCAGAATTGTACCATAATATAATACGTTATAAAAACGTTAAAATTAGTAACGTTATTTTAACCAACGTCAGAACACCGTAACATTAAGCGTGTTTTACACATTGCAAACACGTTTATTCGTATTGTAACGTTTTTCAGTCTGACGTAAAATTATACATGAAATTCACGTTTTCTTGCCAAGTGGGAAGTTGGCAATCATTTTTAATAATTCTTTGAACTGTAGAACGGGGAATTCTTGTTCTTTTCGCTATTTTTCTGGTACCTCTACAGATTCCTCAGGTCATACATTTTCTATAATATTTCTTACCATGGTAATATTTTCTTGAGTTCTTGAAGTTTTCTTCCTTCCCCTTCCAACTTTTATTTTTTTGGGTCCATTCTTTTCTCTAAGATGTCTTTAAAATTTTCCAACTGTTCCAATATATCATTTTTTTTCAGGAAACTCCTTTACAAATTTTTCTTGCACCGTAATTATGTTTTGGTCGAAAATATTTGATAAGAATTCAATCCTTTTCACTTAATCATCACATGCAGTGGCGGATTTAGAGGGGGGGCATGGAGGCACGTGCCCCCCTCTGTCACAATAATTTCACGAACCAACCTAAGCGCAACATCCAAAATTCCAAACACAGCGACAAAAAATTATACAGTGCAAGTGTCAATAATTTTTTAAAAGAATCCGCCTTAAGAACACAACTTCTAAGTTCAAAAATTGGGGAAATTTTACCAGCACAAAACGCAGTAAAGGCTAAAAAAATTTGCGAAACTAGATGGGTTGAGAGGCACGATGGAATTCTACATTTTTTAGAAATATTCCCTGCAGTAGTATGCGCACTGGATGAGATAAGTAGTAGCAGTTCACATGCCTCAAGGAAAGCCCAGTCACTATCCGCCGCAATTTGTAAATTTGAATTTTTGTTAAGCCTTCAAATTTTAGGGAAATTTTTGTCCATTACACGTCCACTTTCAATCCAGTTGCGGAGCTCCAGCCTTGACTACAGCAAAGGCATGTTAATGATTGATGCAGTGAAATCTGCGTTAAACAGAATTCGAGAAAATTTTGATGAAACGAAAAGTATTGCTCAAAAAATGGACGTTGAAATTCGGATTCCTAGAATCACCGCTTTTCAACAAAACCGTGCTAATGCTAGCTTGACTGATCCTGAGGACTCTTTTCGAGTTAATACATATTTGCCCTACCTGGATTTCCTTATTTCCGAGCTAGATGTCCGCCTTGATAAGAAAAATAATATTGTTATTTCGCAGTTACAAAAAGTAGTGCCCAAAAATATGAATGCGACTTACCCTCAAGTATAGACGCCCTTCGTGGAGAATTAGTTTTATAGAAAGAGCTTTGGATAAGCAAACCGCAAAAAGTTGATAATCCAATGGAAGCTTTCAAATTTTCTTCTATGTTTCCTAACATAGAGTGCATCTTAAGAATTCTTTGTGTTTTACCAATCACAACTGCAACTGCTGAAAGGTCTTTTAGCGCTTTAAAAAGAATAGAGGTGAACTATGGGTCAGGAGAGGTTAAATGGCCTGGGTATGCTGCATATTAACAGAGATATTGGAGTAGATCCTGAAGAGGTTTTAAATATATTTATAAAGAAGCATCCTCGAAGACTACAATTATAATTTATTTATTCTAGGTTTATAATAATTTAGTAAGTAACCCCTTTAAAAATGAAACTATCTGGGAGGAACGTATATCTAATGTGTGCCCAGAGGCGCAACTAGGGGGGGGGCTAGGGGGGTTTAGCCCCCCAATTTGCTCATTAGCTCCCTCAAACAAAATTACAATATTATTTGCATTATTTTATTTCTTTCCATCATCTCCGACGACATTGCGACGACAAAATTTCACCCCCTAAATTTAATATTGTTGAAAAATCAATTTATTCCTAAGGAAGGAAGATTAAAAATATTAATTCAAAGTATGTGTAACAATAATAAAAGTGTTAAAAAATTGTTTTAGGTAGGTACGTTAAATATAAGAAAAATCGTAGGGCACTAATCGATTAGGTAATTATTATTTCTACAATTTTTTAGGCCATCAAATAATTAAAAGTAGACTTTCTAGATTTTGTTTAATAGACCAAAAAAGGGCGTGGCATCCAAAAAAAAAATTCCCTGCGGCGCATTTTTTTCACAAAGACAGAAAGAAAGAAAGATAATAAGTCACACTAGTTGCGCCTCTGTGTGTGCCCCCCCTGTCGATTTTTCTGAATCCGCCACTGATCACATGCCATCACATTTCATTTTCACGTAATAAGAATATATTTTAGAATAATTATTCTTTATTAGGTAACCAATAGCTTGCAACTATTAATCAAATTAAACACTTTGGTATTATTTTTGGTGCCAAGATGGTGTTCGATCAACATATTTACTACATTTCAAAAGGTGCGAATAGAATGTTGGGATTTATATCACCTATCTGCTTTGATATTAAAACCCCCTTTACGTTACGTTCATTATTTATGGCATATACTAACAGTATGTTAAGCTATTGCTCTGTTATTTATTTATTTATTTTTATTTATTTATTTATCGTTTATTATCCAACAGGTAGAAAACCTACCTAATGATAAGATAATTTATCAGTAAATGCCACAACATAGTATTAAAGTAATTAATATACCTAAATTAAGCTAAGAATCAAACCAATCAAACTAAACCAAAAGGTATCTACTTAAAACTAAATACTCAACAAACTGAGCATTATTAGTACATGACAATTTCATTCATTATAAATGTGTGTATATATAGACTAGTTTTAAAAAAGGAAAAACAAGAAATTTTTGTAATGGTTTGACAATGTTACAGTATAGTAGTAACAATAAGTGGAAATTAAACAACTCGACGCAAAGTAAGGCGTGCTGCTGTTTTCTTAAATGTATCGAGGGTATTGCCAAAGATATCAAGATCTGAACCAGCCCCAATGTTGTTGAAGTTGTTACAAGCCTGATATAATGGTGCTTTTTTCTCAACATTTGTATATGGTACATTAAAGTAGAACTGATCATGCTGTCTAGAGCGATATGCCGGAATATTAAAATTAATCTGCTGAAGTAATTTAGGGCAGTTTATTAGATTATTAGTTAGCTTAAATAGAAATATCAAAGAGAAATATTTTCGATTATCCTCCAAGGAACTCATATCAAAGCGCTCGAGCAGAGTGACGTGGTTAAAACCCCTGACTGGGTAGTAACCATCCATCTTGAGGCACAGAAACTTCAAGAATCTTCTCTGTACATACTCCAATTTGTCTATATGGATTTTGTAATTTGGAGACCATATTAAAGATGCATAATCCAATTTCGATTTTACAAGGGCAGTGTATAAAACTTTTAAACAGGTCACATCGTGAAATGATTTAGCGGAGCGCATTAGAAAACCTAGAGCTCTTAAAGCTGATTGGGTTGTGTCTTGAATGTGTTGGGAAAACGACATTTTTTTATCCATATATACACCCAAATCCTTAATACCATCACACCTCTCCAAATCCATCCCATCTAATCTATAGTGGAAGTTAAAGTCATCGGGTTTTAAAGAAAATGTTACCTGTTTACATTTACCTATGTTTAGGGGTAGTTTGTTCCTCATACACCACTCGCATATCGTGTCTAAATCCTTTTGAAGTTCAATGCAGTCCCTGGGATCTGAAATTTGGCGAAATATCTTGAAGTCATCGGCAAAGAGCAGCCTCTCACTCGTTATGTTTGTTGTAATGTCATTAATAAATATTGAGAAAATAAGCGGAGCCAGGTTACTGCCCTGCGGTGCTCCACTTGTAGCGACGAATATGTCCGATCTGTAGCCCGAATACTCAACAAATTGATGTCGATCTGCTAAATAGGATTTAAAAAACTGAACCAAGCCCTCGTCAAAGCCCAACTCCCGCATTTTTCTTAGCGTTATGCCATGGTCCAATCTGTCAAACGCCTTAGAGAAGTCTGTGAAGATCGCATCCACCTGATTCCTATCATGAAACGATTGATAAATGAATTGTGTGAAACATGCTAAATTTGTCACTGTAGATCGTTGCTGATAAAAACCATGTTGCTCTGAGGAAATTAGATTTTTGATTTGATAGAAAATGCGCTCGTATACAGACATCTCGAAGACTTTAGCAAAGTTCGAAAGCAATGCAATCGGTCGATAGTTAGTAATAAGATTGGACTGACCTGACTTTAATATGGGGCATATACGTGCTATCTTCCACAAATCTGGAAACTTGTAGGTTCTGAGAGACAGATTGAATAAAAAGCAGAGCGGCTTAGCCAGGACATGGGCAGAATCTTTAATGATAAATGCTGGAATCTGGTCTACACCAGAGGTTAATTTGGGCTTTATTCCTTTGAGAGACTTGAGCACCTCCTCCTCGTTTAAGCATTTTAATGATATATTCTGACATATTCCGGGAATCCCCAATATATTATCTATTTAAAATACATTCGTAAAATTGGTTAATAAGAAAAGTTTTAATAACAATCTCGATAGCTGCAACATTATGTGTCAAAAGCTTCATTTGATTTGGCTAGTTGATCGCAGAGTGGCCGATGTCAAATTTATTTTTAAAACAGCTAGATAGATTCTCCTGCTTTATTAACTCTACGTGAACGGGGAAAATGAACTTATTTTGGTATTTGGTCGTTCAGCAAGGCGTTGCAACCGTGTTTTTTCTCATTGAACATTTTCTATGCTACGAGTGATCTGTGGTTTAGGCACCGTACGTGAAAAATTAGGTGTAACATAAAAATAGCTATTATAAATATAAATTAACCTAAAACTCGAATTTGGGGTGTGAAATCAAGAAGGTCTACCTACAAAACGGTAAATGAGAACAGTATTTAAACTCGATCCATTCACCCTAAAGTAATTATTGCCGTCTTGTACTTCCGTTTTAAATGCATTTTAGTAACCATTTCAACCTGTTACATTTAAAATTATGTCGGCCGACAGATAACGTTGTTCTCTGTCCCATAAATAATGTTAATTTTATGTTCATAAATTTTCAAAGCGTTTTGGTAGAATTACGTGGGAATGTCAGATGATTTGTTATGCGAAATCGTGTTCAACAATGTTCTTAATAATTAGGTTTAATAATGGGGCATCCTAATAATAGAACGACCTTGGGAATTTGCACGAAATAATATTTGTTTGCTTTTGTAGAAAAATGAAAACCGAATCTAATTTTTTTTAAATATGGTCATGCTCCTTGACCTTAACCAAATAGAACTTTTTCTTGTTTTTTTCGTTTCTTCACTTTCTTCAACTTAACCTTTTGGGGCATATCGTCGCCTGAATGTAAGAACGCGGTAACTTTTTATTTGTAGTTTCGAGAATATCGTTAAAGTATTATTTTTTAGATTTTAGAAATTGCTTGAGGACTACAAATTTAAATAAAATAGCCCAGTTTTCTTTTATTAAGCTTTAGTTTTATCTAGGTGTTACACCAAAAGAGAAAATAAAATGAAAACAAGAATATACCTTATTTTTTTAATCAAGAATAAAAGTTATCCACTTTTTGCACTAATTTTTTTACTAAATACAAATAACAAATACGATTTAAAACATAGGGGAACAAGAAAATCGAGTCGGTAAAACTTAAATTAAATCACTTGGGTTCAGAAAAAGATATCCAATAATTTACATTCCTCATCCTTTATTCTGCCTTGTGATAGGCTAGAGTAAAAATGAAAATAGTCCTGACTTAACCCATTATTTCCCATTGATGCGTTCACGCAACATTAAATTTTGTAATTTTTTTATATAATCTTTAATAGGGTAAAGTAGGGACAGATGACGCACCTTTTTTTAAAATAATCTACAATGGTTAATTTTGGTTTAATTGAAAAATAATAGATAAACATAAGTTGGTTGTTAATACATTTATTTAAAAAAATAAACAAATTAACTTAAGTTTATTCATTAAACAAAAAAAAGAAAAAAAGAAAAAAATCTGTATTTGGCAATCTATCCCACATTGTATAGGTGGGACGACGCATCAGCTATGGGGCACATTGCTTATGAAAAACACATGAAATTAAAAGAAAAAATATTCTTAGGCTAGACTGTCCACCCATGCTTCCCTTTTTAAAATTGTTCTTTATTATGCGAAATCTTAAAGTTCGTTCGGGAATGTTATTTTCCCTAGCTGCTTGCCTAATGGGAACCTTATGAATAACTACAGCATCAGCAGCTTTACGGAGATCGTCTTCTGACCACTGACCCCTACTACTTTTCCTTGGGCCGTAAAATGTTGGCATTTTATATTTTTATCTAAAAAGAAAAAAACACACATGCTATTTACTTTCAACTAACCGCGTCATCTCTACCAAATTAACATGCGTCGTCAGTTCCAAATCCAAGGGATAGACGACGCACCATATTGTGATACATTCCTAAGTGTAAACTAAGTTTAAGTGACTGTAGGCACTCCCCAACCTAACCTATTTTTCGGAACATTACTCAATATTGTGTTAAAATCGCTATTTTTTCTTTTACAATCGTATAATTAACATTATTGAAAAACTTTGCGGTACTTACCAAACTATAAATTTATCGTTACTACTTTATTTACGCATATTTTATCAATATTTTCACACTAACAAGTAGCGGCTATTGAGAGCTTTTGACTAATATTTAAACCACCTGATTTTATGAAAAATCGCGGCTAATTTAAACGGTGCGTCGTCTCTCCTGCTGCGTCATCTGTCCCTACTTTCCCCTATTCTTAGTTATCTTTTGCATTGGTTATTCTATTTATTACACATCATGGTATATATAAAAATTAAATATAGGTTATTTTTAGCAAAGCAGTAAAAAATATGGTGAATTGAAATAAGCAAAAAAAATTACTTTTATTTTATACAGGGTGTCCATTTAGTGTGTAATTCTTCGATATCTCTTATGCTATTATAGATAACGAAAAACTTTCAATATAAAAATCAAGGGGCACTTAAAGGTGTATTTTTTAAAAATATGTTTAAATATACAGGGTGTTTCACAAAAGCGGGACAACTTAAGCTTCAATATTTTTTAATAGGATACCCCATATTTTTTGCCCGAAACAAGTGTATTTCTTTATTATTTATATAATTCCAAATTTTCGTTTTAATCTGAGGCGGTGTTGCCAAGATATTAATTATTTTCCTAGTTTTTTTGTTTTTGCACGGTTGCAATAAATATGCTACAGTTTCCCTATTGATTTTAATTTATTCAAGATTTTTTGCAAATAGTTGCATCTGGGTTATATGAGTACCATTTATAAGTGTTTTCGAGCTTATTTTATTCAGGGTGTTCTAATTGTATTTCCAAATTTCGGATAGTTTGGATTAGATTCACTCAATTTTCGTAAATGGGGCACCCCGTATATTTTATTATAAATTGAAAGTTCTACTAAGTCCCCTTATGATGGTAAAATAATTTTGTTATCGTCAGTGGCGTTGCCAAAGTGTGATGATTTTCTCAAAAATTCTTGTTATCTCTTTTTAAGTTAAATGGTCTAGATTATTGCAATACACTGTCTTTTTTTGTACATATCTTCTACGCTTTATTAAAATTTTTGATGTTATACCGATCCAATAATTCTTCTTAGTAGTCATTAAATTTATGTGATTTCAATCATCTAAATATTTTATTTTATTTTGTACGTTTAAGACTTAGTTAGAAATGGAAAATAAATAACAATCCTCGTTTACTTCATTTTTGACATTTTATTGTTTTGTACGTGATATATCAATAGTTACACTTAAAATGAATTACTCTCAAGAAGAATTAATAAATATGGTTTATACTTTGGGTGAAAGTCATGGGAACTCTCTTTTAGCCACAAGAATATATCACCAAAATTTTCCGGAAAGAAGACATCCTCAGGAATTAGTATTTAAGAGGTTAAAAGAACGGTTTGAGCGAACAGGGAGTGTCAAGTATGAAAAAACCGAAAGAACTAAGACTGTTTTAACCGAAGATAATCAATTTGCCATTGCTTTGTCAGTAACCGAGGATCCGTCGTTGGGTGTTCGAGGAATTAGTGAAAATCTTAATATTAAAAATACTTCAGTGGCAGTATCGCTTAAAAAGAATAAGTTTCATCCCTACCTCCTTCAGCTACACCAAGAACTCACAGACAACGATTTTGCAAGACGAGTAACATTTTGCCAATGGGCACAACACAAAGTAAGAGAAAATCCTTTATTTAATAATGTTTTCTTCACCGATGAATCCACATTTCATAAGAATGGTTTTGTTAATCGCCATAATTTTCACTTTTACGCTACTGAAAACCCACATGCCATTCAAGTTTTTAATTTTCAACATCAGTGGTCGCTCAAAGTTTGGGGAGGTATAATTAATAATTAAATTATTGGACCTTTTTTTTTGAGCGGCACTTAAATGGACAACGATTTTTACATTTTTTACAAGAAGATCTGCCAGTGTTACTTCAGCACGTTCCAGCTCAAATTAACAATAATATGTGGTTTCAGTTGGATGGCGCTCCTGCACACTTCCATTGAGGTGTACGTGCGCATCTTGATCAAGAGTTTCCTCAAAAATGAATAGGTCGAGGAGGACCAATTAACTGGCCGGCCAGATCGCCTGATTTGACCAGCATGGGCTACTTCTTATGGGGTTATGTAAAGTCAAAAATATATTGTTTACCCGCCACCGCCCGTGATGATATGAAAGAACGAATTAGAGAGGTATTTCAAAATATAACACCTCAGACCGTATCTGATCTAAGAGACAATATTATAAAACGAATTCAAACTTGCATTAATCAAAATGGACGACACTTTGAACAACTTATGTAACAAACTAATTTTTTGTATAACATGTATTAAATGATTTATAATTTGGAACGCCGCAACATATTATGATAAAAAAATTTAAATTTGTATTTTTATTTCCATTAATATTTGACTTATTTGTATGTTATAAAATTTAGTATTTTCTTTAAACGTATGTACCTTATAATACAATGAAATACAGGGTATTGCAGTATTCCAGACCGCCTACCTTAAAAAAAATAATGAATATTTTGAGAAAATCATCACGATTTGGCAACGCCACAGATAATATTAAAAATATTTTACCGTCATAAAGGGACTGAGTAGAACTTTCAATTTATGACAAAATATACAGGGTGTCCCATTTAAGAAAATTGAGTAAATCTAATCCAAACTATCAGAAATTTGGAAATACAATTAGAGCACCCTGTATAAAATAAGCTCGAAAACACTTATAAATGGTACTCATATAACCCAGATGCAACTATTTGCAAAAGATTTTGATTAAATTGAAATCAATAGGGAAAGTGTAGCATATTTATTGCGACCATGCAAAAACAAATAAATTAGGAAAATAATTAATATCTTGGCAACACCGCCACAGATTGAAACAAAAACTTGGAATTACATAAATAATAAAGAAAGACACTTATTCCGTGCAAAAAATATAGGGTGTCCTATTTAAAAATTTTCAAATTTAAGTTGTCCCGCTTTTGTGAAAATGTTAAAAATATTTTTAAAAGATACACTTTTTTAGTCCCTTAATTTTTGTATTTAAAGTTTTTCCTTATCTGTAATAATAATATGAGATATCGAAGAATTACACACTAAATGGACACCCTGTATAGCTATAATTTTTTTTTTTTATTTCTGTAAATTAATTTTAAGAAATATAAAATGTTTTTTGAAACAGAAGGCTTTTTTCCATAAAATAAACCGTCTTATTTACATTTATAAAAAGTGTTACTTGTAAAATACTTAGTGTTAAGTAATGTTGCGTTAACACATTACTAACAAGATCCATTATCTTTCTTAGAAGATTCAAGTCTGAGCCTGACGAATAGTAAGCGTCGGCGTCGGGACGTGCAGACACGATTAGTATTTGTTTTATTTGCCAGTTTACTTCGAAATGAACTTTTTCTATGTTCAAACTGTCATAGTACTTTGGCCAACCTCGATAAAAAAAACGTGCCCTTTAAACGATTTTTAACGAAAAACAATTACAGGAAGCTGTGGCGGATGTCGTGCAGGAGTTGGAAAGTGATGTCCTAGGTATGTATATATTTTTTTAATTTTTATAACAATACATACAGGGTGTTACAAATTCGAGGCCCACCATTGGGATCTGGGAAATGGTAACAGATACGTGGAAGTTTAAATTAGGGCAAAGTTGCGCAATTCAATGCCGATCAATATGCCGTCAATAAAATTCATGTATTCCGATTGCTTCCGAAGATATTCGAAAAAAAACGAATTTGGCGTTTTTAATTTATATGATTTCCTGCCTTTATTTGAATAGATAATTGAAAACAAACTTAACATTCTCATTGCCACTTTTTCTCTTCTATTAGACTGTGGCATCAGATTTCGCATCCGACGTTTCGTCTTTGGGCCCCATCATTAATTTATTTTTTTTAAATGCGGACCTGGATTTTTTATTTCATTTTTGGAATCACCAAGGCTGACTGCATTATACGGTTGCATTACTTTGATTAGGATTCAACATTTTAAGCTAATAAAAACATTTTTACAATAATGTTTTTGCTTATTTTTTACTTAATTTATTTCTAAAACCATCCAAACATAATCTGAAAATCTGTTTTAACAATTTTAATCCCTAGCGTACTAATACACATAAGCTATAAAAAAAAAAGAAAAACAATAACATCCAAACTTAGAAATAATAGGAAAAAAATGGTAGGTACCTACCTACTCATTCACTAAAAAAATAAGAAACAATTTTATCTAAGATATTCAAAAAGATTTTCGTTTGCATGTATGCAGCGATTAATTTTGTTTCTTACTTTTTCAGTGGACCTTTGTACCGACCTTCTTCTTATTAACCTAAATCCTTCAATAATTCTAGCTCTAAGTTCTTCTAATGTATTAACATTATGTTTATAAATCTTATTTTTTAAAGCCCCCCATAAAAAAAAGTCTAAAGGTGTCAAATCTGGAGATCTCGCAGGCCATTCTACCACACCTCGATTACCTATCCATCTGCCTGGGAATTCTTGATTTAAAAACTCCCTAATTTCCCTTGTTCCATGAACTGGGGCACCGTCTTGTTGAAACCAAACGGCTGGTAGTCTGGCGAGCGGGATCTCGGCTAAAAAATCTTGTAGATGATTGTTTAGGAGGAATAGATAGTCGACACCTCTTAGCCTGTCTGGTAAAAAAATTGGTCCAAGAATTTTGTCTCCAAACATCCCTGCCCAAACATTGATACTAAACCGTACTTGTTTGCGTATTTCTCTATTAGCTCTAGGATTTTCTATGGCCCATATGTGCTCATTGTTTCTATTAAATATACCGCAATTAGTAAACTTAGCTTCGTCGCTCCAGATTATAGACCTAAGGAAGTTATTATTATCGTCAATTTGATTCTGTAGCCAGTAACAAAAATCTAACCGCCTCTGAGGATCTCCTTCGTGCAACGCATGGGAAATATGAATTTTGTAGGGTTTTAAACCATTATTTTTTAAAACTCTCCAAGCCTTGACATGATTTAATGTTGGCAAGTTAGATTGTGTGGAAATTTGCCTTGTTGATGTGGAAGGGTTGTTGTTTACCTAAAATAATACCATACCCTAAATAAAATAGCGCCTATATACCTTATAGAAAAGAATGAATTAAAAATAAAGTTTACATGGTTTTAAAAGAAAGCTAGTCAAACTTTTAAGTACAGACCTGGCGTAAAACATTTTGCGATTCTGCTTCTGTTACACGGTTACCATATTTTTTTCTGGGTTTTTCAAATCTACCGTGTTCACGTAGGTTTTTATCCAAGTTTTGAAAGATCCTTCTGTTGGGCTGCTGTCTTTCGGGGTAATCCTCAAAATATCTTTGCGCAGCTGTTACTGAGTTTCTGTTACAGCTGTAATAAATCTTTATCATATCGCTTTTTTCCTCAGTAGAATATCTCATTTTAGATTTTTAAAAGAACAACTTATAACACCTTACAAAAATCTTGAAATAAATAATTTCGGACTGTCAGTTATGAAAATTCGCCATATTTTTTTCCATGGTAAACTACGATGTAGAAGTTAATTTTATTTAAGCGTCCTGGGATAAGACATCACAATAAATGTTTTCATTAATAATGATGGGGCCCATCATCACCCCATAACACCATTTTTTTTATAGCTTATGTGTATTTGTACGTTAAGGATTAAAATTGTTAAAACAGATTTTCAGATTATGTTAGGATGGTTTTAGAAATAAATTAAGTAAAAAAGAAACAAAAACATTATTGTAAGATGTTTTTATTAGCTTAAAATGTTGAATCCTAATCAAAGTAATGCAACCATATAATGCAGTCAGCCTTGGTGATTCCGAAAATGAAATAAAAAATCCAGGTCCGTATTTAAAAAAAATAAATTAATGATGGGGCCCAAAGACGAAACGTCTGATTCGAAATCTGATGCCACAGTCAAATAGAAGAGACAAAGTGGCAATGAGAATGTTAAGTTTGTTTTCAATTATCTATTCAAATAAAGGCAGGAAATGATATAAATTAAAAACGCCAAATTCGTTTTTTTTCGAATATCTTCGGAAGCAATCGGAATACATGAATTTTCTTGACGGCATATTGATCGGCATTGAATTGCGCAACTTTGCCCTAATTTAAACTTTCACGTATCTGTTACCATTTCCGAGATCCCAATGGTGGGCCTCGAATTTGTAACACCCTGTATATAGATATACAGGGTGTCCCAGAATATGTGGGCAATCTCCCGGATTTGAATACAATATGAAAAAATAATATGACAAGTTCCCATAAAAAAATTTCCTACAGGCCCTCCCTACTGAGATATCAGCCCCTGAAGACGCCTCAGGAAATCGGTTTATCTTGAATAATTCTTAAAGTACTTGGTGTAATTTAATAATTTTTCAGTATGATGGTTGCTAGGTAAGTCTCCTCGAAATGAACCGTTTTAATTTTATTCGGCTTATTTAGTTTTCCAGGGACGGACTAGCTTTAACAGAATAATGCTTATTTTTTTTACATCCTGTATTATGATAGAGGCATATCAGAAATACTATTAAACAGCTGAAACCTTAAACTAAAAAAAAGTACTCTTCATCGACATCGATAAAGTAAACCGTTTACGAGAAAAAATTTTTTGTTCCATATGCCTTTTTTTATGAAATATTCGATAAATACCTTATTTTTACTGATTCATTTTGTACGTCGGTTCATTATGAGCTCCTTCTACTGCAATGCATTCCCTACTTCTTTTAATTGTAGATTGTTGGATCCTCCACAATGCGCCAACATTATTCCTTATTTCGCGACAATGGAAGTTAATCAGTTCCAATAAGTGTTCCCGATTTTGTATTGGATTGGCGTATACTAAACATTTTAGATAGCCCCACAAAAAAAAATCTAATGGATTTAGGTCTGGTGATCGAGGAGGCCAAGCCACTGGTCCTCCCCTTCCTATCCATTGATTTTCGAAGACCCTGTTTAGGTGTTCTCGGACTACTATACTAAAATGTGGCGGAGCCCCATCATGCATGAACCACATATTATGTTGTAGTTGCAGAGGTAGATCTTCTAAAAGTTCTGGCAGATTGTTTTGAAGAAATTCCAAATACCTTACTCCATTTAACCTTCTTGGCAATACAAATGGTCCAATTAAGTGTTGTCTGATAAATCCGGCCCACACGTTGATGGGTTCAAATTGGTGCTGATGATGCGTTACAATAGAAGCATAGGGATTTTTCTCTGCCCATAAATGTAAGTTATGAGAATTTATGATGCCGTTTTTGGAAAACCCAGCTTTGTCCGTGAAGAGAACTGAACCAATGAAATTTGCATAATTTCTGTGCCGATCTAAAACCCAGTTACAAAATTCCATCCTTCGCGGAAAGTCTTCAGAAAGAAGCGCGTGGACTTTTTGAAGGTGGTATGGATGTAACTGTTGCTCTGTACGGATTCTAAAGACCATTGATTTTGAACAATCAAATTCGACAGCCAATTTTCGAACACTTGCAGCAGGATCTACTTCTACGGCATTAAGGATGTTTTCTTCAAGACCATCAACGCGATGATTTTGATTTCCACAATTGCGACTGGCTTTGTCAAACTTTCCTAAAATTATTTACGACCTAAATACTTTAAATCAAATCTTTATCATCCGATAAGTACAAATTAAAAATAAAACAACTTAGTTTTTACCTGTCTCTCTTAAACGACGATCTACTCTTTTAAAGGTTTTTCTGTCAGGAATTCTTCTGTTTGGAAATCGTTCTTCATAAAGCCTTCGGGCTTCTAAGGCATTACATGATGCAAGCCCATACATTAAATGCATGTCGGCATATTCCTCAAACGTAAATTCCATACCAAAACGAAGCAGAATAAATAAGATCAAAAACTTAAACACACTCAATTTCCAACTGACACTGTCGTAGTTATTATTTATTTTAACTGGTACATATTAACGAAACCATATCAACAAAATAAGGTATTTATCGAATATTTCATAAAAAAAGGCATAATATGGAACAAAAAATTTTTTTCTCGTAAACGGTTTACTTTATCGATGTCGATGAAGAGTACTTTTTTTTTAGTTTAAGGTTTCAGCTGTTCAATAGTATTATTGATATGCCTCTATCATACAGGATGTAAAAAAAATAAGCATTATTCTGTTAAAGCTAGTCCGTCCCTGGAAAACTAAATAAGCCGAATAAAATTAAAACGGTTCATTTTGAGGAGACTTACCTAGCAACCATCATACTGAACAATTATTAAATTACACCAAGTACTTCAAGAATTATTCAAGATAAACCGATTTCCTGAGGCGTCCTTCAGGGGCTGATATCTCAGTAAGGAGGGCCTGTAGGAAATTTTTTTATGGGAACTTGTCATATTATTTTTTTATATTGTATCCAAATCCGGGAGATTGCCCACATATTCTAGGACACCCTGTATAGAGTAATTATATTATTAGATTTAGTGTCGTGCTTTGTGGTGGATTCAGTGATAATAAGTAACAGTGCTTTATAGAGATGATAAAAATATTTTTGCAATGATACCTACATATTTTCATTCTAAAATAAAATTCTAAAAGTTTGAGAGTTGAAGATGGATTTGTTAAAAATGATAATTTGTGTTTGTTTTAATCTTTTGCGCACCTTATATTGAACCATTAGTAATTTTAAGGTTTTTAGATGTTATTGATGGAGTTTACATTCCACCAGAAGTTGATGAATTGACGGATGAATAGACGTTTTGATGACGAGGCAAACATCCGAGAGACACGAGAACCTACAGATGTAGCAGGCACGTTTAAAATGCACACCTTGGCAAATAGTTTGCTACAGGGCTACGATTTTCCAGTTTCTGTTGAAAATATTTCCTTTGACCCCCACAGGCAAGTACTTCAGCTGGAAAAACCTACATTCAACAGCAAGACTTATATGATTCGTCCGATGACGAAACGCTTGCTTCAAAACGAAGAAGAACTTTCCAACCCACCAAATAATCAGCTTGTGGTAGACTGGAAGAAAGGTGTATGTTGCATTGCGGCTGATGAAAACTCCGCGAGTTCTACATATAAGAAACATAGCAACGCCTATTGACGAAATCCGATATGATAATATAGGCCATATAATAATGCGACATATCCAATCAGTGCGTAGAAGGTGCCAAATTTGCCATAGCCAAACTATATATACAGGGTGGTCCAACGAAAACTTAACACCTCGATTTTCCTGCTTTAAAATGAAAATGTGGAAAATCGCTCGGACCCGTCGATTTCTGAATCGAGGGGGAATAACTTTTCTGCTTTTCTCGTCTCCGTAACTTCAATCCCCTAACGGGGGTGAGCATAACCCTTAGATTTTGAATAGGGATGAGGAGTGTTGCGATACCTCATTTTGAAGATCTTGTCAAGTACTATCTGACCCTAAAATTTCGGTTCAAAATTTTCATCTTTAACGAAATGACAGCTAAAATAGTGGAAGACTACTTTGTGATTAGTTTATTAAAATCCTGAAAATGGCCACCATTCACTTTCATGCAGTAAAGAACGCTGGTGTATTAGTAGAAATGTGGAATTTACCTCGAGGATATTAGGGGAGAGTCGGGTATTGGTGCGCACCTAAGCCAAAATTCTAATATTTCTGGAATGATAAAAGATTGGACTACTAGGTTTGCTATTAAGATTCTTGAACGATTTGGCTGTAATATTCTGTAGTCAATTTTAAATAAAAATGCACATTGTGACTTTAAAATACGAAATTTGAAAAAATGACACTGCGCACAATTACCCGACGTATGCGGCTAATGGTGCGCATAAACTGAATATACAAATTTATTTAATAAGGCAAAAATAAATTAACCTATGATTTAAGAAACTAAACTAGGTATAACGAAATATATCAAAAAAGGTTATTATGTGTCACAAAAATCGCAAATATATCCCTCAGGAGTATCAACTCCTGTGCATAGGGCATGTGCCCATTTTTTACAGACCGAACATTTGAACCACATCTCGTTTTTTATACTGCCTTCCCTGCAAATAACGCATCTCTCACTTTCATCCGATTCAAGATCGTCCAACTCGTCATCGTTATACAGCTCACTCTCTGAAATATCTTCGGATTCACTACTCTCTTCGAAGACTTTCCTTTTTGTACTACTCTTTTTAATTCGACTTCCTTTAGTGCATTTTATACAATTTTTGCCCTTTTTACTTTCTTCTTGTTTTTCTTCTAATTTCCTTTGCCTGAGTGCCCATTCTTAACAATGCTAAATACATTGCGGCTAATCGTGCGCACTGCGCCCGATTAACCGAAAGTGGCAGATTCGCTTTTAAATTCTATAAAACAATAAAAAAAAACGTTTTTTTGGCCAAACTACATATATCAGTGTCATGGGGACTCACAAAGCAATGTATTAACGCACACGATTATCAAAAAATGTAAAAATGGAAATACTTACGGCTTATTTTCTTCGAAGCACCTACTAGTACACGACATACATGAACAACGAAGCGACCATTTTGGATAAGTAAAGTAAAGCGATTCACCTCACTCATATGTCATAGTACATAGGTTTGTCAGGAGATGGCGCCTGAATACCGATTTCGAATTATATACGCCGGTTATGGAAATAAAGGCATGCGCACGATTAGCCGCCGCGCACGATTAGCCGACTCCCCCCTACTCTTATCAGACGCATTTCAATTATTTATTTATTTGTCCAAAAAAGTAGACGGACCATGTTTTTGATTTGCCTTAGTCTATCGTGAATTTTTAAAAACGTTAAAACTGTGTCAAAGCGATTGTAACTTTGTAGTAGAATTAAAATGGTGTATTCCGTAGAAGAAAGGGTGGAAATGATAAAATTATTTTTTAGAAATAACGACTCTGCGCAAGTAACAGCGGCTTTATTTAATGAACGACATCCTGAAAAAAATGTATCCGCTGCTTACGTTGTGCAACTGGTTGCCAAATTTAACGCTACTGGTTCAGTCGGAAACAAAAAGAGACGAAGCGAGGGAAGTGGCTGTCTTAGGTCAAGTAGCAATGGATCCGACCCTTAGTACTAGGAAATTGTCCGATGTATCTGGTGTTTCACGCACAACAATCATGAGAATCCTTAAACAACATAAGTTCCATCCTTTTAAGATACGACTGGTTCAGGAACTGAATGAGGATGATTTCGATCGCCGACTCCAGTACTGTGAAGTGGTCAGTGGAATTATTAACAATAATCCTAACTACATGTTCAATATCTGTTTCTCGGATGAGTGTTCATTTTACCTTAATGGCATTGTAAACAGGCATTGTTGTCAGATTGTATTGGTCAGATGAAAATCCAAGATTATTTCGTGAAGTGCATACTCAGCTTTCCTAAAAGTTAAATGTTTGGGCGGGTATTTATGGAAATCACACAATCGGCCCTTTTTTTAAACACGGTAATCTCACTGGCCAAATTTATTTAGAACTATTAGAGAACGCTATTTATCCAGCCCTCGTTCAAGTATTAGAGAATGAAGAAGACCATGTGACGATCATTTTTCAACAAGATTGCGCACCACCTCATTTCGCTCAACCTGTGCGTCAGTTCTTAGATGAAAATTTTCCTCAGGACTGGATTGGAAGAAGGGGACATATTGAGTGGCCACCCAAATCACCTAATCTGGCTCCACTGGACTTTTTTCTATGGGGTCACCTGAAATCTAAGATCTACGCTATCCTGCCTGAGTCACTGGATGATTTGCGAATTCGGATCATTAATGAATGCCGTCAAATTACACCAGAAATGTTGAGTAATGCACGTGAACGTTTTGTGCAAAATTTATTTTACTGCATGGAAGTGAATGGTGGCCATTTGCAGCATTTAATAAACTGGTCACAAAAGTAAGTAGTCTTCCACTATTTTAGCTGTCATTTCGTTAAAGATGAATATTTTAAAGCGAAATATTAGGGTCAGATAGTACTCGATAAGATCTTCAAAATGAGGTATCGCAACACCCCTCAACCCTATTCAAAATCAGGGGGTTGTGCTCACCCCCGTTAGGGGGTTGAAGTTACGGAGACCAAAAAAGCGGAAAAGTTATTCCCCCTCGAATCAGAAATCGACGGGTCCGAGCGATTTTCCACATTTTCATTTTAAAGCAGGAAAATCGAGATGTTAAGTTTTCGTTGGACCACCCCGTATCTGTAGGCGATTTAAGGTGCATTTACATCCAGATTGTTTCGCTAATTACCACGATTTGCCATAAAAAAAAGTAGAATTTTTTATACTGGTTTAATCCAGTGATGCAACATAAAAAAAAGCGTTTTCTTTACTTTATATTTAAGTTTTGTGCAAATTTGTATTCCTTGCATATTGTTTATGTAAAACTACCATAAAAAATGATTGTTATTTTTAGCTTAGAATATTTTGTTTAATTTTTCATTTCTTACATGTTTATCGGATTTTACCAGTGATGCGTTAACGCAACAGAGATTTCCTTCAAAACCAAAAATAACAAAAAAAAATTCATGTTTGATTTACATTCTTTAAGCCAAACTAATAAATATAATGTATTTAAAAAATAGGTGTATCCATTATTTCTACCCTTGGGAAGATATGGGTTAGTGCCACTGGTTTCATTGCAAACAATGACATTAGGTCTTTGTATTTGGTCTCAGTTATAGGATGGCCTTGAGGATAACAGAGCAGTAAGCTAATCGATCGTCGACGTAGAATTTTTTTGTACATACAGTCAACTCGTATAAAATCCTATAAAATACTCTGCTTCAAAAGACTCCTTGCAGCCGTATTCATAAGCATTCTCCTTCCGAAATTGGAACCAGCAGAGTTTTTGGAATAATATATACGGGCTTATTGTTTATGTCTGTTTTTCTCATGGTTAGGTGGATATCCGCAAATGCTTTCCAATTAGAGAAATCATAAGCCTAAATATTATGCACTTTATAGGGTTTGTCTCCCTTTTTTCTTCCACTTCTTGCAATAGCTTTCCATTTACCTGGCGAAAGTGCTTTGCCAACTCTTTTAAACTCAGTGCCAATAGCGGAGTGCGTGGAATCGCACTCCCTCTCGCTGTGACCAGGCGTTATAGTATATTACAATACAAGTACGGTACGTACGTCTTTACCGCATGCGCGTGATGTTTAACAAAACGAGCCGAAGGCGAGTTTGATAAATCACGCAAATGCGGTAAAGACACCTACCGTAAGTGTATTGTACGATATTTTATCTACAAACATGTTTTAGGGCACCAATATTAAAAACTCTAACGGAGGGCTATATTGAAAATTCAGTGCAAAATAAAATAGGAATTGCAAAGCAAATAAATGGCGTAGAAGAATATGCAGAGAGAACCTCATGTTTTAGTAAATCTGTAAATTTCAATTCTTGTGTCTCATCGAATAGTAAAGTCCTTCATCGATATCGTTTGGAACTGTTACAAATTCTACAATTAATATTAATATTTCTTAATTTATAAGTTTGGATTAGTTTAGAAATTTAAATATGTAAGTATTTGTTATACATATAATGTTTAATAGAGTTTCTTTTAAAAATAAAAAATACACTTGAATAATATAAAAACTTGTTTTTATAGTATGTAATTACTTACAGCTTACAGTACTAGTGCGGTAAAGTGATGCTTCCCGCACTCACATCAGTGCGGTAAGTAGTTACTTACCGCACGCTTGTAGATAAAAAACTTAATATTAATGATTTTTAAATTTTCAATTACTTACACTCAGAGCTGTCGGTAATTGAATTAAAATAATTAAAAAATCGTGTTCAATTACTTTTTTGTAATTGAATTACTTTTTGGAAATAGTAATTGTAATTGATTTTCCAATTATTGTGATAAAGTAATTGTAAATGGTAATTGGTTTTTAGAAATCTGATGTAACTCAATTACTTAAAAAGTAATTCAATTATTTTAAAAACTAATTGAATTACTCCCAAATAATTCAATTAGAATAAAAGTAATTTAATTACTCCCAAATAATTCAATTGCCTAAAAAGTAATTTAATTATTCCCGAATAATTCAATTAGGATAAAAGTAATTGAATTACTCCAAAATAATTCGATTCCTTTAACATTTTTCATCAATCCATTACTCTAGAGAGAAAAAGATATTGTTAAGGGTTTTTGGGTGTTTCAACAAAATTTCTAAAGCATTTAAGAAACGTACACGGCAAAGCAATGGATGATTATAACACATACAATCAATGAAAAAATCAGATTTAAAAAGAACAAGTAAAACGTCTCTACAGAATACCTAACAACTAGATATCCCGATGAAACAAAGCAAATTAATAGAATCATTTACTAAAAAAGGGAACATTTTCTTAAATCAAGCTGTCTTCGACAAAAGAGTTGTGAATTTCATCGTTAGCACAATGTCACCCATAAGTATTGTGGACAACACTGCTTTTGTTTCACTTTTTGACGGAGTGGGTGTAAATGTTATGCTTAGGACAACAGCCGTCAAAAGAATTGACGATTATTCTATGGAAAATGTGGCTTCGGTAAAAAATGTCTTAGATCAGTCTTTATATGTGTGTACTTTTTTTTTTTTATGATAAGGCACAGCACTACAGGATAAATCCTTTATGGCGCTCTAGGAGCGGTGCGTGTGCGCAGGAAACGATTCACGTTGGTCTTGAATCTTTGAAGATTATACTCGTTGGGGAACACGATCTCAGGGAGGTCGTTCCAGACTGATGACGTTCTCCAGATGACAGAATTTTAAAATAGTGTCGTTCGAGGGACACTAAGCTGAACCACGTACTGGTTGGCTGCAGTGGCTCGTCGTGTATTTCTACCATGCACCGCTCTGGGTGGTATCAAGCGGGCAACCTCAGTTAAACACTTGCCATGAAAATATTTGTAAAATAGACTCAAGTCGCCAACCTGCCTTCGATGTTCAAGGCTTTCCAGGTTGTTTGTCAGACTATGGTCACCGATCAAGCGAATGGCTCGTCTTTGAATGGAATCTAGCAATCTCAAGGTATGTTTAGGAGCAGAGCCCCAAATATGCGAACAGTACTCCAGTGATGGTCGAATTAGGGCTTTATAGAGCATCAAAAGTTGTTGGGGTGTATAGACTACTGTGGATGTTTGGTCCACTAAACATCGTAGTTTTTTTGGCGTTACAGCTCATTGGCTTAATGAAAGATTCGGAAGGTGTGCTGCAGCTCTTGCATGTCGTCGCTTTACTGGAAGTGACACATATGACAAGATAACAGAAATGTTAAAAGATATCCATTTGCAATATAATCTAAGGAATAATAAACTGGTGGCAACCATATCAGATAACGGATCAAATTTTGTTAAAGCGTTTAAAGAATTTGGCCTTCAGTTGACCCCGTTGTTCACGTTAATAGAAAGACGACGAAATAAATTTTTTGGATTTATCAAATAATATGTTGCCCAGTCACGTTAGGTATGCAAGTCACACTTTAAATCTTTTAGCTACTATTGATGTCAAAAATGCTATACAGAAAAACGTAACATCAAGAACCAGACACATCAACGCTGTCGCCAAATGTACTGTTCTGTGGAAAATGGCTGGCAAACCAAAAAGCAGTAAGATAATTAAACAAGTTCTTGGTCAAACATTAAGTTATCCTGGTGCCACAAGATAGAACTCAATAGCACAAGTTTTAAAACATAGAACATTTAGAAGAGCTCTTTAAAAAGCTTAATATTAAAAACCAAATGCTTAAAGACTCCGAATTTGAATATTTGACAGATTATTGTTCAGTACTGGAGCCACTGGCTAATGCTATAGACGTTCTACAGCGAGAACAAAATATTTATTTTTGGTATTTATTGCCGTGTTTGGGATCTCTATATAAAAAGCTCACTCGAATGGAATCAGTCACTATCAATATTGCTCGTCCAATATAGAGGCATGTCAAGAAGGTTTATTAAAACGTTTTAGTAGCTATTTAAACTTCTCAACCTTGGAAGCGAAGGAAGCAACGATTGCATCTTTCATGCTGCCGCAATTCAAGCTACGGTGGAAAAATTGTTTCCAAAGCTTTCTGGAAGACGATCTAACAGAAAGTATCACGAAGTTTATTTTTGAAAAAGCACATGATTTGAATTTACGAGATAACGTAGGTAAGATGAAGATGCGAAAACTGCGAAGAGACAAAAAAGTTGTATTTATTATTATTGTGGAAACAATATAAAATTATTCAACAAGTCAGTGGCGTTTTTTTCTTGCGCAGGAAACGATTCACGTTGGTCTTGAATCTTTGGAGATTATACTCGTTGGGGAACACGATCTCAGGGAGGTCGTTCCAGAGTGATGAGAGATTATGATCCTCTGCATTGCATATATATTCGACATCTCTACAATATTTTTAACTATTTCTTCCGTAAACAAAAGCTCAAACCACTCTACTGCTAAAAAGTTTGGATTTTCAGATTTTGTGACCACTTCATCAGTATCTCCACGTCCCGAATTAGATCCAAAGTCATCAAGATTTTCAGACCACTTCAAAGTTGACCCCATAATGGTTTTCCTTGTTTTTTCTTTTTTTGTAGACACCTTGGAAAAGGTACTAGGTATTAGTTTGTCTGGTTCTAGCTTATTGTGACTTGTAGTTGCAAAAGCCACTTCTACTTCTAAACGAAGAATTCTACCTGGTAGATGATTTATTATATCAACATCGCCCTCCTCTACGCTTTCTTCATCGATAATATCTCCATCTTGACGTGGAAATAGGGTGAAGTTCTCAATCTCGTCATCTTCGTAAAGAAGTTGCTCCAGTTTGTGCAATTTTAGGCTAAAAACAAATGCAATCAAATAATAGCTCTCTGTACCCGGAATCACCTTTAGGTGATACCAAATTTTGAAAAGTACAAAAAAAGTATTTTACGAAAATGTTTATGCTGACTCTTATATTATACAAAACTACTTCCTTAACTTCCGATCATACACAATATTAAGTTTTATTACTTACGACCTCGTATATTTATTACGATTTTTGTTGACGAACTCGGGATTTTGCGACATTATCGTAACACGTGTTGACACAGGACGCCGAAATATAAATGAAAATAATGCACTTGATTGAATTGATGAGTATACTACGTAATGTGCTTTATTCAGTGCGCCCTCTATCTACGAAGGTCATTTATTAAGCCCAATTTACACTAGACAACGTGTAGGATATTTTTGAATTAGCTGCACCTGTAGGTGTTACTGAGCGCTAACGAGTTAATCAGTCCATACTAGTATAAGTAGGTATAATTTCAATATAAAATGTTAAATTCTAAAAAAACGCTACAACATCGTTATTTTCCATTGTTTAGACCACAATACTATCTAATTCAAATTCGAGTCGCTATCCGGATATCTATTTGTCAATCACAACACGTCTCTCTATTTAAATAAACACCGTTGCAGGCTGGCACGGGCCAAAAGTGCGCTCGGTATACTTATGCGGGTATACAAGGTGCAGCGAAAATACATATTATTATTCAATACATTCCTAAATTTAACAATAGAAAAGGGATGAAGGTTGAGTATGCACCCCTTTGCAATTTTGATGGTAAACTAAATGGCATCTGCTTATTTTTCGAATGAATTTGATAGACGAGATACAGCACGCTTGGTGATGTCGGCCCTTTTTGATTTTCGGCCAAATGATGTCTCTTGAGAGCGTCAACGTTTGAACCATATTGTACCTATTAAGAAATATCACAAAATTTTAAGTGTTTTTATGACATCTGCTTTTAGAGTTATCGTTTTAAATGTGGGGTAATCTAAAAATATGAAAGGTTGGGGCAAAATATCAATAATGATAATGCCTTAGTGTATTTAATACGTTCACACAACTTATTTCTTTCTTTTTCAATACAGGGTGTTACCTATTGATAGGCGGTTATTCCAAGGGCGCATTCCTGAACTTGATATTTTTTCGTATTCGTGAAAAAATAAAAGACACTTCATTGCAGGTCCAATTTTTTTTTCTCGAAAACGAATGAAGATGCGAAAAACTGCCAAGAGACAAAAAAGTTGTATTTATTATTACTGTGGAAACAATATAAAATTCTTCAACAAGTCAGTGGCGTTTTTTTTTTATTATTTTTTTATGATAAGGGATAAATCCTTTACGGCGCTCTTGGAGCGGTGCGTGTACACAGGAAACGATTCACGTTGGTCTTGAATCTTTGCAGACTATACTCGTTGGGAAACACGATCTCAGAAAGGTCGTTCCAGAGTGATGACGTTCTCCAGATGAAAGAATTTTGAAACAGTGTCGTTCGAGGGACACTAAGCTGAACCACGTACTGGTGGGCTGCAGTGGCTCGTCGTGTATTTCTACCATGCACCGCTCTGGGTGGTATCAAGTGGGCAAGCAGACTTAAGTCGCCAACCTGCCTTCGATGTTCAAGGCTTTCCAGGTTGCTTGTCAGATCATGGTCAACGATTAAGTAAATGGCTCTTCTTCGAATGCAGTCTAGCAATCTCAGGGTATGTTTAGGAGCAGAGCACCAAATATGCGAACAATACTCCAGCGATGGTCGAATTTCGACTTTATAGAGCATCAAATGTTGTTGGGGTGTATAGAGGTTCTTTGTTCGGAAAAGTACTCCAAGCTTCTGCGAGGCTGCCTTAGCAATGGCCGCAACGTGACTATGCCAAGACATATGACTATCCAAATTAACGCCCAATAAATGAACTGATGAAGCCAAGGGAATCGAGTGTCCCGCCATAACTATATCCGGTTCTTCAACATTAACTTTTTTAGAAAAAACTGCCGCCTGGGTCTTTTTAGCGTTAAATTATACTTGGTTACTATCACCCCAAGACAGAATTTCTTCCAGGTCGTTGTTGAGATGCGAGACCTCTTGCTGCCTATAGAGATGTGCATTAGCAGCCAATGTCCAAGCATCCAAAGTAAAAGATAAAAAAAAATGTGATGTCGTCAGCGGAGCTATATATTGGATTTTTAGTTTTTTCCAATAGATCATTAGTGTATAGTAAGAAAAGGGTGGGCGACAATATAGAACTTTGAGGGACTCCGACGTTGATGTTAAATGTGCCTGAAAGAAATCCGTCCATCGCCACTCGCAGAATTGAACCGGCATTCCGTATGCTCTCACTTTAGTTAGGAGCCCCTCATGCCATACTGGGTCAAAAGCCTTGGAAATGTCCAGTGCTATCGCCCGGGACTCCCCATGATGTTCTATTGCGTTGTTCCAAACATGAGTATTGAGTAACATAAGCGAGAAGGTCTCCTGTTGATCTAGACTTACGGAATCCATACTGGCGGTCACCGATAATGTTGAAGCCTTCCAGGTATTTTAATAATTTTTCGTTAATAGCCTTCTCCATAACTTTTGATACAACTGAAAGCAAATCGACTGGATGATAGTTGTTTGACAAGGTCTTCTTGCCTTTTTTGGGTATCGGCTGGACTTGCGCAGTTTTCCAGCAAGAAGGAAATATTCCTTTTCTGTGGAATAAGTTAAGCAGCTTTTAAAATACCGTTGTCAGTTCGTCAGCGCATGTCTTAATTACAATGACTAGAATATCGTCGGGACCAGAAGCCTTACCAGTGTCAAGACTCCTCAAGATTCGTTTAACATGACGATGGCGGAAAACAATCTCGGGCATTCTCGATTCTACAGTGGGAATGTTCGGTGGACTACTTCCCTGAAAATTAACCGTTGAAAGTGAAGAGAATAGTTTCGCCAGTAAGTTTGTTTTTCCTGTGCTTTGGTCGCAATGGTGCCATCAGAACGTGTTAGAGGTGGAATGGTTGACTTGGTAAAGTTCTGAATGACGGCCTTAGCTACCGACCAAAATGATTTTAAGCCGTTAGGACATTCAAGAAGTTTGTCCTTGATCCCGTGGTTGTGTGCTTCTTTGCTTTGGTTTATCGTTTGCTTGCATTGGTTTCGAACGTTAACAAAGATGGTACGCTTTCGGCGGTAGGATTTTTACGCCATTGTCGGTAGAAATAATTTTTTGATTTAACAGCTCGTTGGCAATTTTTGGTAAACCAAGCCTTGCCGTTAGAAGGGCACACAGGGCGTACATCTTTTTGGTTAATATTATGTGTAAGACTGCCCTTCGGGACGCCACTGGAACTCATAATTGTCACCTAGTTAGTGCTAACTTAGAGTCTTATTACAATAAACAACACTGCCAATTTCACCAAAATCGGCGAAAGGATCTTTGAAGTATTAATAAAAAAAAAATAAACTTTAATAACTTAGGGTAGCTGCTACACGCTAAAAATTAGTAAAATAAAAATAAAATATGTTGACCTTAACATACTTTGTAAAGCTACTTCTCTAACTGCTGTCAAGGGTAACAATGGGCCACTGTTGTCAAGTTCTTCCTGAAAATAGCGTATTAGAGCTCTTTGCACCGGCTATTTAAATATTTTGGCATTTTTCAAAAATAGTAAACAACGTAATCGACAGAGATATATATTTGCACTTTTACTGTTCTTAAAGGAACCGAATTTAATGCTATTTATGAAACGATCTGGAGTTTTTGTTAAGAATAGACGCACAGCAACACGGAACAATAAAGGTTAGTTTTTTACGCAACGTAACCAAAACGTCAGAACAGGCCGAAGAACGAGCTGGCGCCACCGCACCGTTGACAGCTCTGTTGCCAACTGTCGGCCAATAAAATTCAAATTATTGCTAGCCCAAATAAACAAGATATTTGCTATAAGTGGGTTTGTATTAAACTAAAGAAGAATACTTTAAGTTTTTACTTTTTAGTACATTTAATATCGCATGAAATTGTTTTGCAAGAACTATACAGTGTGTCCAAGATAAGAATGGGATAGCATTGGAATCTTGGAAACGGTAGGAATTACAATGTTGGTTAAATTAGGAAAAAGTTGCACAATTTAAATACCTTGTACATGGTGTTTGCAAAATTAAACTATCTTTAACCGATCTCGATATTTTTTAAAAAAATTATTTTTTGCTGCATTATTTTACCAGATATAAAAAAATGAAAAATACTTTTTCATTGTCACTTTTTAAGCTAAACAAGATAGCGTTTACAGATTTTCAGTACGACGTTTCGTTTTCGAAAAAAATCCTCAACTTTCTTTTTTTAAATACGATCCTGTATTTTTTTTAAATCGAAGGCTATTTTGAACTCTAAAATAACTGATGTACCACTTGCATTGGTTTAAACATATTTTCAGCTTTTTAGCTATCGATTAAAAATATTCAAGAAAAATCTCCATAGTTCGGCACTGAATGCTCGAAAAACATTTATTAACATAATGCCAAATTAGAACTTAATTACAAACAGTGTTCAAACAAATGGCCATTATTTTCTAAGCATAGGTAACATCGTCTAACTGTGGAATTCAAAACATTGTTAAGTACATCTGGGGTAATCGTTTGAAATGCTTCTAAAACCAGTTGACGCAATTCTTTCTCCGTTTGAAAATTACGTTGGTGCACATAGTTTTTGATGTACCCCCAGAGATAAAAGTCCAAAGGAGTTAGATCAGGCGATCGTGCAGGCCAAGAAACAGCAGAAACAACGCGTACCTATCCATCTGTCAGGAAATCTATCTGTTAAATATTCTTGGACAATTCTCGAATTATGGGCGGGCCCCATCTTATTGAAACCAAAAGTTATTGATTTCTGCTAGTGGTACGTTGTTATCGAACCATTCTTCCAAATTATGCTGCAGTAAATTTCGATACCGCTCCGAATTTAGTGTTCCGTGGTAAAAAATTGGCCCAATTATCTTTGTTCCCAAAATTCCTACCCACAAACGCACATGTTGAAACCAAACCGATGTTGGTGTCTAGCCATTTTGTACAACCGTGGATTTTCTGTGGACCACTACAGATTCCGTTGTTGGTTATCATACTTTCATCAGAAAATAAAATTTTATTGACGAAATTTTCGTCGTTTTGACATTGCCTAGTGTACCATTCGCAAAATACCCTTCGCCTTATGTCGTCTCCCGGTTTTAGTCCTTGGCAGATTAGAAATTTGTACGGGTGATATTTGATCTTACACAAAATAAAATGTGCCGTAGATTTTGGCGTTCCACTTACTTTCTCAATGTTTCTAACTGATGTTGTAGGGTCTTCCGTTACAGCTAATGCCACATTATTTCGAATTTCCTCATTACATGGTTTGTTTCTAGTAAGAACTGCTTTATTAAATGACCCATACTGCAATAAATTGGCAACAATTATTTTTCCAAACATCTTTTTATTTGGTTGTAATTTCTCTGGGTAATTATTTAAATACATTTGCTCAGCTTCTCGAGTATTTCTATGGCATAAAATGTAACACTCTAACATATCAAACTTTTCCTCAAAAGAGAAATGTACAACCATTTTTAAACGAAGTGAAAGACCTCGTACCTAATTAAATTTTGTATTTATGACAGAAGTAAGTTGTCAAGAAAGACGAACGTTTGTTTCACAGCCCACTATGTTTATTGTACGGTCTGATGATATGAGGATTTTATATGTTACATAATAAAAATCTATGGTAGAGAAAAAGCTGAAAATTTGTTCAAGTGATAGATCAGTTATTTTAGAGTTCAAAATAGCCTTCGATTAAAAAAAAACAAACACAGGACCGTATTTAAAAAAAGAAAGTTGAGGATGTTTTTTCGAAAACGAAACGTCGTACTAAAAAACTGTAAATGCTATCTTGTTCAGCCTAAAAAGTGACAATGAAAAAGTATTTTTCATTTTTTTATATCTGTTAAAATAATGCAACAAATAAATAAAAAATAATACAGCAGAAAATATTTTTTTTAAATGTCGAAATCGGTTAAAGATGGTTTAATTTTGCAAACACCATGTAAAAGGTATTTAAATTGTGCAACTTTTTCCTAATTTAACCAACATTCTAGTTCCTACCGTTTCCAAGATTCCAATGCTATACCATTCTTATCTTGGAAACCCTGTATATGACATATCGAAGAATTACATGCTTAATGGACACCCTCATTATCTACAGGTCAGATGGCTTAATGTATAGATTAGTCGGTAACTGTACGTATCTAGATTAGATTATCTTTCTATCCTGCTTCAAAGATGTTTTAATTTGGGTATGTATCGTAAAAAAAATTATTTTCCTCTCTCTTTAGGAATCTTAAAACCATTAGTTCCGCTGGAAAGAACCATGGGTTTAAAATTAATTAATCTGTTAATTAACCACAACTCGTTTTCGACTATAACAGCCGCCGCGCGCCGGCAGGTAATGAAAAATCAAAAATGGCACATAACACTTTCGACCATAAAATTGAAAAATAAACAGTTTCAACTATAAAAACAGGGCCCATTTATAAAACAGGAAAGAGGAAAAAAAATTGTGAACAAGCTAAATCAGAGTCTTCTATCCATGATGACACCGTGTCTGCTTTTTGCGGAAGTCGTTTTTTGTCAGCACCGTCGACGTGCTGGGGCATTGTTTAGTTTAATGAGAAAGTTAGATATACTACCAGTGTCGTAGCTATATCTTTTAATTTCCAGCTCTTTATCGGCTATTAAATAGGCTGTAATAATCGCATCTGGTATAGTAAGTACCTGACCAGAGGAATTAAAAATACTTTAAGATGAGGAAGCGTGTGTTTTTATACACGCAATGTCCAATAGAGCTAATTTAAGATACGAGGGCAAAGTAAAAAGTGCCAGATTCGAGCGAAGTTTTTCGCAGTTTATTGACCAATTCGCTTTCGGAATTTTTAATATACAGGGTATTTTATTCAGTTTTCTGGTCTTCCTAACGGTTTTTGAAATATCGGGGTTTGAAGTTTCCAGGTCGTATGGGTAGGTGCTAAAGAGTAAATTACATTATTGCGGCTAAAGGGCTCAGTGATTTAATAATTAGCAACTTTGTTGGTACTGGAAAAAAATTGTTGATTTTCAGTTCATTAATTGTCGTCATTGACAGTTGGGTATTTTTTTATTTTTGTGCGTTATTTGTATTAAAATCATGCCTTTCATTTATTTACATGAAGAATATGCGGATATGGTTTTCGTGTATGTATAGTGCAACAGGAGTAGGGTAAACCGTATAGTTATTGAACAGTAAAGATTATTTTACCTATGGTTGATGCAAAACAATTTCCAATGCACGTCATACCCTTCGAGTGACGTCAGTTATCGGCAGTGTTGCCAGCTTGTAACCAAAATAACCAAGTGAGGCAATTATAGTGGTTTTGTTTTTTTATAAAAACAAGATAAATTCACGAAAATAAACACAAATTTATTTACTTTATTTGTAAAATCTTCCAGGATGAAAATATATACCTAAATTATATTGAAATAGTCATGTAATTTTACTGTTACTTTTTTATATACAGGGTCGTTGGTATGTATGGAAACGGTCGATTATTTCTTAAAGTATAACAGTTAGCCAAAAATATTTTAGATAAAAGTTTTAGGGTTTTTTAGGGTGTATTTAAATTTTAAAAAAATAAGTATACAGGATGAGTCAGAAAACCGTAGGGAAGCAAAGTTACCTTTTTTTAAATAGGACACCCTAAATCTTCGAATACTTTTGGATTTAGCATAAAATAGCAATTATTTTTTAGTAAGTGCATTATAAGTCTAAACCTAATAGTTTCCGAGATATCGACTTGTGAAAAATTACATTTTTGAACTTTGACAGCTTCTAGCTTTCTAACGGCACGTTTTAGTGTAAAACGGCTTACATGTCCCTATCTTACTTTTTTATGATCTACACAAAAACATCAACTTCCGGTTAAACCGGAAGTACTGTATTTCCGGTTTTTGAGTTAGATCCGGTTTAACCGGAAGTTGATGTTTTTGGGAAGAAAATAAAAAAGTAAGATAGGGACATGTAAGCCGTTTTATTCTAAAAGGTACCGTTAGAAAGCTAGACGCTGTCAAAGTTCAAAAATGTCATTTTCCAAAAGTCGATATCTCGGAAACTATTAAGTTTAGACTTATAATGCACGTATTAAAAAATAATTGTTATTTTATGTAAAATCCAAAAATGTTCGAAGATATAGCGTGTTCCATTTAAAAAAAAGTAACTTTGTTTCTCTACGGTTTTCTGACTTAACCTGTATACTTATTGTTTTAAAAATCTAATACACATTAAAAAACTCTAAAACTTTAATCTGAAATATTTTTTGCTGACTGTTTTACTTTAAGAAATAATCGTCCGTTTCCATACATACCAACGACGCTGTATATGCTTTGGCTATTTGAATAATAATACTACAAAGATGAATCTTCAATCATCCTTCAAATCACTTGACTCACTCGTTTCATTTACTTCAATAATAATGGGTTGAATATTCAGTCTATCTAATACATGCTCTCCTTCATACCACTTTAATATCTCGCTTTCTGTGTGCCGAATTGAATTTTTCCAAACATCAGGCATAGCAGTACGCAATGATTCTTTCCACATAGTCATACACTCAGTTCCTGTATTGCCATTTCGACCAATATGTCTATTATAATAAGTTTTGGTAATCCCCCAAATATGTTCAATCGGATTGAACATACAGTGGTATAGAGGAAGTCGGAAAACTTTATGTCAATATTGCTCAGCCAGGTAATCAACTAAATATTTGTTTGGTGGCTTATGTCTGAAAAGAATTTAAGTTTAATATCTAAGAATATGTTAAAAAAAGGGAATACAAAATGTCTTGTACCAACCTATTAACGATTTATAAAAGTTCGGATTTGAACACTGTATAATCAAATTTAATTTTGTTAGTAGATAACCATTCTTGGATTGCAGCTTTATTCCGTGATGTGTTAGGTATTTTTGTTAACAACATTGTCTATTACAATCACAGATGGCTTTGCTAAATTTTTCAATAACTGGTTTTTAAACCATTGTAAAAAATTTTGCTCATTCATTTCTCTATGGTAGTCACTATTAGTTTTAGAAGAAAAAATTGCCTCTTCACCCTCAACAAAACCATCTTCACTACCAGCATGAAGTATTATGTACCTAGAAAAATATGTTTTACCTAGGTAAATTTTCTTTAGTTTATATATTTGTTTATGGCATAATACCTTTTACAATCAACTTTAGTAGATCTAACACTTCTTTCATTTTTATCTTGTCAAGAAATGGTACCATTCTGAAAAATCCATGTTTCATCCAAGAAAATAAATTGGTACAAGGATGCTTCTTTTTCTTTAATATATTCTTTTAAAAATACCAGTCGTTTGAAAGCTACATGGGAAAGTTCCAGAAGCCCTCGCCTCGGTTCATCTTTTTTTCATCCGAAGCATATTTCCTTTAAGAGGCTTCTTAAAGAGTAAGACAAATATCAAACTGTCTGTCTCTTAATTTCTTACCCAAAGTTGTCAAAGCTACATGACGTTCTAAAAAAACAGCTTAAGCATAACCAATGTTAAATATTAGTTTTTGAATAATACAACTTACTTGGTTCATACGCCATAAATAGTGTCACGGATAGAATTTATGTCCAATCTAGACACATTTACAACTCCTTTTAAATAAGAACGTTTTCTTTTAGGTGACTCTAATAATTTGTTTTGCTTAACTGTTGTTAAAACTGCACTTACAGTGGACATACTCAAATTTAAAGCAGCTGTTACATGATAAAAATTAGAAAAGTAGAAATAAAATATATAGACTTAACATACTCGCATAAAGTTTTAATATTTCGGGCATATACGGGGTGTTATTTAATAAGTGTCCGATATTTTACAGGACGATTCCTCAGTTATTTATTAGGTGAAAAGTTCATATGAGCATGGGTCCGATAGCTCCTTACTTTTGAGATACAGGGTGTTTATAATTTATTTCTATTTTTGTTTTTCGTAAATAATTTTTGAAATAATGTCTATATTTGGACGGAAATTAGCATCTAGGGGTTCTTCGAAATGTGAATTTCGAATTTAATATAAGTATGGATCCCACTTGTAGAGGGCGCCACCTACGGGTCTTTTAACTCTTAGAAGGAGTCATAACTTTTTTGTACGTACTTGTATTACATTTTTAAGCAAAGAAATGGATTTCTTCATCATTTTTACATGAAAAAGGCATACTTGGTAGAAGTCGCTACGAGCAATCGTTCCTAGAAAAAGAATAATAAAGAAATTAATGGCATTTATTTGCGCATCGCTATATCCATATCAGAGTTTGATAAAATAGCCTTCCTAAACAAAGCCGAAATCAAACAATTATGAAAATGTACTTTGCATTAGCCAATAAAGTGCCGTTATAACAGTGTTATCAAAAGAGAAAACGGCAGTGGCGTACATATTTTTTGTTCCTGTTAAAGACTGTAACACCTTGTATCTCCAAAATAAAGGGCTTGTCGACCCATGCTTATATAAACGTTTCACCTTATAAATAGCTAAGGAATCGTCCTGTAAAATATCGGACACTTATTAAATAACACCCTGTATATAATATTATATCTCCAGTTATAAAATTTTGTAAAATGTTCTTTTTTGTTTAGTGTTTTTTGCGTTCTTTTATAGTTTTAGTTTTAAATGATTATGATTTTTGTATGTATTATTTTTATTTGCTTATTTACTACATTGGTAGGTATAAAATTATATTTTTTACCGTTATCTATGCATCCTGTAAAACATCGGATACTTATTAAATAACACCCTGTATTTTTTATTGATTGTTGGAAAGCCGGTGGTATCAAATTATTCTCGAGTTATTCTCAATTTTTTTTTTTGAATTTGAAATCGTCTAGCTTAACTTTCGAAATTATCTAAATTTTTATGGTCTCTCCATGTTAGTGCTTTCCCAGCATTTTTTCTTCTTCCTTGTCAAATTTTAGATGTTTCAAAAGAAAGTCTTTTTTTGTAATTATTTAATCAGATTTATGTAGTAGACTGTAATTAATAGAATTAATTACGCGTGCCGACGCTGGTCGTTAACCAAATAGACTTTCTACATCGATATTATGTTTAATATCGGGGAAGTGTGCAACGTAATACTTCCATGTAGGCAGGATGTGAATTACCGGTACGAGTACCTAGGTCTGGTCAAAGCGGCGGTATGGTTCCATTTTGGACACACACGGCTGACTGAGACCGTTGAAAATCTAGTTTACCATAACGCACTCTCGTTATGCACCTTGCTTTAGAGACCATAACCTGAAGAATAAAATATAATGACGAAAGTATTTGAAGTTTAAGTAATTTATTTTATTATACAGAGTGTATTTTAATAAGTGTCCGATATCTCGCAGGATAATTCCTCAATTATGTCTAAGATAAAAGTTTTAAATTAAATCTTATTTTTTAAGAAGGCGAAGGGAATTTGGTATGCTCCATAATTGTTACAAGATCTACGACAACCTAGGTTTCTTACTCTAGTGTTTTTTAAGGGCGGTGGTTTTTCGAGGACATGATACATTTTACCCCTCTCCCACCCCCGTTTTTATATTGAAGTTCACAATCCTCTTATTAAACTTCTTGATATCTCGTATTTTTTTCGTACGTGGCGCCGTTTTCGAATTATTTAACATGATATCCATTTGCATTGATAATCAAGTAAGCAGTAAGCGGAAATGATCGAATGGAGTAATGTACCTGTAATAAGGAAATAGAAGGATTAAGTAGGCTAGCTAATAGTTCTTTGTTGTCATGTCAAAAATAAATACTAAAGTATAGTTGTTCCAAGCTTAATTTGATGACATAAAAAAGCATTAAACTCCTGATCATAGGCGTCGCGTCGCTTCTACCAAATAATTAAAATGTGGATTGTTGTAAATTTTTAATATGATTAAATAGTATATATTACAGTTTGTTCATTATAGTTTATATCGATAAACGGTTTGTACCTGTGACTTTGCCTTCAGAGAAAACTTTTAAAATAGTCTCTCGATAAAAAAAAATGTTCATTTTGCCGAAAACAATTTAAAAAAATTGTCTTTGTCCAGCAAGGGCCACGAGGAGGTATGAGTTTTCCTTGCCAAGAAAGGATAGAGGCAGGTGCTATGTTAGTTGGAATATACAGTTAGTACTTAGAATTCCCTATAAATATTTTAACAACAAATTGATCGCATCAGCAGAATCACAGTAAACGTTCTGTAATATAACTAGTTTTTAAGACACGTGTTAAAGGAACTTAGTTACTTTAAATTTCATTAACAATTTAATGACTGGAATAGTCAGAACCTACAGAAGTAGAATGGTTTCCAGGTTGGATTACTACTGGCGCTATAGGTGGTGAAACAGAATATTTAATTCCTGTTGTTATAACATGAGCTTTGCAATTTTTCCATACATCGCTACTCATTTCGTTATTATCTGCAAAATATTATCAAGAACAACTGCGCTTAAAGCTGGAGATTGATTATTAAGTGATATTCTTTGCTGACAAGAGCAACATATTAGGGACAAAGTCATCTTTACTTCCGGCATGATAACGGGTTTTCCTCTCGAGCACGGTGTACCAAAAGTACAATTTGCACTGTCTACCCAACCATACTTATCAACATCATGAGTATCAAACCAAGTTTCGTCTAAATAAACAATATTTTTATCGGATTCATGATACTCCTTTATATTGCGCAAATCGTCCTGTCGTAGTTTAATGATACGCAGGGATTCCATTATAACCATTAGATTATCTAATTCTTATGTTTAAAGCCACATTTTAACAAAACACCACGAATTGTTTCTAAAGATTGTTACGTATAATCAGGGTAACCTCGCAATTTATCACGAACCAGTTCTAAATTTGGCACTAAATTATTCTCGTAAGAGTTGTAAATAGTTCGAAGAATAAAATCCCTTGTAATATTGTCAGTCGTTTTGAATTTTTGATTCATTGGTTTGAGCATTATGGAATGACCGGTTACAGTCCCCAAATTAATTACGTTATAACTTCTAATAAAACCCAAGTTGTGTTAATTTATTACAAGTACATTCTTTTACAAAGCGCATTTTTCCCGAATTTTCTTTCTTTAAACACGCGTACATATTAAAAATAATGCGTTGACATTGAACATGTAAATCGTTGTTTTTTAATTCCGGACTTATTTCACTTTCGATGGCCGACTCTAGCATCGACTCATTATATTCCTGTGATAATTCACTTTGACCTTCTGTTTCAAATTGTCGCCAAAAAGCCCTACTGATATAATAAAATATAGGTACCAAGTAAAAACTTACATACTTGTCTGAAACCACACAGTTATAGCAAAAAATGGAATGTGTAAATTACAGTAAATCGTTTCAACCAGTCACGCCGCTGTCCGATTTCCAATATCGCATACCTCAAACATCAACTGATTTTAAGGCTTATAAGGGATCACCTAATTGGCAGAACCTTTAACGATTTGCTGTTCTTGTCTACAGCGTATAAATTTGTATTTATATGCTGCTCTATTAATTTTCCCACTCGGAAAAAATAGTTCGCACTTAAAAGGCACCTATCAATATTTCGCACGACGGCGCCGAAAATACTTGGCGCGTCCCTGTTTGCAACTCCGATCCTCATCGAGATCTTGGAATTTCAACAGTAAAAGAAGAGATCAAAAGGTGTGCCGGCAAGCATGAAGTCCGACCTCAGCTAAATATCAACGCAGTAACTCTATAGCTGCTGGACAATCAACATTACGTCCAAAGACGAGAGAACCAAGCCTATAATCTTGTGTAGTGTACAAAGTGTTAAAAGCGGAACACAAATGCGAGTGAGAGTATATCCTCTAGCTTGAAAAATCTAAAGGACATCAATGGATATACTTAAGTTGATAAATATATTCAGTTTTTAAGAGTAATTAGAGAAAAATGAATGGTTAGTCTTATAGACTAGTTTTGATAGGTAATATATCAGCAAATGTTTTATTAAAAAAATTGTTGTCAGAGGAAATCCCGCACGCATTAGAGGACTCACATTTTCAAGAACAGTGAGATGAATCCTTGAAGATTATTTGATAGGTTTATTCTTCTTTCCGGGAAGAGTAAACTGCGACAGATATCGTCGTTTTCTTGAACTAGATTTGCCTATTTTATTCGAAGATGTGCCACTTTTACTACGGTATGAAATGTGGATTATGCATGATGGTGCACCAGCATATCTTAGCATCCAAGCGCGCGAATTTTTGATCGATCTTTCAATAAATAATCGTTGCAGAGTTAAGGGAGGGCCTCAACAAAGACCTCCTAGGTCACCAGACATTAACTGTTTAGATTATTTTCTTTGGGGATATCTAAAGACCTTAATTTAACAGCTACTCAAAATTAACAACAGCTAAAAAATCGAATGATACTTTCATATTAAACGACCCGAAATACTCCAGGAAAGAGTGCGTCAATCAATTCAATTTTTATCATGCATAAATCGATATCTTGGTAAATAATTCGAAAACGGCGATACGTACGAAAAAGATACAAGATATCAAAAAGTTTAATAAGAGGACCACTGTGAATGAGAGAGACAGATCTGGAAAATGAAAATAAAAATAAAATTTTAACACTCTGTAAGTTGGAAATGAAACGTTTTTGGCCACATCTTTATATAGACTTTTACCTTAGAAATAATTGAGGAATGGCCCTGTGGAATATCGGACACTTAGAAACAATACCCAGCACATGAATTAGATGGATTTAAATTATTGTACCCCGCGGTACATCAATTCTCACTTCCAGCTTACCACGCATCAAACCATTAACCTTGACAACTTGATGCCTAATACTTAAATAATTTTTTACTAGATCCAATACTGTTCCTCTAACTCCATTACATTCGTATGAGGCATAGTGTTAAAAGCCTTTGCTAAGTCAATAACCCATAAATGTTACACTTATTACCTGTATTTAAATTTCTAATTTTCTAACCGGCGTACAAAGATTTTTCCATTTCTTTAAGTCATATAAATTATGTATAGTCTCCTCTCCCTTTTTTCACACTAGCATTGAGGCAGCTTTCTCATGGTACAAATATCACAACATAATATTCTCAGAAAAATTATGAAATCTCGAAAAAGCTTATCTACGATTTTAATAAGTCAAAACTCATGAGATCATATCAAATCAAATAATAAGTTACGACTTTCTTATAGCATATTTTATGATCTCGATGTAATTTGGTTTAACGACTTTTTTAATGAAGGCCACTTTATAATCACATAAATTACAATGATTTCGCCGCAGATTTTCTGCTAAATTGTTATGAGAACTACACGAAACAAAGGTGCATAATGAGTGTGCGTTATGCTATGGTGAGCTAGATTTTCAACGGTCTTAACCAACCATGTGTGTCATGGTCTTTGGATGATTGAAACCTAAAGGAACGGAGATTTCTATCTTCGAATTTGAAAGGCTAATGAGGGGATGGAAAAGTGCACAAATCTTAGACCGCTTGTACATCAGCAGCGACTGCGACGATACCACGACTCAACTACCCTTAGAGGATGGCGCATATAATTTTAAATAGAAGCTCATCCACCGAAAATACATGTATGATCGCGACCCGATTATTATATTTATAAAAAAAAATAAATTTTGGGGGAAGAAAGTCAAAAAAATATTTTTTGCAGGTCTTGACACCTGTCAATGGGCATAAGAAAACATGAAAATGTATCATTATTTATTAATAATAATAATAATAGTAATATCTTTATTTTCATGTTACATTGATATACGTATCTACAGTTACAGCCATTAAATCTTGGGCAGAACTTTTTAAGCTTTATAACTGCACTTCATTTTACTATAATATAACATGCCTGTAATAACTGTTAAACAAATTACCTTATTAATATATATAAAAATAATATAATTATTTTTTAAAATGTCATCATAGAAAAAAACAATAATTAATGTCAATGTTTGAATTTTCGAAAAATGCCAAACTTAACGACCCACCAGAAGGTTCTGAAAGGGATGTTTCAGAAAGGCTTAACATCCCAAAGAACACGATTCATTTTATTAAAACAAGGCGGTAAAAACCGCATTCCCTGGAAAGAAGACCTTGAAGTGAAGTGGTCGTCTCAAACAATCCAATGAAGAACAGGATAAAAAGTATTAAAGTACCAACCTTTTAAATCCATTGTGAGAGCTAAAATAGAGATAAATTTTCCGGGATCTGTGAGAACAGTTCAACGAAGGGTTAGACAAATATCTCAATTGCGCTGTCATACAGCAGCGAAAAGGCCGTTCTTAACTGACGAAAACAGAGAACAACCGGTCGGTTTTGCATTACAGTATTACCCTGAACCTTCAGTTCTCTGGAAAAAAGTAATTTTTACGGACGAGAAAGTGTTTCAGTCTTGCTATGACGGAAGAGTAAGAGATAGGCCTCGAAGAAATAATTATGGAACAGAAACAACTTATCACTTTACCCTGAGCTACACGTAGCCCGGATTTAAATGTAATAGAAAATGTTAGGGGTGTTTTAGTCAAAAAAAATAATGGTGAGAATAATTCTACGCCAAAAAACTTGGACGACTCAGAAAATAAAATTGCAGAAACGTGGAATTAGTTATATCCGGACTTTGCAAGGGCTTCGGTAACTTCAATACCTGGAAGGATAAACTCTGTCTTGGACATGAAGGGGGCCGCGCTAAAAATGTAAATGGGAATTTGTTAAGTTTTCTAGTTTGTTCTTTTTTTGAAATAATAAAAAAAGTTCTGCTATCTCTTGTATTGTTGGACCCTATCTTTTGACCAGATACTAACCATAGATATGGTAACTAGTACTAACTGGCAACCGCTTTATGAAGTTTCTGCAAAACGAATTGCTGGTTTTATTGGTAGATGTGCCACTGCTTCTTTATCAGCCTTCTTCCATCCACTTCTGGACATAGGCCTCTTCGTAACTTTTCCAAATCTGTCGATCTCTAGCAGTTCGGGACCAGTTTTTTCGCACCACTTCCACAATGTCGTCTATCCAGCGTCTCTGTCTCGTCTTGCTGTCTCGCGATATGACCTACCCAACGCCACTTTAGCTCTGCGAACGGTGCGTGTGCACAGGAAACGATTCAAGTTAGTTTTGAATCTGTGGTGATTATAGTCGTTGTGGAACACGGCCTCAAGGAGGTCGTTCCAGCGTGATAACATTCTCCAGATGAAAGAATTTTTAAAGAGTGTCATTCGAGGGACACTAAACTGAACCACGTACGGGTGGGCTGCAGTGGCTCATCGTGCATCTCTACCACACACCGCTCTGGGTGGAATCAAGCGGGCAACCTCAGTTGAGCACTTGTCATGAAAATATTTGTAAAATATTGTGATATGACGTCAGCCACCCGCGTTCTTGTTCTAATTCTTTCGCTTCTTATTTTATCTCGCAAGGACACCCCCAGCATAAGCGCGCTCCATCGCTTTTTGTGTTCGTCTTAATCTGTTTGCACTTTGTTTTGTGATGGCCATTGTCTCGAGGCCATAAGTAGCCACGGGCAGAATACATGTGTCATATACCTTACGTTTTGGGTTTATAAGGATTTTCTGATTTTTAAGAATTTGTTGGAGTTTGGCGAAGGCGCCCCAAGTAAGGTCCGATTCTTCTTGATATTTCTGCTCTTTGGTTTTCTTTCCCCAATCTAATGGTGTGACCGAGGTATACATATCCGGTGACATTTTCGATTATGCTATTATCTACGAATACATGTAGTTGTTCTTGACTTATGATTTTGGTATTTGCAGTGTTTATTTTTAAACCTTTAGCTTTAGATGCCTCGTTTAGCTGCTCCAGCATTGCTCTTAACTCGTATGGGTCTTCTGAGATGAGGACTATGTCATCCGCAAATCGTAAATTGCTAAGATACGATCCATCGATTTTCAGACCTTTTCCCTGCCATTGTAGCGTTTTAAAGACTTCTTCCAGGGCCAATGTAAACAGTTTTTGTAATATGGTGTCACCCTGGCGGACTCCTCGGTTTAACTTTATTTTTATCGTTGTAGTGTATCATTGATTCTCACATGCATTGTTGCTTTTTGGTAGATATTCTTTATGAGTGCGCTGTACCTTGCCAATTGTGACCTGTGGCAGAATTTTTAATTCGAATCGCAACAATGCCAAACCATCTTAATTGTAATATTGTTGTTTTACAACCGGCAATAAAATGCGAAAGTAGAAGATTTAACAACATACTGAAAATTTTAACTTTAACCAGGAAATTTATGTCCGGAACATAAGCACGTTTCATCAAATCATCGTAAAGATTTTATAAACAATAATAACACACCTTGCCTAAAGAATCTTCCGAGCAGAAAATAAAAACACTAACCTAAAAAGTTATGCTAATGTGAGTCTTCAGCAACAATGGCTTAACAGGATGGGTGGGATGAAGACCGTAAAAAGTCTGTTCACTTTTAAAACGTCACGTCCTTTCACTGAAATTACTGATATAATATGTGGTTAGTCATTTCTTAAGGGTTGTTATTATTATTGTTTTAATTTAGGGTAGGGTGCAAGCATTAATCATAATGTTTAGGAAAATGATAAGGTTTTTATGGTTGTGACGGATTCATAATGAGAACATTTTTATTAGCTTAGATTTAGCGTATTTGGGGTGTTATTTAAGTACGTGGCCAAGCTTCAAGGGGTGTTTATTTGAGTGATTCTAAGACGAATAGTTTATATAAACATAGGTCTGGTAATGCTTCGTTTTTAAGATACAGGGTGTCAAACTTTAAAAAAAAATAGTTTTTTCGTAAATATCTTAATAATATATATAATAAATATAAAATGAGCTCATTTTAACCCTGTCGGTCTCCCTGTTTAGTCTTTGAGGGTATATAAAATATAAGATCTGTGTTTTTTACTAATTTTAAATTTTAAATCTAATTCTATTATTTTTCCTACATAATGGGACGAACGTAACGCAAGTTGACGGGACCTTAGGTCTCCAGTAAATAAATTTTACAAATGAAATTTCAACATTATAATTTCTCATAAACGCTAACAAAATGTTTCTCTTCTCTTCCACAAAATAAAAAAATTTTTATAACATGACCTAGAATGTCCAAAAGATTCTTTTTATATATCCTAACTTATGACTTTTAAATGACGAACATCTTCCCTTATAAATTCGACCGCAAATTGACAAAGTCTTCACATAAATTTTGAATGAAATATAACATTTCATTTACAATTTCAGTATGCTGATTGCAATTACATTCAATTTTTAATATCTTGTCAAAAAAATTTTTTTAAAGAGCTCCATCAGCGTCACTTTCCACCAACAGTTTTCTCTCTACTGCTAATACTAACTGCAGCACTGTTTTTGTCTCCTGAAGATGAAGGTTACTACCTTCGAAACATGTAGAGACGTTTTATTTTTAAAATTGAGCCTTTGTTAGCTCACTATTAAATCAGTGGAGAAAGACTTTTTTACTTTCTTTCCCAATTCCCCTATATTTCAACTCCACTTCGAGAATGGACTATTTCTTTAAATTAATAAAAAATTGTTTTTTACAAGGTGTTGAAATATTTGAAAAATCAAACAACAAGAAGACGCAAACTAATATGACGTTGAAACTTGGTGACAGATTTTACAGAATACAAATAAATCTTGTAAGCTAACAATTGTTTGTTAGCTTAAAAGCCGGGAATTAAAAAAAAAAACAAACAAGAAAAAACTATTTAATAAAAGTCTTACTCAAACAAATAGTACGCTATTTTTGTTAGTAAGAAAACATTTTACAATAAGTAACACGAAACTTACAGTAGTTGCTAAAAATGTCCTACTTTAACTTCAATGCAAGCATTACCTCGTCTTAACATCGATTGCCGAACATGTTGAAGTATTCCTGGCGTATGTCTTATCTGATCACACGAAACTCGTATCCGTTCGATTAATTCTTCTTCAGTGTTGACTGGAGTTTCATAAACGAGGCACTTTAAATGCCCCCAAACGAAATATCTAAGGGATTTAAATCTGGTGGCCTGCAGTGGAACCACAGACAATCGTAATCGACAATTTTCTCCTCCGTCTCTCCTCATCTCACCTGTGCTCAAGGCTAATCGATAAATTTGCAACCACTAACAATCGACTAACTGAAAGATATCGATTTTATCGAATCGTAACAATCCGACTAGGAGAAGGACCCCGCTAATGCTTGTCGATTAAAAACATAACCTCACAAACCGCAATTTGTTTTGTTTGTGTATTTAAACACAGTAAGTAAATAAAATAAAAAGTTGTGGTGTGTGAGTTTTAAACGATTGGAAGTTTGTTTTTAAGTTTTGGATTAGTATATTAGGTACAAAAAGCTTTCACAGTAAAGTTGTTAAGAGCTTGAATATTGTTCGACTCAGCGACCCCCTTTAAAAGAAATTTTAATAGCGTAATGTTTACCCCAAAAATAAGAACGACAGTATGCAGCACTAAACTACTATCTAGATAATATGTAGATTATATTAAAACTTCGACTAAATCATTTTTCATTCTAGATAATGGACTCGCAAAAGCGAATAATAGAAAAGTACGATAATAATATAAAACTCTCAGTAAACATCTCCAACAAACAATAAACCACAACAATATTATAAACGAATGAAATGAAAAATAAACAATAACATAACACTATAACCTCAAATCTTCTTTTTTTTACTTATAAATTGAAGGCCTTTCAACATAAGAGCCGAATTTTGGTCAATGTTTTTAAAAAGGCTAGTAAGTCCTTGTCGATTGTACGGAAACACACGAACCGCAGCCGAATTACGAACACTCGACATCGACAAAACTTCCTTGCTTCTCTCCTCGTCTTGCCGTAGTCCGGTTTAAATCGACAAGATGGGAATTACAGACAATCTATTAGTTAAAACATAGAGTATCTTTAGTACCGATGTTTTAATTTATCCATTTTTCATTTTTAAACTAAATTCAAATTTGTTATTTCTTCCAAAAATTAGTCTTGTGCAAGTTAAATGCTGTACAATATTTATCATTTCACTGTGAGTAAATTAAACGTAATATTGCCGTATACAGTGTGGCCCGAATTGGGCCTACATGTATGGGGATCTTGGAAACTATAGAAGATAGAGAAACGGTTAAATGGGGAAAGTTTTTGACAATTATATTTCTAACCGAAAACCGTTTAGTACGCGGCCTTATCTTTTTTGGTTTTTGAAATATGTTGAAAAAACCAAAAAGATGTATTTTCGAAAATATGCTGTAGATTTCTTATTATTCACTATTTTGGCAATCTGTAAAAACATTTTTAAAGCAACTTTATAAGTAGATTTCAGTTCTGCAATCTAATTTTGAACACGACGTTTCAGTTATTTTATACCATCATCAGGTTCATTTTTTCTTATGGGCGCCATATTGTATTTTATACCTAAAAGGTAGCTTATGACGTCAGCTTTTCAACGATGTATTATTTGTTGGAAAATAAATGAAATTGACTTGAAAAATAAAGAAAATTAATTTTCGCAACACGTCAAATTTGACAACTGCACTATAACTCCCTAAATTGAATACCAATTAAAAGGTTTACATTTTGTAGTATTCACAAAACACTGCTTGCATTGTTTCAATCAACAATATTACAATAACCTATGAATCAAAAATAAAATTCAGTAGCCTATGACCTAACAATAACCTATGAATCAAAAATAAAATCCAGTCGCCTATGACCAACCACTACCGTTTGAAAATGAAACGAAAATATTACTTGTCAGAACGAGTAAAAGTATAATAGTTTTTATTATTATTATCTAATAATAACGATTTATTTGTGTATTCTGAATTTAAAAGAAAATGGCATTGCGTTTTTCTCACGAAGAAAAATTTGATTTGCAAGAATGTTACATTCATTGCAACAGAAATGCAAACCTTGCATTAGAAAGGTATTTTGAAAATTTTCCTGAAAGACCGCAGCCAAGTGTCAGACTTTTTCCAAAAATTGTTATGAACCTGAGAAACCATGGAAGTTTTGAAAAACCGCGGCCCAAGAGTTACGAAAAAGCAGGTAATAACGAGCGTGACGAAAATGTCAGAGCCTATTTTAATGCCGCTCCGACATCATCTACAAGAGCGTCGGCAAGAGACTTACCAACCCCGCGAAGTACCATACAAAGAGTCCTTAAGGAAAATAAATATCGACCATACAAGCCAAGTATAGTTCAGGGTTTACGAGAAACGGATTATCCAAGAAGAATGCAGTTTTCAAATTGGTATGTTAATCAATGCGAACAAAATCATGATTTCAGTCGTCTTGTAATTTGGACCGATGAATCACATTTTACCAACTGCGGGGTATTTAATAGACATAACCATCATTTTTGGGCAACAGAAAACCCTCACCAATTGGCTCAACGAAGACTGCAAACCCGATTTGGTTTTAATGTATGGTGTGGTATGTATGGTAAGTAATGTCACCTAGCTTGCTAAATACATAGCAGGTATTAAGTAAACCAGCTTTACTTTTCTCCTTACATTTTAGACAACAGACTTATAGGACCATTCTTTTATAATCATACGTTGAATGGCCAAAGATACTTGGAGCTGTTAGAAGATCAAATATTACCGGCAATTAGAGCAAGAATTCCTCAAGATCAATTGAATAATATTTGGTTTCAACAAGACGGTTGTCCCGCACATAATGTTCGGGAAGTTCAAACTCTCTTAAGACAGATATTTGATGACAAATTAATTTGAAACGGCGGACCAGTTAATTGGCCTGCTAGATCCCCTGATATAACTCCTCTCGATTTTTATTTATGGGGTTATGTAAAAAATGAAGTATATGAGTTTGAACCCCCGGAATCTGTACAAGAATTAGAAGAGAGAGTGAGGAATGTGTTTACGAGCATAAATGGCAACACGCTTCGCAGGGTCATCAATACTGTGTTAAAAAAGTGTCAAAAATGTATTAATAAAAACGGCCAACATTTCGAATAAGTATAGTAAGTTAGATATTTTTTCTTATTTTCTTTTCAAAACAATAATTATTATTGATTGCGTTTTTAGTTTTCTTTATTTGAAATGTTAATATGAGATTTTTAACCATAAGGAAAAAATAAAATAATGTATTATAATATTATGATATTTTAAACAAATTTAACCCTGCCTAATGTGTTCTTCTCAAATTTGACGTGTTGCGAAAATTAATTTTCTTTATTTTTCAAGTCAATTTCATTTATTTTCCAACAAATAATACATCGTTGAAAAGCTGACGTCATAAGCTACCTTTTAAGTATAAAATACAATATGGCGCCCATAAGAAAAAATGAACCTGATGATGGTATAAAATAACTGAAACGTCGTGTTCAAAATTAAATTGCAGAACTGAAATCTACTTAAAAAGTTGATTTAAAAATGATTTTACAGATTGCCAAAATAGTGAATAATAAGAAATCTACAGCATATTTTCGAAAATACATCTTTTTGGTTTTTTCAACATATTTCAAAAACCAAAAAAGATAGGGTCGCGTACTACACGGTTTTCAGTTAGAAATATAATTGTCAAAAACTTTCCCCATTTAACCGTTTCTCTATCTTCTATAGTTTCCAAGATCCATATACATGTAGGCCCAATTTGGGCCACACTGTATACATCAATAATTATTCAATATTATTTATTGAAAATCCTCATTTTATAATATGCATACTATTTCTACAACCATGTAAAGGAACTTTACGAAACTGCATAGTATTAGATCAGGGTTTTTAACTGACATCAAGTCATTTATATTTGTATTTAAAGAAAATAGGTAGTTCGTTTGCTCGTCTGAGGAAGTTACCTTCCTACTGGTGCTACTCCAAAGTCAATGTTTTTAGGAATAGCTAGATGTCCACTGCCGATTAACCGAAAGTAACCTAGCACATATCGATAATTACCAAGCGATTGGTCGTAGTCGCAAATGTATTCCGATTCGAGATGCCACTGATCGACTTCGATATCTCGATCGACAATTAATAGAGACTTTGTAATTCGGCTGCCGATGTAGATTTAAGAGAAACTATCCTTCATGGTACAAATTGTCGATCGCCTCAACAAGCGAGCTGTCGATATTTCTAAAACGATCGATAATAAGATGATTGTTTGTGGTTCGACTGCTGGGTAGTCGTGACTGTAGACCTGCGCGACCGATCCACTTTTCTCCATAAGTTGCGTCCAGAAAGTGAGGTGGGGCTTTAAGAGTTCAGGTAATAACGCTTGAACACGCTGTATCTGGTAAGGATATAGTTGATATTCCTCTAAAATATGCCATACAGTAAAGTGAGAAATGTTTAATTGTTGTGCAATTTTGCATGTAGTTGTATCGGGGCTACGCTCAACTTCATGTAAAACTGCTCCCTCCATCTCCACTGTTCTTACTGTTGCAGGTCTCTCAATAAGAGCAGCCGACTTTTGAAACGTGCCTAATTCGCACAGCCTTTCACGTATTCTTACAATGTCTATTTGGTACAATGCGATGAGGAGATCACTCTTGATAAATGATAAATGCGTCTAGCCGCTCTGCAATTGCCTTGGGCCATTTCATAGACAAAATGCCTTCAAGGACGCCACTGCATGGACTTAAAAATTTTAATCTAGTTAGGGCTAAATTAACCCCTAACCACCCTAAATAAAACTTAAAAATTTCAACAAAATCGGTTAAAGGATTATTAAGATATTTACGAAAACATGATTTTGTTTAAAAAGCTTGACACCCTGTATCTTGAAAACGAAGCATTACTAGGTTTATATAAACTTTTCATCTTGGGATCTTGGGATCACTCAAAAAATCACCCCTTGAAGTTTGGCCACGTACTTAAATACCACCCTGTATATAACTTCTTCTCTGCGTCTACTTATAGATGATCAGTGTTAAAAAAAAACATGTTTCATCGTTGACTTTGAAGCCCGTAAACGACACCAGATGGAAAAATCGTATTAATGCTTTTCGTTATCAGGCTGGAGAAATATTCGATGCATTACTTGAGATATCAGAGGACTCTGATGCTTGGAAAGAACGCTGCTTTTGAATTTTGTTTGTTGCCTAATTATTTGGCACGAAATACTCTTCAGGATAAATCTTATCCGCCGACAACTTCAAAAAGAAAAGACAAATATTTTAACAGCAAGTCAGATGACTGAGAAAGTGTAATATCATTTTAAGGAAATGCGAACGGATTAAGGCTTTGAAGAGATATTGGTTGACGCAAGAGAAATTGCAGAAAAGTTGAATCGACTTTTCACACTGAGCCTGTGATAAGATAAAGAAAAATCAAACGTCATTTTTACTATGAATCTGGAGGTGAAGTAATTTCTGACCTAAAGAAGGCTTTTAGAAATAGCTCCCATTCTTACGTACTAGGGTATGCTATCAATTCATTGAAAGAACTTTTTTCCCAATTTAACAGTCACAATGATATTTTTGGTATCTTGTATGACGACACAAGATCTGAAGATAAAAATACCTTGTTATAAAATTGTTCCGATTTACAATTAGCGCTAACGGACAGAGACCACTCTAACATCGAAGGTTACCAACTTTATCCAGAACTATAGGTGCTTATTTCTTTATTACCTGAGCCCAGTGGGCATCAACCAAGAGACATATTATCCTACATTACAACGAGAAATCTGAGTGATAACTTTCCCAATATCTTCGTTGCTCTACGAATTGCTCTCACACTTCCAGTTAGTTTTGCATTAGAAGAGAGAACATTTTCAAAACTAAATTTGATCAAGAACTACCTGAGATCAACGATTTGACAACGACTGGTCGGATTAGCCATGATGTCAATTATACATGAACTATTACACGAAATAGACCTTCACACATGTATTATAGATTTTGCCAATAAAGAAGCTCGCAAATCTTTCTTGTGATATTTGTTTTTTTTTTGTTTATTGCTTGTTGTTTTGGCCATAATGTATGTGCGTTACGTTATAATAAAGTGTTTAGGTTTCATTGTTAACTTTTTTTAATCTGTTCTTCATCGCGGTGATTTTTGGATTAATTTTACCTTGCACCCAAAACCCATCCTTCTTCAAAGCAATTAAAAGTTTCTAAATAAAAACCATTTCTTTAAAGTCATATTCAAAAGTGCATAATAATATATAGCTCCGTACATTTGCCATCAATCTGCACTTAATTAATTAATTATAAGTATGAACCAATACTTCCGAATACCTATATAATAATCTAGGTAGAAAACAATTTTAATTAAAAAAAAATAACGAATTCTTGTTACACCTTTGAATAGGCACCATCTGTGACAAATCCTAAATGCACCCCTTGATAAATAAATAAATTAATCATTTGTAAAAAATATAAAGTGTTTCCTACGATGATAATCAAAGGTAAAATAAGCTTGGAATGAATTCCAGCATTCTCATGGGAAGAAAAGGTAATTTTTGGTTGAGAAAAGTTGTCTATAGAAAAAAAAATAAGACTTTCAGATTAGTTATAGTTTTGTTCTATTTTATTTTCTAGTATATCATGATCAGGACAATTTGGTGAAGAAGCAATATATTTTAAAACGAAAATCCATTCGGAAACATAATAATTAATAAAAATAAAATAAAAGCTCCTATAAAAACATATTTATGGCATATTTTCAATATTCACCTCATTCCACAAATATCACGTGCACACAACTACTAGCCCATATGTCATTTCTGACATTCTATCCCAGGAACAAATGGGGAACGCGAAAAATAATAACCGTTTAAAAATCGACACCCCTTTGTATCATTGGCCATATGGGATGTCCTCTGTATCTACTATCTTCTGTTGTCGGGGGTAAATGATGGTAAATGTTTCAGTGAACAGGAAAATGATTATTAAACGAAATACAAAACTAACTAGACTTTTGGGGCTTCGATTAGCGCATATGGCACGCACTATAATATTTAGTTTCCTAGCATTTTTTAACATAACGTGATAAATGCATTAAGTAACTTGATCCTTTTTATTTAAGTACTTTCATTTCAAGATAATAATTTAATATTATAGTAAATTAAACTTACAACCTGGATTATTCTGGTGAATAAATCTGTACACATTGCAAATTTTTTCGTAAAGTCAAAAGTGCTAGACGGGAGGCCAGAAAAAGAAATGTACCTATCCTATTTATATTTGTATTAACTAATGAATCTCTAAGCATATGTAGTGTACAAATGTATACAGGGTGACAAATATTTATAGTATATCGTTAAATAATGCGAAGTAATAAATCAATCAAAACGGTTTTCTTCATGGGCGTGCAAGATTTTTTGTCAGGTTAGTTCAGGTTAGTACAAGTATCGACATCAAATTCAAGTTTTGTTTTGGCATGATCCGGGTTAAATGGATATTTGGATTGGATTTTCCAATTTTATTATTGATGTTAAGAGTTTCTGATTTCGTCCAAGACTCGACAGCAGGCTGATCGGCCTGTAGCTAGCCGGCGCCGTAGGATCCTCACCTTTTTTATATATTAGGATGAATATTGCATGCTTCCAGGAGGACGGAAAGTGACCGTCTTTGATTATTGCCTGGGATATGCTTACTATATTTCTCAAAGCTTTGGTCAGGTAGATTTCGTAACGCCACATTCTTTAAACCGTCAAAACCTGGGGCTTTTCTAATATTCAATACGCTTAATAGGGAGTCTACCTCGTCACCGTCTAAGGTGACTTGTGGAAAGGCCGGAAACGGGAAATTCATTGATTTATAAATTTGTATCGTTCTTGAGATCTTCTCATCTCTAAACGCGTCATTGGTCGGGTTTTCGCTGAATTGATCGCAGAGTTTGTCTACGAGCAATTCAGCTTTATCTTTGGCATCGATTAAAACATTATCTGTTTCCTGATTTATCAGATGGGACATTGGTGCTCGTGCGCCCCTGGTCAAACTCCTCGTCATTCTATAGATAGACTTTGGACCTAGTTGTCCCAGAGGTTCGACTGCCGGTCGATCAACAATTCCCTGACTACCCCAGCCGCCCGATTGACCTCCGCCTTGATGCGAGGATCTCCAGTGCGATACGCCCTATTCTTTAACCGGTTTTTAATTTTAATTTGATTTTTAATTTCATCTGTCAAAGTCCCGTATTTTAAATACCTGGACGTCCTTGTAACAGAAGCTTGAGAAAACGCTGCGTTGATATCATGTCTGATCTGTGTGACCGCATCATCAATATCTAATGAGCTCTGCAGAGGTTGTAACGCCTGTACATTTTTCATTATGTCGAGGTGTGGGTAACAAAACCTCTACCGTTTTTCAGTGGATTACCCACTTCCAAAATGACCGATGGTTGTGATAATTGAACCGCATTCTTTACTACAAAAACGTCCAAAATATCCGGTAGGCCCCGCGTAAAGCAATGCGTGGGCTCCTCCGGCGGTAGAATGTGGTAGTTTAAAGCTTCAGAGAATTCATATAGGGTGCGACCTCTTTGGTTTGTAGCTCTACACCCCCAAATCCTGTTTTTCGCGTTTGGGTCACCCCCTATAATCATTCGGTTGTTATCACCAAACATTTTTTGTAAGCAGTTGCCTGTGAAATCTACCGACGGACTACAGTAAACCGATCCCAAGTGTAAGCGTTGATTATTTTTAAATCGTATGGGAATGAAAGTCCCTTCAATATGGGCACAATTGATAGGACCTGGCATAACTTGAGCTGAAATGTGTTTCTTAACCAGGGTCATAGTTCTGCCCCCGCGTCTACCGAGGCGATCGTTCCTAAATACGGTATAATTCGGGAACGAAAATCTATCTCCCTTTAACCACGTCTCCTGGATAAGAAATAGATCTATCTCATTTCTCTCGACGAACTCGATAAGTTCGAGTTTCCGTTGCTTGATGGAATTAACATTAAATGTAGCGAGTTTAATAAACGCCGACTCCGGTTGCGCCGCCATTTAACCTGCGGTATTTTGAAAGGCACTGACCATAGATTTTAGTTGAGTCTCCATAATTTTGGAGAACTGGACCAAGAAGCTTTGCATTGTGGCTTGCATAGCTGCCTTCATGGCGTTTGGTGTTGTTTTTTTTCCTTGAGTTTTGTGAGCATTGCCATCGCTGGCCAATTTAGCATTGTCTTGCTGACCACAGCGAAAGTTATTTCTCACGCTGCTCCTCCACTGTCGGACCAAATTAATTCATAACCTTCCTAAATGGAGTAAGAAATTTACCGTGCCATCCGATGACCTGCATACAAATATACAATTATTAACTAATTTTAATCATTATAAAAAGGGTTATTTAAATAATTTTATTAAAATATTACTTATTTTATTATGATGTACTAAGCCAACAAACCAACATTTTTTTATACTATTTTCGTTACAAATTAAAACTTTCATTGCACACGTGCTGCCCTTTAAGAAAGGGCTGATATGCTAGTGATAACCCCCTAAACTGTTTTAAATATACCAATGATGCGGGTACCTGGTTAAACACAATGCACACCCATCGAAAACTTATCTGATTTTCGATATTTTCATTGGTAATTTCTCAAACATCTGGCAGTTCTGGAGCTCTAAAATTTTAAGGGTTACCTTTATGGGCTGATTATTAAAAACGCTTCATACATGCTTTAAATTTTGAATACATTATTATACAGGGTGTTATTTAATAAGTGTACGATATTTTACAGGACGATTCCTCAGTTATTTTTAAGGTGAAAAGTTCATATAAGCATTGTTCTCATAGTTCCGCCGTCAAATGTTAAATTTTTTTATACTTGGTGGTTATGTAGGTTGGTCACTTATTACTCCAAAGGCTCAACCACTAATTTAGAATTATATACATAACCATGGAAAACTTCTAATTTAGGTATTACTAATAGAATATGACTTAATTTTCAATGGTTCTAAAAATGACGATAATTAATAATTTAATTATGTATGGTGCCCCTAAAACTTATTCCCTGCAACTTTTGCATTAAAATATCAATGCTGACGACATCAAAGCCTCTTGCAGATCCACAAACACTGCAATAACCAACAATTTATTATCAAGTGCTACCGATATGTGGTCCATGAAGTCCGTGATTGCACTAAGCGTGCTGCTGTTCTTAACGAATCCATCTTTAAATTATCTTTTCTAATATTATTGGAAATACACTTATGACTGTTATTGGTCTGTAGCTATTCATACAGTCCCTCTTACCAGTCTTAAAGATTGGAATTACTTTGCTTATTGTTAGTCCTTCAGGATAAACACCATCTGTTAGAACTGTATTTGTTAATGTTGTCAAAATATTTAAGATATTATTTTTTAAATTTAATATATCCCTAACAGTAACTCCATCGTGCCCTGGGGCTGAGCCTTTTTTAGCTCAGATGTGACTTCGCTAATCTCTTGTTCGCTTGTTAATTCTACGTACATTGTATTTTCGCACTCCATCTCTTCTTCTTATAATCAATTTTCTTGAGCCAGACATCAGTCTTTTGCTCGTGATTTTTGTTGTAGATATCTGGTCGATAACAATTTTAAATAGCCGTGATTTTGAATTTTGTATTTGATTTTTTTCTCATCTTCTTCTGTTTTGGTCTTACGTGCTTTTCTTATTGTCTTTAATACATATCTGTATTAGTTATCAGGGGGGAGCCAATCTTTAGGGAATTTGTGTTTCGAGTTTGGTAATGAGTGTATGTGTGTGTCTAAAATGAGTCGATTCGTGGATGTACTTGCTCGCGAGCTCGCGTATGGTATTTTTTAATAATTTTATCATAAGAAGTATTTAATTTGTCCATTCGTTAGTCCCTGTGCAGTACGTCTGTCGGTACATGCCTTTGAGCGTCCGTTATTATGCGTAAAACTCTATTTTGTAATATTTGTAACTTTTTCAGTCTCGTCTTGTTTACGGTGCACCACGTAGGTACACCGTATGTAAGTACAGGTCTTATTATTGTCTTGTAGATCAACGTTTTCGTCTTGATGCTTATTTTGCTGCTTTTGTTTAATAATGAATAGACTGCACTTAATTGGCCTTGTGCCTTTGCAAGTCTCTCTGTCACGTTGTCGTTCCACAATAATTTTTTGTCAAACGTGAGGCCAAGATATTTAACCTTGTTCCTCCAATTAATTTGTGCATCGCCCACTCTTACTCTTATTTGGGGTAGTTTTGTAATAGCTTTTGAAAAGTAAATTGCTTGGGTCTTACCATCATTTAGACAAAGTTTTCAAGAGTCCAACCATCTCTAAAGGAGATTGATATGGCGTTGCAGACAATGGACTACAACCCAGGGCAACTTCGAGGTTGCAGTAATCGCAGTATCATCAGCGAACAAATACAATTGGGTTCGCGGATCTCGCGGAATATCACTAGTATAAATATTGTATAGTAAAGAGGCCAGTGGCGACCCCTGTGGTACTCCCGCCTTAATGCTTCTGACGCTTGAAATTGTATTTTCTGTTGATACCGCGAATGTCCTGTCCTCGAGGTATGAAATCAAAACTTTTACCAAATAATTGGGCATACCCAACCTTATCAACTTTAATATGAGACCATTATGCCAAACTTTATCGAATGCTTTAGAAACATCAAAGAAGACTGCTCCCGTTGATTTGCGGTCGTTAAATCCTCTCAGTATGTTAGTCGCTAGTCGCGTTGTTTGGCGCACCGTGCAATGAGCAGCTCGAAACCCAAACTGCTCCGGTGGTAAAATATTGTTGTCCAATACAAAATCGGTTATCCGATTTAGTATTAGTTTTTCAACAATCTTGCCAAGACACGATAATAAACTTATCGGTCTGTAGCTGACTGCTAACGTTAAATCTTTACCTGTCTTTGGAATTCCGAATTAGTACCACTTTGGCTTTTTTCCAAGTATCAGGGAAGCAACCTTCTTTGAGTATAGCCTGTGCTATGTTTACTATACCCAAAACGGTATTTTCTGGCAAAATCTTCAAAGCTGCGTTCCTAATACCGTCAAAACCGGGCGCTTTTTTTGCTTTAATATAATGTAAAGCAGACCGAACTTCCTCAGATGTCACTTGCGGAATGTTACCTTCGCGATGATTCATGGTTCTGTACAGGGACATTTTTTTAAGTGTCTCACCCGATTGGCGATTTTCCTGCTGACTATCATAAAAAACAAATTACATATTTCGGAATGATTTTCGATAAGGAAGCCGAATTTAATGTCAAAAAATACATAGATTTACAAATTTGACAGATGAGACGCCATTTTGAATTTTCTTAAATGGCAGCCCTCATAAATAACCACACGATTGGATTGCATTTGGCGATCCGTTTCTAAAACTATATAGTTGTTGACACTTATTTTCAGCCGTTTCGGAAATACGGGCGTTCCTAGTTTGCCTCCATCGATTTTGTCTTTTAAGTGTCTCACCCCTTTAATAAATAGACCTTCTAAGGTGAACACCCTAATTTTTTTCACAGTGACATAATTTCCCGTGAGCAAGCGATCTACGCTATAGTCAAATCCGACAGACGTCAAAAAGTGACAGATACGACGCCATTTTGAATTTTTATAAATGGCAACCCTCATAAATAACTAGACGATTTAATTGCATTTGGCGATCCGATTCTAAAACTATATAGTTCTTGATATTTATTTTCAGCCGTTTCGGAAATACGGGGGTTCCTAATTTGCCTCCATCGATTTTTTCTTTTAAGTGTCTCACCCCTTTAATAAATAGACCTTCTAAGCTGAACACCCTAGTTTTTTTCACAGTGACATAATTTCGCGTGAGCAAGCGATTTACGCTATAGTCAAATCCGGCAGATGTCAAAAAGTGACAGATACGACGCCATTTTGAATTTTTTTAAATGGCAACCCTCATAAATAACTAGACGATTTAATTGCATTTGGCGATCCGATTCTAAAACTATATAGTTGCTGATACTTATTTTCAGCCGTTTCGGAAATACGGAGGTTCCTAATTTGCCTCCATCGATTTTTTCTTTAAGTGTCTCACCCCTTTAATAAATAGACCTTCTAAGCTGAACACCCTAGTTTTTTTCACAGTGACATAATTTCGCGTGAGCAAGCGATTTACGCTATAGTCAAATCCGGCAGATGTCAAAAAGTGACAGATACGACGCCATTTTGAATTTTTTTAAATGGCAACCCTCATAAATAATCACACGGTTGAATTACATTTGGCGATCCGATTCTAAAACTATATAGTTGTTGATATTTATTTTCAGCCGTTTCGGAAATACGGGGGTTCCTAATTTGCCTCCATCGATTTTGTCTTTTAAGTGTCTCACCCCTTTAATAAATAGACCTTCTAAGCTGAACACCTTAGTTTTTTTCACAGTGACATAATTTCGCGTGAGCAAGTGATTTACGCTATAGTCAAATCCGGCAGATGTCAAAAAGTGACAGATACGACGCTATTTTGAATTTTTTTAAATGGCAGCCCTCATAAATAATCACACGATTGAATTACATTTGGCGATCCGATTCTAAAACTATATAGTTGTTGATACTTATTTTCAGCTGTTTCGGAAATACGGGGGTTCCTAATTTGCCTCCATCGATTTTTTCTTTTAAGTGTCTCACCCCTTTAATAAATAGACCTTTTAAGCTGAACACCATAATTTTTTTCACAGTGACATAATTTCGCGTGAGCAAGCGATCTACGCTATAGTCAAAATAAGTGCCAACAACTATATAGTTTTAGAATCGGATCGCCAAATGCAATTCAATCGTATGGTTATTTATTAGATTTGCCATTTAAAAAAATTCAAAATGGCGTCGTATCTGTCACTTTTTGACATCTGTCGGATTTGACTATAGCGAAGATCGTTTGCTAACGGGAAATTATGTCACTGTGAAAAAAACTAGGGTGTTCAGCTTAGAAGGTCTATTTATTAAAGGGGTGAGACACTTAAAAGACAAAATCGATGGAGGCAAATTAGGAACCCCCGTATTTCCGTAACGGCTGAAAATAAGTGTCAACAACTATATAGTTTTAGAATCGGATCGCCAAATGCAATCCAATCGTGTGGTTATTTATGAGGGCTGCCATTTAAAAAAATTCAAGATGGCGTCGTATCTCTCACTTTTTGACATCTGTCGGATTTGACTATAGCGTAGATCGCTTGCTCACACGAAATTGTGTCACCGTAAAAAAAATTAGGGTGTTCACCTTAGAAGGTCTATTTATTAAAGGGGCGAGACACTTAAAAGACAAAATCGATGGAGGCAAATTAGGAACACCCGTATTTCCGAAACGGCTGAAAATAAGTGTCAACAACTATATAGTTTTAGAATCGGATCGCCAAATGCAATCCAATTGTGTGGTTATTTATGGTGGTTGCCATTTAAGAAAATTCAAAATGGCGTCTCATCTGTCTAATTTGTAAATCTATGTATTTTTTGACATTAAATTCGGCTTCCTTATCGAAAATCATTGAGAAATATGTGATTTGTTTTTTATGATAGTCAGCAGGAAAATCGCCAATCGGGTGAGACACTTAAAAAAATGTCTCTGTACACTTGAATGGTCCTGGCGATTCGTGCAACTCTTTCCAAATCGTTACTGGGAAATTCACTGAATTGTTCGCAGAGACTGTCTGCAAACAATTCGGTCTTTTCCTCTGGATTGGTAAGTATCTGGCCTGTATTTGGATCTTTGATGAATGACATAGGTTTATTCCCTCCTTTAATTAAGGAGCGAGTGAATTTGTAAATTGTGTTATCCTCGATTTTTAATCCTTCAATTTTATCAGACCAAATTCTAGATTCTCTTGCATTTAATGCTGTTCTAATGGCTAGAGTCATTTGATTGGCCTGCATTTGATTGCACTCCATTTCCTGAAATGTCCGGTTAGTTTGCGCAGCCTAGATTTTAGTATCAAGTTCATCCACTATGATTCCCCCTATATCTATATAAAAATTTAGAAAGAAGTAGCTTTAAAATAAAATAAATCAAAACTATAACAAGAACATTTTTTCTTAAATCTATAATCTACATATTTCTCTATTAAAGGCCAGCCTTAATCGTACATACTTCTGCACACGTTATTAAACTGCACGTTAACTACTTTATAATAATTGTAGCTAACTCATGTGCAAAAACTTAAATAGGTAGAAACTGTGCTAATAAGGTTACGCAAATGTTCACCAACACAGCTTTGATACGGGATATATGCATTTTTCTCTGCGGGACGCGAGCTTTGCGCCAAACTAGTTTTATTGCTTAAGAGGGTGGAAACTTGCAAATGTGTAATGAAAGGAGTGGAAAATGAGGCCTACATGCAAGTTTTCTCATAGTGAGCAAGCCTTGTACAGGGTGTGTTTTTTTTTCGCTGATATTACCATAGGGTATAGGCTAAACGGTAAGAGATACAACAAAACTAAGATATGTGTCCCGTTCTCTTCGTTAGTGTTTAGTTTAATGGCGCAATCAGATCTACGCTAACTAGATTGGTTTAGAAGATACTCTCAAGATCGGCGGTTTTTATTATCTCTTATGACTCGGTTATTTATGGAGACAAAAAGAAACTTTCAATACGAAAGTTTTATAACTTTTTACGTAGAATCCAGTAGTGTATTTAAAAAAAAAATATAGATGTGATAATTGTTGAGATATTACCAAAACTATCATTTTCTTAAATGGGACACCCTGTATCTGAGTGTCTCTCAGCTAGAATACCAAGAAACAAACATTTTTTAGTTGGCCATGGATTAAAAATAATAGGTATATTAAAAACCCAGTTAACACGAATATTAAAACATTGATAAACTAAAACAACAACAACTACAAAAAACAAACAAAAATTTATAATAACAACTCAACAATTATTTCATATGCTTATATACAGGGTGGGTTTTTTAAAGTGTTACAAATCTCGCAAACGGTTTAAACTATTTTCTTGAAATTTTAATGAGGCAATAGTAAGATAGGGGGACATATTTAAACATATTTTTGTCATATACCCCCTGTCCCCATTTTGAGGGGTGGGGGATAACTTTGAAATTTTAAGTAGGATTATGTACTTTTGTTTATTAATTTCGAATCTACGTAAAAAACTACAAATGTGTACAAAAAAAAAATTGATTTGCTCTACTGGTTACGGAAAAATTAAAAAATATTATTTACCATTTAATTTCTACTTATTTATTAAATTTCTATTGGATCAACCAATCAATCAAGTTCACTTATTTCAGAATTATTATTCGTATACATGGAAATGCGTTGTTTTAACTTCTGTCAGTTGAGAATTTCTACGTATCAACGATTATTTCTCAGTTTGGTCAATTAAACATGGAAGTGAATTTTAGTGTGCAAGTTGATATGTTGTTAATGTTGGGGGAGTGCAGAAGAAACTACAGACAAGCTTCACTAATGTGGACCGAGAGGTTTCCTAGCAACTCGAAATCTCACATGGCATTTAAGAGGCTGGAAACAAGAAGTCGTACTACTGGCAGCCTGAAGTCAAAACCACGATTTCGGAAGCGAACTAAAACGGATGAAGGTAGGGCAGTTGGAGTTTTAGGAATGGCAGCTATTAACTCGCATGTAGGTTTCAGGCGGCTTGCTGCAGATGCTGAAATGAGCCAAAATCGGTTGTGACTTGTGACCATATTGCATATGTACAAATTTCATCCATACCACATTACACTCCACCAAGAGCTTTATGGGCAATACTTTGAAAATCGCGTTATATTTTGCAATTGGGTACAAAGGAAAATGCAAGGAAATAACAGATTCCTAAAGAATGTTATTTTTTTTATGAAGCTACTTTCCATAATTATTGTGGCCAGGTAGGATTTTAAGTTATCCTTTGTCAGTAAAAAATAATTGTTTTTTTTTCGTTTGTTTTCTTAAAGGTAAATATACACAATATGCACTACTGGGCATCGGAAAATGCCCACTGGATGAGAACTGTGCCAAATCAACATCCTTGGTCAGTTAATATCTGGTGTGGTATAATTGGAGATAGAGTTATTGGTCCGCATTTCTTTCAACGCCATTGAAATGGAGAAATGTATACAGATTTTTTAAGGAACCAATTACCCCAATTATTAAACCAAAACATAAATCTTGGGATGCGGTTTCAACAGGACGGAGCTCCACCGCATTATGCAATACAAGCCCGTAATCAATTGAACGAATTGTTTGAAAACAGGTGGATTGGTCGAGCTGGTCCGGTCAGTTGGCCTGCTAGGTCCCCGGATTTGACCCCTCTTGACTTTTTCTTTTGGGGATTTATAAAAGACAAAGTGATGGCGACTGCACTTACAACTGTAGACGATATGAAAGAACGAATCCGCTTTGCCTGCTTATTAGTGACACCTGAAGCGTTAGAGCGGGTACGAAATTCATTTAAAAAAGAGTGAGAAAATGTTTGGAAGTTGAAGGGAGATATCTCCTAACACATGACAGGCGAGAAATGGTAAATAATACTTTTTAATTTTTATAACCAAATAAATCATAATTCCGCAACCAGTGGAGCAAATCAAATTTTTTGTACACATACGTAGTTTCTTACGTAGATTCGAAATTAATAAACAAAAGTACATAATCCCATTCAAAATTTCAGAGTTACCCCCCACCCCTCAAAATGGGGGCAGGGGGTATATGATAAACGCAAACCCCATCTTCCTATCTTTTATAATAAGAGAGCTGGTATAATATATTATGAAAACACACTGTACTCACAAGAGCTTTTTTTTATCGAATAAACTTTTATTTTCTTTTACGAAAACTAGATTGCTTAGAAATTTAACGAGAACAAACTAAATGATAAAAACTATTATCGTTTGTTCGAGTTTAGATTGCTAATAAGGGATCTAGTTTCAGTTAAAAAAATAAAAGTTTATCCGATCTTAAAAAAAGAAGCTGATTTTTAGCTAGAGAAATTCACGAATTTTGGCATGAATATATACTAAAAAAAATAATACTTCACTAAAAAAATGTTTGACAGCATCAAATTAATTTGTAACAATATGTCAGGTTGCCGAGCAATACAAAAGAAAAGCTACTCGATTTTGAGCTGGAGAGGTTTTTACCATTTAATTGTTAGCTGGAGAGGGTTTTATCGCGATAAAAAAGGATGCACCTTTTTTATCGATGTCAAAGTGATAAAAATGCAAATGTCAAATGGACATTTTATTGTAGTAGTGAATTTATCTGAAATAATAAGTAATGGCACTTCTCTCTTAAAGCATCTTTATATTTTCTTAATTTATCAACAGTCTGTCTGTATATTATATCTAAAATTTCTGTATATTACATTTTCTCGGCAAGCAGAATTATTCATAATAAATACTTTTTCCTCTTGCCAACTTCATCTGAGAACCCACTGTATATTATGATAAAATTATTGCAATTATGACTGTAGTAAAATTTTGTAAGCCACTGCATTTACAAGTTATTGACACTTTAAACGGCTGTATATCCATACTAAAATTTAAATTAGGTAGCTTTATTCAGAATCCGAAGAAAAGATATGCAATTTTTAATACCTACGCTCCGCCTACATGTTAGAAGCAGACCATGGCCGATGTCTAAATTGGGATGGTCTAAAAATAACATAAAAAAGGAATAGTCATATGCAATACATAAAGCAATATTGTTAAAAGAATTTCTACTGGCTGTTATTGTCTGTAAATTCTTTCTTTGCCTGCTTCTTTTGCCCACAAAATCGGAAATAAATATTGGAAAGTTAAAAAATCTTTCAATCGCTTTATTTAGGGTTGGTATACATACCTATACGTTTCAGTTTATAATTCTTTTTTTTTTCTCATATACAGTAAAATTTCTCAATAGCAACCACCTTCGGGGAATCAAATGTTGGTCGGTTAACAGGGGTGGTCGGTTATTAAAGAAAAATTAAAACAACTGGTCTGCATTTTACAATGTTTGTTTATTAGTAAGTAAAGTCTGTGCGTTTTAAGAAGTCCGATATCGGATTAAATCACCAAGGGATGTTATCGCTTTTAAAACAGTAAGTCGGTTAAGTTACAATATCTTCGCACCTTCGCTATACTTGATCACACCGAACATCCCACTGGTTTACTGTATTCTATTACTGGGCGAAATCAGAGGTTTCAAAACAAAATTATCTTAGAATTACGCGTTGAGCATAAATAATAATTAAATATGAAAAAGTAGTCCATTCTTTCAGTGGAGTTGATATAATCAAATAAAACGACTTCAGTCTATCTCCACATAATTTTATCCAACATGTTTCGGACATTTAAATGTCCATCCTCAGGGATACAGCAATTGATCTTGGTGGTTCAGTTTAGAAAATACGAAGTTCAAAAATGATAAGTCTTTGAGACTGAATCTAGACTTTGGTTTAAGGTGAAAAGGTTAACATTATAAAATTGAATAAAGTAATGAAGTTGAAGGTAGAAAAATATTAAAAATTGAACTGAGGAGAAAGAAAATTTAGTATTTCGAAAGTTCACATCCCTCGTTGAAGCACATTTTTCTACAGTTGAGCATGGTTCAGTGAAGTTTCTTTGTGCCCCCTTTTTTACTTTCTCCTCATAATGGCCTATACATTTACTTAATAACTTCATTGACCAATGCCCTTTTGTCTAGTAAGCTTTTAATTTTTAAATTATTTAAGAACCGGTACCAGTTTTTCATATGTCATTTCCATAACCTTCACACTTTATCATGTGAAATCACATTTCCCGCCAGCAATTGTGATTGCATGAGGTTTCTTTCAGCTGATTTCTCAATTTTCCTCTAAATAGCTCAAAGCTAACATAATAACCTCACTGACAATCACATTGGCCCAATAATCTTAATTACCTGGTTCTCTTACTTCAACGAGGGATGTGAACTTTCGAAATACTAAATTTTCTTTCTCCTCAGTTCAATTTTTAATATTTTTCTACCTTCAACTTCATTACTTTATTCAATTTTATAATGTTAACCTTTTCACCTTAAACCAAAGTCTAGATTCAGTCTCAAAGACTTAACATTTTTGAACTTCGTATTTTCTAAACTGAACCACCAAGATCAATTGCTGTATCCCTGAGGATGGACATTTAAATGTCCGAAACATGTTGGATAAAATTATGTGGAGGTAGACTGAAGTCGTTTTATTTGAATAAATTAAAAGATAATTAAATTATTTTGCTATTATTATAGTTAAATCTATATAATAATCGCTATTTTCCAAGAACCAATTAAAATTTGCTCAAGTGCGGGATGGTTAAATATGTTAAACATTTTGTCAGGTATATACTTTTCCGATAATGACATTATTTTGGGATTATTATAATTAAATCTTCATAATAATTACTATTTTCCAAGAAATAATTAAAATTTGCTGAAGTGCGGGATGGTATGTTCTACTTTATTTTAAATAAGTAGTTGTGCTTTTCACTTTTAGTTTGTTTCTCATTGTGTGTGAATTAAAATCAGTTATTAAGCAAAGTTATGGAAAATGTTCAGCAAGGTTCCCTACAAGCAGCTGGAAAAAGAAAGAAATAAAAGAGTGGTTGTCAAAGAAAAACATAAACCATGAAAATTTTTATTTAAAAAGTGAACTTTTAAGCAAGAAGTGTAAAGAGCAGTCATTTAAAAAAAAGTATGTTGTTGACGAATTAGCCCTCAAATATGGACATCAAGTTTTGAGATTGCCGCCCTACCATTGTCATTACAACGCAATTGAATTGGTATGGGGTATTAGCAAGAACTATTATGACAAACATGCCTGTAAAAATATCGGTAAGCCTAGCGTTATAAAGTTATGGGAGGAGGCGCTTAGCCAAGCGGGCAAAGAAGAATGGCGGAAATCCATTGAACACACAGAAAAAATTATTTTTGAATCTTATGAGACAGAACAGGTTATAGACGAAGTAAGACCGTTAATTATTACGAATGATGATGATGATGACGATGATGTTGATTCTGATGAGTCTGAAAGCGTGGGTGAAATTTCAAATGCAGAGGAAGACTACTTTTAGTAGTACCTATCTACAAGTAGGTACGTTCTGTCGCAAGACTACAAAATCGGTTCTTTTTAGAACCAAAACTTTATAAAAAAGAATTCGTAAAACTAATTTGTCTGAATACTACAAAAGCTAAAAAATTATTATTTTTCTTTACCTAAACTAATTTTTTATTAACTTTAAATTATTTTATTTAGAAAATGTAATTCATCAACATCCAAAATTACCTTCAATATATTTTATTGTTTGAGAGCCACCGACATAATGCTCAAGAGGTTTTATGGCTTAGCGGACTTCTTAAAACGCACAGACTTTATCTACATATATGTAAATAATTTTAAATATTCTTATTTAAATGTATCAGAACTAAAATATAATGAGTTGAAGCCAATTTACCAACATGTATATGCTGCACGTGCTTACATATTATACAATGTACTCTATGCTTGCTTTGAAGTTTTTATTTTTTAAAATAATCAGAAATTAATGATTGCTCCATATTCTTTATTTTATTTTTATAAAATTCAGATTCACATTTTAATAGCAATTGAGAAACATTTGTAGACTTGTCAAAATTGCTAACATTATTAAAAACGTCTCTGAAAGTTGCGCAGGCTTCAGATAAGCTTGATATTTTCGACACTGGAGCAAGTTCAGGTTCCAGAGTTGGGAGTAGTTTTATCCGTTTCTTGGATCTCTGTAATACACTCGATGATAGTCTATTCGGCACTCTCTGTTGGCAAATCGTTATTAATAGAGGCAAATTGTTTTAAGTTCACAAATCTGTCCTTAATGTTAGAAGACAGATTCGCCACATATTTTCTTGAAGATAATATCGTGTCGACGTTGGAATTTTTCTAACCATCTATTTGATGCCTTAAAGTTATCTAGTCCTAGACTTTGAGCAGATTTGAGGGCTTTTTCTTAAATTATGGGCCCGGGTATTGATAATTGCTTCTTGCTACTTCTTGTTATACTTATATTACAGAATGTTTTGAGTAACGACAAAAGTCAGAAGTGCATAGCACAAAAGACAAAAGCCACTCGAAATTGCAGAACTCCGCAGATACCAGACACTGGCGCAGCCTTTGCGTTTTTCGTAATTTAAACAAACATTGTTCTTTGCGTTTGAGAACTACTTCTTGAACCAACAAAATTAAAATAAATTAAATTAGCTCTTAGGCTTCTTCGCCTAACTGATAAGACCCGTAAGGTCGAAAGCATCTACATTGCACCCTAAAAATCATTGGGTTAAGTTGAAACCCGAATCCCAGTTTACTGCTTCGAATTCAATTTGACAAAAGCAAGAGAGCTTATGGGATTTCGCAAATCTTCACCAATTTTGTGGCGCGTTTTACCCTTTTGTTCAAAAGCAAAAGTCTGAGAATTCAAAGAAGCAAAAGTATTCTTTGGTTCGAAAACCTGTTAAATTTAGATACTTGTTTCGACTTCGGTTAGTCATCTTCAGTCAGGGGAAATACCCTGAGACAAGTTGGAATTTTTCTGTTAGAAGTGAATCTACAGAATGTTTTGAGTAAAGACGAAAGTCAGAAGTGCAGCACAAAAGACAAAAGTCACTCGAAGTTGTAGAACTCCGCAGATACCAGACACTCAAGACACTGGCACAGCCTTTGTGTTTTTCGTAATTTGAACAAACATTGTTTTTTGCGTTTGAGAACTACTTCTTGAACCAACAAAATTAAAATAAATTAAATTAGCTCTTAGGCTTCTTCGCCTAACTGATGAGACCCGTAAGGTCGAAAGCATCTACATTGCACCCTAAAAATCATTGGGTTAAGTTGAAACCCGAATCCCAGTTTACTGCTTCGAATTCAATTTGACAAAAGCAAGAGAGCTTTTGGGATTTCGCAAATCTTCACGAATTTTGTGGCGCGTTTTACCCTTCTGTTGAAAAGCAAAAGTCTGAGAATTCAAAGAAGCAAAAGTATTCTTTGGTTCGAAAACCTGTTAAATTTAGATACTTGTTTCGACTTGGGTTAGTCATCTTCAGTCAGGGGAAATACCCTGAGACAAGCTGATATCTTTCTGTTTAGAAGTGAATCTACAGAATGTTTTGAGTAAAGACGAAAGTCAGAAGTGCAGCACAAAAGACAAAAGTCACTCGAAGTTGTAGAACTCCGCAAATACCAGACACTCAAGACACTGGCACAGCCTTTGTGTTTTTCGTAATTTGAATAAACATTGTTCTTTGCGTTTGAGAACTACTTCTTGAACCAACAAAATTAAAATAAATTAAATTAGCTCTTAGGCTTCTTCGCCTAACTGATGAGACCCGTAAGGTCGAAAGCATCTACATTGCACCCTAAAAATCATTGGGTTAAGTTGAAACCCGAATCCCAGTTTACTGCTTCGAATTCAATTTGACAAAAGCAAGAGAGCTTTTGGGATTTCGCAAATCTTCACGAATTTTGTGGCGCGTTTTACCCTTCTGTTGAAAAGCAAAAGTCTGAGAATTCAAAGAAGCAAAAGTATTCTTTGGTTCGAAAACCTGTTAAATTTAGATACTTGTTTCGACTTGGGTTAGTCATCTTCAGTCAGGGGAAATACCCTGAGACAAGCTGATATCTTTCTGTTTAGAAGTGAATCTACAGAATGTTTTGAGTAAAGACGAAAGTCAGAAGTGCAGCACAAAAGACAAAAGTCACTCGAAGTTGTAGAACTCCGCAGATACCAGACACTCAAGACACTGGCACAGCCTTTGTGTTTTTCGTAATTTGAATAAACATTGTTCTTTGCGTTTGAGAACTACTTCTTGAACCAACAAAATTAAAATAAATTAAATTAGCTCTTAGGCTTCTTCGCCTAACTGATGAGACCCGTAAGGTCGAAAGCATCTACATTGCACCCTAAAAATCATTGGGCTAATAATAATAATAATCCTTTATTTAGCACTCATTGGCTAATACACTGTGTATAACAAATTAAATTTACAAAGTAAACACTACATTTTATAAAAGTCAACACTACATTACATACTATCGCTTATGGGTATCTGATTTTCTTGTGCTGTCAATTTAAAACTAAACAATATAAAATTACACAATAAAATCATAATATAAAATAAAATATGCCCACTCAACATTCATTCCCTACAGAATACTTAAAAAATATGGTCCAGTCACCAAATAAAATCCATTATTTAAAATTCATTGAATTTTAATTCGTTGAATTGTATCATTCTCTCTGAAGATGTTGTTTTAATGCAATCTTAAATCGGTTAAGGTGTCCTGTATTTCTTATGTCCAAAGGTAAAGAGTTGAAAGCGATTAAACCCTTATGATAAACCGAATTTTCTGTGCTACTCTTATTCTTTGTCGTGACATGAAAGTTTTCTTTGTTTCTTGTTGGGTATGAATGAACTGACTCATTAGTGAGAAGCTTTTGAGTTAAGTAATTAGGTGTCAACCCATTTCTAATTTTGAATATAAGAATCATTGTTTGGTATTTAAGAAATTTCTCAACACAGAGCCAGTTCAATCTACTCAGCTAAGGTGAAACTCGAATCCCAGTTTACTGCTTCGAATTCAATTTGACAAAACCAAGAGAACTTTTGGGATTTCGCAAATCTCCACGAATTTTGTGGCGTGTTTTACCCTTTTGTTCAAAAGCAAAAGTCTGAGAAATCAAAGAAGCAAAGTATTCTTTGGTTCGGAAACCTGTTAAGTTTAGACACTTGTTTCGACTTCGGTTAGTCACCTTCAGTCAGGGGAAATACCCTGAGACAAGTTGGAATTTTTCTGTTAGAAGTGAATCTACAGAATGTTTTGAGTAAAGACGAAAGTCAGAAGTGCAGCACAAAAGACAAAAGTCACTCGAAGTTGTAGAACTCCGCAGATACCAGACACTCAAGACACTGGCACAGCCTTTGTATTTTTCGTAATTTGAACAAACATTGTTTTTTGCGTTTGAGAACTACTTCTTGAACCAACAAAATTAAAATAAATTAAATTAGCTCTTAGGCTTCTTCGCCTAACTGATGAGACCCGTAAGGTCGAAAGCATCTACATTGCACCCTAAAAATCATTGGGTTAAGTTGAAACCCGAATCCCAGTTTACTGCTTCGAATTCAATTTGACAAAAGCAAGAGAGCTTTTGGGATTTCGCAAATCTTCACGAATTTTGTGGCGCGTTTTACCCTTCTGTTGAAAAGCAAAAGTCTGAGAATTCAAAGAAGCAAAAGTATTCTTTGGTTCGAAAACCTGTTAAATTTAGATACTTGTTTCGACTTGGGTTAGTCATCTTCAGTCAGGGGAAATACCCTGAGACAAGCTGATATCTTTCTGTTTAGAAGTGAATCTACAGAATGTTTTGAGTAAAGACGAAAGTCAGAAGTGCAGCACAAAAGACAAAAGTCACTCGAAGTTGTAGAACTCCGCAGATACCAGACACTCAAGACACTGGCACAGCCTTTGTGTTTTTCGTAATTTGAATAAACATTGTTCTTTGCGTTTGAGAACTACTTCTTGAACCAACAAAATTAAAATAAATTAAATTAGCTCTTAGGCTTCTTCGCCTAACTGATGAGACCCGTAAGGTCGAAAGCATCTACATTGCACCCTAAAAATCATTGGGTTAAGTTGAAACCCGAATCCCAGTTTACTGCTTCGAATTCAATTTGACAAAAGCAAGAGAGCTTTTGGGATTTCGCAAATCTTCACGAATTTTGTGGCGCGTTTTACCCTTCTGTTGAAAAGCAAAAGTCTGAGAATTCAAAGAAGCAAAAGTATTCTTTGGTTCGAAAACCTGTTAAATTTAGATACTTGTTTCGACTTGGGTTAGTCATCTTCAGTCAGGGGAAATACCCTGAGACAAGCTGATATCTTTCTGTTTAGAAGTGAATCTACAGAATGTTTTGAGTAAAGACGAAAGTCAGAAGTGCAGCACAAAAGACAAAAGTCACTCGAAGTTGTAGAACTCCGCAGATACCAGACACTCAAGACACTGGCACAGCCTTTGTGTTTTTCGTAATTTGAATAAACATTGTTCTTTGCGTTTGAGAACTACTTCTTGAACCAACAAAATTAAAATAAATTAAATTAGCTCTTAGGCTTCTTCGCCTAACTGATGAGACCCGTAAGGTCGAAAGCATCTACATTGCACCCTAAAAATCATTGGGCTAATAATAATAATAATCCTTTATTTAGCACTCATTGGCTAATACACTGTGTATAACAAATTAAATTTACAAAGTAAACACTACATTTTATAAAAGTCAACACTACATTACATACTATCGCTTATGGGTATCTGATTTTCTTGTGCTGTCAATTTAAAACTAAACAATATAAAATTACACAATAAAATCATAATATAAAATAAAATATGCCCACTCAACATTCATTCCCTACAGAATACTTAAAAAATATGGTCCAGTCACCAAATAAAATCCATTATTTAAAATTCATTGAATTTTAATTCGTTGAATTGTATCATTCTCTCTGAAGATGTTGTTTTAATGCAATCTTAAATCGGTTAAGGTGTCCTGTATTTCTTATGTCCAAAGGTAAAGAGTTGAAAGCGATTAAACCCTTATGATAAACCGAATTTTCTGTGCTACTCTTATTCTTTGTCGTGACATGAAAGTTTTCTTTGTTTCTTGTTGGGTATGAATGAACTGACTCATTAGTGAGAAGCTTTTGAGTTAAGTAATTAGGTGTCAACCCATTTCTAATTTTGAATATAAGAATCATTGTTTGGTATTTAAGAAATTTCTCAACACAGAGCCAGTTCAATCTACTCAGCTAAGGTGAAACTCGAATCCCAGTTTACTGCTTCGAATTCAATTTGACAAAACCAAGAGAACTTTTGGGATTTCGCAAATCTCCACGAATTTTGTGGCGTGTTTTACCCTTTTGTTCAAAAGCAAAAGTCTGAGAAATCAAAGAAGCAAAGTATTCTTTGGTTCGGAAACCTGTTAAGTTTAGACACTTGTTTCGACTTCGGTTAGTCACCTTCAGTCAGGGGAAATACCCTGAGACAAGTTGAAATTTTTCTGTTTAGAAGTGAATCTACAGAATGTTTTGAGTTAAGACTTGTGTGTGCATAGCACAAAAGACAACACGAGTGACTTTTGTCATAGAAGTTAATACTTTTAACAGAGTAAGCCCAGAAAAGTACGTTTTCTGTGGCGTAAGTCTGGCAAATCAAGTGAAGGGGATCAGCTTGCATGTTGATTTACTTTACACTGGAAAACATTGATGACAACACGTTTATTTGTTATTGTTCGGTCTCATAGTTACGATGTATATGAATCAAACTATATATTATTTTTATTTAGCGCGTCCTTGTCGCGATTAGGTTAATCTGTGGCCATACCACCAACCAAGTATTGTCATATCGTCCGTACTGCTCCAAATTCGATTCATATAAAAATGAAAAACATTTTAGATAATCGCATTAATAGGTATTTGAAGGGTTTCGATCGGCGCGGCGCCGGAGGCGCACTTTTTGTTTAGGTAATTTATCGGGTAGGCGGCATTAAATCAAAGACGTTTATTGTCAACGATTTTATTTTAGTATTTATTTGGGGTAAATTGGAAACAGAGGCCAGTTGTAGAACATAGTTTGAAAAAAGCCGAATATTTTATTGGGATCCTATACGCATTTCCTTCTTATTTTTTTTTCTGTAATATGGATTCAAGCAGTGATTCAGCAGACAAAAATGCGAGGATACAGGGTGTTATTTAATAAGTGTCCGATATTTTACACGATGATTCCTCAGTTATTTATAAGATGAAAAGTTCATACAAGCATGGGTCCGCAAGCCCTTTATCTTTCAGATACAGGGTGTTATAATTTTTAACAGGAACAAAAAATATGTACTACGATCATTACAGTATTGAGTATAAGTAGTTTATGACCATTTTATAGAAAACTCTAAAATACTGGAAGAATCATTACCTATATTGCTGTTATTTCGTCAATTACGGAAAATAAAATAATTGCAAAAAAAATAAAAAACCTGGAAGACGCGAACAGCCACTGCTACATTTGCTAAAAACACTAAAATATTAATGAGTTTGGCTGATTTATTGATATCGATATTGCGGTTTTTCGTTGTATATTAAGAATGCAAATATTCATATTACTTATAACTGTATAGTGTTTGCTTTTGAATATAACTCCCTGATAATAATTCTCATTTAAACAAAAAAAAAACAAGCATATTTGTTACGGGACGCAATAATTATTGCCTTAATTGCCCTTAATTGGTATTGCACGTTGATCTTTGTGCGAAAAGGTCACATTAATTAGTGACATCGACTTAATTATCCAATTAAGCACATCAATAGTGTTAAATTAGTTTTAAAGTTAAAACGTTTTAATGACAACATGGTTTAGCGTCAACTGTGTACCTACTGCGAGTCCTGGTTACTGGCGGACAATAATATTTAGGCCCGGTACTTTCATTTCCGTATAACTTGATGTTATCCCGCAAATATAAATTTATCAGATAAGTAAACGAGAGGTTGCTATACAAAGAATATCTTATAATTCAGTTAAAATAATTTAACGGTTAACGATTCAATTAAAGCGTCTAAAGGTGTACCTTTAGATGTTTCCATTAAATAAGTGTACCCAATGTTTTAGACATGAACTATTATTGCTAGACCAATTAAATGAATCAGAACTTGAACTAATACAGCCTCATTGCCGTCTGAATACAACGAGGGTTATTTCCGAGACATGTTCTGTATAGAACGGAATATTTCATGTATTTACGCGAACTGCAAAACACTGAGGTGCAACGTCGTGCATGTCTTAACCAAACACAAAGAATGCAGTCTATTTAACTGCAAAATTCACGGTACTTTTACTGCACGTTTAAAAAAATTGTAACCTGTATTTCCGGGCACGCGCCCCTAAAATATCAATTACTTTAACATTAGAAAATCACTTTGCCTGACGCACATGTCAGATCAAGACACGTGCTATTATTATTTTAGCCCCGTGGAGCATCTGCTTGCTTTGAAGTCTAACAGGACAAGGCCTTGTTTATGGTGCTACAGCGCTCTAGTCTGGGAGGTTCACCAATCACATGTGGTCACGTGGACCCTATTGACCAACCAACGAGAGGCGACCGTTGAAGCATTCAAGTGATGTTTGCCCGTTGTCGGTCAAAACATCACAGAACTTACTTAACATATTCTCGAAGCCGCAAACCTATTGCAAAGCTACCGATTAACGGTTTTCGTAGACGTGAATTTAATAATATTAAGTTTAGAATATAGCACGTTTTATTCTTACAGAAGACTTGAAGTTCTCCGAGAATTTGTATACTGCGGGATACAACACCAGTTTATTACTCTGATTATTAGAAAACGTGTTTCCCAAACACGCAAAATGAATAGTGTAAAACAAATACAAACATATCCAAAAGTTGTATGCATTAAAACGGAATAGTAATTTTTACGTTTACTCTTCTGCTGCGACGCGTGTGAATTCAGATGTTTAGGTTAGATTACCATTTTACGTTGAGCCCACTGACGTATTATTATGTCAGTTGTTGAGCCGTGCATGGGTTATGACTCTGGTTTATGAGTTGTATATTAATTATATTGTAAAAGCGTCGTTGGCTCCGTTCTTTGAGAATTTCGTTTATTCACATCATACATACAAACTTGTAATTAATTCTATTTAATTTCCGATCGCAGAATAAATAGTATGTGCAGTGTGCACCTCGTAGGAGAATCATATTATCGTCTTCGGATGCTTGCAAATTTTCACCCTTATCTAATATATGTTATTTTTCCTACTAGATATACAATACAGTCGTCACGGTGGATTTTTGCTGGTGCGCCATGGATCAACGATTAAGAGATAACGTGATTTACAACTTTATTTATTTCAAAGTCATCGTTTTGATCTGTCAACTTTAAGTTGTTTTTAAACGTTTTTGTACCTTGAAATTAAATTCAAGCCTAAAAATAGTTCTTTTCAGAGCTATTTCCATCGTACTTTCGTGTTGGCGGTAAGTATTTACATACCGAGTGATACATGGCTTAGTTGAACTCATGTAAAGTTTAAAGTGGCTAAATATTGGCTCCCCTATACATTTTAGAGAAAAATTGTATTACAATAATATTGTAAGATATAATAAACCTATATTGTCCTTTTAAAAAATTTTTTACGCAAATGAATGCGAGAAATGGCTTACCAACCACCCACACCGAGTCATATCAGTCTATCAAATTGTCTCTATATTTGCCTCAGCATACTTTACAGCTGCTCCAATAATAAATGCAGTTGAAGGTTTTACAGTAACGGGGATATGCTCATTCAACAATGATACTTTTACTGAGGCAGATTGTTTGGTCAGTCAAGTTACTGAAAGAGCAGATCCTTCAACCACGTCTGAAATGCCTGTACGTTCAGACACCGCTGCTGCTGGGACTGAAATGGCTACGCCATGTCCGAAATCTCAACAGCCATATCAGGAAACGCTGCTGCCTTACCTAAAATCTCTACTGCCATATCCGCCATGTCTAAAATACATATTCCCATTGCCGTGACCAGAGTCGATACTAGCACACCCAGAAATTCTTAGATGCTACCTCCTTATCTCCACCAGTACCGGTAACTGTTGACGTGGCCAAAAATGATGAAGACAAAGCAAAACAATTTTACGTGCCAATAATTGCAATTTCACCATTACCCAAATTCACCATAATGCGATCCACTGAACACAATAGCAAGAAGCCCGAAATTATCACCAGCTCACCCTTTAAAATGAAGCAGAAGACAGAAAGAAGCCAAAAAGAACGATTGAACTCAACTTAAGTAAGGTTTTCTTGTTAAATTAAAAAAATTATTTTACAAATTTTCTAACCCTGAATATCGACTATATTTATAAAATTTATATTAAATTAACATCTAGTTCTACTAATTCTGTGTTTTCCTTTTATGAGGGGTCACATTTTCTCTCTTCAAAAACCAACAGTAATCACCTATCATTGCTGAATCCCGTCGTCCTTCGTACCGAATTTCCATTATCCTGATATCCTGAAGGAACCTTTTATCCTGCTCGTCGCTGACAGTGCCCAAATCTTCAGGAAAAAAATGGTAAATGGGAATAGAGAAACTGAATTTCTTAATGATATTCGGCAACCAAGCGATTTGTAGGAGTCTAAAAGTTCATTAACTAGTTGGTCGTATATCCATATTGTTGTATAAAAATCCCCTCACTGCACTTACAAATGAGCTCTAAGCTTAGAGTTCTTGCGTGGTGAGCTTTTCTAAAAAATTAACATCGTCCAGCAATTTTCTAATTTGTGGCTCAATAAAAATGCATTATTTTAGTTTCGCGTCGCCTAACTTGAGAAAGACTACCTTAGGTATTTAAATCCTTCGCCCTCTTTATTCATAGCCTTCATTAAGTTTCAAAAAATTCAAAAAACACAAACTTATAACAAGTTCGTGCATAGAATTGTCCCTTATCCTTTCCGTCAGAACCAATCCTTGGACGCGTTTCGCCGTTTACGGCTCCTCAGCAAGGCTCTGGGTCTGACGAAAAGGTAAGGGACCTCAAAGTGTTTTCACACAGAAATGTAAATAACCAAATGAGAGTTGCAGCACGTGGCTACATCTCGTGGCAACCACACGTATCAACCCAACCAGGACAGCGAGAATCCATATAGGTTCAAACGCTGGCAAGGCGGCCCATCGCGGGCCTCTTGTTCTAACACAAACAGTAGACCAAAAAGAAAGTCTACAAAGCAACATTCTATCATATTCACGTCCACGCCATTAAAAGATATTTTAGAAGAAAAAGACAAAAACAGGAACTTTAAAAAGCAGAAGGCCGAGCAGACGGCAGTTGAGAAAGTCAAAAAAGAAAGTGTTCGAAGCACAAGATCTGAAAATTAAAATGAGGGATATATCTGAACGTCCAAAGGCATCAGTTGACTACCAGGAAATGCTGGAAGATGAACCATTTGGAGGAGATGACATGGATAAAGAAATAACTAAAGATATTTGTATTATATGTGGAGAATTTGGTGAAAACGCCGAAATATGGTTAAGGTGCGTAATGTGTGCCCAATGGGCACATAAAGATTGTACAAATTCGACAAAACAAAACAAAATTGTATGTGACTTTTGTCGTGACTGGGCTTTCTCGAGGCGGCCAGTTTTACCGCACTCGTTCGGGAAATGCCGGCCAAGGCAACATTTTAATTTTTTATATGTATTTCAGCAGAACTATTTTTTTTATATTGTTTCGATATTAAATGTTGTTTAAATACAGTACATACTTTCATTTGCGCTAGTGTTTAAGTTGAAAGTCTATTTTAGCTTTGGATCAACTTTTAAATCCCCACATATCTGTTATTTGTACCGATTGTAGTTTATTTTGTCTAAAAGAATGCGCATATTTTCATGGGCTTCTTTGATTGTCACTCAATGGGCAACTGGTAGGGTAATTCAGGGAGAGACCGACCATTACCAATAGTGTATGGTACGCTCGCCAGAGAGTTTTAAGGCTCATGTCACTACATCAGTTTTACACAGCATGTCTTATACCTTTATTCGTCATCATCAGTAAGGTTTTAAGAGAAGCACTCGATAGAATACACATTACAGTGGTCGTAATACCATTAGTGCAGGTAAGTTTATTTAACTTTTTTCAACATTATCTAATGATATATTATATGTGATACTTAAAGCTAACCTTTAAATGAACCGCTCTACGCATTATACTTTCTTGTAAATAAGGTGGTCGGTCTCTCCCGGATCATGCGAGTAGTCCCCTCATTTCTTAGGGTGAGGCCGACCAATCTGGAAAAAAATACATAATATAACAGTTTGGTATGTTTACCAGTGGTTACTATTATTGCTGCCTTTTACCTCTTTTTTGACTGACAAGATGTATTATTTGTCACCCACAAATGGTTATGGAGTAACCAACCGAAACGCGTTGGGTTTAATTAATAAAGATTTTTTAAAGAAATATAGGACTTTTTCCTTCTGCCCAAATATGATTATGTTAGCTAGTATTTAATTAAATGTGAAAAAAATATTGTTGTTATAGTTAAACTAAAATCCTACAAGATACAAGAGAAAAAACGAGAATAGGGCGAAGTGAAGAGCTGATTCGATAAAAAAAAATGCAATTGAGTGTCTGAAAAATGGTACAATGGGAATAAATGAAGCAGCCGAAATTTTGGAATTCCTAACTAAATCAATCTTAAAAAATCGAATAAGAAAATCAGACTTGGACCATCGTCATGTTTGGGAGATGACGCAGAATTGAACTAGTCAGGCACATTAAAAAACTGCAACAATTTGGATTTGCTCCTGACCGAGAATCAGTTAGAATATGGGCATTTCAACTGGCTGAACAAATGCAAATAAAACACAAATTTAATAAGAAAATCGGCAAGGCTGGCTACAAATGATTTCATTGGCATCCAGAAATATCGGTAAGAGAAGCAGAGAGAATTACTATAAATCGTGCTACTGGAATGAACCATGAGACAGTAAATCACTATTTTGAGCTGCTAGAAAATGTTCTTACCGATAATGAACTTTACAATAAATCTTTAAACGTTTTTAATATGGGCGAAAGTGGCTTACAGCTAAACAACAAACCAACGCAAGTATTAGCTGCAAGGGGCTGTAATGCAGAGGGTATGTTTCTGCCACCTTACTCAATTTTCAAAGGTAAGAACAAAAAGGATGAGTTTCTTGATGGAATGCCACCCGGATAGCAGATATATATGTCTAAGAAATCCGCTTATGTAAATGCTTCTATTTTTAAAGATTGGTTAAAATTACACTTTTTACCCCGCAAGCCTGCTGGAATCGTTTCACTTATTGTTGATGGTCATACTTCACACACCAACTCAGTTGAAGTACTCGAATTTTGTGAAGAGAACAATATCGTTCTTCTCTCTGTCTGTCGAGTCACACAACTCACTACCTTCAGCCGCTTGACCGCTCATTTTTTTAATCACTAAAAAACCAGTATTACGCAGCTTGCAATAATTTTCCTTAATAACAATCCGAGTCGAAAACTAACTAGGTTGCAATTTGGAAAATTTTTAGTCAGTGCATGGGTTAAATCTGTAACCGTAGAAAATGGAATGTCGGGTTTTAAAGCCACAGGCATCGTACCCTTCAATCCAGCTGCAACTCCAGATTACGCCTATATGACCATTCAAATGAAGCTTGATTTGACAGCTACATCACAGCCCAACAGATGTGTTGACAGACGATATTACATCAGGATAATTGCTAGACGATATTTCACCAGTTCCAAAAACCAGTGCAGCGGTAACGATCAAAAAACGCGGAACGCAGCTTGCAACTATTCTAAACACATCAGAAAAAATTAACTTGCAGAAGGAAAAAGATAGATCAAATAAGCAAAAGAATATGCCAAAGAAAAAAAATATAATAACTAAACAGGCTTCATTACAAGATTCCTCGGATTCGGGGGATGAATGCCCGATTTTTCAAGAAAGTGACGAATCAGTAGATAATTGGGACGAAAATGATTGGGCAGGATGCGGTAAAGATTATTTCCAAACTACCAAAGCGGATGAGTGGGTAAAATGTATTAGGTGCAGCCATTGGTTCCATAATGGATTCTCCAAGTATGAAATATTTTGTGATTTATGTGGAAAGTTAAACAGGATAAACACTTAAATAATAAATCCCACTATTGTTACGTTGTATGTAGTTTCAAATCATTTGATTTTTTTAGTCGGTCTATCCCATAACTGGTGGGCGGTCTAACCCGGATATGCAGGTTTGATCGGCCGGTTGCCTTATTTTTACTTCTTATTAAAAATATTAATAAAAAGCCGTTTCGTTGCTAGTGTATATTTATTTGCAATCCAAACATTTCAAGGGGTGCCTCCATAAATTTAAAGAGTAAAATTTAAGAAAACGAAGGTGACTGCAAATTTTTCTCAACTCTCCCTGACTTACCCTATAGACGGTTTTAAATTTCCAATATGTAATAACTCAGTTTTAAACTATATTTCGATGAGTCTATGAATAAGGGTCACTTACAAGCAGTTGATATTTAGTTCCTTCATTAAGCCATCGATATCAGTACACCCACATAACGAATTTTCCATATTGTAAAATGCAGAAAACGTAGCAATTCTTTGGCTAGTAAGTTCAACTCCTTAAGACAGGATTTAAGAAGTTCTGACTGTTGCTTTCACAACCCCAAATCGTGTACTAAATCATTGAACTCATTTTGAACAATCCAATGTGGCTCGTCGGAACTGGGACCTGGAGTAAAAATGGGGTCGGTACACGGTTTTTCGGAGCTGCCTGATGATGCGTTATTATCTCCATTATCTCCCAAAACAATATCTTACCAATCTAAAGGCGCAGCCGGTACTGGTAAGTCTGCACTGTGAGAAACAGGTCTTATGGCAGAAGCCAAATTCGTGATTGGTGGGTTCTCGCCACACCATTGGAACTGCAAAAGGCATACTTTTTCTCTTCCCTTTCATTCACTGCACCAATCGCACGCTACAGCTAACACAGCACACACGGGGGGGTGACCCTACTGCTTGTCTTGATCTCCCGATTAAAAGACCAAAATACATGAAATAAGCTTTTGTCAAATTTTCAGAAAATGGTCTGGCTTGTAACTTCACCAGAAATTCTCCTCAAATATAACAAAACTTGCCGGGAGAAATTTTTCTGCGACGCGTTTCACTTCATATTTTTGTTGTTAAAAATACTTTCTTAAGTACACAGAACCACTCAACTCTAAACTCAGAAGAAGAATGAATAAGATGATAAGTTTAATGTTATAGAGAATCCATTTGAGGTTATCTTTCTGTTTTAAAATGAGCCCTCATAAAATTTACTAAATGGGTCTAATGAGCCCACTGAAAAGTGGTGCGTTTAGGGCTCTGCCGGCCAGTGATATCTGCTAGATTTTTCTATTGCAGGTATAATGAAAACATCACTTTGCTTTACTATTTTTTAAAAAGTATTTATAAAAGTTATGCTAAAATAAAAATACCGAAGTTTTTACAACATTTAATCAATATACAAAAATCTCAATATTTCGTTAAAATTAATGAAACTATGATCTATTATTAATAGTTACTCTATTAGTTATATACATATTTTTTGGCTTATTAGCTGTATGAGTATAAAAAATACAGACCGTATCTTCTAAACAGGTTTTAAGATATTAATATTAGTATGTATAAATAAATAAATAAATAAATAAATTACAAGACAGCCATAAATATCGACTAGTGAAAACCTACAATAATTGCACATTTACTTTCAAATCGTGTATCTGGAAAAAATTACTTTAGGATAAATTTACTCACAATTAACTCAGGAAACACACCTTTAAATATTTCTCCCGAATTATTGAGTATCCCTGTCCTTGTATTATTATAATGAGTCGACGAAAAAATTTACAATGGTATAATATAGAAACAGGACTACCTACGTGTTTAGAATTTCATTCTTAAAATAGGGCCAACCTTGTCCTATAATTTATTAAAACAAAATTATCTCATAAATTTTCATTCAGTCTTCTTAATCAATTTCAATCAATAAAATTTGTACAGGGTTATTTACGTTATTCGACACGACATATTATAGCTAAATCATTTGTTTCTGATAAAAAAAAGTTTTCGGAATGGATAGGGACCTATTAAGGGTACATTTTAAAATTATTTTCATAACGTACAGGTCCTCTCAAAAACACGAAACGCATAAAAGTTGTATTTTTTTTTATAGAATGCCCTCTGTATATTATTTTATTTTTGGTTTCTACCATCAAAATAAAAATGAGTTTCATTGAGGTTTATTGTAGTTAAACCCTACCGTTTCTAAAATATTTCGTATTTTGTGAACATGTAGTAACAATTTTAATGATTAAATTGTCAATATGTATTTTCTTTTTTCAAACCAAATTTACATTGGATTCTACTAACTAATTAGGTTTTATGTTGCACTTATGAAAAATTCACTAACTTATACAGGGTGTCCAAAAAGTACGACAAAATTATGACAAGTTTAAAAAGGATAATAACTTGTTTAATTTAAATGTAACATCCTTTATTAAACCGCTCAAAAAAAAAAGACGGTACCGGAGCAGGTATACACGAAGAGGGATGCTTACTTCTCCTTCGGTAAGTCTCCCACGGTGTTCCAAGCGGAAATCTACGTATGAAAACAATAGGAGGACTTAACTTAATAAGTGGATTCACATATACTCTGACAGCTTAGAGCGCTAACATCCAATAAGGTGACATCAAGACTGGTATGGGAATGTCAAGAGGAACTAGTGGCCCTAGCAAAAACCAACAAAGTAATACTACAATGGGTACCAGGACATGAAGGTATTACAGGAAACGAAAAGGCCGACGAGCTTGCAAGAAAGGGGTCGGAGAAAACATTCATTGGTCCAGAACCGGCACTCGGAGTCTTAAGGTACACAGTACAAGATATCGTAAAACGATGGACAAGGAATCAACACAAAATCTACTGGAACAGCAGACAGGGATTAAACCATAGCAAATCTTTTATTGGGGACCCAGACCCGAACCTAACAAAACAGCTACTTCTGATGAGCAGAAATCAGCTGAGAATTACCATAGGAATTCTGACATGATACATGGCCGTCAAGAAGTACCTGCACCGTATTCAACTGTACAACGGAGACGTAGCTGCAGGTTACGCGGGCGAGAAAGTGAAACGGTACAGCATATTATTTGCCACTGCGAGTCAATGGATCGAAAAAGGCAACAAATACTCGGGCAACCAAGACTAGAACCAGAGGAAATTCCGACACTCCCCAGTTGACCTACACAAACTAGTGCAAGGAACTGGAATCAATGAGTGGGTGTAAGGACAAACTAGGGTGAGCACAATGGGCAAACCTAGCCGAAGTGCATCCGGCACTAACCTGAACTAACCTAGGGCTTTTTGACAGGTCAGAATTGGTTGTAAAAAAAAAGGGTTTACAGGAAATGCACTACTTACTAGTTACAGTAATGTAAAACTAACGAAACAAAAAAGAATGATGGACAATTTCTTATAACAAGTGATCAAATTGGCGACCATACAACTCTTTCTTCCAATCCATTGATTTTGAAATTGGACGTTTAAAAATTCGCGGATTCTACGATAGAAATGTGCGGGTGTTCCATCCATTTGTAGCCAAATCGTTTCTCTTATGGCTGTGGGAATAATAATACTGGCAATTATTGATTTATCAAAAAATGTGAAAACATTACTCCATTTAAATGGTTTTTGAAAAAGTAAGGACCGATTAAATATCGACCGATAATTCCGCCCCGAACATTCACTGATCATCTGTGTTGATTATCAACTATTCTAAACTATTGCGGATTGACATCAGAACTCCTCACTAAAAAAGACAAAATTAAAAAATTTTCATTTTCTGCCACTTTGTCTAAGACCCACATACAGAATTCCACTCGTTTTCAGAAAGTTCTTGGTGACGTTGAATTTTATAAGGATGGTGACTATGTTTCTGAAGGATCCTTGAGACGCTTGATTGGCTAATGTTGATATTTTGAGCAATATGGTTTTGACCTGGATTACAGACCCAATTACAGCAAACTCAGTTTCTTCGTTTTCTGCCACAGGTTTCCTTTTAGTGGGTTTTTTATACTGAACACTCCCAGTTTGTCTAAGTTTAGTTAACAGTCTTTGAAAAACGACTTTATTTTAATGATTTCTGTTAGGAAATTTTTGAGCGTAAACTTGTAAAGCCAGTAAGCAGTTTTGCAGACATCTAAGATTAAAAATAATATCAGCTCGTTCTTCTTTTGGATAAATTATCATCTTGAAATACAGAAAAGGAAAAAAAAAACATAAACTACCATTATTATAACTCAATGACGATTTCCAACGAAACACTTTTAGAAATAACTGACGAACACAAATTAAATTTATGTGACTTGTCAAAATCCCATAGGTAACTTGATTAATATTAAAAAGGTTAAAATCAGTCTGTATTATGAATCTTTGAATTTTTCATGGAAACGTAACCAATTAGCTATAGGGGAGCTCAATACTATTCGATAGACAATTAAATTTTACATCTACTGCTGACATGAAATACAAGATGTTACATTTAAGTTACACAAGTTATTATCATTTCAAACTTGTAATTATTTATTCAATGGATGTAGCCGTTACTTGATGAAGATCCATTATAGAAACTTGATAGGAAAAATACAAAATGTATAAATCTTCACTTATATTATTTATTCCACACTATAACAATTGTTTCGACAAACAGTGTCTTCGTCAGATAGTAGAAACTGAATAACAAATTATCCTTTTACAATATAGAGCACACTCCCAAGTTTAGGTACCCTAATTTATGCTTAACAATAGAATTATGTTATTAAGGTATAAAACTTAAATTATGAATACACACCTTTTCCTAATTATTTTTACAAATTATATTATTGAACTATTGTTATGATTACATCTGGAAATACCGGCTGATTATAAATTTAACAGTGGGGAACTATTTAAGTCGAGCTGATCGTTTAATAAAATATCTAATTTTTTACATTTGTTTATTTCCATGCTTTCTAAGAAATTTAGTTTTATTGATTTGTTTTCTACGTGCAATATTTCAAGATTATCGTCAAAATTGTGTTGTTCGGTATTAAGATGTAACGCGTAATGGGAGTTGTTATGTTTTTTATTATAGCTTGTTTGTGTTCTTTAAGTCTTTTTTCAAAATTTCTACCTGTTTGTCCTATGTAAATTTTAGTACAACTGCCACATTTTAGTTTATAAACTCCACATTTATGTTCTTTTTTAGTTTTGTTTTTGTTATTTTTGATTAGTTTTCCTAACTTATTATTAGTTTTATATGCGACTTTAAAATTTCGTTTCGTTAAGTGTTTTTTAGCAAGCCTTCTCACACAGATATTTTGATACACAATAATTCTAGTCATCCTTATTCTCATAAAATGGCCGCTTTTAACTCTTTTGTGCATAGGCTTATCAGCATTCCGTTATCAGAGCAAAGTTATAACCAAGAGTTAAATATAATTAAACAATTAGCAATAAATAATGGTTATCAACCTAATATAATAGACCGAATAATAAACAAAAAACAATACAATAAAGCAATTAGCTTAGCTTATCTAATAGTTAAACAAAATGATACCTTAAGTTATAAAACCCTAACATATACAGGTAAACTTACACTACTTGCTAAAAAACACCTAACGAAACGAAATTTTAAAGTCGCATATAAAACTAATAATAAGTTAGGAAAACTAATCGAAAATAACAAAAGCAAAACTAAAAAAGAACATAAATGTGGAGTTTATAAACTAAAATGTGGCAGTTGTACTAAAATTTACATAGGACAAACAGGTAGAAATTTTGAAAAAAGACTTAAAGAACACAAAACAAGCTATAATAAAAAACATAACAACTCCCATTACGCGTTACATCTCAATACCGAACAACACAATTTTGACGATAATCTTGAAATATTGCACGTAGAAAACAAATCAATAAAACTAAATTTCTTAGAAAGCATGGAAATAAACAAATGTAAAAAATTAGATATTTTATTAAACGATCAGCTCGACTTAAATAGTTCCCCACTGTTAAATTTATAATCAGCCGGTATTTCCAGATGTAATCATAACAATAGTTCAATAATATAATTTGTAAAAATAATTAGGAAATGGTGTGTATTCATAATTTAAGTTTTATACCTTAATAACATAATTCTATTGTTAAGCATAAATTAGGGTACCTAAACTTGGGAGTGTGCTCTATATTGTAAAAGGATAATTTGTTATTCAGTTTCTACTATCTGACGAAGACACTGTGTGTCGAAACAATTGTTATAGTGTGGAATAAATAATATAAGTGAAGATTTATACATTTTGTATTTTTCCTATCAAGTTTGTAATTATTTTGTCGTACGTTTTGGACACCTTGTTTAAGTTAGTGAATTTTTCATAAGTGCAACATAAAACGTAATCAGTTAGTAGACTCCAGTGTGAATTTGGTTTGAAAAAGGAAAATACATATTGAGAATTTAATCATTAAATTGTTACTACATTTTCACAAAATACAAAATATTTGGAAAACCGTAGGATTTAACTACAATAAACCCCAATGCAACTCATTTTTATTTTGAGCCTAGAACCCGAAAATAAAATAATATACAGGGCATTTCATTTAAAAAAATACAAATTTGATGCGTTTCGGGTTTTTGGGACAACCTGTACGTTATGAAAATAATTTTAAAATGTACCCTTAACAGGCCCCAATCCACCCCGGAATATTTTATCCAAAACACATAATTTGGCTATATGTCGTGTCGAATAACGTGAATAACCCTGTATACATACAGGGTGTCCGGAAATGATGAGCAAAAAACTTGGGGTGTAATTCGGCTCGAAAAAATAATAGTACAAGTTCATATAACATTTTTTCGAAAACTTAAAAATAATGGAATTACAGTTCTTTAAAATCATTTTTCCTTTATAACTTTTTTGCTGGCTAGATGATCCTCATCAAACATGGCACACTTATTACTACTATCCTTATGTATTATTGCTCCAAATTTGACATAAATCTTCGAAATCGAAATGTTTTTGAGAAAACTGCCTTTAAACATTTTCATGCTAGGAATGATTATCAATCCACTTCTCATTTTTATTATTATCAAAGCATGCCTTGGAAACAAACGCAAGCATTTCCTAGTGTATGTCATTGTTGTTCTTTCTAGTCATAAAGTAGTAGAATTAATTAACCAAAATAATCTATCACATTAATGTTTAATTGCAATAATCCTAAGTTTACAACATAAATTTTGTTATAAAATATCATACTAAAATTAATAACATATTATTATCTTTATAACAAATTTTCGGAGTGATGCCCCCCTACCTCACTAATTCTTCTTAGAAAGTTCCAACAAATCTCTAGCGAATATTCCTTCCGTTTGTCTTATTACCTCACAGTTATCTATTATTCTTGGCCGCAGTTTTTTAACGGCATTCACTGGAGCCCTGTATACAAGAGATTTGAGATAGCACCAAAGAAAGAAATTCATTGGATTTAAATCAGGCGATCTGGGAGCCCACGGTATAAATCCACCGCGTTCTATCCATCTCTCAGGAAAACATTCATTCAGAAATTCTCTTACCAATATACTATAATGTAGCGGAGCGCCGTCTTGAAACAGCCACATTGCTTGTCTTACTTGTAGGGGTACATTTTCCAATAAAACAGAAAGCCGATTTCTTAAAAATCCAGGTAAATCTCACCATTAAGCCTTTGTGGAAAAATACATTAACCGATAACTTGTTTTGAAAAACGCGTTCTATCACCAAGTGAGGATTCTCACTAGACCAATAATGTTCATTATGAAGATTGATAGGGCCGTTATGTCCAAATCCAGCTTCATCCGTAAAAAGAATAGATTGTATAAAATTTCGATTTTCGTTATGGAGATTTCTAATGGTATTACACAAATTCGCACGAGAAACAGGATCTTCAGGAAATAGAGCTTGCACCTTTTGGTAATGGTAGAGATAATGGAGTTGCTCTTGCAAAACTTCATGTACCGAACTCTTTGGAATAATTTCCTGAGTTGCAATTAATCTTGTCCTTATTTTGCGATTATTCTCAATTGAATTTAAAACACGCTTCTGCTTCCATAGTTCGAGTACTTCGCGGACGGCCTACATCAAAAAGTTTGGTTTTAAATGATTCATATTATCCAAGCATTTGATGAATAGTACTGAACATTTGCGATTGTAGTATTCTTCTATTCGGATATACTTCACCATACAAACGTCTTGCTGCTAGTGCATTGCCGCCAGCTACTCCATAATAATAATGTATGTCACGTAATTCGGCGTTGGAATAATAATTATAATTATTATTATTATTCATCTTATTTATTATTAACTTAATAAGTTTATGAAATAATTAATCAAAATTATTATTTGTCACAATAACAAATTTCATGCAAATTCGTTTCCAAGGAAATGCTTGCGTGTGTTTCCTAAGCATGCTTTGATAATAATAAAATGAGACGTGGATTGGTAATCATTCCTAGCAGGCAAGGCAATTTTCTCAAAAACATTTCGTTTTATCGTGATAAAAGAAGAGAATATTTTTTGAAGATTTTTCAATGGCCTTCAATGATGAGCAATTAAAATTTATAAAAAACCTTAAACAAAAAAGTTAAGGGGCATTATCTTAATGGAAGGGGCCATTAAGACCCTTTGACATTAAAATATTTATGTCAAATTTGGAGCAATAATACATAAGGATAGTAGTAATAAGTGTGCCATATTTGATGAGGATCATCTATCTAGCAAAAAAGTTATAAAGGAAAAATGATTTTAAAAAACAAATTTTGACACCCTGTAATTCCTGAGTTTTCGAAAAAATGTTATATATGAACTTGTACTATTATTTTTTCGAGCCGAATTACCCCCCGAGTGTTTTGCTCATCATTTTCGGACACCCTGTAAACTATACAAAACTATACAAACATTCATGTTAAACCGCTCAATTAAGTAGTTCAGTGACGGAGATCCGGGTAAGAACTACTAGAATTTCGCAAAAATACGCGTTGGAAAATCTCGGAACTGGCGCGAATCGTATTAAAACCGTTAATAATGTGCAGTTGAAGTTCTACTACAGTTTCAATAGGAGTAGTGTAAGACAAGTTGTTTAAGGTGGCCCTAGAAATAAAAGTCCAAAGGATTAAGATCCAGTGAACGGGATGGCCATGGTTGGGGTCCACCTCTACTTATCAACAATCAGGCTATTGTTGATCCAAATAATTTCTAACAACTACTGCAAGTGCGCCGTCATGCATGAACCACAATAAAGTTATTGTTCTTACAGGCACTTTTTCCATCAGTCCTGGCAATTCCTCTTTAAGAAAATTGTAGTTGACTTCACCAGTAAGCCGCATCGGAAAAAATGCAATCTAACTAAAGTATCTGCAATAGTTCCTGCCCACACACTAACTGAAAATCCATCGATGATAGCATGAGGATTATTTTCACCCCAAATATGGTTAAGATGAAAATTTATAATGCTCCCGAAAAATTTGCTTCATCTGTAAATAAGTTTTTTTTCGAAAAATGTTGGACTCTTAAAGACTTTTCTTGAAACCAGTGACAAGATTACCTCTGGTTGGAAAATCTTGAGGTAACAAAGCTTGCACTATTTGTATGCATGCAAGATAATAGTGATGTGCTGCTGATAAGGATTATCCCCAATAACCAATTAATTTCTTAGAAAATTAAAAAGTTGTTGAGTATCAAGAGATACGAATTACCTGATCCAAAGCATTAGATCCGCTGAGAAAATGCTAGTTCGACTCTTATTTCGATTTATTCTAAATTCTTTTTACCTAACTACTCTTTTCAGAAATAATACAGGGTGATTCAAAAAATATATGCCATCGCTCGTGTGCCAATTCCATACACAAAAATAAGACAAATATTTTCTGTCAATATAAGTCTGCAACCGTTTTATTTTTAGGATATAGGGTGTTACAGTTTTTAAGCGGAGCAAAAATATGTACGCCACTGCCGTTTTCTCTTTTGATGACACAGTTATGTAGGCAGTTTAATGTCTTTTGATAATTTTTTGATTTCGGCTTTCTTGTCAAACTTTGATATTGACATAAAGATATCCAAATAAATATCATTTATTTTTTTAAACGAAAACCGTTGGTCACACGGTCTAGTCTAGGGCACATTTTTGCTAAGTGATAATTTCGAAAAATAAGATTTATTTTGAAAAAAATAGTGACATATCATTTATTTCGTTAAAAATATTGTCAACAAAATGGCGGGCTCCATTATAATTATAAACTTTTACACTTCTAGACCACTGTGCGTTGAGGTCGCGGACCACTGTGCCACCCAATGTCAAGTTTAATTAAACTAGATCCAGCACTTTCGGGGTATAAATACCCGAACATTGGGTGGACACGGTACCATCATCTCAACGACTGGTCACCTTTCCTGAGATTATTAGCGCCCATGTGTCTTAAAGACTCCAGGCCACTCTCCTGATCTTTCTCCAGTAACCCCCCAGAAGCCCCTCAGGCACCTCTCTTAAGAGCCCCTATCGACAGTGCCACACCCCCACGGAGACATGCTGGGTTTCCTCCAGGTTACCTGATAAATGATTGGCGAATATAAATAAAAGTCTGTATTGTGTTTTAGCCAAAGCATTTTCATTCACGCCCCGTTAGGGAACCAACCCCCAGTTGTGACAATATCAAAATACAATGTTAGAGCGGAGGCCACTGATAGAAGTAGAGCAAACCTCTTTTATGAAATAAATGTGGTTTTATGTCTAGTTAGTATATATACTTACTATAATTCAAAATGGTATCTAAAGCGGTCTTAAAAATATTAACAAAAAACCGTTTGTCTTTTAATTTTCAACACCCTGTATCTAGAGAATATATCACGCCAACCCCTGACCGGCACGCAACCGACCATACAGCAATGTAAATTAAATGGAGTTTCTTGCGCTCAGCTGTCAACGAATTTCGAGAAAACTGGTAAATTATTTAGCTTGGGTTAAAAGGATATTGAAAGGCAAATCTATTTGCTAACTTAACCATGTTGCAGATTTTTCTATTTAGCTTTCGTTTTCGATTGCAAAGCTAAATAAGTTACCAGTTTTCTCGAAATTCGTTAACAGCTGAGCGCAAGAAACTCCATTTACTTAATTCATATATGGTCGGTTGCGTGCAGGTCAGGGGTTATCGTGATTGACTCTTAAAATTAAAGCGGCTTCGGACCTATGTTGATACAAACTATTTGTCTTACTTTTGGGTAAGAAATTATCACACGAGCGATGGCACACGTTTTTTCAAAATATCCTATTTTGAAAGCAATTATGTGTCTGTTATTAGTCAATAGCGAAGCATCCACATGAATGCATTTTTTTTTCAATATTTTTAATAATAATTGTAAAAATTGTAAAAAAAATGGCTGACTTAGTTTTAATTAATAGAATTTTTGTAAATATACTAGACTTTGACATGATAATATCGCATATATCGAAAAATTGATCAAATAAAACATTAAAGGCACACAGTGCAAGAAAATGGATGTTCCTAATGTTTAATTTAACACAGCCTTTTCAAAATACTAAGTTATGTGTATTAACATGAGTCAGAATAATTAAAGCATTTCCTAAATCCCCATCTTATACATTTCTATCCTTTGTCTCATCCTTTCCCAACGCACAAACTTTCTCCTTATGTTCAACACTCCTTGGTGGTTGTTCCCGCTTCCACTCCCACTGTCCCTCTAATGGAACTTCGTTGTCAAAATCAAAATTCCACTTCATCATTTGCTCGTGCTTTTGTTGCGGGGTCATGTTGGACAAATCAACAATGTTGACTTCTTCAATTCCATTCTTATTGGTTTCTTGGTCGGGAATGTCAATCAGCTGAATTTCTGATAGGTTCTCTGGAGCTGTGGCCGCGGATCTTTTTGGTTGATCTTCGTCAAAGTTTAGTCGTCTTCTAACTCTGTCTCTTTGTCCTGGCGTTACAGAATTGGACATATTTCTGAAACAAATGGAATACGTCAGTATGTAGCACAAATATTACTAAGCCACAAAGATATAATTTAAAACTAATTAATAAATTAAGAATAAAGAAAAACTACGATCGACCGCGTACGATATATTTAAAACAGATATAGGGGTTTTATTTCAAAACGAGTCACCCTAAATATCTGTTGACTTTAAGGGAAATAAGACTTGACAAAAAAAACGTCAATTGAAATGTCAAAAACCTATCGAGTGATGCATCGTTGCAAAGGGCATTAAATTGTTTATCCAATCGTGCCAAGAATAGTGAAATCGGGAAATCGGTTTGCGAGTTAGGGGGAAAAGATGTGTGTTAAAACAATAAAAATTAATAACGTGGGGCTGTGTACACTTTTTTGAATTAAGAGGGAAAACAACAACGTTTTGTGTATTAAGTATATAATCTTCAAAATTTAATTTGTAGAGCGCTTTTGACCATAGGCCATCTTCAGTGCTTCTTAGTCAGGAAACAGGAAACTTCATTGATAAAAAACTTTTCTTCATTAAGTAGGTCATCAACGCCACAATGTAAAAACTCATTACATAAAAACAATTAAGACGTAAAATTGTAAATGACGAACAACTGGGACGAACAACTTTTCTAAATTTTAATCAGATACCATAATTTTTCCTTTTTCTTTTCCATTTGTCGTTCCACGTGAGAACGTGGTTTCGAGTCGAAAATTTCGACATCGTGCATGAAGTATATGTTTCGGCGGGTTTCAAGTGGCAAATACTCTATTAAATCCTAAAAAGCGTTCTGGAGGAGCTCTAAATAAAGTTGTCCATTCAAGCGTTACAGCAATACGAATGGTCCAATCAAAAAAATTTCTTTTGACATAAGTCTTTATCAGCCATGGGAATGAGACATCTGTAGTATAAAAGTAAACAAGCCACAACAACATTATGTTTTTAAGGTTTGTTTACGAACTATTTATCATTGTCAATATTTGCCTGATGTTTCACTCTACTATTTTAAGGTAGTTCAAAATTCGAAAAGTAATGAAATGTTATAATATACTAATGCTTGAAATTTTTGAAATTTAAGTATTCGAATACTCACTTTATTTATTATTCAATGTTCGAATATCATCTAAGAGTATTCAAATATTCGATTTCGAATATTCAACTGAAAAATATTTGAATATTCGTAGATGATATTCGAACATTAAATAATTTGATTATTTTATTTTTAATACCTTTAATTTGAATTTTAGTCTTTGCTTCTAATTATTTAAAAATATAAAATCTTTTAAGTAAAGGCACTATACAGGGTCTTATTTAATAAGTGTCCGATATTTTACAGGACAATTTTTCAGTTACCTATAACGTAAAAAGTTCATATACACTATCGGACAAAAGTAGAGCAACACTTTCGAAAAATGAAAGAAATCTCGATTTTATAATATTAAATGCATGATATCGTATTTAAATACATCCTGTCTTAAATATCAAAGTAGACTTCTGTTATCGGCGACAACAGATTTTTCCAACAATCAACACAAATGAAGTAAAGGTTAAAGTATTTTTGCAGAGTTTATTTTATGTTTAATTAATATTTCTGTACTGTATTAATCATGCCAAGAGGTATTCCAATTTCAAACGAATTAAAGCAGAGAGTAGTGAATGCACACTTGGAAGGTACAATACAAGACACAATTTCAAGACTGATTGTTTTACCAAGATACAGCGAATCCAAAATAATTTCAAGTTACATTCAAAGGGGACATTTAGAGAATCTACCGAAATCGGGAAGGCCGAAAAAAACAACAATTTGGACAGACAAACTAGAGAAATTAGGGATAATAATAATTAATATGGAAAAATGGGCCATTTTTTAAAACATTAATTAATCAATTAAATCTCTGGTTTAACAAAAGATATCACGTTGCGGTTTTCAGATCCTTATAGTAACTTTTCCTCCTCTATAAGCTGATGGGGTTAGTTTTTTAATCCGACGTTTCGGATTCGAGCGACCATCATCAACTTTTTTATTTTAAATGCGGACCTAGATTTTTTATTCCACTATTTAATAGCCTTTATAAGCCTAAAATAAAATATGATGAAAAAGTCATATCATAACATTTGATTTTTTTGAGAAAATCGTTATTCATTGAGGAATTACGGAAAAACGCCATCTAGTGGCCACCATCAGAATCAATATGGTATAGTTAATAGATCTACGTGTAGAGGAAAAGAAGGGATTTTTTTTAAGACCAAGTTGAATAAAATCGGTTTATCCAAAGCAGAGATATCAGCGTTTGAAAGAAAAAAGTTTGACCTTCTCCCACCACTTATTATTGAAAATAGAAAAAAACGATTCCTAACATAAAGTTGCATTATTTTATGAAGAATACAATGCTTATTTTTTTAACATTTTTATTAAGAAAAATAAAGAGAAAATTGGCATTTCTATTTTGAAAGTTCTCTTACGCCCCCTAGGGGTCATTTTTCGAACTTGAAAATAATTTCCAGCAATTTCTCTTGGCCGCTTTTATCGATGTATATTTTTCCCAAAGTCCTAGTGGTATAACCAAAGACATTAGAACTAAATGTCTTTGGGTATAACTTTCTGAGATTACCACCTTAGGTGGAACACCCATATATACATTATATAATTTAACAAAAATTTAATGTGATTGACACTAGCAAGGACCTCTTATAATAGTGTCTTTGAAACATATTTAGCTTTTTTAGTTTACCAGGGGCGGACTAAGCTTTACAGCTTAATGCTTAAATTTTTAACACCCTATATGATAAGACTTAAAAAAAAATAAACCTGAGCTGCCTTAGACTAAAAAAAGGTACTTTTATTTATTGTCGATAAAATGAACCGTTTCCGAAAAAAAGAATAATAAACGAATAGTTGTAGAAGACCTATATCGGCACCAAAAGAACGTAATGTTGATGCAAACGTTACTATGGTATGAAATAAATAAAATATTCTTCATTTTAGAACTTGTCACCTTTAACATCGCTGACACATTGATCCTTAACTTCGATATTAATTTACTGATTTTTGGATTTCTTGGTGAATTTAATTATGAATTAATTCGACACGATGAAATACACGTTTATTGAGTATGCAGATATGCATCTGATGTATGGTCTTGCGTATTGCAATGCTTTAGAAGCCAGAAGGTTATATCACAAAAGATTTTCTAATCGTACTATGCCAAACCAGAAGACATTTCAACGAGTTGACCAACGTCCGAGGGAGAATGGTGGGCGATTTCAGTTAATAAGGCAATAGATATTATTGACTTTCTGGTTAATTTTACGAAATTTTGGAAAAAATAGTACTGATGCTGGTCTGAGAAGTACGTACGTCGCAATTAGAGGAAAACATTTTAAATGCTAAAAAACGAGCACTCGAAAATTATCAGCACAGTTTAATAGGGTAATTCCGGGAGAGATGACCCAACGGTTGAGATGGCCAAGTTCAATATTTACCGAAATTTTAGATCCACGTTAGTGTAACTTTAGCCACCTGTTTTAAACGTGAAGTGTATATCGTACACCATTTTTGGTTGATTTTTTTGCAATTTTGGGTAAGTTATGTTGAAACTATTATTTTATAGGCAAGGAAAATATTTAAGGTCTATAATAAAATTACTTTTTTGTTTCACCATTGTATTTTTTGCTCGTAATTGTTGCTAATCTTTATTATATAGTTCTTTGAGGTTATGTTAATAACTCGAAAGTTTTAAAATTACATAGAACAGTGGATATATTGAGTGGGTCATCTCTCCCCGACTTTTGGGAGAGACGGCCCAACGTCTATTCGGGTTAGTTGGCTCACGGCCATCTATCCCGGACTGTAATAGCTAAACTAAAATTCTCGTGATTACTGTATATTTTTAATTTTAGAGTCATGCCAATAAAATATAATAGAAAAGGTACGGTGCAAAGAGGAAAGTGGACTGAGGAAGATCTGGTTAAAGCAGCAAAAGTAGTCAGAAATGGTGTAATGGGCGTTAGAGAAGCGTGTCGCACTTTTAACAACATCCCTCCTCTTACTAGTGTCAATCACATAAATTTTTTATTAAATTATATTAAGTACTTTGAAAGTTATTTAAGAAAGACCGATTTCCAGCGCTGTCCTTCAAGGGCACATGTCTCCGTAGAGAGGGCATGTAAGAAAAAATATTATAGGAAGTTGTCATCTTATTTTTTCATGTTCTATCTTAATTTCAGAGATTTCCCACACTTTCCCTGACACCCTGTATAATATATAGTATATTATACAATATCATAATAATAAGTGAACAGAATTTGTATTTGGTTATAAAAAACAAACTAATTTAAGATACAAGATTTATTTAATACAATTAACAATTGACGCGCTTTTTAAAGGGTCGTGCACGTAACATTGAATAATTTTAAAGTAAAAATATTTGGTAATTAAATACTCGAATACTGAAATATTTAAACAAGCAATTATTCGAATATTTAAATATTTGGACACTCGAACAATCGAACATATGAATAATTTTAAAGTAAAATATTCGGTATTTGAGTATTTGAATATTCGACTTTGATTCCTTGCACTAGTATATACTAGTTGTAGGAATCAAGTTTTAATTTTAACTCCCAACATTAAACGGTGAGGCTTTGTATATTTACTCGAGTTAGCTTATTTCACTGGTTCGTTTTATTAATTGGTTAGGTGAATTAAACAGTTAGATCCCTTTTAATTTGACGTTTATTTATCCAATTTGGCACTTGTTTACACAATAACTTTTTAATACATGATTAACTACTAACTTATAGGTGGATTTATAAACTCGAAAAGTTGGCGAGGTTGAGGTTCAGTTGGTGTTGGAAATAGGAGTTCAATTTAAACTAAAGAGAACACTCAGTTCTATTTATACACTCGTTCATGTTGTTCATGTAAAGCTCATGTAAGGTTCGAAAACTTCCCGGGTAGTTCGAGATAATCAATTTTTATGCTCGGAATTCGGAATATCTAACCTCACAACTTGACCATAACTTCAACCTCACCAACTTTTCGAGTTTATAAATCCAGCTTATAACATTACTAACTTTCAAAAACATTACTACACTTATAACTTGATGCTTTTATTTCAGCGATGCTATACCCAGTAAACACAAGGAGAACATTCACATTCTTAGAATGTTCTCTAATATGTCCATAAAGTGGTAAACATTCTAAGTATATTCAGAGCACGCATATTCTTTTCATGATATTCTTAGAATATTCTAGAAATGTTCAAATTAAATGTACTTTCGCAGTATATAAATAGAATATCCTTGGAACTGTGCTTGTGGAATATTCTTGGAATATTTCTATTAGAATATTCTTTATACATCTATTGCATGAATATTCTTTTTGATAATGTTCTTAGAATGTTCTAGGAATGTTCAAAATAAATATACTTTCATAGAATCTAAATAGAATATCCTTGGAAATGTCCTTGCGGAATATTCTTGGAATCTTTCTATTAGCATATTCAATAAACGAATAAATCAGGCCTCTTGCCTATAAATCGCAAAACGCATCCTGATTTGAATTTGCCGCGCAAAACGTGTCAATGTCAATTTTGGCTAATCGTACGACGCAATACGGAAATGTATTTTTTTTTCTTGTTTTTTTTGGTGTAATCGTGCTCCCTTACAAGTCAGGAACTAACAACGGAGTTACCATAATATTTTGCTCACATTTGAATTTGGCGCGCAACTTATTTCAACGTATGTCATTTGCATTTTGACAGTTTGGCCTTCTCCAATGCCACCATTTTGGTTTGTTTTGTTTGGCGTATTGGGCGTGGAACCTTTGCTTCGTGATTTTGCTGGGAAACGTCGATTTCCGAATTTCTTGTTACATTGAATAGATTGCGAAATTTTTGTGAATTGGTATAAAGCTACTGTTAAGGGGTAAGTTTAAAAGCTAAAAGTATATACGCATGATCTTTCTAAAAATACAATTTTACCCACTGTTTCCATATTCGCCTGTTTGCTCTTGTTAAAATGTATGTTTTTAAAGTGCCAAGCATACGTTGAAAATACCCAGAAGCAAATAATGGGTAAAAAAACCATCTACGTTCATAATATCAAAGAGGATACAAACCTAACCTAAATTTGAGTAAGTCCGGTTTTACAGCAGTGTCACCAGAAGTCGTAGGGTTATCAATCGAGATAACCATTTCCTCGGACTTGGAATTTGTAATGCTTAAAATATGAGCTATGGTGATGTGATATGAAAGAGGCATTGACCCTGTCGACCCTTATATTTGTTTACTTGATAACCTTTAAGTGCTCCAATGATGCTCTCACTCCCTCAGTGTGTCAATATTTTCCTAAAAGTTTTGTTTACCATCCACTCTAGTTCTGCTCTACTGATGAAAACTTGTGAGTACTACAAAATTCTCTTTATTTTTAATATTTTTAGATGCAGTTAAGATAACAAAAGCGAAGGAAAGAAAAATGAGGAAGTCAAAATTACCTGACGATTAGTTTATCGGCACAATGCCAGAACCACAAGTGAAATGAAGTTGAAATGTCACTTATTATAATCATATTTGTGAATATAATTTTTTGTTACCTATCTCACTAAACCCTCGCGGTAAGTTACTCATGTTTGCATCAATCAGATAGACACTTTTAAATGCTTGCATCTGACAAGGTAATATTAACAACTGTATTGCAAGTCACCACAATCTTTAAATAAACTTTTATAAATTTACTTGTTGTTAATTGGTGTTTGCTGTACCTAAGTTAACATTAGTTAGGTACTATGTAGTAGACTTGCAAACAAAACGACGATTAGGGGAAGATTTGCTGTTTGCAACATACTTGCAGGAAACTTGTTGCAAGGAAAGTTGCAAACTTAATACAACCTTACCTTGCTTAGTGGGATTGAAAGCTTCAATGTCATTTGTCTCAATTTTAAAAATAAATATGTTTTTACCTTTTTTCATTGTATTTTTATAGCTGCTTTAATTACAAAAAAAAGATTTATCATTTAACTCATATGTGCTAAAGAATGTTATAGTTAATGTACCTAAACTTTATTGTATTTTAATATATTTTTTGTGTTCTTATAACTAATCGATTCTTCTCACATTCTGCCTGTATCGCGTTCCATGTTATTTGGGATCGTTAACACTCTGTAGCACATCTGAGGAATGCTCTTATTAAAACATAAGCCTAAATATTCATAGACTATTCTATGAATATTCCTGATTCATCCCCAGAATATTGCCCTTAAAATGCAGTAGGAATATTTTTGTTCCTGTAAGGATCCCTACTGGTTCTGAGGGATGTTCCTAGAATATTCTTTGGTACGTTCATTAAAACATTATCTCGTACATATGAGGAATATGCCAGGAATTTCTCCAAAAAATATGATAAGCGCTTACTAAGAATATACGATTTCATATTCCAAGCACATTCATATCACGTGAAAACACCTTGCGGTAATCTAACTATAGCATGTTCTATGAATGTGCATAGACCTTTTATAGAATACTCTTAGAATGTTCCAACCTACTAGAGTAATGTTCTTAGCATGTGCTATGAAGGTGTTTGTGTTTAGTGGGTATTATCATGCCCGTCGGACGATGACCCACTTTAAATTTTGACGTACGTATTGACCTTTCAAGGGTTTATTTCGCAGTGGCTCCCGAGAGCCGTCAGTGTCCTCTTGTCGCCAGAAACTGTCATGCCACCGTCAGACCGGCCAATCAGAGGGCCACATATTTCGCGCGTTGGGTTCTCATTGGCTATTTATTGTTTCGCCATGTTTTCGTAGGATCAATTGTTATTGTTCCGTCTTTGTCTACCGCGGTGAACTTACTTTTCTAGCGGCAAGATGTGTTTTACAAGGTCTAAAATAGACGTTTTTGCTTAAATAGTCGTAGCGACAGGCCGCCGTTTTAGGATAATGTTTGTGAATTTGGTTGCCCGTCCGAGCGACAATATTATTTGTTCTGAAAACATTAAATCCATATTGTTTCTCTGTTTCTCGTGTTGCTAATGGAATATTTGAAAAGCATTTATTTTATCTAGACAAAGAGTAGTATTGATTCTGAAAACATTGGTTGCATTTAATTTCATTATTTTTATTGCATTTGAGCAATCGTTTCCCCAACACTAGTGCTGGGGAAGTTTAGTTCATTTTGCCGATTTCAATATTTCGATCTCGTTCAATAAAGTGAATAGTACAAAAGACTAGTTTGTTTAGTTCATTTAGTTCACTGTTTTCTACTCACACACGCACAGTGAAGCAAAAGAAATAGATAAGGGCAAATTTCGAAGTATATAAATAACGAAGAAACCTACTAAATAAATAGAAGTGAAGCATGGTGCTTCGTGGATAGTACAGTGCAACTATACCGTTCATTACTGTATGAAAGTTTCGATAAATATGACAAATTTTGGCTCTAGCCACGGCGCATCGAATACTAAACCGTATACACACACGCTATCTTGGACGAGTTATACATGAGGCAGCAATCCACCCACTGAACTCAATCCAACGAAGACTAAGGTTAGTTCAGGTTACTCAATCCACCTGTCCGACTGCCGACACCATCGGTCGGTCTCCGAGCTCCGGGTAGTTCATGATCTGCTTCGCGGTCGTTTCGCTCTTGTTCGCGTTTTGCGTATAGTACGAGGCTTTAGTTCGCGTTAATTCAATCGTCAAAGAATTGCTGATTGAATATTTTGGTTTTGATTCGATTTTTTGAACCAGTTCGTTCGCGAACTACACACCTCTAGTATATACTCAAGCTGAGCGAACAGAAATAATCTCAATATACGGGGCTGAAAATCGTTGTACACATAAAACCGCCATAGTATTCAATGAGAACCATCCAAACAAAAACGTCGGGCATAAAGTATGTCATAAAATTGGCGCGTAAGTATAAAGAAACTGGATCTGTATGCAACAAAAAAATGCGCAATCAATTTGCTGTAGATCAAACATCTGCTTCTATTCCGAAAGTCGTCAAGCGAACTATTCATTCTAGCTGTTCTGTGCACAAAATTTTAAAAAAGGATAAATTTTTTCTTTACAAAATACAAATTTTACACGAACTTACCGAAGACGATTACTATAGAAGGATCGAATTTTGTAAATTAATTTACCACAGGACTGGCGAAGACTGCATTTTAATAAAAAAATATTTGCTTTAGCGAGGAGTCCACTTTCTTCTAGAATGGGTTTTTTAACAAACCCAATCGGAGATATTGCGATAATGAAAATCCGCGTGAGTTTCTCAGGAAGACCACACTCAATTCTCCCAGAAAATCAACGGTTGTGCAAGTTTTTTTTTTAATGATAAGGCACAGCGCCGCAAGAATTAATCCTTTATGGCGCTCTGCGGCCGGTGCGTGTGTGCAGAAGATGATTCACGTTAATCTTGAATTTCCGGAGATTATACTCCTTGGGAAACACGGCCTCAGGGAGGTCGTTCCAGAGTGATGACGTTCTCCAGATGAAAGAATTTTTATACAGTGTCGTTTAAGGGACACTAAGCTGAACCATGTACGGGTGGGCTGCAGTGGCTCGTCACGTATTTCTACCATGCACCGCTCTAGGTGGATTCAAGCGGGCAACCTCAGCTGAACACTTGCCATGAAAATATTTGTAAAATAGACTCAAGTCGCCAACCTACCTTCGGTGTTCAAGGCTTTCTAAGTTGTCAGATCATGATCACCGATCAAGCGAATGGCTCTTTCTTGAATGGAATCCAGCAATCTTAGGGCATGTTTAGGAGCAGAGCCCCAAATATGTGAACAGTATTCCAGCGATGGGCGAATTTGGGCTTTATAGAGCATAAAAAGTTGTTGGGTGTATAGAGGTTCTTAGTTCGGAAAAGTACTCCAAGCTTCTAAGAGGCTACCCTAGCAATAGCCGCAACGTGACTATGCCAAGACATATGCCTATCCAAATTGGCGCCCAATAAATGAGTTGATGAACCCAAAGGAATCGAGTGCCCCGCCATGACTATATCCGGTTCTGCAACATTAACTTTTTTAGAAAAAACTGCCGCCTGGGTTTTTTAGCGTTAAATTGCGCTTGGTTACTGTCACCTCAAGACAGAATTTCTTCCAGATCCTTGTTAAGATGTGAGACCTCTTGCTGCCTATAGAGACGTGCAAAGTCAATCGATGTTCAAGCATCCAAAGTATAAGACGAAATAAGAGTGCTGTCATCAGCGAAGCTATATACAGGATTTATAGCTTTTTTCCGGAAGATCGTTAATCTACAATACAAAGAGAGTATGCGACAATATAAAACCTTAAAGGACTCCGGCATTGATGTTAAATACCTCTGAGAGAAATCCATCCATCGCCACTCGCAAAAAACGGTAATTAAGAAAGCTTGACAGCCAAAATTGAACCGGCATAGTTAGGAGCCTTTCATGCCATACTCAGACAGAGGCCTTAAAAATAGGTCTTCTATTGCGTTATTCCAAACGTTAGCGAGAAGGTCTCCTGTTGATCTAGACTTACGGAATCTATACTGGCGGTTACTAATAATGTTGAAGCTTTCCAGGTACTTTAATAATTTTTCATTGATAGCCTTCTCCATAACTTTTGATATAACCGACAGCAATGCGACTGGACGATAGTCGTTTGGCAAGGTCTTCTTGCCTTTTTGGGGTATGGGTTGGACTCGCGCAGTTTTCCAGCAAGGAGGAAATATTTCTTTTTTGTAAGATAAATTATAAAGCCTACAAAATACCAGTGTCAATTCATCAGCGCATGTCTTAGTTACGATAACTGAAACTTCGTCACGACCAGAAGCTTTTTGAGTGTCAAGACTCCTCAAGATTCGTTTAATAGGGAACAGTCGGAAAACTATCTCGGTCATTCTAGACTCTACAGGGGAAATGTTCGGTGGAGTTCTTCCCTGAAAATGAACCGTTTGATGTGAAGAGAATAGTTCCGCCAGTAAGTTTGCTCTTTCCTGTGCTTTGGTCGCAATGATGCAATTAGAACGTATTAGAGTCTGAATGGTTGACTTCGTAATGTTCTGACTTACGACCTCAGCTACCGACCAAAATAATCTTGATCCGTAGGACATTCTCTAATGCTCTGGTTCTGTGCTTCTTTGCTTTGGTTTATCGTTTGCTTTAAAGTCGCCAAGGATGACAATGGGATGGTGGGTTTGCAAAAAGTCGACAGTATTAGTAAGTGATAAGAACAAGTATCTATAATGGCTATCGCATGGCGGCCGGTAAAAGCAGTATTCTTGGAGACGAAATTATTGGGCCAATATTTCTAGATCCTCTAATTGTACAATATTTAGATAATTCAGTGGATGAAAATGGCACCCTGGAACTCAATGAAGGTAGGCGATATTGAAATTGACGCGTTTTTTGTCAAATCTTACTTCCCTCAAAAGCAAAAGATATTTAGGATGATTCGTTTTGTAGTGAAATGCAATTAACGCAATAGGAAAAACCATTGCAAATATTTGATTGTCATTGACAAATGTTTGCTTCTTAAATGTTTAATAATATGTTAAATTTCTACTGATTATATTTTGGTGTCTTTAAAATGTTTATAGGCTTGGTGTCAATTTTCAGGATCAGGATACGAAAAGGATAATAGTAGCAACTGTAAAAAATCGTCAAGGCAGGCTCTTTAATTCATAAGTGAGACCAATGAGTCGATTATGAAAATCCTCGGTCAACAAACATAAGTATATTATGCAAATTCACTAAGTATGCAGTAATGTAAACTCTATCATATAAATCAGTAAAATGTTACATCAAATAATAGATTTATTATTCATTATATTAATTGGTAAGTATACCTGCAGTGTTTTTTCATGGTCGTAATTTTTATAATTATCAAATTGTTATTTCTCGGAAATTAGCTATTAAAGATAACATATTGTCTATAAAATAATCACAAAATATATAAATTGGCAATAAAACTATAGGTATCCAAATGTATATTTCATAGCTAGGAAAATACAGATAATAATAATTATGATAAATACATATAGTTATTGCAAAACAATTTCCGATGGACGGCATCAATCAGCTGATAATAATTGTAAGTCCGTAAGGAAATATGAGGAAATTAAATTTGGGAAAAAATATTAGAAATTCATGCAATATTGAATGTACTATAAACTTAAGGTATTCTTCTTTGATACGAATCCACTTATAGCAAATATTTTGTTTATTTGAACTTGTAAAAATTAATATAATTTGAATTTTATTGTCCGACAGTTGGCAACAGAACTGTCTCGACGTTTTGTTTACGTTTCGTGAAAAACTAACATTTATTGTTCTGTGGTTTCGTGTTGTTGTGCATCTATTTGTTAACAAAAACTCCAGATCTTTCATAAATGGCATTAAAGAACTGTTCTTTTAAGAACAACAAAAGTGTACATACATATCTCTGTTTCTGATTACGTTGTTTACTATTTCTGAAAAATGCCGAAGAATTTAAATAGCCGGTGTAAAGAGCTAATAGCTTCTCTAATAAGCTATTTTCAGGAAGAACTTAACAACAATTGTTACGCTTGACAGAAGTTAGAGAGGTGACTTTAAAGAGTATGTAAGGGTCTAAATATTTTATTTCTACATTATTAATTTTTAGCTCGTAGCAGCTGGCCTAAATTTGAATATCTCCACTGTAAGCACAGTCTCAACAACAGTCAAGGAAAATAAATTATTAGAATCACCTAAAATGAAACGTTCTCATGCAAAGAGAGTTGTAAATGTATCAAGATTGGATGTAATTTCTATTCATGACACTATTTATTGGATTTACGAAACAAGTAAGTTGTATTATTTAAAAACTAATATTTTACATTGGTTATGCTTAAGCTGTAACTTTTTTTAGAACGTCATGCAACTTAGGCAACTTTTAGTAAGAAATTAAAAGACAGACAACTGTTTGATGGTTGTCTTAACTCTTTAAGAAGTCTCTTAAAGGAAATAAGGCTTCTGATGGAAAAAGATGCACCGAGGCAAGGGCTTATGGAACTTTCCCATGTAGCTTCCAAACGACTGGTATTTTTAAAAGAATATATAATACAAAAAGGAGCATCCTTGTACCAGTTCGTTTTCTTTAATGAAACATGGATTTTTTATAATGGCACCATTGATCGATCTTGACAAGATGAAAATAAAAGGAGTGTTAGATCTAATAAAGTTGATGGTAAAAGATATTATGCAGTAAACAAATATATAAACTATGAGAAATTTACCTAGGTATAACATATTTTTCTAGGTACAAAATACTTAACGCTGGTAGTGAAGATGGTTTCGTTGAGGGTGCAAAGGCAATTTCCCTTTTAAAACTGAGTGACTATCATGAAGAATTGAATCAGCAAAATTTTTTACGATGGTTTGAAAACCAACTGATGAAAATTTTAACAAAGCCATATGTGATTGTAATAGACAACGTCCAATACCATAGCATGTTATTAACAAAAATACCTAACACGTCATGGAATAAAGCTGCAATTCAAGAATGGTTAACTACTAATAAAATTGAAAGCCGAACATTTACAAATCGTTAATAGGTTGGTACAAGAGATTACTTAAATTCTTTTTAGACGTAAGCCACCAAAAAAATACTTAGTTAATGACATGGCTAAGCAATATGGACATAAAGTTTTACGGCTTCCTTCATACCACTGTATGTTCAATCCGATTGAACATATTTGGCGGATTACCAAAAATTATTATAACAGGTCGAGATGGTACAGAAACTGACTGTATGAATATGTGGAAATAATCATTGCGTACTGCTACTCCTGATGTTTGGAGAAATTCAATTCGGCACACAGAAAGCGAGATATTAAAATGTTATGAAAGAGAACATGCATTATACTCCGGTACTAAAATAATTGGCAGTGACTCATTTTTACCGGGGGGTGCAAGACGTAAGAGGAACGCCAATTCCAGAGGCGTGTCATTTTAAACAATAATAATTCAAAAAATATATGAATTTTTTGTTTGTTATTATAATATATTTACATTTACTATAATAAATAAAATATTATAAATTAAACTGAAAAATAAATTAAGCTTTTACATTAATTTAGTGATCCAATGAAGTAATTAGAGAAACTAAATTACGCAGGTATAAAATCCAAAAAGAATAATAAAGCAACGTATATGTTATTTTCATAATGTTTTCATTATACTACATAATAATAGAAACATATAATAGTGGACTAAGGGCAAAACCTAAGCCTAAATTATAAATGTTTATAAATTTCCTAACTATTGTTACTTAATGAACACTAATTGATAATTCGACAAATTATATTCCACACCGACATTAAAAAGTGTTGTAATGACAACACGTTATAATTTTAAATTCATTATTACTATTACAGCGATTATTCACTATCTGACGATAAAAACATTTCATTACTGTCGCTAGTGGTGTCATCTGCAGGACTTATAATAATAGGTTCTACCATTACTTCAACGCGTACATCTAAAACCCACATTTTTTTTTTCTTCTACGCCCTCGACATGTTATACGCACTTATGCCAATCTGCTGCTTGTACATTCGCTATTGCCGTTTTTAACAGTTCTTTAACATCTTTTAATTTAAAAGTTTTATTTTCACGTGCCACTTCGCCTTTTATCTGTGCCCATATAAGCTCAATTGAATTTAGTTCACAATGGTAAGGCGGTAAACGTAATATTGTAACACCTCGTTCACGGGCCATTTCATCTTCTACATATTCCGTATATTTTTTTTTGTGAAGTCATGCAAGATCGAACAACTGCACTTTTAGCATTTTTTCGCCAAATGCAATATTTTTTTTCTTCGAGCCAGTCAACAATCTTTCCTTTTCGCCATGCAGAAGTTGGCAAAGCTTTGACCCGACGGCTGTATTATCAATCACGATTACCGACCCACGTTTAATACGCGGAAAGATGAATTTAAACCAATCTTCAAACACTTCCGAGTTCATATCCTCATGATAATCACCGGTTTTACGAGATTCAAACACGTTTAACCCACCGTCAAGAAAACTAGAATCACTCCCGATGTGGGTTATAATTAAGCGACGACCTTTTTCTGAAGGAGCTTTCAATCCAGTGGATAGTCCATTGATAAAGGCGTTACGTGCATCTTTAATGTTGAGATCTTGTCAAATGTAATTCACAGTATGTCCTTCATTTAACCATGTCTCGTCCATAAAGTAAATTCTTTTCCCTGCACAGCGATATTGTTGTATTTCTTCTAGATACTTTCTACGCCACAATACGATTTCTTCCTTTTCCACCAAAAGACTTTTGCGATTTCGTTTGAACGTTCGAAAATTCAATTCTCGTAGTGTACGCATTAGAACTCTTCGTGAAATCTTTTGCATATTTTCATCCCTTTTAATTTTGGCAGAATTTTGTTTTTTAATTCGGAAGTTTATTTCGAAAAATAAATGCATGCAATTTCCGACGAATGACTAACTTTGTTTGCTGATCAATAAAAATCTTTGTCCGTCCTCTTGTCTCCTTCTGATTGGACACTTTAGTATTCATAACACCAAAATAATAAAACTGAGTTGCTAATATCCTCTTGATTGAAACTTGTCTACGACACTGAACGTTGGTTATAGGCGATAAGAAAGCGTGCGTGCGCCTTTAGACATGGGTTTTTCCTACTTGCGTTGCCAAATTAAGTAAAACAGGCACCGTAGGGTGAAGAGGCCCCTAATGGCATGCCGATTTCGATAAATTTTATGGAAATTTCAGTGAAATCTATTAAAACTTGGCAACATGTAATACCCTATTTATACGCAATCTTCCCAAGCGGTTTGGATTGCTTTTATTTAACTTAAAAGTAGGCCAATCAATGTTAATTATTTTCGCCACACACCGTTAATGGTTATATGAGCAGTTTTGCCAATTACTTTGAGACCCTAGTATAGATAGACTGAATATTCAACCCATTATTATTGGAGTAAATGAATCGAGTGGATTATAATTTTTATTATTCCTAATATTGAAACCAAAAAACTAAAAAAATCAGAGTATTTAATTAAGGACTGTCTACGTGTAATTTTAGGTATATTTTTGCCCCGCCTACTTTTATAAAAATACGGAATAATAAAATAGATTAATAACCACAGCATATATAAAAAAGTAACAATAAAATTACATGACTATTCCAATACAATTTAGGTATACATTGTCATCCTGGAAGATTGTAAAATAAAGTAAAAAAATTTGTGCTTATTTTTGTAAATTTATCTTCTTTTTATGAAAAAAAAAATAGTGTAATTTCCTCACTCGGTTATTTTGGTTACAAGCTGACAACACTGCCGACAACTGACGTCACTCGAAGGGTATGACTAGCAACGGAAACTGTTTTGAAAAGAGTATACAGTGAGGGACAAATGCGGATAAAATAAATACGTTAAAAATCAGAAAATAGTTTATTCAGTAATCGCTTGTGCCTGAAAATTTCAATTTTTTATGCGCATTTTTTTCCAATATTTTTTTTTAATGTAAACCCTAATTTTGCCGTTGGCGCTAGCGTTGGCACCAGCGTTGGCATCAGCGTTGGCACCAGCGTTCGTCGTAGACGCGCGTCGCATTCATTCAAAAACTGAGCGTTCGCGCTTACAGTGTTTACAAACAATCAACGTAGCCTAACGTTTTTGTTGGTGTTTCCTCTAGTCTAGTTATTAGAACAAAAAAGAGTTTTTTTTTTTCAGTCTTAATTTCCAGGTCACTCACTCCACATTAACCCCAAAAATGTGATGCAAAAATTTTCTACGAATGCGCCGAAAAGTTAAAGATGGTTTATGTTGAACGCCAGCCGGCGTCAGCGCAAACGCCAGCAAAGTTTATAAACCACTCTATTACTATCCACTTGTTTAACTTTTAGCACCAATGACAGCGCCAGCACCGACCCGAGCTTCGAGCTTATAAATCCAGCTTAACACAGGATGTACCACGGGTAAAGTCCGTCTATCTATCTTACAAACTCATTATAAATGCTAATCCCTTACCGTCATAATAACCTATTGTGTGAGGTGTAAAATTCGGCCACCTGATCTGGGGACTCCAGCTACGGATCTATTTAAAGACTATTATATTATTATAGTTTCTCAGTAATCCTCTTAAAATAATTAGGGTAAAATAAAGTAGGTTTATTTTAGTTATTTTAATATGCTGATTTTTTATTTTAAAATTCAGTTTGATGTTTGTATTGGTTTGAACAAGAAGTTACTTGTTGCCAACTAAATATGATATCTAAGAATGTTTCGTCCGTGGGAACAAAACCGTATGCCAAGCGGATCATCGGGTCGTGATAAAAACCAATTAAATCGTGATTTTTTTATCAGTTGACACAAAAAAGTAATCTTCGACGTTTACACCACCCTTCTTAAACGTGGTTTTTTAAAATTTGGTGCAGTGAAGGAAGCGGCAGCTTTGACACGCAGGCCAGTGAGCACAGTGTGGTTCGTTGTAAGTAAATCTATAGTGGAGAGAAGAAAGAGGAAATACTCTTTTATTTTAAGGAAACTGGACGCGACGCATGTCGATATAATTCGTAGAAAAATATATGCCATGTACAGAGAACAAAAATGGCCCCCACTCAAAAAACCCTATTGCAAAGAATAAAAAAAGATGATGCAGGAATAGAGTGTTGTCGTGAGACTCTATGGAAATGTATTTTAAGAAACGGGTTTAAAACGAAAAAAATTAACAAACAACAAGTAATTATGGAATCGCTCCGGTTGAAAAGATGAAGAATGGAATACTTAATTGCAGTTCATGGGTATAGACAGGATGGAAGGGTTACTATTTATTTGGACAAGACGTGGTATGACAGACACGAAGTTCCAGATAAAGGTTAGGTAGATTTATCGGGCTAATGCAGAACCAAAGCTCCATCAAATAAAGGTGAGCGTATAACAATAATTCATGCTGGGACAAAAAACGAATTTATACCAAACGCTTTGGCTTTATCAGCCAAAAATATAGAGGACTTCCTTGTTAATTATCACGATGACACTACGGCAGAACTATTTGAGGACTGGTTTAAAAACAAATTATTACCAAATATATCACCAAATAGTGTGATAGTCCTAGGTTAAATAAACTTCCCTGTTCCAATGACACAAAAGTTACCATCCAGGACTATATGATGGGAAATAATACGTATATTGAGGAAAATTACACAAAAAAGCAATTGCTCAAATTTTAAAAACATTTTTATTAAAAAAGCAATAATATTGTGACACTTTGGCGGCAGAAATAGATCATACCGTGCTAAGACTTATCATTGCATGTTTAATTCAATTGAACATATATGGCACCAGCTGAAAGCATCGGTAAAGAGGAATAATGTTTCGCCAACCTTAAATTCTTCTGTGACAGCTTTAGTACAGTCAGGGATGCAAAATATTCCAAACAAAAACTGGCAAAATTGTGTAGCGCATGTTCAAAAAGTAGAAAAATCATACGTAAATATAGATATGTTGCCCAATTGTGAACTTGGATTTGGAAGAAAAATTTCAGAGACGAATAAGCATCCTATTTTGTATATTCATATTTATTACTTAATAAAATCGTTTATATGTTTCTTTATTAAAGTATGTTCTTTATAATTAATGCTATATTATTCCATTGTATATAATTTCAGAAACATTACGATATATTTTTTTTGAATATTTTAGAAATGACATTATAAAATGTGTCAGAAACATAAAATAAAATATTACTTTTATGGGACACTTTTGGGTTTCTGAAATATTTCACCAATATATCATAAATGTTTCGGAATATTTATGGAATATTTGAAATCTTTCGAAGAAACTAATACGAAGTGTTTCTGAAATATGATTGTGCTGTGTGGGTAAGCATCAAACGACGTAACTTGACCCCTAATTTTATTAACCAGCTTCGTATCTTTTACGGTTTACGATATCCCTGTAGTGATAAACGGATTTGTTACACCCTGTCTGTCTACAATGGCTAAAATGTTCAAAAATGGAATAAAAAAAACTTTCATTTAAAACATTTAATATAAACTTTTCAAATTACCCTGCGTAAATGAATTTGATTGGATAAAATGCGCATCAAAATTTTAAAACTTGCTGGGTCCTGCATTATTTTGATCTAATTTGATTCATACAGTTGTCCTCCAGACTTTGGCTTCTACGCCCTGTTTACTTAGTTTTGCTTTAACTCTTGCAGTAATGTTTTTTATTGGATTTATAGTAGTAGTAGTAGTAACAAGATTTATTTTAGCAATACTGCTACAATATTATAAATTCTAGTTTTTTAACAATAATTAAAACATTTAAAATCACAATTTTATGCACTAAAAATATTTTTAAATAAATAAAAGATATTTTGTTTTCTAAGTAATGATATTTTTAAGGATTTTTAAAATTTACTTAAGGAATTTTGTTTCTTAATTAAAGAATCTAAATTATTATATTCGTCCTTTAAAAAAGATTGATTTATATGTCAAATTTTTTGTCACTTTCCCTAAACAAAAATTTTGATTGTTTCTGGTTTGATAGTTATGATTTTCGATGTTTTGCGTTATAAAGTCTTTTAAATGAGATGGTAATAAATTATTTTGAATTTTATAAATAAAAATACAAACTAGGAAAAATATTAAATTTCTTATATTCAACCATTTAAGTTTATTTAACATATAATTTATCGTTGTGTATTTATCAACATTTAATATTATTCTCATTGCCTTATTTTGTAAAATTTGAAGTCTACTAAAAATTCCTTCATTTGCAGTATATAAAATTGTAGAGCAATACAAATAATGAGGTAAAATTATTGTGTTATATATTGTTTTTCTTGAAAATAAACTTAAATGTTTACTTACTCTTTTGAAATAATTAACTTTTTTCCCAATTTTAGATATAGTGTTTTCAAAATGAGCATCAAATTTTAATTTAGAATCTATTATTATCCCTAAATATTTAAAAGACTGAACTATTTCTAATTTTTGGTCATCTATAAAAATATTTATATTTTCATAATTTATATTATTTCCTATTGCCATAAATTTCGTTTTAGAAATATTTAATTTTAGTTTATTTACTTTTAGCCAGTTTGATACCAATTTTAATTCAGAATTTAGACTATCTATGCGACTTAAAATATTTTTAACTTTTACGTATATTAAAGTATCATCAGCAAACATTTGAATATTAGTATTTGACAAAATATTTGGCATATCCTTTATATATAAAATAAATAATAAAGGACCTAAAATACTTCCTTGTGGTACACCGATATTATTAAATTCCCTTTTTGAAAATGTTTCCTTTATTTTAGTTATTTGTTGTCGAAAATTTAAATAATTTTTAAACCATTTATATACAGTAGGTACCCCTTAAACCATACTGATATAATTTATTTAATAATTTATTTCTATCAATAGTCTCAAAAGCACGTTTAAAATCCAAAAATGCTGCCAGAATGATTTCATTTTTGTCAACACTTCTCTTCCAATCTTCAATAATATATTGTGCTGCTGTTTCTGTTGAAAATATTTTTCTAAAACCTGCTTCAATATTTACTAAAATGTTGTTTTCTTCAATAAAATTTAATATTGGTTCATAAACTGTCTTCTCTAAAAGTTTTTCAATATCCCATAATAAATTTATCGGCCTCATTTCAGTACATTTTTTTGTATTTTTTACTTTTGGTACTGGTGTTATACATGAACATTTTAAATCATCAGGTATTTCTCCATATTTCAAACTTGTATTAATTAATTTAAGTAATATATTTCCAATGCTGCCAAATGTCTCTTTCATTCTTTTTTTTTGTTAAAATTTCACCATAATTATAATTTAATTTTATATTCCAAATTTTTATTTTTAATTCTTTTATAGATAGTTCATGAAAATGTTCTATTACATTATTTGATTTACTGATTTTTTTACAAATATTTTCATTTCCATTTTCTATTTCTGCAACTATTTCTTTAATACTATTTATGTAATACATATTCATTTTTTCTGCGATTTTTAACTATTATTATACACTATTTTTGACTATTAACTAAACTAAATAACAGTGGCGGCCTGTGGGTTGGTAGCCAAAGTTGGCAGGAGGACCGAAGGCGCGAAAATTTCGCCTTAGGCGAACATTTTTGCAGACCGCCCCCAAATTTCGTTTTTGTCTACTATTCTAATATTTGCATTGAACAGATGTATGATTAATCATTTAATTTCACGTATATTTTTTTAATTCTATGCAAAAGCGTAGGTTTAAAAAATATAATATACTGTCTATTGTCTGTTTGACACTGCACTGCCGACCCTGCCACCCCTGAAAAGCCGCCACTGCTACTGCAAATTAAAACTGATTAATATAGGTTGATTTTGGTAAAAATAATTCGTAATCTTCTAACCTTATCAATTTTGGTAAACCAACACTTCTATCTATAATAGCTATAAATATTTACTAAACTTCCTGTTTTGAGCAATTTAAATCAGTATATATGTAAATCAATAATTAATTAAATGCAAACAAATTCAAACCACGCGCGTCTATTTTTACTTCTATGCTGATTACTGGTGCAGCATTCAGCAGTCAATTATTTTTTTTTTGCATCAATAATAAAAACAGGGTACTTTTTGTTTCGTTATCTAGAAATTATCTATTTACTTATCAGCAAACATTATTATCGAGTAAAAATATACGTATGTGGAAAAAATGAACTAGGTTTACATAATGCTCATTTCTTTTAATAGATTCGATTGTAATATCCCCAATAAGTATTGTATCAGTAGCATAATTCTTCGCCATTAAACATTAATTTGATTTAAGTAACATATTTTTTACTGAATAATATCCTATAAGTTTGTGGTGGACTCTTATTACTTACTTCTTAAAACACACACCTTTGTAAAACTTCAAAGGATGCAACATATAAAAACATAGAAAAAGCTTTATATTAACATGGGGAAAAAAATTAAAATAACATAATTTTGATGAAAGTAATGGCACGCCACTGCGTTTTTTAAAAATATGTACGCATTTTTATCTTAATCGATAGTCATACACCCTGTACTTTTTTGGTTCAGGTTAGCGTTCTTTCTTATTTCCCAAAGTTATATTTAATTTGCTTTAGTCATTTACGAGCAATAAACTAAAAACAATAAAAAATCGTTTTGCACGCCTTGAACAAATTATTACAAAAACGGCCTTAGATCTGTTTTGTCCGAGCTACATAGTGTGAACATGAATACAAGAGGTCAAATAATAACCTGACATTAAATAGTTTTATCTTATTTTATACAGGGTGTTCAAAAGAATGCTAAAAAAGAAAATGACAACTTTCAAACTAATTTTTCTTAAGATTTTCAAATTAAGCACCCTTTATATTATTTTACTATCTCATACAGAATTTAAATACAAACATTTTTGTGTATTACAAGTGTATCAAAATTCAATATATATAATATCAAAGACATTTAATCTAGAAGAGATTACTACTTGTACCACACCAACATTTCAACCTTTAAATAAAGTAGGTATCAGTTGAAGTTTTAGTTCATGCTCCTGTCCAAAAGTCAAAACTCTCAAAATAGTGAGAACGTAGAAGAACAAAAGCAAAGTGTAACCAAGCATGAGGTGCAATAACAATTATTTGGATCGTATCTAACCACCACGGAAAATCCTAAAAGAAAGGGAAATCATAATGGAGAAAGAGATCCTTTCGCAATAACATCAAATAAGAATCAGGAACTGTTTAAAAAGAAGCGAAAAAAAAAGAGAAAAAGAAAAAGAAGAGAGAAATGCGAACGCGAGGAAAAACTAACTATTAAAAAAGAAAACAGTGATATATCCAAAAAGATATCAAATATACAAAATTTGTTTTTCATATAACCTAAATGGAAATTGCTATAGAGTATTAAATAACATATTACGAAAAAAAAAATTATTCTCGATGATAAAAATATAACAATGATAATTACTAATAAAGAAAAAATAATCTTAGCTGTCCAATAAGTATACGGTTTACCATAATTATTTAAATTGATCTGGATTATTTTGAGTTTGAATTTTGTACTTTGTAAGTGAATGAATTTTACATTTATTAATTTAGGGTCAAGTGTAAATTGACTATTGGGCACCTCAAAATCCCCACTGGATGAGAATTATGCCGAATCAACATCCTTGGTCGGTTAATACCTGGTTAATAATGCAAATCAGCAAGAACTATGGTTTCAGCAAGATGGTGTCCCGCCACTCTTTACGCGACAAGCTCGAGATAAATTAAATGAAATGTTTGGAAACAGATAGATTGGCCGTCGTGTTCCTGTGAACTGGCCCGCAAGGTCACCGGAATTAAACCCATTGGATTTTTTCTTGCGGGGTTTTATATAAGATGAAGTTATGGCTATACCAGCGACCACACCAGGAACATTTTTACAATTTTCTGCTTATTTACATACATACACATACATCGAAGATAATAAACACCTTGCCATTTGACATTTTATATTTGTCACCAGACAGATAAAAGGGGGTAATGTCAAAATGTTTTAAAATATGTCCCTATTGACGCGATAAAATTTGAATAAAATATTTCACACTTTAAAATCTCCACTCTGGATTCCAACTAACCTGAACTAACCATTAATATATAATACATAAGAAAAATATGAAATAACATTTTCCACTGTATTGCCAGTTTGGATGTTATCTCAGAATAATTTACCTAATTTCTTAAATGGCAACAATGCATTTTTTGCAAATTTTTATAGTAATTTTTTATGAAACGTTTGTAAAGAGAAGTATTGTAATTATTACTTAGACACGACTTGCTCTGTGCCAAAAAGGGCATTTCCTTTTCTCCAACCTTCCGATTATATTAAAAAACAAATACTGATTTTGAACAAAAAAACAGCGACGTACCTACCAGTTTTAAACGAGGTTTTAAATAAATTTATTTTGAAGAACAACTTATTTTCCTTGAATATTTCTTTAGATAACCTAAACATTAATTCGGCGATAAGAGTTTAATGCAATATTAAATTTAAGTCATGAAAGCTTATACCAAATTTTAATTTTTTTTGAGAAAAAAACAATAATCCCTTATTTCCGTTAATATAGTTATTTTAGCAAACAAAACAATCTTTCTAGAAAGCAGTAACACCAGGAGCGTGCGGTCCATGGAAGCGATGGAAGCACTGCTTCCCCTACCGCTTTCATAAGACAAAACAAATTTTATATTAATCTATACCTATCCATACAATTAAAATACCCAAGTATTTATTTCTATCTAATTTCCAAACCAAATCCGGCCCTGTATGCATCCCTGACCAACGCAATATTAAATGTATCGAAGTGATCTCAATACGTGTATACTACACTGTATACGCGTATACGAGTAATAATTAATATGGTCTGCCGTGCCAAGTAAAGGGTAAATCGTTAGATCTCGGTATTTCCTTCGCCGCGACGCGACGCCGGTAACGAAGCCGCCAAAATATTTAGTTTACACGTGTTTGTAGTCGGCGGTTACGAATGTTTGTCGCGATTTTTCGCCAGGAATACGCGGTACACGGTAGAGGATCTGTCTGACTTGACTTTGTTTATCTTACTTCTTGATTTATTTTGTCATGGAGCAACCAATTGCCAGCCCATCGAGTTCGGGAAATGTAAAGTGTATCTGTTCTGTATGCAAGTTATTGGAAAAAGAATTTTCAACGCTTTTCTTTGATGAAAAAAGGAATATTATTGCAACAGGTAGGCCTACACCAGATTTTAATTTAAAGACAGAAGTGAAGGCGGCTAAAAAATCCGTTTAAAATTAAATCAAACTGTGAATTCAAAGTAAAAATGTATAGATAGTTTTCTGTATTAGTTTCTGTTATGAAATTTTGTTAACTTGTTTTTAACAACTCTTAGGCAGAGTTGGGTCACTAAAGAATTGGTTTTCGACGGGCAAATTACGTAAAAATTAATAAAAAAACATAGGTAGCCATTTAGAAAAAAGAAGAAATATTAAAAAATCATAGGTACATAATCACACATTTTCGACAGTACCTACATGACAGTATTCTACCTGTATTTAAACGTCGAAAAATTGCCAATATTTGGGCGTGGTCCTCAAAAAATTTCTCGCGCTTGCCTCCGGCGGGCCTACCGGCGGTGCTTCTTCCCCTTCTTCATAACTCACCGCACGCCCCTGAGTAACACACACTTCTGCAACTGTTATTTTCTAGTTCTGGGTAGAGATGAACGAATTAAAAAAGGGCTAGGTTTCTGCAAATCATAATTTTTATAGAAACATTGATAAAGTAAATGAACAATGTATAACAATTGCGGAAACTGACTAATAATATTGTAGCATTTTTTTTTACAGTTCTGAAATGTATCTATTAAAAAAAGAAGCGGCTTCCAGCGACGAACTAATCATGTTCCAATATTGCCATCACCTCCCTGAGCCTAACTACAGTAAAACCTCTGTTTACGACCACCTGCGTTAAGCGACCGGTTATGAATTCTCCATATTTAAAAAATCCCATTATTTTATACGCCTCTTTACCGACCCATCTGTTAAACAACCGCGGGCACTCATCATCGGAACACTGCCTGTTTCTCGAAATTTCTTTACCACTCGACACACCGTTTACTGATTTATTGGAGGCCTATTTGGATATAATTCAGTGAAAAGTTGACATTTCCGTAACCGCTCATTATTAAAATTTCAACTCGTTGTTTCTCATTCAGTACCATAGTGTAAACAAATTAAAAATCAGGCAACAGAAAATTAAACAGGAACTCAAAATTGACTCTTAGGTCGCTGTCATGAAAATACCTTGACTCAACTCATTTCATTTCATTTTAAAATTTCTTTATTATTTCTTTGTTCCAGAGTTTTCCCAGTAGAATAAAAAACTATGCAATCATATGCAGGCGGTTCCATTTAAAGAAAAAGTAAGTTGGCAACGAAACCAGAAATTACAGAAAAAATTCATGCAGGTAGAAATGTGGGGAATAATTTACTGAACAACTTTCATAAAGGTCACTTTTTCGTATACGAGGTAATCCAGCATTATGCGCGACTTTTTTGCCACTCTGTATATTCCCCGATTAACCAACTTCCTATCTGCCTCAATATTAAGCGAGATACACACTGTATGATATTTTTCCTGCTAGTCACACAATATACTATTATATTAACACAACTTGCAATGCAATAGTATCCCTAAACTTTGCAAATATTTTGGAATACTTAAAATAAACAGGCGGTATATAATTTTTCCTAGTCTAGGAGCGAAAAGTATTGTTAAACCCGGCTCTGACTGTACAACGTACTTAAACTACGTATTGCAATTATAACTTCATTATTTTAATATATATAACATGTTTTATATTTAATTTACCAGCGATTTAATAAATACCACTGTCGCTCTGGCAATTAATGAATAATAATTATTAACAAACCAGAACCACGCGCGTCTATTTCTACCGCCAGAAGCCGGTTGACACTAAAGTATTTACTTCCCGACAACAGGTCTCAGGAACTACTGAGAGTAACGCATGCATATTAATTATTTGTTTGTTGCAGCAGTAATATAATCGTTAGTCGTAACTGGGTCAGATTCTTCTTTTGCAGAACAATACTTTTGTTTACACATATTTACCTAAATAAATAATCGACGAGGAACAACTATACAAAACAGGAGAAATTTAAAATGTCCTATCTATACAAGGTACCTTTAAAAGCTACTACAAATTCCTAACGCTAAAATATGACGATTTAGCCCAACAAAAAAGTTGCGTCTTCTCCAGATAGACAAATTTCGATTATAAACAATCCAAAATACAAAAAGATTAATTTAATTAATGATTAGATGTTCAAAAATATTTCCTTGACCAGCGATACATTTTCAATATTTTTCTCTAACCTTATCAATTGCTCTTTGAATAGATCTACGCCTAATTTTGTGGAAAGATTATAAATGGTGTTTGTTAAAGCCCCCCCCCCCCCCATTGCATGCGCAAGATATCCTCTGATATTAATTTGTGGTTTTGTAAGTACCATGAGATGGAACCATCTGGTTTAATTCTCAATTATATCCCGCTTTTTCTGTTTTAAAACAGACGCATATACTTTTTCCTTTTGTCAGAACCTATAGCCTCACTGATGAACTGTTATACAGCGAAACGCGTCTGGGGATGGTTTTGGCAGAAGAAAAAAGCAAACCCTTGTTTGAAGTGTTTCCAAATATTTTTTAAGTAGGTATTTGTTGTAAAATTTGTTGTCAATCATTTTTTAACATGGAGAAACAGTTAGCAGTGCAATGCTGATCCGTTAATTTTTGGAATTGGGGAAAAACTATGATTATTTAATATAGGTATAACGTATAACCTCGCGTATCCCCGGTTATGGGGGTCATGCCCCCGAAAAGAATGTGATACTAGATAATATTATCATTAATAAAGAATTTGTGATTTACATTTTCTCAAACCTACTTTTTTGCATAGAAATAAAAAAAAATGGAGGTGAAATTGTAGAAATTCATGTTATAAGTACATAAAGCTCTGTTCATGTACGTACCTACATCACACAAGATTTTATGTTCGATTGGTTACAAATTGCGCAAAGAAAAAAAATTTTATTTTTCATTTATTTAATTCTTATAGTCCTGTATAACAGACTTGACTTTCTCAAGGATGTTACAGCTGTCACGCATATTTGCAAAGTTTGCTATGGTTCATAAGGGTTACAAATAAATGAAGAAGTTCAAAATATACTCATACTTGCTAAAAATCGTTTTAATTATTCTAATTTTAATATTAGAAGTTATAGTAAAATAAAGCTACTTTATTGTACTAATACAATAAAGTACCACTTTATGTCCGCTCAACTGTATAATGTCTGTCACTGTCCATTACTAAGCATAATAGTACGTTATATACCTAGGTTCAGAAGTGAGCTATTATATAGAGTGTTTTCTAACTACGGTGCGAAACTTCAGAGGGTGGTATGTAAGGTCGTTTAAGAAAAAAAGTTCCTATGAACATATGTCCGGAGTTGCTTCGTTTCTGAGAGGGCGGTGAACTTTAAAAAAAAAAGAAACGGCCAAGAATATTCTTAAACCGATTTGGTTGAAATGTGATTCAGTTATTTGAAGTAATAAGGCGCTTATTAAGCCCTAACTAGATTGAAATTATTAGGTCCAGTGGCGTCTCAGTGGGCACCACAGCCAATTTATCGGTTTCAATAAGTTTACTTATATTATCACATTTTTGTCTTACCACATCTGCTATTTATAACAAATTATTGCCAAGGCCAAATGAAGTACCTACCTACCAAAGCGCAGCTGACAGTGATAGTATTGTCATATTATCAGTAAAATTCAGAGTTGTCAATTAGCAGTGATTCCATCATGTGCAATTTTACTAACGCTGAAATGGCTCGCATGCACTTTATTTATGGATTAGCAAATGGAAATGCGGAAGAAGCACGGAGAAATTACCAGGACAGATATTCTAACAATGTGGTAAAACGTTTAGAACGCTACATGCAAGATTATGTGAAACTGGGAGTTTTAATAAAAATGCAGGTGGTGGAAGACCAGAAACTGTATCAACGCCTGAACTAAGGGTCCGCCAAATAACCTTTTTTTTTTGAAAATGCTATAAAAAAAAACTACTGAATATTTTCTCAAATTTCTTTTTTTATTTGAAAGTACAATCCTTCCGGTTAATAATGGAAAATAATTTCATTCAAATGGCTGCCTCGGCTGGCCATGCAGTAGCCTACACGATCGGTCCAATTTTTAAGCACATTATCGATTGTGTGCAGCTGTATTTCACCAATGGCTTCACGAATATTGTCCTTTAAAGCGTCAATTGTCTCTGGCTTGTCGGCGTAACACTTATCTTTGACGGCACCCCACAAATAATAGTCCAACGATGTCAAATCGCAGCTCCGAGGTGGCCAAACGACATCAGCTCTGCGGCTGATAATGCGATCTTCAAAAACAGGGCGCAAAACATCGAGTGTAGCTTCGGCTGTGTAGCGCCGTCCTGTTGAAACCAAATGTTGCCAATATCCTCCTCTTCAATTGTTGTGAACAAAAATTCGTTCAACATGGCCCGATAACGATCGCCATTGACTCTAACGGCCACTCCTTGCTCATTTTCGAAGAAAAATGGCCCAATTATGCCTCTGGACCAAAATCCGCACCAAACAGTGACTCGTTTTGGGTGCACCGGCTTTTCAATGTATGCGTGCAGGTTTTCTGTGCCCCAAATGCGACAATTTTGCTTGTTTACATACCCGCCAAGATCAAAATGGGCTTCATCTGAAAAGATGATTTTTTTGGCAAAATCGGCATCTTCTGTAAGTCGATCGCAGGCCCACCGAGCGAAGCGAAAACGCATTGGATGGTCAGTTGGCTTCAACTCCTGAACCAATTGGACTTTGTATGGCGTCATACCAAGGTCTTTATGCAAAATTCGACTCAATGATGTCTCCGAAATGTTCAATTGTTGAGAACGACGGTGAATTGATGTTGATGGCGCTTCACGCACACTTTCTGCCACAGCAGCAATATTCTCGGGTGTACGCACTGTTTTTGGCTTTTCACGCTTTGGTTTATCGATGAGGATGCCATTTTCTTTCACTTTTTTCACAAGATAACGAACATACGGAGCTGACGGTGCTTCTCTTCTTCCAAAATCCGTACGCAATTTTCGCACACATTCTGCAACATTACCATGATTTTCAAAGTAATGTCGCAATATTTCCCAGCGTTGTTCAAGCGTATACACAACCATATTCGTTCAGCGGAAGGATAAAACTAATTATCTGTTAAATCAGACATGAGCTAAGTGTTACCATTCACGAAATAAGCACTAGTTGAAAAAAAAAACGTTAGATGGCGGACCCTTTAGAAGAAGCTATACTTGATGCGATGCAAGAAGATCATTCAAATAGTACCAGGAAGATTGCACTGCAGCTTGAAGTCAGTCCAAAAACCGTTTGGAAAGTTTTAAAAAGAAACATCCTGTACCCATATCACATACAACGGGTCCAAGCTCTACTGCCTCGGGATTTTCACCCAAGATTAATGTTTTGCAGGTGGTTGATTCATAGGATGGCACACAATAATAATTCTTTACCAAATATTTTAGTTACGGACGAGGCAAATTTTTCACGAGATGCCATTATGAACTTTCACAGTGACCATTTTTGGGCCGACGAAAATCCCAACGTTATTAGAGAAAGTCTAAAAAACTAACTAAAAAAAAGGCAGTGGCGTACTTTTTCTTCTCAATATTAATTGAAGACATAAGTGGATAAAGGTGTCATGTCACATTTTTTAAAAAAACTACTTTTTCAACTTTTTGAACATTCCTAGCATAGGTCTAACTGTTAATAAACCCTAAATGCCACTTTCTTTATTTATAAAGATTTTTTTAAATGATAAAGGTGTTAAGTCACACCAACATCTAGCATGTGGTAGTGGATAAAGGTGTTATGTTACAATTTTGTTACATAACACCTTTATCAACTAAGCGATTCATACATCAGCTTTATATTGAACAATGCAAAGAAAAGAAAATGGACGATAAATATATGGTCAAAGTTTCTTTCTACAGACATATTTTTGCAACGAAGTTTAATTTGTCTTTAGGGCACCCAAAAAGCGACACATGCAGTGTTTGTGATGCTGGGGCAAATTCGACAGATCACAAAGAAAATTATGAATTTGCCTTTAACGCACAAAAATTAGACCGCACCATTCCAGCTACTGACAAAAGAAAATACTACATAACTATGGACCTGCAACAAACTATGCGACTACCGAAGTTATCTACATCCAAAGCGTTTTATTTGCGGCAAATGTGGCTGTATAAGTTTGGCATCCATTGGATTACCTATTCTGGATCTAAGTCGTTTTTTTTTACGTGGACTGAAAACATTGCAAATAGGGGAAGCAATGAAATTGGTAGTTGTTTGTTGCGATTTTGTAAGCTGCTAAAAAAGGCACAACCTGAGATTGGCCATCTAATAATTTGGTCCGATTCATGTGCTGGCCAGAACAAAAATTTTTTTATATTGTGTCTTTACCAGTACCTAATAGTGAAAAAAATTTTTAAAGTAGTAGATCACAAATTTCCCGAAGTTGGTCACAGCTACTTAGATTCCGACCGTGACTTTGGAAGGATTGAAAAAGTATTAAGAAAACATCATACAATATTAATTCCAGACCAGTAGAAATCATTACATCTGCAAGTACAAAGAACAGTTTATGCCTGAATATGACAAACTTTTTTTATAACTTAGAAGAACTTCCGGCCAAACTTCGCTTGTATAAAAAAATAAACAATACTGCTAACGATAAAGTTAATTTACGAGACAGTGTCAAGTGGATTAGAGTAGACCACTTTGGGTTTTATTATTATAAAACTAACTTGGATCCGATTACCCCATTTCTACAGGTTGATTTACATAAAAAGGGCACAAAAGAAATCCTTCCTGAGGAAATATTTTTAAGTAAGTTATCAAGGTGTGAGGGTCTCACAATTGAAAAAATGAATAACTTACAAGAGCAGCTAAAGTTTATTGACGAGGATTATAGATGGTTCTATGAAGAAATTTTGACTGAAAATATTGACAATCCTAAGAAAAAAAGAAAAACCTGTTAGTTTGCTGTTGCTATTGTATGTTTTCCAAAGTTAGTTTATCGATTAAATATTGCAGACCCTATTCTGTGAAAGTTCCTATATTATATAATATTAAAAACATATTTAAAAGCAACATGACTCCCTTATTCAATTAAACCATATAACGTTTTTGATTTAAAGTTGGTGGAATAAGGTGTTATGTACACATAAATCTAAATTTATCAAAGACGTTTTACAATTTTTTATTATCATAGGACAGCAAAGAAAATTACTTAGTTTCCCTAAAATATGCCGTATTACCAAATAAAATAAAATTGTAATGTAAAAAAGTTCTAGTTCAAAACGCGTTTTATTAAATTACTCCAAAATTTAAAAATGTTACATGACACCTTTATCCACTTATGTCTTCAATTGGCTGTGGTGCCCACTGAGACGCCACTGGACCTAATAATGTCAATCTAGTTAGGGCTAAATAAGCGCCTTATTACTTCAAATAACTGAACCAAATTTCAACCAAATCGGTTTAAGGATATTTATGACCATTTTTTTTTTGAACTTAAAACGAAGCAAGTCCGGACATATGTTCATAGGAACTTTTTTTTAAACGACCTTTCGTATCACCCTCTGAAGTTTCGTACCGTAGTTAGGAAAACACCATGTATATAATGGGCGAGGTATACAGGGTGTCTGGAAACTTCGTTGGTATATTTTAAGGGGATATTCTACATTAGTAGTGATCATTGATCAAGTGCAAAGTGTTTTTGATTAATTAAGGTGCAAATTTTAAAAGATGGCAGATTATTCATTTGCTGAGTTAGCTGATATGCATTTTATGTATGGCAAAGCTAATGGTTGTGCTCGAGAAGCTCGCAGGTTGTATCAAGAATATTTTCCAAACCGTCAAATTCTTTGTGAGAAATTATTCAATAATTTACATCAACGATTAAGAGAAACCGGAACTTTTAGGCCAAATATGAATGAAACTGGGAGAAGCCGTACTACTAGGACTCCACAAGCAGAAGAAAGAGTGCTCGAATGCGTTGCAGCCAATCCGGGTATAAGCACAAGAAGAATTGCCTTACAAGAGGGTATCCCTAAGAGTACAACATGGGAAATTTTGCATGAACAACTTCTTTATCCATACCATATACAAAGAGTTCAGGCGCTTAAGCCTCAAGACCTACTTCCTCGTGCACAGTTTTGTCAGTGGATGCAGAGAAAATGTCATCAAGACCGTTTTTTTCTACATAAAGTCTTGTTCACTGACTAAGCAGGGTTTACCAGTGAAGGCATCGTAAATTTCTATAATAACCATGTATGGACAGAAGAAAATTCCCATGCAATTTTCGAAAGTCGATTTTAAAATAAATTTTCAATTAATGTTTGGGCAGGTATTTTGGGCGATCGATTATTAGGATTATACATTGCGCCTCAACGTTTAGATGGGCCTGCATATTTAGATTTTTTACAAGACTCTTTGCCTGTTCTACTTGAAGATGTGCCGTACCATGAAAGACTTACAAACTATTTTATGCATGATGGGGCTCCACCTCATTTTAGTAAATTGGTTCGAGATTATTTAAATCAAACATATCCAGACCGATGGATAGGCCTGGCCTCCCCGTTCATCTGATCTCAATCCATTGGATTACTTTCTTTGGGGTTATCTGAAGTCTCTGGTATATTCAGTACCTGTCGAAAATGTACAACAATTGGAACTAAACTAAGCCACCCGTAAGAACGTCCCTGACTAAATTTCATACTCTCAATATCATACCTCAAGCTTTTTTTTCTTCTGATAGTACGCTCTACCCTTAGCCCTTTTAATCTCTCTCTCTTCCTCTGTCATCTTATCAAAAATTTCCTTTTTCTGGAATTATCTTTTTCTCGTTGGCGTACAACAAGGATGAGGAAATTCGTAATAAGGAAGGAGTTTTCGCAAGAGTACGAACATCAATGAGAAATCGTTTAGTTGGTTGTATTGATATGAATGGAAACCATTTTCAACATTTGTTATAACTTTTCTACATTTTTCAGTTTATTATTGTTAAACCAAGAACTCTTAATTTGTTTTGTTTAAAAATTACAATAAAACAACGTTTTGACTTAATTATTGTCATTGTCAATTTATTTTAACCCTAACCATGGGCTTCTTGATGTTTTTTTTTTACTTTAAATTTGTAGGTATATGTCATAAGACTACTTTGATGTTTTAGTTTAAACACAATTCGATAATACTTTATGCAATGATTTAAATAAACCGATTTTTCTTCTAAATCATTGGCCTAATAATTTTTTTTAAGAATACCTTTTTTGTGTAGAAAAATCACTGGAATTATAGTTTTTGGGTAAAATTTTTTAAATGTGTCGTGTACAAAAATTAGGAATAAATAAACTAAGCCCCCCCCCCCCCCGTAAGAACGTCCCTGACTAAATTTCATACTAACTCTCAATATCATAAATTAGCAATTGTTAATATTAGTTTGTGTGCCAGAAAGCGCATCGATACCTCAAGCGGTCGCAAAGATATAAAAGAGAAACTAATCTTTAGATGTCACCTTTGGACGGCCATAGCTTCTTTATAAGACATTTAAGGACCTACATTCATATGAACTTTTTTTCATATTTTCATATAGTAGAATATCCCCATAAAATATACAAACGAAGTTTCCGGACACCCTCTATAACAGAGCTTTCTCAGCTGAGGTATATACAACATGTCCAAGAAAGTTCTACAGAAATGGGAGAATTTCTTATTATACGATTTATGAAAAAAAGTGCCTCTCCCTAAAAAGCTCTGCTGGGCAAGAAACTCAGGTTTACAAAAAGATAAATGTATTTTATTATTTAGTGTTCTCAAATAGTACAAGGATGTAAAAAACGTCCAAGGGAGAACTACCCCTATTTTTAATTTTTGAGCAAAACGACAAATAAAAACGTTGTTTCAAATTCTGTTGGAGTATAAATACAAAATTTGAATTAAATATTATTATTTTTTAAAGCACCTTCACGACTAGATCAAACATAATTTTTCAACCCCCTCTTGTATCAGAAAATACCTTTATTAAGAAGGTCTTACTCTGGCATAAATTTGATAAATTGTCAGTTTGACATTTTTCAACTTTTAACAGTTAGATGGAAGCTGTTGTGGAAAATCCAAAAATTTCCTTAAGGAAAAAACTTAGAAGGGGAATTATCGAAATCATCTGTCAACACAATTTTATCGACTTGACTTCTGTGCATGGTATCAAGGAAAGGTTGAAGATGATTTATTTTTTGTTCGGAAAATTTTATTTAGCGATGACGCAACCCTTATCTCTAGCGGGGTTGTATTCTCCCAAAATTACCTCTGGTGGGTAGACAAAAATACAAATTGCGATGCAGCGTCGTGACCAATATTATTTCAAAACAAATGTGTGGTGTGGCATACTAAATAATCAAATTGTTCGACCATTTTTTTTTTTTCGTGGAAACATAAATGTCTATGTTTATTTGAATTTCTTAAGGACTGAGATTCATGAATTTTTAGATGTATTTCCATTAAATGAAAGAGGAACTTATGGTTTCACTATGGTGGTGCTCCTTGTCATAGTGCTGCTGGAGTAACGAGCGTTGGATATGAAGCCGTTCGGAAACTCCCTGGCCAGCCAGGTCCCCGGACATTACCCCTGTGAATTGTTTTCTCTGGGGGAGATTAAAAGAAACGGTATTCGAACATCGACCTTACCGTAATATTGATCACTTGAAAGAACCATTAGGTGCTATGCCCAATGTCATGTGAAATTTAGATCTGTATTTGCGTTCATGTTTGTTAGGTGTGGTTTTTTTGCTCGTTACTAAAATTTGTTTACTGATTCTTATTTTATTTATCTGCTAATAGTATTTAGGTATTTTGTGTCACTTTAAAAGAAAATTGCCTAGATATATCCTAACATTTTATATTAAAATGATGTAAAACAATAATTAACTTTCTGAAAACCCATGTATGTCATAAGTAATTTACGTCACTCTAATACCTTAATAAAAGGTGTATCGACCTTAACATATTTGATACAAGGGGAGGGGCGAGGGGGGGGGCGACTAAAATATTATGATTGATCTGATGATGGAGATCCCATTATTTTATACTCCTCTTTACGGACCCATCTGTTAAACGATCGCGGGCACTTATTATCGGAATTTTTAGTAAACATTAATGCTAAAAATACCCTCTATTAGGGGAATGTCTTTCTTTAAGCGAAACAATTTGAATAATTGAGGAAAGTGAAAAAACTGGTTTAAGTGCCAGGAGATTGGCTAAAAAATTTAAAGTGACTATGTTGCTTCAGAATAAAGCAGATAAGTTACCTCTCTAATGGGTCTCGAACAAAAAAGCGTGGATGACAGCAGACATCATGACAACACGACTTTACAGATTTTATACCAAAATGAAGAAACAGAGTAGAAGAGTGGTATTCTTTCTGGATAATGCAACGCCTCATCCCAAAATTACATTGGATAATGTCAAACTTATTTTTCTTCCACTCAATACTACCTCACATTGCCCACCATTGGGCCAAGACATTATTCAGAATTTTAAAATGCTCTACAGGAGCTACCTTATTAAGAGACTTTTAACATGTATAGACAGCGGTTGTCCTCTTCAATCGAAAATCATATTACCATAACCAACGCCTTGATATGAGTTTCGGTGGCCTGGCGCAATTTGTCCTAAGTGACAATAAAGAACGCTTTATGAAAGCCGGATTTATGTGTAATACAGATAATATTGACGAATTCAAAGAAAAAGGTAATATCGGACTCGCACAACTGTTTGCTGACATTAAGGACACATTTGTGAACTTGAAACAATTTGCCTCTATTGATAGCGATTTGTCAACAGAAAGTGCAGAATGACTATTATCGACTGTCCAAGAAACGGATGAAGCTACCCTCAACTCTGAGACAGAGGAGGAGGAACCTGAACTTGCTCCAGTGTCGAAAATATTAAGCCTATCTAAAGTTTGCACAAGCTTGAGAGACTTAGAACACTTTTATAATAATGTTAACAATTTAACAAGTCTACAAATATTTCTCAATTGCTATTAAAATGCGAATATGAATGTAAAAAATATAAAAAATAAAATAAAAAATATGAAACAATCATTAATTCCTGATTATTTTGAAAAATAAGAATTTCAAAGCAAATATACAGTGCATTGTATAATATATAGTATGTTAGTATGCACGCGCAGTATATACATATTGATAAATTGGCTTCATCTCATTTAATTTTAGTTTTGATGAATTTAAACAAAAATATTTAAAATTATTTACATATCTATATGTAGATCCTTATTAACAACAAACCGAGCAACAAACAAACACTGTAAATGCAAACCAGTTGTTTTAATTTTTCTCTATGTGTTGACCAACATTTGATTCCCCGAAGGTGGTCGCTATTGAGGGATTTTACTGTATTTAATTCAAATTTTGTATTCGTACTCTCAACAAGATTGAAACAACTTTTTTACTTGTCGTTTTCCTTAAGAATTAAGAATAGTGGTAGTTCTCCCTTGGACCTTCTTAGATTCTGGTACTTTTTAAGAACCCTCTATAATATAATACATTTTTACATTCATAAATCTTAGTTTCTTGCCAAACAGAGCTTTTTAGGAAGAGACACTTTTTTTAATAAAACGCATAATAAAAAAATTTCCCGTTTGTCTAGAACTTTCTTGAACACGTTGTATAGATTATACAATATCCAAAATCAGACATCCCCAGAATCAATTACATAACCCTTGACATAACCTCAGCAATGATCTGTTATATGTTATATATCAACAAATCATGATTCAATATGAAGTTTACAAAGAGGTCATACAATAATAAATTAGTCGAACAGCTTTGTACAAATCTGGAAGATCCTAATTTCCAAATCAAACAATTATATAATGTGATAAATGAGCAAAAATGTAATGCACAATATTATAATATATCATGATGTAATCTATTCGCTTTGTTTTTAAACAAAACGTACATTTTTATTTAGTTGAACATAAGTAAATATGTACATTTTCAACGTTATTGTAAATGTACTGCCGCTGAAGGACTAAGGTCAAGGGAGGGTCATTTGTAATGGACAGATCAATTAAAAACGTAATATTAGTAATAATAATAATAATAATATTTATGTCACGATAGAATAATAAATACGAATTCTTAGCATTGGAAATTACAAATCCTTATAGGAATATTCGTTTTACTAAAAAACAGAAACCCATAAAAAAACTACAAATAGGTACATTCGTATTATAAAAACATACAAACCTATCAAAAACTATAACTCAACAAATCTTTAAGTACACTAAAAACTGCACCGTATGGTAGCACTGTTGCCTGCGGCAATATTACTGAACGGCAGGAAACGTATGTATAATATGCCGGCAGGAGTTTTCTTTTCATTCACGTCAAATTCACTTTCTATTTTAGAACTGAACTGAACTAGGGTCACGAAAACTGCACTCTGCAGCCGGAGTGGCTGAAAATTCCGGCGCGTGCACTCTCTAAACACCGGCACCGTCGCGTAATTTTAATTTAGCGATAAAGGCGTCCTTTTTAATCAATACAACCATAGGCGGCGTAGCGTCTAGTTTTACTGGCTGTTGTTCTTGTCGAACATTGGTTACGACCATTGGAATTTTTTGATTTGCCTGATTACGTCCTGGTGTCAAAATACACTCACGTTCAGTGTGTACACGGCTGTACCTACTCTAATTTTGCAGAAAAAATTTTTATGACCAAGTTTGATTATTTCTTGGAGGAAAAAACCTTTGAGTTATCCATTGTATTCTGTTCCAAATTAAATTCATACATTTTCGTGATTTGTTCAAGTTCATCCTCCTCTAATATATAGAGTGGCAAAAAAGTCGCGCATAATGCTTGTAACTTTTGAATTACCTCGGATACGAAAAAGTGACCTTAATGAATTTGTTCAGTAAATTATTCCCCACATTTCTACCTGCATGAATTTTTTCTCTCATTTCTGGTTTGGTTGCCATAGAGGCTAACTTACTTCTTTTAAATAGAATACCCTGCATATGATAGCATATTTGGATTCTACTGGGAAAACTCTGAATTTTTTGTATTTAATGTAAAATATATGTAAAATTTTAATAATGAGCGGTTACGGAAATATGAAGAGATCGCAAGATTAGGTTCGTCAACTTTTCAATGAATTATATGCAAATAGGCATAAAATAAATCAGTCAACGGTGCGTCCAGCGGTAAAGAGATTTCGAGGAACAGGCAGTGTTAGGGAAGCCGCTAGATTAGGTCAACCTAAAACAGCAACCGGGGGAGACAAAACTTTGGATATCACGCTCTCAATACATGAAAATCCAACACAATCATCCAAGCCAATGGCAATGGATTTTAATGTGTCTCATTAGTCAGTGAAAAGTTTGATTAGGCAGGAGAAGTTGCATCCTTACAAGATAAAGTTGGTGCACGAGTTAAACGAGGACGATTTTGATGGAAGAGATGAATTTTGTGAGCTGATGATGGAAAGATGCAATAACGATAATAACTTCGCAACAAATATCATTTTCTCAGATGAAGCTACTTTTCATTTAGATGGCATTATTAATAGACACAATTATCGTTATTGGTCTGCTGAGAATACTCACTGGTTCCAGGAAGGTCATACTCAGAGGCCCGAAAAAGGTATTGTTTGGGCGGGTATAGTTGTTAAACATATTGTGGGAAAGATGATAATTTGAATGGCCAAAAATATCTGACCCTCCTCAGGAATCACATAATTCCTTCTTGCAAAATGATTTTACCAGGTGTAAATAATGGCATAAACGAACAGGTATGGTTCCAGCAAGATGGAGCACCTGCGCATTATGCGGCAAATGTTAGACAATACATAAACGAACAATTTCCAGGACGTTGGATAGGCAGAAGAGGTGCTATGGACTGGCCAGCGCGATCCCCGGACTTAACCCCGCTCGACTTCTTTTTCTGGGGACACTTAAAGAACAAAGTCTACGCTAACCGTCCGAATGACTTAGAATCTTTAGAAGTCAGAATTAGTACTAAAATTGGGCCATTCCAGAGGACATCCTTTTAAACGTTGTAGACGGGTTCAGGGATCGACTGGCGCTCTGCTTAGCAAAAAATGGTGGTCATTTTGAACGCCTGATCCACTGAAAAGGTTTCACTTGTTTATTATTCCTATGTTAAGTTGTTCAATTTTCTAGGCACTTTATTTTATTATTATAAAGTTTGTTGCAAATAAATAAAAATTTAAAATTCAAAAAATTCGGAGTTTTTCCAGTATAATCCAAATATGCAATCATATGCAGGATGGATAGGTCTCATACCAAGTCAAGGGAATCGTGGAGGATTATAAATGATTTGAGAGCGAAAATAACAGTGCCCCTACTTTAAGTAATCTTACCCGCTGACGATCTTAACCATTTTTATTGTAGTATTGCTAGCGCGTTGGCAAAAGAAATAACACCAGTAAATGATCCTATAGTTACTTGGGTCAAGTATCTGTGTCCAATACATTTTTTTTTAGACCGACCTCTGCTATGTAGATTAGGACGACGTTTGGTCAAATCAAAAATAAATATGCTTCAAGTTGGGATGGGCTCTCTATGAAGATATTTTCTGCCTTACCATTAAAGACCTTACAGGTTTTGGCCGAAGCGATAAATTTCTCCTTTTTCGAAGGCATTTCTCCGTCTTGCCTAAAAAAGGCTATAGTTATCCCACTTCACAAGGGCGGTGGTCATGATACCCCTTTAAATTTTCGACCAATTGCATTACTTCTCACCTTTTCCAAAATTGTAGAAAGAATTGTGAAGCTGCGGCTGATGTCATTTCTAAATGAACACAACCATTTGTCCATCCAACAGTTTGGATTTCAGGCTTCAAAGGATACGAGCGATGCCATATTCGGGTTCTTTGAGTATCTGTATGTGTCTCTAAACTCTGGTGAGGCTGCTGCGGCTGTCTTCTGCGATTTGTTGAAAGCATTTGATTGCCGGAACCTTGTCTCAACTCTGCTTACCATGCTTTGGTTAATATGCGGTCGATCAGGGTGAGTTGCATCAAACAAGGGAACCACGTCTGTCTGAGTGTGCGACCTATCTCCGAAATCAATCATGCGCAAGACTTTAATTCTTTCCCGTTCGCTTAATTTTCTTCTTTTTCACAAAATAAAGGTAAAGTATTTTCTTTTTACTAGATAAGCCCACGATCACACTAATTTCGTCTATCAAAAAGAGTAACCACCAGTTGCTGACATGCAAAATTCTAACACAATGTAAAATATTAACTTTTTGTGACACTGACGAAAAAGTAAGTAAATAAAATAACAATACTCGTGACGTGCTGGATGTTTTGCAGGTAAAACAGATTGTCAACGGTGCCCAATTCGAACATTTACTTTAGATACATATTTTAACATTTTTAATTTTTAAGACAATTTTTCTTGACAATTTTCCTATATAAGCACTACCCTTATTTACCTTGCCATATGTACAAAAATGTGCTCCTTCTAATTCTACAATAAAAAATTGGGGTCTCCATTTAAATCACCTTAAAATTCTAAAAAAGATACAGATAAAAGCTATGATCATGAACATTATGACAGTGGCACGAGATTTCCAACACTCCTTTCAAGTGAATATACAGCGTAATGGAAAGGTTGCCACATCAGCTTAAACAATATCGACTTGTCTGATTCACACACAGATCAAAAATAGAATGAGTCGGCGCTAGCGTCTTCAGACCCATATCTAGGCTCTTAAAGTCTCAAAGTAAGGCGCCATTCATTTTCGAAGCAGAAAAATATGCGATATAGATATTGTATACTGGGAATGCCGACAATCTCTGAAACAGTTACCGTGAGGGCATGAGGGAGTAGAAGACCATGAAGTCGGCTGACTTACTTGCTAGAGGTGCTCATGCCTGAACCGTTCTGCAATCAAAGCTCACCTTACAGGTGACTTCAACCTAGAGAAAAAAGGCAAACAGAGGTGTTTTTGACAAATAGTGCAGGACAAAGACAAGTGAATAAATTCAGTTCAGCCTCTATCTAAATACACTAAAAAGCTCCTTAAAAAACATGAACTAAAACTTGTCAACGACTTCGTTACAGGTGACGGCTCATGGGAAAGACTGAGAACGAAAGGTGCAGATCCTGCACCACTGCGGAATAAGCTGCGGAACATATATTATGCGCATGTAAAGTACTTAACCGTCAACGGCTAAATCATATTGGACGCCTAGAGATATAATTAAACTTGCTCCCAGGAAATTTTACAACTATTCAAACAGTATTATTATTAGGTACCCACCCTTACAATATTCCTTTAAGTCGAAGTGGCATGAGGCTAAAGAGCCCAGAGACCCAATAAATACAATACAATACAATAATGTGCGATCACAGATTTTTTGAGGGATTTTGAAACCACTTACATTTTATCTTCTAGGCCAATAAAAGCTAATTTATATTTTCGTTTTAGTAGAAAAATGTTTTTACTTTGCAGTTTAAAAAATCTTGGTTTAATGGTGGTGTTCTCATTGTACTCCCACAAGACCAAGGTAAGTTGGGACGGCACTGAGCAGATTGCAGCCCTAAATAATCAGGACAATATCGATGCAATCAATAAATGGATACCCACGCCGACGCGACGCCTTTTCCAAGCCACGCGTACTATACATGGATGCCACACCTCGCGGGAAATCTTCACAAGGAATGATAACGGATTTGGGACCTGATAACTGATAATCTAGAATGCTGACACATGCTGAGATTTGCCAAATTAATGATACATGTTTTTAAAGGGAGAGGTATTCATGAGTTGTATCATAACTGGATAATCTATCAGTCGCTAAACGCTAAAGACGCTTACACTTTTAACTGAGCAAAATGGACAGCGGGCTGCAGTTCGACTTTTTATATCGAATGTATATTTTATTATGAAGCACATTATGCAACAAATAAAAATAGGTTAATTACTATGTAAATGAAACTTAATTAATTTGATCAAGAATGAATTAAGAAAACAACAAAACAAACCCTAAACAAAACAGAAATCGATTGGTTTAGCAAATTAAAGAATGCGCCCGGTTTCGACCGTATTAGAAACACAGCTCGAAGATTTTGCCAGAAATTATAGTTTTGGATGTAGTAAACATACAGGGTGAGTCGGGAGGAATGGGCCTAACTCTAAGGGTATAATCTATGCATCAAAATAATAAGAAAAAAACTCAAATTTAACGTTGTTATCCAATATTCATTTGTTTTCAAGTTACAGCGTTAAATAAAATAATAATATTGTTAAACCAAAATATCCAATATTAACATTGTTTTAAATAAATCATTGGTTTAGTAAATTTTCAAAAATACCGCCATTGACTTCCAAACATTTCCTGCTTCGTTTACAAGGGGCGCGCGTGGATATTCTAATTGATTCGTGCCTTTCTTTAATATTGAGTAGAGCATTTCCAATGCGTCTAATTAATGCGTCCCTAGTATCTACTTTTACTTTGTAAACCTCAGTTTTTAACCAACCCCATAAATTGTGGTTCTTCCACACTTTTCGTCTTTCAACACTATAGGGCCAGATTAAGACTTAAATGCATTCTTGCAACAACCGGAATATTTACATTAATACTTCACTTTTTCAAAATTCAGCGAGCCTAAACTTCAAAGCGTAAATTTTACATTCAGGTTACATACCTGTAATATAAGGTCGCGTAACCATCCTAACATTCTTCGAAACTTGTAAAACGGCCTGTAAAGGATTAAAACACAGACTTAGAACGGCAAATTGTGATATAAAAATAAAAAAAAAATCAAGGCCTTACCAATAACTTTGTTGGGGTTCACATTTCACAAAATTGACAGAACTTTCCTTATTCCTTTTTTTTCCAAAAAAAAAAGGATAATAACATACTTAAGTGAGTTGGCGTAATATATATTGTGTTTTTAACACGGTCTATCTCTTTTTATAGATTAATATTATGAGAGAGATAGTCGACAGACTAATATGCAAGTCTGATGTGTGGGAAAAGAGCGCATGGTAGTGACCGTTCGTCGAGTCCTCTGGTGAACTGGTGGCCCAAACTATTCAAACTAGGTTTTGTAACGTTTTTTTTGTTGTGAAGTCATCCATATAATTTTCACCCACGTGTAATAATACAGCACGTATCATCGCCCGTATTTACTACAACTGCACTAACACTCGGGCAAGGATTTGGGGGAAATGTGCCTCAAGGCCAACGGTTGCCAGCGATGTGAAATTCAGAGAAATCCTTCTGGTTATTATATTTATTCTTGTGTCTCGGAGCTCAAGCTGGAATGCACGACCCGTACTCTTAAATAAATGCATTTTAGCATATTGTTGCTCATTGATTCTTTTGAGAATGCCAAAGATGGCTTTAATCTGGTCACCCAGTATTAAAATATTTACGTTTTAAAAATACTATTATGGGAAGCCACATCTTTTAAATATTTATATCTATCAATATGCATAAAGAACACCACATTATTACTGATTCATCCAAAACCACACAATAGAAGGAAGTGCTTATCTACTTATTTTAATTGAAGGCTTGTTTATTTATATTAATATTGTTATTCTTTATTTTATCTATAACTTAGTGTTTATTTGGTCCTTTTTGTGGTAAAACTTTGTAAAATATAAATGGCGGTATCCATAACTTGTCCATGATAAATACCATAGTATGATTACTAAGTAGGTCTAAGTAGGTAGGTACTTACTAATTTGTTGATAGTCTTATCCTAACAGTAATTTATGTTGTAAATGGCAGCCGCGTATAGACATGGACGTATCTATGTGTGTTTTTTATTAAGCTACAGGTTGTAAAAATATATAAATTTGTTTTACTTTTTTAAATTTATACAGTGACTCACAGCTTAAATGATGCAGTTGCAATTAAAACTAATTATGTGCTGCCAAGATTAAACAAAATATTTTTAGCGGACTTTAAGTATCTTAAATATATATTTGTCAACTTCTTGAATTATTATTAGCTTATTTTGACAAAAAATTATACACATAACATAATTAAGTGTGCCAATATAAAATATGGATGAACATTATGTCACAGCTTAAATGATGCAGATAAAACAGAGCAGTATAATATTTGCAGAATTATACCGTTGACTCTTACTGCCATAAATAATCTACCTGATTAAATCCTATTGTATACGCCTCAACCTCTTCAAAGCTGAATAAATGGGATCAGGGTCGGCTTGAAAATGTACCTACACCACATGATTTATTTTTATAATTTAAAATAAATAGACAGGTATTTTTAGTTTTAGGTACCTATAATAAATGTAAAATAATGATAACAATTAATGATAATTGAAAATAATATAATTTCAAAGTATAACTATTAGGATAACAAGTACAATAAAAATTAATTAAATTCTTAAAAACTATTGACAATTTATTCAAAATTTAACTCTGTATCACTATCACTATCTTCATCTAAGCCTAAACTTATAATTAAGGGTTGAACATTTGTAATCATACAATTTTTAGAATTTTCCACCTTAAGTACATGCTGTACACAGTTTTTCCAGCTGTCTGCAGAAATTTTTCTTACTCCGTTTTTAATTAATTCTACTACAGATGCATTTACTGTAGGAGAAATATTATTTCTCCTAATATTGGATTTTAATTGGTGCCATATTAGCTCAATAGGATTGAATATACAATAGTATGGAGGAAGACGCAACACTGTATGTCCATTTTCTGCTGCAAGTTTGTCACACTCGTATTCCTTATTTATTTTGAAAGCTTTTAATACTTCTAGCAGTTCTCGTTTTTTGTAAATTCCTTCAAAATATAAATCATTTTCAATCATAAAATTTTGAATTTCTGCTTTTGTATTATTAGAATTGGGAATGATTTTTGCTTGCCGGCTATGATAACTAGCATTGTCCATTACAATGACGCTATTTTCAGGTATATTTTTAAGGAGTTTATGTTTAAACCAATCTTCAAAAAGTTGTGCGTCGGTATCTTGATGGTAATCTAAAGAAGAATCTGCTATGTTTTTAGCTGAAAGCAACAGACAATTTGGAACAAACCCGTTCTCTGAACCAGCATGTAATATTGTGATTATTTTGCCTTAATTTGATGGTGCCTTCGTTTGACAATTTTTGGAAGAATCATCCCAACCTTTTCTTGGAGTGTTATGGGTATCGAACCATGTTTCGTCAAGGTAAATAATTGGACGATTTTTTTCTCTAAATTGTTTAACAGCTGTTAAATATTTAAGTCTCCATTCCCGTAAACGTTGAGATTCCATTAATGTTTGTCCTTTATTAATGCTTCGGTATTTAAAACCCATTTTATGCAATATTTTCCTAAGACTTGAAAGGCTACAAGGGATATTTGTTTCGTCTTTAATCAGCCGCTCTTTGAGGGATATCAAAGTGGGTACAGTTTGTGCTTCATACATTTGGTAAATCTTTCTTCTTAATAAATCCATGTCATTTTCGTCAATGCTTCTAAATGTGCCAAAATCACTCCGATTTTTTCTAGGATTAACAGGTCTAAGTACTATGTCTCTTACCGAAGATAAAGGAGTTTTTGTCAAAGTAGGCGTCTCTGCTAAAGCATCCATCGAATTAAAATTTCTACTCAACAAAGATTGATACACATTTTTAATTATTAGTTTGGCATCGGCAGATAAATGCTTTCTTTTAAAAATGACACTTGAAGATGCCCCCCTATCAGCACAATTCCAAGGACGCCACATTCTACCACTAATAAGCCCAAATAAAAATTACTCGCCGGAAAACCACTAAAGACTAAAATTATTAAAAATCAGTTTGTATTTATATATGCATCAGGCATAGGTATAAATTAATTTGTACAGGGTCTTCCAACGAGGACTGAACAGGGGCTCATTTTTCAGCTTCCTTGTATTTAAAGAAAAATCCAAAATAGCCAATCGATGTACTTTTTCCTGCAGAATTCAAAAATGAAACCAAAAATTTATTTAAACCAAATAATAATAGAATTTTGGGACCAATATTTTTTAACGGGACTTTAAATGGACAGAGATACTACCAGTTCTTAGAAAACGAAATTGAGAACTTTTTGGAAGATGTACCATTGGAAAAATATCAAAATTTAATTTGGTAACATGATGGGGCCCCTCCGCATGCCGTGCGTGAGGTTACTCAATATTTAAACGGACGCCATGAAGAATGGATTGGTAGAAATGGAACCTATGCTTGGCCACCCAATAGTCCCGATTTGTCAATATTAGACACATTTCTTTGGGGCCATTTAAAGAACGTGGTATACAAGCAGCGAAACCACGATATTGAAGAGATCATGCAGAAAATTGTGAATGAAATAAATCGCCTTGACCAGGAAAATCACAGTATAACAGCAAGGAAAGGCTACAAAGTGGTTATCGCACATGTTTCGAGAACAACGGAGGTCACATTGAACAATTAAATTATTAATGTTTTTTTTTTAAATTAGTATAGAGTTGGATTTCTTTTTCTGTCATGTAATGTTTTATTTTCCTCAAATAGGTTCTTTATCCTTAGAATAGTATTGACGGATATATTTCTGTGAAAATTTGCAATAAATCTTCTCCTTGCTTTTCTTGCATTTTCTTGGCATTTGTAGAACAATATAACAATCTGCAATCTCTCATCTAATGAATATTTCATTTCGGCAATATTATAGTAAATTTGTCAAATTTTTTGACTTTAAAGGATTCAAAGGTGATTATACCTTTATTACCTAGTGTATGTTTCAAACAGGTTAAAGTTAAATTATACTGGATAAAACATTAAAATTTAATAAAAATAGCTGTCACAATATTAAATATTTTAATCAGAACGGACAAAAAAAAAATCACTCGTTCCAAAAATCGTATAAAAAAAGCTATGTTGCATTTAAAAAACACCTTATCCATAGCGTAACTCTTTTGTTTCTGGTTCAAATAAATTTTTGGTTTCATTTTTGAATTCTGCAGGAAAAAGTACATCGATTGGCTATTTTGGATTTTTCTTTAAATACAAGGAAGCTCAAAAATGAGCCCCTGTTCAGTCCTCGTTGGGAGACCCTGTACCTGGTCCGGCTCTACTCGAAAAGGTTTTAAAATTTGGAATTTCCTTATTTATTTTATGGTCAAAGGGATAATAAGGGTTTTATTGCAGTCTAAAGATCAACGATATAATTCTACAAATACTATACAAAAGTTATCAACTAAAAATTTATGGAGCAGGCGTTGCGTTCACTTCTTATTGCAGTTGTTTTTTATTGATATTCGCCATTTAAATGCCTTTATTTAACAGTGACACTAAATTATTTAGCAATGGTTCGTAAAACCACAATTGAAGAAAGAAATTTAATCATTTCTCACTTTAGAAATGTGTATAGCCAAAATGGTAAATAAATGTCCATCAACTGTGCAGCATATAATTGAACGCTATAATAACGAAAATAGAGTCGCGAATAAATCGAGAGTGGCTTCAAATATTTTTTTCAACGATCGAGAAGAAAGATGGATTGTTAGAGAAATCGCCAATAATAAAAAAAAAAGTGCTCCAAAACTACGACATGAGGTGGAAAGACAGTTTGGGAAAAGGTGTAACCCCGAAACAATTCGGCGAGTGTTGCGGAAAAATAATTTTAATGGTCGAACTATAAGAAACAAACCCCTTATTAGCCATACAAATAGGCTCAAAAGATTACAGTTTGCTCGAGAGCAAAGATTTTACTTCTGGAATTCAGTACTAAAATAAATCTATTTGGATCGGATAGAAAAATGTCAGTGTGGAGAAAGCCAAATGAAGAACTGAAATTAAAAAATATGAAAGCCACGCTAAAGCACGGTGGAGGTGGAGTGATGTTATGGGGCTGTATGTCGTCTGCTGGAGTCGGTAACATACATTCTACTGAAGGGAATATGGACCAATACATGTATTTGAATATATTGAGGCAGCATCTTGGAGCTAGTGCTGAAAAATTGGGTATTAATGGTAATTACCGCTTTTATCCTGACAACGATCCCAAGCACACGGCATACCGGGTCCGTAGTTGGTTGCTTTATAACTGCCCGCAAGTCAACAGTGTCCCCATATCTAACAAAAATCAATTAAAAGTCAAAATTTCGGAAGAATGGAACAGAATGTCACCGGAATATACAATAAAATTAGTTGAATCAATGCCTAGACGCCTGCAATATGTAATTGATAATAAAGGAGGACCGACAAAATACTAGCAGTTGATTTTCAATAAATTGAATTGTTTTGTTCTTATTCATTTTGTTACTTTTATACTCTGCATCATTTCTGCTGTGACATAATATTCATCCATATTTAATATTATAACACTTAATTATGTTATGTGTTTAACTTTTGGTCAAAATAAAGTAATAATATTTCAAGAAGCTTGCAAATACATATTTGAGATACTTAAAATCCGCTAAAAAGTTTTTTTTTCTCAGGCAGGAAAAAATTAATTTTTATTGCAACTGCATCATTTATTTTAAGCTGTGAGTCACTATATTATATTCTATCTTTAAATGGCGCGAAGTAATAAATGATCATTAAATATGCAGAACGCATACCGGGGTATCAAGAACAATTTAAACACCATCCCTTAAAATCTATTGTGTTTACATTAAAGGATCCCAATAATGAGCATGAATGCACAGCCCAAGCGAATGCAAATAGAACTGTATGATATAAGTCACGCCGAAGGAGTTTTAATGTTCAGACTTGTGTGAGTTTTTCATTTTGTTCTTTGCCATTTAATACTATAAGTGTTATATGTAAGTATATTATGCTCCTTATTTGCCTCGATTAGTACCTATTCCATTTAAGCAAAATAAAGTATTAATGCAAATATCCCGGTTGTTGCTAGAGTGCATTTAAGTCTTAATCTGACCCTAATTGTGTTAACAAGCATTTCTATATATTTTCCCTTACTAATGTTAAAAGACGAAGAGTGTGGAAGGATAATTTAGGGTCACTTCCATATTCCGTAGAACCTGGTAGTTCAACTTTTTACCAGCAGTCCAAAACATTCCGTTCAGTCATTTAAACGTATCCATCATTCTACTTTTGGCACAAGTACACCATCCACTTCCAGTGTCCACAAGTTGAGGACAAACCCAATTTGATCAGTTCTTGTGCACTTCCTCCAAATTTTGACATCATCCCGATATTCCAGAATTTCTTAATTCAAGTACTAACTTGAGTAGGCAGCTATATTTTCTTCTTGGACAAGACAGGCCCAGGTTTTTAAGTAAATCTACACAGTAAAAATTATCAACCTGGTAAAAATCATTTCAGGAGTGGTAAAAAAAGTAGTGTTAATGTTAACACCCCGACCAATATAATTTACCACATTTTTACACTCATATGAGACCAATGTTGTTGTATTAAATTTGCCTATGAGTTTAACTCTTTAAAAAGTTAATTTTGTTGAATGGGCGTTATTTTTTCCATTTTACACTCTATCAGGAAAATTAAATACAATGACAATTAATAACACCATATTAGCGTGTAAATTAACCCCGCTAGAAGGTTATTTTAACACATTGAGTGTAAAACTTTTTTTTATCGTTTTTTTTACACGGTCCCGTGTAAAAATACCTAAACGCGTGTTACCGAAAAGACAGGCGGCAACAAGTGGTGTGAAATTCTAGGAATTGACGGCCAACGGCAGGTCATTTTACTAATTTCATTTCGTGCGACCCGACGCCGACGCTACATGCAAATTTGTGCTTTTTGAATGTGATATAGAATAATGTCGGTTATATTTAAATTAAAATATAGAAACAAAGCAAAGTTCTGTAAAATGCCAAATGAGAGTGCCTCTTATGCGGATCCTGTTAAATTGGATGAGTAAATTAACGAAATTTAATAGAAACCTTACTAATAATTACGTCATTTTAAAGAAACTAAGAAGGTATTTATATTGTTACAGTTTCCCCTTTAGCTTTTAAGTTATTCTGATATAAGCTTATAATATAAATGTATTCCTTTTTTATATAAATACTTAGGTACCTACCTACATATTTTACTTCATAGATCTCTAAATAAATATAAGGCCATAGGTAAAATGTATGGGGATTGCTTCAAGAAAAATGGGTCTTGACACATGCTTTGCTTTTTTGAGAAACCCTGTATAAAAGCAAGTATTAAAGAAAAATGGATGAAAATAGAATAAATTTGATGTGTCCAAGCTTTTTTCTTGAAATCCCATATTTTAGTTATTATTAGGGTATTCCAATCTTTTTGCCCACCCTGTATAGTATATACCCTTAAGGTTTTCATTGTGTTCAACTAGTAATATTATAAGTATATTCAGTTTTCTTTTTCCAGTTTTTAAGCACTATTTGGTGTATGAAATGAACGATTAATATAATACTCGTCATTTTCATTCTTTTATAATGTTCCAAAGCATACTTTTATTCAGATGTTTAGTGTTCTAAGTATACATATATTTATTTTGTTATTTGTTCTGTTAAGCTTAACAATGAGGTAGGTACATTAAACGTATATATGTTTAATTTACTAAATTGTTAAACTATATAATAGGTGTGCCCTTTTGTTTAACTAATTATAATAATAGGTATAAAAAAAATCACAGGGTTTTCCAGTTCTGTTGTAGCCATCATTTTGTCTATAAATAAACGATAAATATTACTCAATATTTTCATTCACTTAACAAACCTTTTCCAAGCGATCTGAAGATTTATATATATTAGGGGCTACTGCTTTCGGCTTTGATTAAGTCGTTCAATTATGTATTAAACTAAGCAGAGGTTAATAATGTCAAACATCTTGAATGCATAATTTTTTACATTTTAATTATAAACGCCCGGTTAGTTTGATACGGGATTAAATGACTTAAACAAAGTGGAAAGTATTCTAGCCCTATGGGTAGATTATTTTATTACACTCAATATAGTAAGTTCACACCCAAATAAAATAAAATGTACACTACAATAATATGATATTTACACTAATTAATCACAAACAACCATTAACAAATGGTTTACTTACACCTCTCATTATATCTTTTACACCCTGGGATAGGTTTACAATCTGTGAATGTAAATGTTAACACTGTATTTTCATTAATTTACACACGATAGTGTAAATGTACCTACCCATAAATTAGAAGAATTAACACTAATCAAAAAGTAAAAAAACATTTCAAAAATGTCTCCTCTACAAGATATACTGATTGGTTAATATACCCTATTGAGTGTGGTCCAATGTGTGTGGGTTAATAATAAGGACGAAACAAACAATGTTTTAACATCAATCTCACTATTTTAAGTTTCTCAGTATTAAAGTTAAAAATTTGGTTTTGTTCATTCTGTTAGTCATTTTGGTACTAATCTTAAATATTTTTTTTTGTTGCATGGAGACCTTATCAAGCCTAAATACTGTGTGACAATTTAACTCTGGCTGCAACATTTGACCCGCACCTGGCTAAGACATTTTGAACCTGGCTACGAGATTTTACAACTGAAGGCAACATTTTACACCTGACCAAGACATTTTTTTTATGGAAGAAGTCCATCTCTCAGTGAAGTGATATTTTAACGTAAAGTAAAACACACAATCTGCTCCACTAGTTTAATGTAAAATTTTTTTTAAGCCATACATGTTTCGGAGGCATAAACCTCCATCTTCAGTGGGATAAAATTAAGTTAGTAGAAGAGAAAAGGACACTGTGAGAACTCAAATTAAGATAGAAAAGAAGTATTAGTGAAACAAGAAAAACTTAAACGACTCATCTCCATCAGAGAGCTCGGAAAGATGATAGATAAAAAGAAGAATACTTAAGTGAGAGACTGATTTATACTTAGGTCAAACAAAATAGCGTTGACTTACCTTGTGTCGCAGAAAAAACTTTATCATTTAGTATTAAGCATGGTTGTAGAAATAAAATAGAAAATTGAAAAAGGTGTTATTATTTAAAGAAAAAAAATTTTTTTAATTATATTTAGTAGTTAATAATTAAAAAGTACTATTATCTTTTTCTTTTTGAATCTTTCGTTCACAAAAAAACAACATTTTCGTCCCATGACGAAAAAAACAAAATCAGAGATACGAACATCCTGCTGGAGTTGTATCAAATGGTAGTTAAAATTATTAATAAATAGAATGTCTGTATAAAAAGTTTTTCTTGTATTTTTTAAATAAAAACCGTTGAATTTAGTGCAGTTCCCCAATGTCAATGGTAGACAAGCCGGGACACCTAGAGTAAAAAGCCAGACAAGGAGAGAAAAGAACAATGAGTGTTATATGAAGATGGAATGTAAAAATATTTGTTAATAAATTAAAGTAAGTTTAAATGAATAGGTGGATAAGGTAAAGTTTAAACGAAAGTCACTAGATAGAGTGGTATGATGTGAGGAGAGAAAACTGTAACTAAAGTAGAAAATTATGAGAAAATTATATAAGGTAAATGTTGTAGTTGTGACAATCAATCATAGATGGAGCAATGTGTCAGGGTAGTTATAACAATTAGTAGAGACACTGGAAACAAGAAATAAAACGTGTGGCAAGTTTGAGGTTAAAGTTATACAGGAAAAATTAATTTGGTCGTTAATACATTGTAAATTAGGATTGTTGAGAGCTCTCTGTATTTCCAGAATCTCCAAGAGGTTCAAAGTGGTCCCCTTATTACAAACATGAAGCACCCTTATACCAGTAGAGGGATCAAAAGAATGTTGGTCATTGATAATGTGGTTAGCAAACGTCGATTTAGTATTGATATCAGTTTGATTATGGTATTTTTCAATAATTTTTAGATGTTCGTTAACTCTAGTAGTGATCTTTCGGCCACTCTGACCAATGTAGCAAACGTTGCAACCAGGATGACTACAAGAGATGGAATAAACACCGGATTTATCTAGAGGAGGTATCTTGTCCTTAGATTAAACATTCATTCCTGCCCTACCCCAATAGAAGAGTTATTTTTCTCTTCCATTTTTTAACAATATCTCATATAAAATTAAAGACATTTTCAAATCTCTTGATATAAACATTTCTTTCAAAACTCAATCCACCTTACGTATGTTTGTAGTTCAATCTAAGGACAAGGGGACCACTTTGAACCTCTTGGAGATTCTGGAAATACAGAGAGCTCTCAACAATCCTAATTTACAATGTATTAACGACCAAATTAATTTTTCCTGTATAACTTTTTTCAATTCATTGAAGTTTATTAATAAATAATCAACCCTAACCATACTTTTTTAACTTCAAAATTTTCTTTAACCTCAAACTTGCCACACGTTTTATTTCTTGTTTCCAGTGTCTCTACTAATTGTTATAACTACCCTGACACATTGCTCCATCTATGATTGTTTGTCACAACTACAACATTTACCTTATATAATTTTCTCATAATTTTCTACTTTAGTTACAGTTTTCTCTCCTCACATCATACCACTCTATCTAGTGACTTTCGTTTAAACTTTACCTTATCCACCTATTCATTTAAACTTACTTTAATTTACTAACAAATATTTTTACATTCCATCTTCATATAACACTCATTGTTCTTTTCTCTCCTTGTCTGGCTTTTTACTCTAGGTGTCCCGGCTTGTCTACCATTGACATTGGGGAACTGCACTAAATTCAACGGTTTTTATTTAAAAAATACAAGAAAAACTTTTTATACAGACATTCTCTTTATTAATAATTTTAACTACCATTTGATACAACTCCAGCAGGATGTTCGTATCTCTGATTTTGTTTTCTCCTCATGGGACGAAAATGTTGTTTTTTGTGAACGAAAGATTCAAAAAGAAAAAGATAATTAGTACTATTTAATTATTAACTACCAAATATAATTAAAAAATTTTTTTTCTTTAAATAATAACACCTTTTTCAATTTTCTATTTTATTTCTACAACCATGCTTAATACTAAATGATGAAGTTTTTTTTGCGACACAAGGTAAGTCAACACTATTTTGTTTGACCTAAGTATAAATCAGTCTCTCACTTACGTATTCTCCTTTTTATCTATCATCTTTCCGAGCTCTCTGATGAGCCTATTGTCGTTTAAGTTTTTCTTGTTTCACTACTTAATACTTCTTTTCTATCTTTAATTTGCAGTTCTCACAGTGTCCTTTTCTCTTCTACTAACTTAATTTTCTCCCACTGAAGATGGAGGTTTATGCCTCCGAAACATGTATGGCTTAAAAAATTTTACATTAAACTAGTGGAGCAGATTGTGTGTTTTACTTTACGTCAAGACATTTTTCACCTGGATGGACACTTGCAAGTAGGTACCTGGACGGTTATGTTTGTTTTTGTGTCAATTTTTATAAATTTATTTTCTGTAATGAAGAGTTGTTTACTGGAAGAAGGGAAATATATTTTGTGCCGGTACTTTTAGCACTGATTAACTCGTTTGATAGACAATTAAAATAATCATGATTTCTAATGTCCAAAAATTTTAAATTTATATTGACATTTGCACATTCAAACCCCTGATTGTTTTAATTGTCTATCAAATCAATTAAACAGCGCCAAAAGTGCCCACATTAAATGTCACAATAGTTTTACATGAGTTTTTATTATTTTCCTTCTACCAGAGACTATAAGTATTTACATATTTACCATTTAACTGAGCTAAGTTCAAGAGAAAAGCAAGGGAGGAAGTAAGATTTTTATGTAAATTATTCAAAACTGACAAGTTACCGAATTTACTTGAACTTGAACTGAGAAAGTGTGCAAAACGTAAACAGCTAATTGCTATCTTTTATCAATAACTAGAAGACCTGAGTTTGAGATGAAGCAAACATTTTTGTTGGAGCAACGCCCAAATGTCAAGAATTCACCTATTTACCTCAAGAAATCCCCGGGTTCATGAAACACTTGGATTTGTTTATTTTATACAGAACATTTTTTAATTGGAGCTATAAAGTATTTCTATTGTTTCGATACCAATTTTTGTCAGGATTTGTTCCCATTATTTTTTATGGTTAAGTTTAAATAAACTATTTGGTTTTTAATGACATTTATTGCTTTTTTGGTATAATTTTATATAAAATATATACGTTTATTAAAATCTGAAATTTAGTGAGTAAATGGTATTTTAGAGCGAATCAACTCAAGAGCAATAAAACGTCCTTAAAAATCTCAAATATTGTTTCAGCAGTAAACCACTAATTTGAAATCGAGTTATTTGGACTACTCGCTATCCATACATATGCGAGATGTTACACGTGGCGACATCTTGTAGAAATCGAGCTATCCACCCGACCAGACCAGCGAGGTCTTAGAGAAGACCAAAGGCTGGAATGGATCCCGCATAAGCAGGTATCTAATGTCAGGTGGCGCTAAAAGCCAATCGTCGGTTTCTGTGAACCGAAAATGCGATATAAAAAAAAGATGTTTGCCCTTTTCTTTCCGTCAGACCCAATCCTTGGACGCGTTTCGCCGTATTACGGCTCCTCGGCAAAACTATCTTTTATATCGCGTTTTCGGTTCACAGAAACCGACGATTCGCTTTCAGCGCCACCTGACATTAGATACCTGCTTATGCGGGTTCCATTCCAGCATCTGGTCTTCTCTAAGACCTCGCTGGTCTGGTTAGGTGGATAGCTTGATTGCTACGAGATGTCGCTACGTGTAACATCTCGCATATGTATATACACATTATGTGTTGAAAACAGTGTAAGGTCCCTTTCCTTTTCGTCAGACTCTATAACCTTGCCGAGGAGCCGTAATACGGCGAAACGCGTCCAAGGATTAGGTCTGACGGAAAGAAAAGGGACAAACATCTTTCTTTTACTCGCTATCCGCTATAAATTTCCTACCATAGCGCTTGGGGTGGCTTAAATCTTTGTTTTGCCGGTTTTCTACGCAGTTTGCAATTTTAACCTCTTTTTTTTGTGCAGTATTATAATACTTTGCGAATTTAGGTTTTATGTTATTTCTTTAGTATTCGCATTGTGGTTTCATACTATACCTACTCTTTTTCTTCAAACGTCAGAAAACTTGACATTTTTCTACTAATTTTTGATGTTAAAGTTTTGCTTTTCTTACAGTAGACGGTTGCTATAGGCAGCGGAAGAAAAAGTGTGAGTGTCATAACAAGTACAATCTAAAATAGTATGTTGTCAATAGTAATATGTTAAGTGCATGTAAAATTGCTGAAAATCATGCATGAAGGTTTGTTGCCCTAGAAACAGCTTGAATGCATTTTTATTGTTATTTACCAAAAAGTGCCCGACCGAAGGGAGGGCACTTTTTAAGGTAAATAACAATAAAAATGCATGAAAGCTGTTTCTTTAGGGCAACAAATCTGAGTGCATGATTATCAAGCCATTTTACATGCACGAAATATATTTTTTAGACTATTTCCTGAATCATTTTGATAAATTGACGCGAAATTGTCAAAGCAGAAATTTCAACTTGTTGTGACAGTGACGGTTATTCTCGTAGGTAACCAACAATGAAAAACCAGAAGAGTGCAATTTTCAGCTCAATCGCGACCGAGGGCTGATTTTCACCGAAAATCAAGTGAAAAGCGCATTGTAGTTACAGTATATGAGGGAAATAGTCTTATTAAGAGTAAAAGCAATACTTTTTATGATGAGTATGAAAGTTTGTCGGACGAACAAAGTGAGTCCGGCAATTACAGACGAGTCATAAAAAGTTGCTTTTACTACGAATAAAACATACCATTTTTTCTTCAAACGTCGCGTCGTTAAAATATAGAAAGATCAAAATACAAATTTAAAATTTTTTTCATTTAAAAATGTGAAGTTTAGAATTTTACCTGCTAGCGTTGCTATGGATTTATTTTATTATTGTATTGTTTGATACCGACGCATAATTCGATTTGACAAGTGTCAGTGAATCTTATTACAAGCAATTTCCAAGCTATAATTTCCTGTTTTAAAAATTTTATTTTTTTTAACAGTTTAAATTTATTACTTTAAAAATTAATAATTAATTTTTCTTAACAGTTTAAACACACTCTCACTTTTTTTTCGCCAAGGAACCAAAAGAGTACAGGTACGCCTATAATGCAGAGCTGTTTATCGAAATTCAAGGTTCCTCGCTGTCGGCATCGGTCATAAAAGGTTTTTGTGCGAGATATCCTTCTGGTTATTATATTTGTTCTTGTGTCCGAGATGTGTAGGTGATAGAAAAGGGGAGTCAGTGTACGACAGATATACTTCAGTGTACGGCAGAGATACCTATTACAATTTTTACTGCGCCCCCGAAAGACAAAGCTCATGCTACCTATATTGCTCCACCTGTACCTACCTACCATTATGTCAGTGGCGGTTCCTACGTGTTCCGTTGCTTTTTTGTTGATTAATTCGTGTGGTATTTCGAGTTGTCCACTTATACCTTTTATTAATATTTAGAGATTAAATACTTAATTTCATAAAAATAAATAAAATAAAAATAAAAACAGTTTTACTCTGGCATAATTGAGAACCAGCTTTAGGTCTTTAAGTTTAGAACAAAAAATTGAAATTAGCCCCTCGAACCCGCTTATTTTTTTCGAAGTACTTGCCATTATTATACAACACAGAACAAGAAATGCTGAAAGGCACAAACACAAAAAACGGAGCCAACGAGGCTTCTTACAATATAATTAGCAACGGACGAGTAAACATAAAAATTCCTATCCCGTTTTAATGCATACAACGTTCGGATAAGTTTATCTTTGTTTCACACTATTCATGTTGGCAACATTTCTTTATTTATTGGATTTATTTATTTTAACTGAAAATACTCTTATACCGGGTGATGCGTGACTTAGTTGAACATAGGAAATCCCATGTATATTTTGGGGTGGCTAAATATTGACTCCCCTGTACCTTTTTAGAGAAAAATTGTATTATAATTTTTTGAAGAGGCCGATATAATAAACCAATGTGCCAAGTTTGAATAAATTTTAATAAGCTAATCCTTACTTATTTAATTAAATGTGATGGCAAAATTACGAAATCTTCATAGTTTAGGTAATACAGCAAACAGCAGCAAATTATTAAGTGGCATTCACAAAACGAAAAGAAGCGTCAGTGACAACATTTTTATGGAAGGTACTTTAATTATAGCTATTCTATTAAGGAAAAAGTAACTATGATTGAGAGGTATTATACAGGAAGCAGTTTAAGAGCAGTGTTTTCAGTTCAATTCGCTGATAAGCCTATCTCTTCCGTTTCAGTAATTAAACTTATCATTAGTAAATTTGAGTCTAAAGGCACTATAATAAATAACTGTAAACGCTCAACTCAGAATGTCAATAGAGCTGAAGAAAGGGATAATCGAGATTTTGATATTTTAGTGCACGTGGAGGAAAATAAAATGATTAACACGAGGATTCTTGGGCAAGCCGTAGGAAAACATCAAACCACAGTGTTGCGCACTTTTAGAAAAACATAAATATTTTCCTTACAAGTATGAAAAGCATCAAGAGCTACGGAAAGGTGATGAAGAACGGAGAATGGTATTATGTTTTGAGGTAATGGAAAGAGCAAATAATAATAGGGGCGTTTTGAGAAATATTTGTTTTACCGATGAATGTATATTCACCCTCAACAACGAACCAAATGTTCAAAATCGCCGGTATTGGAGCCAAGAGAATAAACATCGTCTTGTTCATACTCGGACGCAATGTCCACAAAAAATAATTGTTTGGGCGGGAACTGTAGGACATCACATTATTAGACCATTTTTTATGAAAGGGAACCTTACAGCAGTAACCTATTAGAACTAAATCGAATTGAATCCGCACTAGAAGAAGTTGCACGCGAAAATCAGGAGATCTGGTATTAAATGGATGATTGTCCTGCCCATAATTCTTTCATGGTAAGAGAATACTTGCAAAATATTTTTAACGGAAATGTTACTGGCACATCCAATCCTTTGGCCAGGTCTCCTGACCTTTCGCCAAACGACTTCGTTCTGTGGGGTCACTTAAAAAACTTTATTTATAAAGATGTAAAGTTTGAAAATCTAGACCAGCTAAAAAACTGTATTTCGTTAAAATATGACAGAATTTCTCAATATCAACTCAGTAATGTTAGAAATAAATTTTATGGTCGGTTAGGATATTGTTTAGTTGTTAATGGAGGGTTGTAAATGTTCATTTAATTAAATAATGTTCTTATGAAAATCTGTAGTCTTAGGTATGTTATGTCAAATCAAAAGCTTAGTAGGAAAAACATAATGATGTCTTTTATTTTGGATGTGTGATTGATAGTTTTACGTCAATTTTTGTAGCATGCAAGCAATAGTGAACTTTTGAAGAGTGTCATAAATAAAGGTCTTCAAGATATCAAAACTTGGTGCGATTCTAACTCCCTCTGTTTAAATGTAAAAGGAAAGTAATATTTTGACTATTAGATTTAACTGTAATGATCTTGTCGTGGATAACAGTCAAATTGAAAATAAAGCAACCATTACATTTCTCGGACTATTTATAGACACTATAAACTTAAATTTTAAAACCATGTTCCTGAACTAAATAACAAATTAGCATTGGATTGTTTTGCTATTAGTGTGGTGTCGCAGGCTCTCGATTGTTCAGCGTCGAAAATGGTAATTCAGTTGTTTGAATCTCATATATGAGATATTGTAGTGTATTTTGGGCATTCTGTAAAAAACATCTTTTAAATTCTGTTTTCATTCTCCAGAAAAGCCATTTTTTAGAAAGTTTGGTATTTAATTTGATTTGTACTTGATTGTAATGTTTTTTGTGGTTTCTCAATTTTATAAACTCTCTGACAACGTTTTAGACTTAGGTTAAATTTAGAATTAGTTGCTTTGTCTAAAATATGTGTGTATTCTTGACAATAGCGCATGTTAAATACAAATATTTACAATTAAGGATTTTAATTTTAAGAATACTCTTATTTCCGCCCCGAATGCTAATACTCTGATAACCTGTATGTGATAGTTAAAGGGCAGAAAGATATTAAAATTATTTTCTATTGAGTTTATATAGGTATCAAGGTACCTATAGGCGCAGAAATATAGCTATATTTTCTGTGCATAGGTAAGGCTAATATGGTTTTTATAGGTGTAACATTAGAGATTGGTATGTAATCTGCATATAGGGATAAAGATCTCTAAGCAGCATTAAAATCAAGCGTTAAATGACCTTGAAAAGTAACCGTATCGTTCATACATCGGACGACAGTGAATTTAGAAACGTAGTTTTTGGTTAAATAATAATACCGCCATCTTTACAACCCTTACTAACAAAATTCTGTAATACCTGAGACGAGAATAAGGTAAAAACTAAATAATATGACCATAACTGTACGCTTGCCTGGGCAATACAATCACACTAAAAAAAAACAATTTATATTTACCGTTTCTTCACTCATTTTAGCAGAGTTTCACAAAAATACACTTTAGAAAGCAAAATATTCACAACATTTTTACATTGCAGAGAAGTAGGTAAACTATATTTTTAAAAATCGACGTTTTGTATAAACAATCTCATACCAGACTATTCTGCTGTTTTATTGTACCTATTACATATTTTGCCAACGCAAAACAATGAAAGAAGTCGGGGCTTGCTGCCAATCAGACCGCTCCAATTTACCCCCTTGCCCCCTTATTTCCGTCTATTCTTTCAGGCTAATTATACGGTATTTCCGTTTTTCGGTCTGTTGAGTGCAGAATTATATAGTTGTGTACAGATATTGCCCGTTTTTTTTTTTATTCTTTTACCTGCTACCTTTTCGTCGGACGCGCACCGTGTGACAAGTGTGCCAAAAGTTGCTTATCATAGAATAAAGTTGGCACTGGCATTTTCTGCATTGCGCCCGCAAATGAAGGCGGTTAACAATTATAGTGACAAAATATCTAAGGTCTGCTCTTTAGTGGAATTATAACGCTGAGAATCTCAATTGTTTTGTATCCTTTTATGCTAAAATAGGATTTAAAAAACGTTATGAAAATTAACAAAGCATCATTGTTTTAACGGATTTCGAACCGATTAATTTATTTGATTATTTCTTTATTGTGTTGTTGTGTATTGATCAGTAAGCTCATCTCCTTTAATTAATAGGACTACTTGGCGATAAATACAATGTCAGGGTACAGTGTAAATTGGATTTAAACATTGTAAAAGAAATGGTTTAATTAGTTTTTTGTTACTAAAAAATAGTTTAAGTTCCTGTTTTGAGTTCCTTCACCAAATTGTCAGAAAATGTTATTTGGCCGATAGCTAGAGAGCATAGACAATTAGACATATTTAAAAATGATAACACAATAATGTAGGGTAAATAGCCGTCTTTAAACAAATTTAACTTTGTTATACAGCGAGGGATAAAATACCCATAGATAAAAATTATACCCATAGAGAGGAAAACACCTCAAATATATTGTAACTTGCAGCAACGAACATTAACATTGTTAATGTTCGTTGCTTGCAGCTATCCTGAATCGTTGATTTCTGAACTAACATCATAACATTATAATAGAAATATTGTTGACAGTTGTGCTAGTTACGAAATTTACGAAATAGCAAAATCTGGACGTATCGAAAATACTGTGTGTATTTATGGCTATATACGGTTGAAAACAAATATAGTGAGACCTCGATAATCCGGGCCAATTAAAACCGCAGTGGTCCGGATTATTAAATAATTCGGATTACTGAAGTGGGCATTTTTTTATTGTTAAGTTAAACATTTAATAAAAACAACTGGAAAATAGTACATGGACAAAAAAATATATAAAATACAAGCATGCTTAGTAAATTTTATATTATTTTGTGAAGTAATTCCTAATTTTTGTTTGCTTAACCCTTTTCTGGTTCATTATAAAAGCCGTTTCTTTTAATCTTTGAAGTACAAGAACATCATGTGGTAGGATATCATTTTCTTCTGTCCACTTTATGCAGAAATTGAAACTTTTGACTGCCTCATCATTCTTAACAGTCTGGTTTGTAATATTTAACTCTGTACCTTCATTATCACTATCATGGTGTTCGTCTATAACATCTCTATGTCTTCAAATGGTAACAAATCTTCATCATTTTCAAGCCAGTTACGTATTTCTACATTCGTGAGATTTTGCTAAGCATATCTGAAACATCTGTTATCTCTTTAGCCAAGGGAGCAGATTACCCCGCAATTGATTCAGAGGAATCAGAACTTCAGCATCTGTGTCGTTGGCTACATAAGTCATAATATTGTGCCAGCACTTCTGCAAGACTTCGAAGGAGACTTTTTCCCAAGCATTGCATCGTAGGCATACACCGTCCTTCAAGTTAATGATTTTTAATAACTTAACAACGTTCTCTTCGTCATTAGATAAAATATGGGCTGAAAGACTTTTCCGATAAAATAATTTTGTCAGTCTGACGGCGTTTTGTTGTAAATTATCCATTCTCACTAGTCAGCTCTTCTACAGTTCCATGGCTCGAGACGTTATCGACGATTAACAGGGCTTTTTCAGGCAAATTGAGACTTCTCAATTGACTTTTAACTTGTCGAATAAATGAGCAAGGAAACCAATCTAAAAAAAAAATGTTTACATTTTTAAATGCCCTTGGATTTTTTGCCTTTCCTATCACTAAAAGTTTTAATTTTTGCAAGCCATCAGCATTGCAACATGTTAGAAATATAACGCGTTCTTTGCTTATTTTTCGACCTGGTGCGCTCTCTCCTGAGAACGAACCAGAATTTGTCAGGCAACATTTTCCAATACAGAGCAGATTCGTTTGCATTGTATATTTGAGTAGGTGCGAGGTTTAACTCCTTTATCTTCTCTGCAAATTCAGTTATGAAGGGATCGACGACACTTTGGTCATTGGATAGTTTCTCGCCACACACTTTTAAAGCACGCAGACCATGTCTTTTTCTGAAATTAGAAATCCGACCCCTGCTAGCTAAAATAATCATTTCCATAGGTTTCGGTATAAAACTGTTTTGCTTTGGCAGATAAAATTTCGTAAGAAATTGGAACGTGCCTAGATCGTTGTGCACAAAACCATGCATACAAACGAGTTTCTATTTATCTATCTTGGAAATTGTTGATGTTCCTACCCTGTATTCATTTGCCAACAGTTTTCCACTTACACCACGGGCTAGTCTTTCTATTATATCGGATTTTTGTTTTATTGACAACGTAGTATGTTTTCTTTTAGGAAGCATTTTAATATGTGTATGTATAAAAACTGATTATATACTTATTTAGAACATAAACTATCACATATGTACGTACTATGCAACAACAAGTACCTAAGTAATTAACCCACAGTTGAAACGAAGGCGCACCCATACTGTTTATGGGAACCCCCGGATATCAGGTCTGGCCGAATTCAAGAGAGGGGAAATCCCTCCCGATCGGTTTCATAAAAACGCAGGTCCAGATTACCGACTACTGTCAAATCCGGATTATAAAGTACACAATGCAATTAAAGTTCTAGGCCGAGTTATTGAGCAATCCGGTTTACTGAAGGTCCGAATTATCGAGACCTCACTGTACTATACTATCTCTAGTAGTACACCAACATAAAAAAATATTTTGAGAAATATTTTCACAACATTTTGGGGACTGATTTTTTTTATACTTATTACAAACATTTAATAATATATTTTTTATAATATATAACAGTACCAGTGGCGTATTTAGAGGGGTGCTCCAGGGGGTCTGGACCCCCCCCCTGTGGACTCAGTAGTAAAGAAAACTGAAATTCACATTCATTTATTTGCAATAAATAACATGAAACATTATTTCAAATTTTCCACATGTTTGGGGATTTCCACAGTCTTTTAGTTTAATAATTGTTGAATTTTATTTTTTGTTCCGTGTTTTCTAATTCAGGTGAGTAAAATAGTACTTATACCGTTATACATACCTTCAAAAAAACTAATATTTCAAATGCAAATATTGGCGTTTATATTTAAAAATTGCTTTATTTCTACGTTTTTTTTGAGTCGGGCTATCAAAACGTAAAATTTGTAAGTTTAGATAGTCCAAAAAAGGGCGTGGCACCTAAAAAAATTTTGCCTGCGGCGCATTTTTTTGAGGAAGATAGGTGGACCCCCCCCCCCGTGTCACAATCCTAAATACGCCACTGAACAGTACTATATTGTAGAACTGTTTATTTGTACCTACCTACCTATAAAAGATGCTATTAAAAGTAAGAATGCGGATTTGAGTGTTGACAATGCAGTGCAGTTTACAGCAGATATGCCTAACGTTGGGAAAACAACAATATATAAACTTTTAAAAGAAGAAAGTGTTGGCGTCAAACCTTCAAAAACTGCTCCAGGACGACCTAAACTTGAGCTGGATGACGTTCACAATTTCTTTTCTAAAAAAAGAGATTCCTACGCTGAACAAAATTTTGTCCTCAATCCGAGAAGACCAGGACTACCCATTTATGTATAGAAATACGCTTTGGAAAATATTGGAAAGAATAGGCTTTCGGTGGAATAAACATATTAGGCAATCGATTTTAATAGACAGAAGTGATATCGTGTGTTGGAGAAGAAATTACTTAAGAAGCATCCGAAAAGCCAGAGAAAAAAACAAAAAAATATTTTACCTAGACGAAACATGGTTGTTACTAAATTTTGGCAGGATGAAAATATTAAAAGTTCAAGGCAAGTTTTTTTGAAAGGATTGTCGACAGGATTAGGACCGCCATCTGGAGACGGACATCGACTTATCATATCTCATATTGGAAGTTCTGAAGGCTTCGTTAAATGTTGTCTACTGATGTTTCAATCTAAAAATACAGGAGACTATCACGAAGATATGAATGCCGAGTTCTTTGAAGAATGGTTCGAGCAAATCTTATACCAAAAGATGCAATAATTGTATTGGATAATTAAAACTAGGCTGATGAAAAAATTACCGACAAGTGCGTGGCGTAAAAGTGAAATAACAGAATGGCGAAGTTTAAGACACATGGAATTTCCATTAGATTCCTTTAAAAAAAACTGTTGGTACTAGCCAATTTACATAAAAATGCATTAAAAAAAAAGCTATGCGTAAAATCAGTGCTTATGTAAAATAGTATCACCCATTGTTATTTATTAGTTAATACAATTTTTCGAATGCTTTCATATGTTATAAATACCTACGAATATAATATATTACAATTTTAGGTGAATAGGCATGTTAAAAATTTTTAATTTAAAAGCTTTCCCAATATACACGCTCCTGGCTAAGGGATTTTTACAATAACAATGGTAAATCCTCAAATATAACAATAGCTTGCGATAAATTAATAGTGGACCTACCTAAAGAATGGTCATTATTTGGATCCTTTAATGTAAACACAATATATTTTACTTCGCACTTATTATTACTTCGCGCCATTTAAAGATAGACTATAGTATGATAAATTTGCTTATTAAAAAATTCGTAACTAAGCAACCAGTAGAGTAAATGTAACAATGTTCTGCTTACTTACGTAGTTGTTGACGGAGAATCGATTTAATGAAGAAAATTTTCGTTCGACATTTTAAAGTTTGTCCCCCAACCTCTATATTAGCGTCCAAAAATTTGAATAAAATATTTCCAGCCATTTCCGAACTTAATAAGAGTTGAACTTAAACTAAAGAGAACACTCAGTTCAATTTATAAACTCAGTTCGTGCAAAGTTCGTAACTTCCGAAAAGTTCCCGTGTAGTTCGAGATAACCAATTTTTATGTTCGGAGTTCGAGAAGTTCGTTTCGACCAATCAAGACGCTATTTTTAAGTCATGTGGTTACAGCAAAATGTCAAATGTCTTTTCGTTGTTTACGTCGCCCTTCCGTCATTTGTATTTGTATTTTATGTAAGTTAATCCAAAATTATGAATTTATCTAAAACTCTATCACTCTATTGGACTAAAATTTCAACCAATCAAACAACAACTTTTCGAACTTCGCTACAGACTTTATAAATGCCATACTCTGGACTGTCCAATATCGAACTTCACCAACTTGAACATAACTTCAACCTCGTCAACTTTTTATGTTTATAAATCCAGCTTCATAAAATTAAAATCCTCACCCTGTCGAAGTTAAAGAATGGTAAAGATAATATTATACAGTAACTCAAAACACTCTTACCTGGCTCAATTAAGAATCAGTCGGCTTGTTATATACTCACTGAAGTAAAAACAAACTAGAAAATTGTATAAAATATAATATAAATATACGTAGGTACGTCAAATGTATTACGTTTGACACATCAGTATATTTAGTTTAGAATGGCAGGTGTGCACCTTTTATACCTAGAGGTAAATATAAAGGATTTTAGGTATTTCAACAAATTCAGAGCTGATTTAGAGTCATCGCTTTCACTATTTTAAGAAATGTTGTCATAACATTTTTTTTTAAATTAATGTCCTTGCAAAGCAACGGAGTAGTGCAAGTTTTCTTCTAAAATTTTTGAACTTTTTCTTATTTCATAAAAAAAAGATCTTGGCAACTTTGTCATCATATTCCTTAAACTTTTGCAAAATATAGATTCTTTGTTTAGGTTCGTACAGTAAAATCTCTCAATAGATCACCCTCGGAAAATCAAATGTTGGTCGGTTAACAAGGGTGGTCGTTAAATAGAGAAAAATTAAAACAACTATTGTGCACTTTACAGTGTTTGTTTATTAATAAGTATCGACATAAATGTAAATAATTTTAAATATTTTTGTTTAAATGTATCAAACCAAAATTAAATGAGATGAAGCCAATTTTTCAAGATGTATTTACTGCACATGCATACTTATATATATATTATAGAATTAACTGTATGTTTGCTTTAAAATTCTTATTTTTTAAAATAATCAGAAATTAATGATTGCTTCATATTTTTTATTTTATTTCAATAAAATTCATATTCACATTTTAATAACAATTAAGAAATATTTGTAGACTTATCAAAATTGTTAACATTATTAAAAAAGTCTTTGCATAATTTGGTTAATCCTTATTGTATAAGGTCTCATTTAGTGGCTAGAGAAAGTTCTCACATATATACATATTTATCGAGAGGGTAGTCGTTGCTGACTAGTTGAGAAATAAACTAGCGAATATTGGGGAGTGCAGCAAATGAAAGAATACTCTTTAAAGTTATTCCAAGCTTTCGGAAATCATTTATTTCATTCCCATCCTCAGGGAGACTACAAATTTATATAAAAATTGAGATTAGGAAAATTGTTGTGATTAATAATCATAATGTTTACTTACAACTTTCTTGAGATTGTTCATAAAGATGTTCGTAAAAAATAAGAGACATGTGAAAAGAGAATGTGTTGAAAATCAAAGTCAATTGCAATTAAAGCCGACGTCTGGAGATACTATTAAAACCATTGTATATGGACGAAGAAACACACAATTTAAAATAAAAAACGAATTTAACTGATTACATTTTGAAAAAATTGTTATATAATTCAAAGTCTATGAGAATATTACGCTGGAAACCATGTCCTTCGTCATAGCCCCCTACATTTCCAAGCCGTGAAGTAAGAAAGCCAACGTCGCAAATCCTGTCAGAGGTATACCGATTTTTAATAAGTAACTAACGCAACTTCCGTGCAGATTCGCCCGTTTAGGCGATAAAAATTACGGTTTATTTCAAATTATTTATTGAACTTCTTGCATTTTACTTTAGTATAGATATGTCTAATAAGTAACAAGAATATAATAATATAATAATATAATATATATATAATATAATAATAGAAAATTTAAATTAACATAAAAAAATTAGTGATTTTAAAACCTATTTTAAAGTGGAAAGAGCTTTCTTTTTTTTGATGATGTATTTTGGTGTTGAAGGTCATTTCTGTTTTTTGTGTAATTGTTTAGTAATATATTGCTAAGAGTAAGTGCTACTTTATAAAACATTTTTCGGTAGCTTTCTCCACAGGGACATGTCTCATTAAGCGGTATCAGAAAGCTACCACTTTCTAAACTAGCCAAACCTAGTTTAGCTAAAAGAACTTGGTGATTTTGCCGATTCAAAAATTTAAGCTTAAGTTCTTTAGTAGCTATAATAAACTGAAAAGCTGCAAATATATGAAAGTAGGTACATAATATTTACTTCATTGGTAGCAAGAAATAAACCCCCCTTTGCAAAGAACCAAAATATTTTTAGAATCGGATCACCAAATGCAATTGAATCGTCTAGTTATTTATGAGGGTTGCCATTTAAAAAAATTCATAATGGTGTCGAATCTGTCACTTTTTGACATCTGTCGGATTTTACTATAGCGTAGATCGCTTGCTCACGCGAAATTATGTCACTGTGAAAAAAATTAAGGTGTTCAGCTTAGAAGGTCTATTTATTAAAGGGGTGAGACACTTAAAAGACAAAATCGATGGAGGCAAATTAGGAACGCCCGTATTTCCGAAACGGCTGAAAATAAGTGTCAACAACTATATAGTTTTAGAATCGGATCGCCAAATGCAATCCAATCGTGTGGTTATTTATGGGGGTTGCCGTTTAAGAAAATTCAAAATGGCGTCTCATCTGTCAAATTTGTAAATATATGTATTTTTTGACATTAAATTCGGCTTCCTTATCGAAAATCATTTAGAAATATGTAATTTGTTTTTTATGATAGTCAGCAGGAAAATCGCCAATCGGGTGAGACACTTAAAAAAATGTCCCTGTTCAGTTGTATTCATAAAAAAAGCGTACACGAATTAGAATAAGAGGAAATCTTAACCATATTTGCGGAAAACCGGCTTATCGCATATTAAAGGTTATTAAAAATGCAAAGCATTGGCGTTGGGCGTTAGTTCAATAAAATAACAAAAATAAATTTTTTTTATTTTATAATATATTTTAACAGTTTTATAAAAATTACAATAGAAACAAAAAACGTTTAACAAGAATAAATAAAATCTAATATTTGGTCATATATCCCTGTTTTTCTATTACTTGAGCCAGTCTATTCGGAATTACTGAATTATATTTGATACAATATTTGGATCAAGCTCTTCCCAGCACGCATTCTCTGAATTTTGTGGCCTAAAATTTCGATTATATATTTTTTTTACGATTATACCCCAAATATTTTCGATTGGATTGATATCGGGACTATAAGCGACCCAAGGCAGCACTTCCACATTATGGGTTTGAAACCAGTGGGTTACAGCATTGGCAATGTGGACTGGACAATTATCTTGTAGAAATATGAAAGTATTATTGGGATATATTTGCTCAGCAGATGATAACAATATGTTTTCTAAAATGTTAATGTAATTTCCGGCATTAAATCTTCCCTCTATTCGCCAGCAAACATTAGGTCCATGAACACTTATCCAGCCCAATACATTTACAGAGAAAGGTCCATGTCTAGAAGTGAGGGGATTAGTATATCGCTCTTCAAATCTGGTATTGTTTGGATGGTACACACGAATTTGTACATTATATTAAGTCGATTGGAACGTCTTTTCATCAGTAGAAATGACCCTGTTCCAAAATTGAGGATTGCGGTATATACATATAATTTAAAGCAAAAATAATTCTTGATTCTTTCAGTTCTTCAGTAAGAAACATTTTTTTCGCAGCTGGGCGACATTTTAGTTCAGATTCCTTGACTCTCCTGCCAGCGGTAGGTTGGGAGGCAGGAAATGCTGTATCAATAACAGCATCCCTTGCAGTTGCAAATGGAGTATTTCTTAAATATCCCAAAAAAGCTGCATCCTGTTCAGGGTTGGAACGTTTGGGGCGACCTAAACCAATTTTCCTCTTTAGGGATTCTTCTTGGTCCCAGCGTTGCTTAATTTTTAATATAGTTTTTCTATTTCTATTATACAGCTGCGCTGCAGCACGGATTGACCATCCTTCTTCGATTCTTGATACAATTTGAGCCTTTTCAACTTCAGACAACTGAGGAGGCATTTTTATGTTCTTCTGTCAAAGTTGATCAAACGTTACCACCATGCAGTTTGAAAATTAATTACACCGACGCTACTGCTTTGCATTTTTGATAATCTATGACGTGTGATAACCTCCAATAAACAATCATTTAGACAAGCCGGTTTTACGCAAATATGACCATTTGGGAGTATGGGCTTAATTTTTTCCCATTGTTGTGCATGTAGTAACTATCCCCAATTTTATTTTTTACCCAATTTATCAAATTATTGATATAATAGGTTCTCCACACTCCACAGCACTCAAAGTAGATCCACGATCAGCTGTTCCATTCCCATAACCTATCATATCCCATAACCTGAAACCATCAGAAGAAAAAAAAGAAGAAGGAATCAGTGGTCGTGACGGGGTCTAGAGCCCGACAAGGTCACGGAGTCACGGTCACTACTAATGTGCTGGCACAATATGGGCTTGCTCATCGATATGTTTTAAATGCACTAGAAATAGGAATTTTTATTTCTGCATAAAAACAAAACATCAGTATTATTGATTCAGTGATATTGATTTTCTAGTTTTGGACGTATTATCGTCAACGGCGCACGAATTAAGGTTTTACGACAAGACGCCGACGTATTTATAGAAACTGAATAACTTTTGCCCGTTGTATTACTACTCCACTGACACACATAAATATCGATCGGTGGTTCTTGCAAGTGATACGCATATTCCTCAGGGCAGAGCCAATAACAAAAAGAAAGAAGAAAGAAAGAAGCCGATTTTACGCAAATATGACAAAACTTACCTCTCATTCTAATTCTTGTACCTACGCTTTTTTAATGAAAACAGCTGTACCTATATTTCTTAAGAATTTTCGGGTCGGGTTTCACTGCGTCTAATGGAGAGCGCTTTTAGCATTAATATTTACTAAAGATTTTGATGGGTCGGTAAAGAGGAGTATAAATTAATGGGATTTCCATTTTTGAATATGGGGAATTCATAACCGGTCGTTTAACGCAGGTGGTCACTTTATAGAATCGGTCGCAAACAGAGGTTTTACTGTGTAAATAATACAATAATAATAAATTAATAATTGGATAGTTAATAAACATATCCACAGCCTTTTGTAATGTAAAGCGACTCATTTAACTGTTTTCTTTAAATCTCAAATGGTGATAAATATAACCATCAAAAATTGTAAGTTAGACCAATTAAAGGTTTAAAATGATAAGCTACCTAATAAGACAACTGGGTAAATCTTCCCAATATCTGACGAAATTCTCAAAATTTTTTGTTTGCCTTGAACTGTGATAAGACCTGCCCAAAGACCAGAATTTGAAAAAAATATTTCTTGCAAATTAACCCACTCCTATTAAAGAGTTTCTTTTACTTTAGGCATCATCCTATATAAACAGTTCACACAATCAAGACATGTTAATGTGGTTAACATAAAGCCTTATATGTTTTCTCTTCCTGCAAAACTGGCTTCTTAAAATCGCAATTTACCTAATCAAAATTAGCATCAAAGGAAACAAGGGACTTAAAAAGGGATTATACATCCGCCTAAAGCAGGATATTCTCACCCTCAAGACTTAAGTCACATGTCATTCCTGTCGCTCGACCTTTTAGCGCAAACGGATGTACACGTCCAAATTCCCCTCTCGTTTCAATCCAGAACTTTCAAATCTTTAAGACTAAAATGCACCAGATGCAGGTTTTATGGGGAATTTGGAAGGGTCCGTCGAAATGGAGCTTTGGTTTCCTTACGATATTATTTATTTAAATATCATTTTTACATAATAGTATACCTAAGTGTTAAACGGTAAGAAAATATTGACAGTGTAAAATACAGTATAATTTAATAAAATTTTAATATTTTATGTAGGCCATAACGACTCATAAATTCATACTACAGTAGATGTTTAAATGTCACGGACGTCAGGAACGGACTTGCCAACACACTCGTTGGGCCAGAGTTTTGACAGATGTCATTTCACAGAGTTAAAAATTGTTTTTTCAAATATTCTAGTCATTCCTTTTAAAAAAAAAAAACTGCCCTAATTTTAATACTATATTTAATAAAGCTATCTTTGTAGGACTTTTATGCTATTTAATTCTGTTCTGCCATCATATTTTTTTTTATAAAGGAACATCTTCAATATTTTTGACACTGCACTTTATACCAAAGGTACACTGATAAAATTAATTATTTGAATTAAAAAAATTTCCATTGACTCAAATAAATATTTGTTTTCTATTAGCCAAACAAATATGTATTTGAAAAATACCAAGGGATTATTTGCCTCAGTTAGTATTATCTGATTTGATACAAATTACTTTTGATTTGGAATTAATCACTGAATCCAATGTTCAAGCAAATATTTATTTCCTTAATACTAACCTAACTTAAATAAGCCGCTTCAATGACTTAAAGTAAATAGCTTAAAAGTTAAGTTAACAAAATGTTTATTTGATTGATAATTATACATATTTTATCAAGTGTATATTTATTTTACTTTTGTTTTACATGTATTTGCCGTAACAACAACGTTATTTAATTAAACAATTTACGTGATTGGATTTAAATAAACCGGTAATTTTCATCAAGGTCGTTGTTTTTTTATTCAAGTATATAATTGTTTAACTTGTCTATTATATTTATTTAGACCAAGTATAATTTTATTTGGCTTAAATACCTTTTTTTAATTTTAAATAGATCAGAAAGTTCATTTAAATCAGTTCTTATTTTATTTAAGTACGTGTTTTATAAGAAATAAGCAGATCAAATCCCTATTGCTATTGAATATGATTTAATCAGTACCTATAGGTACCATAATAATCACAAACCTTGTTTGCAGTGTTCAAATAATAAGGCAAACCAACAGAAAAAACACATTTTGCCGAAAATAAAGGTTATGACAAATTACGCGCACGCGCACAACGATTTTCACATAAAAATATCATAAAAGTTAAAAGATAACCATCTCTTATTTTTATGTTATGTTATTTTGCTGTATAAACCCACCATTAGTTGTTGTCCCCCTTAAAATATACGTCAATAAAACATTATAGAGAAGTTAATAACTTTGAAAAAAAATAAATAAAGGCAAATTTTGCAAATATTAGGTACAATAATTATTAATATTAATTAATTATATTATATCTTTTACGTTAGAAGGTTTGATAAGTATTGAAATATGGTGAAAATTGAGAAAAACTGTCTTATTTGTAACACGATTTAAAAAAATGCACCTTTATAGCTATGATTTATAAATACCTGGCTACATTTTTCTAAAAAGATTTTGTATATAAAATTTCGAATTATGTATTACAAGTATCTTTTCTTTGCCTCTTATCTTATTTTTTTAACTCGTTTTATGCGTAACTAAAATATTCAAATATAGTTTCTTACCTTGAAAAGTATCTAACAGATGGGGTATACCCCTCGATATACCCCAATCTTCTAAATAATTATTCATATTACGTTTATCCCCCATATCTTACTTTTAATTTTTGCTGGAACCACTAACTTCTGTGCCACTAATAAAGAAGATTTGACTCTCACTCATAAATTTCTACAAGACAAGATCGAACACCAATAACCAAGAACGCGATGATGATTTATCAGGCCACTTTTGTATAACCAATCAAATTACTCAAAGCCCCATGGTATTTAGTTCTTAACTTGAAATGTACTTCGATTAAATAATTAGTTATTTGTAAATGAATGGTTGTTTTATATTAAGGATTTAATGTAAATATATAATTATTTAGTTAAAATGACCTAGACATTTAAATAGTTCTCTATTGGGTGATTTAACTAGCGATTAACGGAATTTAATTTCTAAATGAGAATTAGTTCGATTAAATAATATTTAGTTATTTAGATTTTGTTATTTTAGTTGTTTCCTGGTAAGATATTTGTTTGAAAGGTTCTTTGATTTGACACAAATCCACCAACAGTCAAATAATTTTACAAATAAAACGAAATACTCTCATTTATTTCAGTTAAATAAAACTTAGTGAATTAAAATCACATTTATTTATAACAAATAATTATTCACCAAATAAATCAGATTAAATAGTAAAATACTCGTACTTGGCAAGTGGTAATCATAATATGACATATAAATATGTATTGTTTTCTAGCCACTTGCTGAGACCTTATACAATAAGGATTGACCAAATTACGCTAAAACAGCTATTCTCTGGGCTACATGCCCCAACGAGCGCTGAATTAAATAGCATAATTTGGCGTATTTTGACTAACACTGTTAGTACAAAATCTGTTTTAGCGTAATTTGTTCAATCCTTATTGTATAAGGTCTCAGCAAGTGGCTAGAGAACAAAGTGTTCACATGTATACATATTTATATGTCATATTAAATCAGATTATTTGATTAAGGGAGCACAGTTTTATCAGTGTAGCTATTTTATCTGTGACCAAAGTGAAAAGTCTTGCTTCATACAGAAACCTTTTTTTACCATCCTGTCTAAACACATCTAAGTACAGGCTTTCAGCTTAAATTAAAAGATTTCTTGGTGGGAGCAAAATTTATTTCACATTGTCCTTCACAAAGTTGACTACATAGCGTATTATTAATTTAAATTAAATTAGCAAAATTATTATTTATTAAATTTTGCCGAATTAGATTTCCATTTTCCTGGGGTAGATTTTGAACATAATCTTCTATATTATCCTCATTTCGAACACAATTGTCATCAAGCGGTGCTGGATCCTCCGTAGCTAGTGCTATGTTATGAAGCACGGCAGTAGCTACGATAATTGCTTAAGTTGTATCTAACAGAACTGTCATTTCTAACCTTAAAATCTGAAATCGTCGTTTCCAAATGCCATATTGTCTTTCGACAACATTACGTGTTCTTATTTGTGATTCGTTATTAAAGTTTTTAGCCTGCTTACCTGGATTTGCCAATGTAATCATCACATGCTCGCCTAGAGTATACCCTGAATCACCCAAGATCGCCCAAGATGTAACTACATATTACCAAACATGCCTTGATTTATTTCGGCTTTAAATCCACTATTATTATATGATAATCGGTCATTTGTAGAGCCTGGCCATTGAGTCACTATATTCCTTATTCCCAATTTTGAATCTGATAAGGTTTGAACATTTATTGAAAAGAAACCTTTCCTGTAATGATAATTTTCAGCATCCGAACCGCCTAAAAGAAAAATAAATTGGTTTCATACATTAGATAAAATAGATGTATGTAATATAAAAATATATTTTAGTCTAATATTTTTAAGTAGGTAGTTATTAACCATACTTATTACTGTTAGTAGAAACCTATGTAGATGATATAATTTTACCTGGAGATTGTATTCGAATGTGTGTGCAGTCAATTGCACCTATGATATTTGGAAAGCTTGCAACTCCCTGAAACTTATTTTTAGTGTCTTCAAATTCTGCGTTAGTAAGAGGCATTTTTATAAATATGGCTAATAAATGAGCTACTCTTATTGATACATCAGCAATAACGCGTGATGCTGTTCCAGGATCTACGCCTCAAAAATCTCCCACCACCCTCAGCATACTCCTTTAGCATAGCATATTAATTACCTCTTCATCATTATCAGATAATTCATAAAAAAATTCAAAAAAGTCCATTTTTCAATTTACAACTAGGTACTAGCACAACACCACAGAACTTAACACAAAACTTAACGAGAGTACTTAGCATAAAAATTCCAAAAAGGCGAAAAAAAAAACAGAAAAATGTCAAGCTTAAAGTTTAACTGGGGTTCGCTCTATCAGTTGATAGTTAAACTCCAGACGGTTGTTACAGTTGGGCATACGAAGGACATTTGACGCGAAACTACTGTTTAACCGTAGCTTGCAGTTTAAACGAAACCTATACAACTGACCCTAAGACAACTAAGAACAAAGGAAATAAAGCAGCGAACCTCTAAAAGGGGAATAAGACTTTGTCATCTTTTTCGAAAAATTGATGGATCGACGTTTTCGATAGAAGGATTCGGATCAGAAGCGAGACCAAAGGCCACGAGGACTCCCTTCTCCAAAAAAAATCAGCTGACTTGCCAACTTAACCTAACCCCAAAAAAAGGACCGACAAACACACAACCTTCTTGCAGCGCCTTGTACAATTAACCAACAGAGGAGCGAGCGCAGTACTTCCAACCCCACATATTTTGACTGTTTTTTCTGTAAACAAAGATGACACAATGTAATAAGCAAATTTTAAACAAAATAACTAAACACGATGCACTTTGTGAAAATATGTATGTAAGAATCAATGTTAGTCTACCATTTCCCCTATAGTTAATAGTGACAATTTTAAAATTGCTGCAGCATTATGATTTTATTTGTAAAATACTATTTTCACCCTATATCCCAAAAACTCTCTATAACGAAAGACACTGGTCGCTTCGTATCAGTCTCGTTATAAAGAGTTTAAGCACTGTAGTTCAAAATGGTGTTAATTATACCGCTTTGTCTAATGATTAGAAGCTGTACTACCCGAGAAGAGCAAACAATGAGAAGCGACAATATGACATTTGGCGAAATCACTGTTGTGAGAGGTAACCCGGCCAACTGTCATAGGTTTATGCCGGCCGTGTTTTAGTCGTTAGCCCGGTAGTCGATGGGTTATCGAGTTTAGTTGTCGTTTTTGTTGAAAGAAGTGTACCTATTGTTTAACTGTTTGTTTTTGTGAGTGCTGTGCTATTAATTAACTATGCCTGGTAATACCTGTGCGTTTCAAGGGTGTCAAAGAATAAGCATGTTTTTATTTCCAAAGGATCCTGAACAGTAGGTCCATTTGCACAGCTATGATACATTTGTTTATATTTGTTTTGTTGTATTTATCTGCTCTATTTTATTACCTGAAAGGTATATGAAAATGACCTGCCATTATTTACTATGTTATTCAAGTGACATTGATGATTATGTATAAAAACAAGTACCTTTTTAAGGAAAGGCCACGGAAAGGAAAAAACATCAAGCTAATCTAAAAGAACATGTTTTAATTTTCCTAACAGATCTTGTTGTTTTTTTGGAAAAGATTCCTGAAAGCACAAGTACTTATTCTGATTTAGTAGTTTTTATTGAATAATATCATATTTCTACGCGTAGATTCAGATAAAATAAGCAAGAGTAAGTGGTAATAAATATATTACAAAAAAAATCATAGGATTTTCTGAAATATACAACTTATTTTGTTTAAACAAAATAGTTACTTAATATTATAATTAGGGGTGGGCAAAATAATCGATTAATCGATATATAATCGATTAATCGATTAATCGATTTTTCGATTTAAGAAAAATTTTAATCGATTTATCGATTGTTCGATTAATCGATTTTCCGATTAATCGATTTTCCGATTAATCGATTTTCTAATTAATCGATTTATCGATTTTTCGATTAATCGATTAATCGATTTTCCGATTAATCGATTTTTCGATTAATCGATTTTTCAATTAATCGATTTTCCGATTAATCGATTTTCCGATTTTCTGATTAGTCGATTGTAAAATCGAGTGTAAATAAATAACAGTTACGTGTACTGCGCCCGTATTTCTACTAGTATACAGGGTGTTAATTAATGGTATGCAGATATTTCAGGGGGTGATAGTTAGTACTCGTCAAAATAAGAAAAAAATGCAAATATATGCATGGTCTAAAACGCGTTATTTTCGTTATACAGGGTGGCAAAGTTTCAATTTTTTTTCTCGTATCTTGCGTTTTCTCTCTTATGTTCCCTGATAATTGTTTCAAATTTGGAACAACAACCATTTTTTAGAATCTCTACAATAAAGTATCAAAATTGTTGGTCGCAGTATACAGGGTGTTACATTTTCTTGAATCCGCTACAATTTTATCTTTCAGAACTTTTTTTGGGGCTCCCTGTATGAATTCCGGTATGAAATTTGAACTCTCTGTTCCCTTGTTTAGCGTTCTTGTCTCTTGTACTATTCTCGTATCTGTGACCGTTTTCGATTTATTTGCAAAAATAGCCATCGATGGAAATTAAATGTAGGCGAAATAGCGCAATAAAAATGAAAATAATTATTACTTAAAATATATACAAATAAAAACAGCTTTTTACTCTTATTCTAAAGTTGAAAAAAAGTGAAACGTTGCTTAAACATAATATTGTTATATTATAATTTTTCCCATAAAAGGAGATTGTTTTAATTAAATAAAAATTGCCTAATCGACAAGGACCAAATAAATTATTGGACAATAAATTTATTGCCTGTTCGATTTATCGATTAATCTAAATAATCGATATACCGAAACATCGATTAATCGAAATAATCGATTAATTGAAATAATCGATTAATCGAAATAATCGATTAATCGAAATAATCGAATAATCGAAATAATCGATTAATCGAAATAATCGATTAATCGAAATAATCGATTAATCGAAATAATCGATTTTCCGATTAATCGATTAAATCGAAATTATCGATTATTTTTCATAATCGATAATCGATTATAACTTTTGATAATCGCCCACCCCTAATTATAATGTCTGTATTAACAAGGGCAATTTTCGCTAACACTCGTACCGTAATTTTCGAAATGGTGTGTAATAGGCTTCTTACCACTCTTGGTAGGTAATATACTATTTCATTTCCTTTCTTAAATGTACAATCACTAAGTAACGTACTATCAATAAAACATTTCAAAAATATTTTAATTTTATTTAATTTTTTTATTTTACGAAATTTGGTGGAAAGCCAATTACATAAAACACGGAAGATATTCATGAAAAGGGTACTTCTTACTAGGTATCCACATTTTTTATTGCAGTGTAAAGCATTTCGTTTTAACATTTCTTTTAGTGTGACAACCCGGCCAACTGTCAAAATTTCAAGGTGAAGGACATATAATTTGGTCCCCATTTAACCAATGCTAAACTCGGGATTTTGTTGCTTCTCGTGTACTACTCCTATAACATTACCACCAAGCGGTGAAAACATAATTAACATCGAGCATATACCGAGCCCAAATGTATGGCTTAAAATATTATTTAGGTAGGGTAGGTGCACCCTTTATGATCACTTAATCATAAGTATGTGTTTGGGACACACGTCATATTTCTGTCGTGACCCAGTACAAAGTTAAAGTAAAAGCGTGGAACTCAATTTTAGGGAATATAATGCAATGAATAACTAATCTAAGCGGCAACGTCGCATTTATGCTAACTTATTATGTGTTTCTTCAACACCTAAATGCTAAAAAAATAGAGGAAGATACATTATATTCACATGCCATATAACTGGCAACACCGCATATTAAAGTAATGGCAACGTTGTACAAATCCATAAAAATATATGTTCAAGTTAAATCCTCATGTATAAAAAACTGTCTGCTATGTTGTATTATTCTCTAACACGCAAATTTAAGTACGACATACGCCACGTGCATAGTAACAACGAACCTCTATTCTTGTTGGCTAACACAGTATCGTGACGTGAACGACGCCATCTTAGTCTTCAACGTATTAAGACCTGATTGGTCAAGGTGTTGGGATACGGTAAGATACGTGCTGTTGCTTTGTAAACAAACCAGTGTCATTCGAGAGTCTAAAGAGATAAGAAGCGCTCCGTGACCCGAGAAATCCTTCACGTAAAAGTGGTTAAAAGTTATTAGAAGGAGTTACAAAGTTATTAGTTGTAGTTAAAGAGTGTCATTCGAGAGTCTAAAGAGATAAGAAGCGCTCCGTGGCCCGGGAAATCCTTCACGTAAAAGTGGTTAAAAGTTATTAGTTGTAGTTAAAAGTAGTGTCATTCGAGAGTTTAAACAGATAAGAAGCGCTCCGTGCTTACATGAAGCACGTCAAAATATGATTAAAATAGTTACAAGTATTTGAAAGTAGTAAAGTGGTTGTTTGACGCATCCAAGTTAAAAGGTGTTTGTATGTCATACCCATGCCAGGGTGTATACTGGAGGAGTATTTAATCGTTTAATAATGATAATGCAGTAAAATTCAAAAAGAATTTTATTTTCCAATTGTAAAGCAAATTTGAACCAGTCGGCTTGTGAAGACACAGGTTAAAGTTTAGTGTAGCTCATTGTTACAAGCGTGAGTATGTTATTATTAAGAATACATTTTATAAAAAAGCGGCCTCTTTGTCTACATTAATAGATTAAATAATAAAAAGTTGAAATTTAAGTTAATAGATGTGAGAGCGTGCTAATTTTGCGACACAGAAAAATGGCTGTTTGTGTTTAGTGTGAACACCTGTAAAATGGCTTGTTTTGTTAGCAAATCAGATAAGAAATACACACTATTTAATTAACTAACAAAACGAAGACATTATTTAATTTGGTTTCGTGACATTTATAATGATATGGCCAGGCTATTGTTTGCGTTTTCAAAGGTGTACGGTTTGATAACTCTAAAATAAACTAGAATGATGGAGGTGGCTATAACTGGCAACAGCTTTTAATAGGGTTTCCTGTTATAGCCACTTGGTGGCCATAACTGGTTGTCGATGAAACCAATTATATGTATGGCTAAAGCATCATGGTCTTAAAGAAAAAAAAAACAGGAAATGGGGAAACAGAAACAAAAAAGGAAAGAAGAAAGAAAAACAAAAAAAAAGCCAAAACAGAAGAACATATAAAAGATATAGATACAACTACAGGATAATCTATTGAAGTGTTGGCTAAGGAAGATCTAAACCTTGGAAATTATGTACTCGTTCAATTCAAAAGTACTGGTAAAAGATACGTTCTAACATATGCATAAAATATGTTATATTATAGTGTGCAATATTACAAAAATCATAAAGAACGAAATTATTATTGTATCATTACTGTTCATAAAGCTATGTTTCAATTTGTAACTAAGGCCAAACTTAACTTGAAAAAAAATATAAAATATAATATTAATAGAAATTAAATAAGAAAGAAGACAAAAAAAATTAAAAAGGTAACAATATAAAAAGATAAAAAATAGGAGTACCTACTGGAATCAAGAGAAAAATCAAAGGAAAAAAATAGTCAAAAGGAATAGTTAATTTTAAGGTTAAATTAGGTAGGAATACAATACAATTTCCTGTATATTTTAAGCCACTGTGTATGGTCCTGTTGAGGGGTCACATCTTTTTTTTTTATATTGTGTTATATCAGAATATCATTAATTTAGAAACGCTTCATTTGCTTATTATCTAAACAAAGAGAGATGCTGGTCATTTAATCTCAGTCAGTGCCATAGCAATATATTATATAAATATGTTCAAGGAACCTTAATTTATTTAAAATTAGCGACACTACAGTGCGAAAAAAAAATATGACCTTAAATAACCCACCACCAGGAAAGAGTTGCCACATGCTACATCGGGTTACCTCAGCATGTCAAGATCTAGATCGAAATGAAATTAGATCTGTTACAACGAATGCAGTCAACAAGAGGATTTTGAATTGAAAAACAAATTTTAGCAACTTTGGAATTATGCCTTTTGATTACTTGAAAAAATAAACTTTTTGAAATTTTTTAAGTAACCAAAAACATGTAAGTATTTTTAAACAACCCTGTATATATCGCACCCGTACAGAGCACTGTCATATTACAGGAACTTTAGTTTTATAGTAGAGACATGTAAATATTTGGGCGGTTCAATTTCTGATACTGTAAGCACAATAGTAGTAGTCATGTGAGCCGCTTAGAGGAAAAGTGGTATAAGTCAGGGGTTTTTCATTTTTGAGTTATATCATTATTCTGGTTATTAGAAGTGTACTACATCCAGTAGAAAAGTGGTATAAGTCAGAGTTTAATAACGGCTGAAAAATAGGTGTCTAACGTTATTCCGCTCAACATTTTTCCATGCGTTTGCTGGAATAGTGGTATAAGTCAAGGCGCGCGCCGTTTCCGACCGCGCTGCGTGTGATTCCCCTGCCTTTAAACTTGACGTTTAAACTTATTTGTTTTAGTGTGTATAAGCACTAGCAAAAATAATTAACAGTTTTTCGAGTTTGCCAGTTGTGTTTTGTTTAAATAGTAGCCATGAGTGATTCGGATGATAACAACATAGGTTAAAACCGTATGGATAATGACACAAATCGTGTACCGAAGGGAAGGAAACGGGTACGTCGAAATAGTGAACATAAAAAAACCAAAGCTAAAACGCAGAGGAATTCCGGCAAGAAGTATGTTACGCGTAAAGGCGTTATTCTTGCAAAAACTTTTGAAAACATAACGTGTGGCTGTACAAAAAAGTGTAATAAATATTTTAGTGAAGAGGAAAGAAACAGCTTGTTCTCGCGTTTTTGGAGTATGGGCGATTTTTCTCGGCAAAATGCCTATTTTTCTGGACTTGTTCAGAGAGTTTCCGTAAAACAACGACGCCCTAAGGAGAATGCGGAGATACCAAAGGGCCCAAGTCTGTAACATACAAGTACGTTTTGAATAAAAACAACAACAGCTTCGTAGTTTGCAAAAAGTACTTTTTGGATACGTTTGCTATCTCAAATGGGAGAGTTCAAAGACTTCTAAAAAAAGAGGAATCAGGTAGACTACCAGGGGAAGACCTTCGCGGGAAAAAGAAATGTGCGCAAAAATATCTGACGATACCCTTAATGTTGTTAGGGAACATATCGCAGTTTTCCCACGATTTCAAAGTCACTATACCAGGGCTCATAGCCCGAACAGGAAATACTTAAGCCCAGATCTCAATATCCGAAAACTATACAATTTGTATTTACAGTATTGCAAGGACGAGGGTTTTCAGGACAGAGCTGTTAAAGAACATACCTATAGGGACATATTCAATAAAGAATTTAACCTGTCGTTCCATAGTCCTAGGAAGGATACTTGTTCCAGGTGTGATAAATATAAAATAAAAATATCTGTTTTACCTGAGGGACCCCAGAAGGTTGAACTGGAAAATGAGCATCAGCTGCATTTGCGAAAAGCTGAAAAAGTAAGAAATTCCTTAAAAGAAGATACGGAAGTTTCGAGAGAATTAGACTCTACTATTGTGTTGACCTTCGATCTTCAGAAAGCGTTAGCTTTCCCCAAACTTTCAACATCAAACGCTTACTATAAACGTAACATGTACGTTTATAACTTGGGTATTCATCACACTCTAACCGGCCAAGCATTCATGTATATCTGGGATGAAACAGTTGCTTCTAGGGGATCTCAGGAAATCGGTTCATGCCTTATGAAACACATTGAACTTCACTGTGCCAACATTGATCACATCATCGCATACAGTGACGCATGTACTGGTCAAAATAGGAACATAAAGTTGTCACTTATTTGGAAGGCAATAGTTGAGAATCCGAACAATAGTATTAGTAAAGTTGATCACAAATTTATGGTGTCTGGCCATTCATATTTGCCAAATGATAGAGATTTTGGGCACATCGAAAAAACAGCTAGGCCGACCGTGCTCTACACTAAAGATGACTGGATACGCCTAATACGCAATACAAGAAAATCCAAGTTCCAGGTGTACGAAATGCATCAACAAGATTTTTTCTCAACTAAAAATTTAGAACAGCTTGTCTCAAAAAGGAAAATGAACGCTCAAAAAGTGCCTTTCAAGTGGTTACAAGTTCAGTGGCTACGATTTGACAGAACTCCTTACGTAATTTTGTACAAGGAGTCGTTGAATGATCTTCTGGAGTTTAGTAGCTTGGATCTAAAAAAAAACAGCCAAGGGTAGACCCCGTTCTTCCTTTTCTTCTGTAGTTCTACAACCATTGTACGATTCTTCCAGACCGGTCACTTCCGCCAAGAAAAAGGATATGATAGAGCTTCTTCAATGGATTCCCCCTATTCAGCATCAGTTCTTCCTTGACCTAGTGACTAAAGAGGATGCTGCTGATATTGGCCCACTGTCTGAGTATAAAAATAGTGATGGAGAAGACTATTTTTTTTCAATAACTTGTAATAAAGTTAATGTTACGCTCATCGAACTCTGTATTTTTATATTCACATTCTTTTGTTACAATAAAGATAATGTTTGAAAATAAGTATGGTTTTTATCATTTTTAATTACTATTAAAAAATTAAACTTTACTAAAATTATAAAACAGGGAACAATAGGCAGATAAAAAACAATAGAGAAAAATAGTTTAATTTTTTTTTTAAATATGATAGTTCAGGTGAAAATAATATCAGTACACGTATAACTTCTTTCAATAAGAAAAAAAAAATACAGATTAAAGCTATTTTTATGTCATTGCTCCAATAGGTTTGTGAAGTTAGACCAGCTTGTACGTGGAACAGTGATATAACTCAGTGAGTTATACCACTTTTCCGCTAATTTTCGGAGAATGCTTAGTGGAAAAATGGTATTGCGCAATAAAATCTAATTAAACTGATTATAATCTTCACAAATGGTTATCATGTGAAATTTTAATACATGTTTATGACGAATACGTGAAAAATGTCTTGAAAAGTATAAAACTGATTTTAAAATTCGCCCCGACGCAAAACATCGATTTTTTAAATATTTACTTTAATGCAGTTATACCACTTTTCCTCTGAACGGCTCATGTTTCTTGGTGGAATTTGTTGTTTCTTGGGTGCATTATCTACAAATTTTATTCAAATTCATAGTTTAACCCCTAAAACTACCCTTTTTGACATGTTGTAGCACTTATCCTAACTAATGAGCCAAATTCAATCGCAAACTGATTCAATTAATGTTTCGTTCCTTTAATCATGTAGCCGCAAATTTGCTACATTTCAAGATGTTTCGACACAGTGTCAGAACATATAATATCAAGTGTGTTTGCGCTTCTTTCTACCTTTTTTATTTTATTTTGACTAATGTCTCAATCAGTTTTTGATATGACACTTATCCTGACCAATGAGCCAATTTCAATCGCACACGGATTCAATCACTTTTATTCCTTTACCTACATTGCGTTAGATTTGTTACATTTTAAGATGTTTCGACAGACTCAGACAAAACATTTAATATAAAGTACAATTATTGCGCTTCTCTCTATCTTATTCATTTTATTCTGACTAAACGTCTCCATCAGTTTTTGATATGATTTGATCTATTAAAATAGTAGGTATAGTTAGTAAAGTAATTTGGTCTGATCGTAGGATTACAAGAAGGGTATTATTAGGCGTTTATTACATGGCTATAAGATCATGTTGATTATTTTATAAACTAAAGCCTGTCCAGAGATATAATAGAGTTACACTTTGCCTTTGAATGGGATTATCCAAGGGTGGTCATAAACAAACAATAAATGAGTGAACAAATGCAGGTAAATTATGGTCCATACTTAAAAATGTCTTAAAGTAAACTACAACAAATCCGGAAGACGTAATTTCATTATTAAAGTAATAGGTTGGTGATGTAAAACCGATTTTTTAATCTTTAATTCTCTAATGTTAATCCCATAAAACAAATTTTGTTCTAAAGACTGTATATATAGCCACTCTAGTTAGTTTTAAGCTTAGTAATTATTATTCTTACTTCGTGTGTAATACAGCGTTTGTTTAATCGTGTGTGAGTCATGGAAAATATGTGCGAGCCCAATGTATCTCAGGAGATAACCCCGTCGAAAAGCAGAAAACACTTTTCTGTGGAAACTAAGGAAGTTATAAACAATGTTTATTCAACTCTCATTGAACGTGCGGTCAGCAAGCAAGCAGCGTTAGAAGAAACGGCCACATTAACAAAAATTCCAACATCAACTGTATGGAAAATTGTGAATAATCCCATTTTAGCGAGGAAAGAAAGAACCGATATGGCACTTTCTCGAAGGTAGATGGAAGTGATCAAGGTATAATACGGCGTAAAATTTAGAAGTTATACGAGCAACAAAGCGTGCCTACATTAGATAATTTAATTAATGGGCTTGAAAAAGATGAAACCATCGTTAAATGTGGCAGAACAACGTTATGGAAGTGTATCCAACACATGGGTTTCAGATTTAAAAAAATTAACAAAAGACAAGTTTTGATGGAATCCAGTAGAATTCGGGAATGGTGATCCGAATATCTACAAAAAATTAGGATTTACAGAGATCAGCAAAGGCCGATTATTTACTTGGATGAAACCTGATTCGACACATACCCCGGGAAACAAGCGCGCCATCAAAAAGATGTAAACGAATCAAGAGATCAAATTTTTTGATATCAGATGTATTTATTTAAGTAAGACAATGGTCTATTACTTCTATAATTATTAGTGTTTACTTTGCTTCTTCGGCATAAGATTTTAGGTTTGTTTGGGTTTTGTTAGTATATTTGTCTTGATTGATTCATTTTAACACTGGTTTTTCGTTTCTTGTTTCTTTGTAATTGGTTTGTTTTTAATTAACTGGGTTTTTGTTGTCCGTTCATTAAGGTTGCAAATCCTGTGGAAATTTGTATCTCGTGTTTGGTGGTGCCTGAATGTGAGTTTGTGTGATGAGACTGTTTTGTGACACGTCTGCTCCTCTGTAGTAGTCCACTATAAGCTTATTAAAAAGAAATTGCCTGTGTTTTGTCATCATTTAAATGGATTTTCCATTTGTCAAGCCTCATTTAGAGAAGATGTATGTGTCTTTGCAGTCTTGAGACTACCGACCATGACTGCTTAGAGGTACCAATAATCGCCGTGTCGTTGGCAAACAGATATGGTTGAGTTTGCCCATGTGTAAGAATATTAGCGGTGTAAACATTGTATAGGACAGGCGCAAGGGGGATCTTTGCGGAACTCCGGCTCTGACCTGTCTCACCGTTGTTGTATTTTCCGTCGACACAGCGAATAACCTTTCCTGGAGGAAATAAATTACTACCTTTTTAAGGTAGTTTGGCATGCCTACCCTTCTTACCTTTAGATGAGCCCGCCATGCCAGACCTTGTCAAAAGCCTTACTCACGTCGAAAAGAACAGCTCCCGTGTGGAAACGACCGTTGAAGCATTTGATCGTCAGTCTCATAGTCTGATGCACCGTGCAATGAGCAGCTCTTAAGCCGAACTGCTCTGGTAAAACGCTATTGTTGAATATTAATTCACAACAACACGGGAACCTTAGTTCTCAGGGGGACATATTTTTTTGCTATTTTCACCCCCCTGCTTGAACCCCTACGACGGGGTGGCATTTACCCTTAAAATCTTAAATAAAAGGGGGGGTCGAGTGATACCTTATTTTAAAGGGAATTCAATTGCCTTCCAAACGCGACCTTGCTCGTTTAAATCGAGTGAATAGTTCCTGAGAAATAGGGCTAAAAAGAAAAGACGATTTAAAAGTAATAAAATTTATTACCGCTGGTATCAATCAAGTAAATGTTGAAAATATCCACCTCCAACCTCCATGCAATTGTAAAGGCACTGTTTAAAATGTTCGCGAACATTATGGAGCATTGCGGGAGTTATTTGTCGGAAATTACAAAGTGAAAGCAATAAATTAAATTTAAATAATAATTTATGATAGGTTCCTACATTAATTCCATATTTGAGCTCTAAGACAGTCATTAAAGAATTAGAAAATCGCGGTGCTTTATGAAAAGCTAAAAAATCTTGTTATAGGTTTATTTTCGGAAAGATGTAGTTTTATTTTCGAATGGCATGGATGATGACATCAAGACGTCATATCTCAGCAGGAGCCTTTACTCAACAGATTTTTAGACGGTAATTATTTATGGCCACGTATTAATAGGATGCTAAAAATTTTAATAAATTCTGAAAATCAATAGAGACTACAGCTGTTGTTACGGGAGACTATATTTTCTGGTTCTGTTATGTGATGCACCAAAATTAGAAATATGACGTAGCAACGGATAAATAATAGTATTTTACGTTACAAGTCCGGTAGGTGACTTATTACAGTACGAGTTGTTTTACGGACGAGGCGACGTAGGAGCCGAGTCTGGAATATAAACGAGTGCTGTAATAACACCTAACGGACGTGTATCGTATGGTATTTTATTTCATCCTGTCATTATATCCCTTTTCAAAAAAATAAATAGGTATATTAAAATTTTAAAAAATACTTCGCAATATTATATCATGCTACCTACCCTAAATGCAATTGAGCCATTGGTTTCCATAGTTAATTATAAATTTTGTTTGCTTGTCACTGTCAAATAGATAAAGTCATAATATTCGTGTGGGCAATTATGGAGGTTTCGGGTATAATTTTAAATAAGGCTGCCGAAGCAACAGAAAAATTAATCCCGACAAAATCATCAAATAGATATAGCAAAGAATATGGATTATTTTGCCAATGGAAGCAATTTCATAAAGTGACAAACATACAAGAAGATGTTCTTTTAGCTTATTTTCTAGATGAAGTAAGTATGACCTACAGGATTTTTTAAATATATTTTATATATGAGCAATATTTATTAATTTATTTTAATTTTATAGTCAAAGAGAATAAATGGCAATTCCTTATGGGCAAAATATTCGATGCTAAAGGCAATGTTACTTGTCAAAGAAAACGTCAACATCAGTAAGTTTCCGAAAATTATCGCATTCTTAAAGAAATGTAGTGTTGGACATCAACCGACGCAGTCAAAGGTATTGACAAGAGAAGAAGTAAATTTATTTCTCAAGAAAGCATCCGATGATAACTATTTGTTGGTTAAAGTTATTGCAATGATTGGGATTGCAGGAGGTTGTCGGCGGGAAGAATTGTATTCTATGACTCTCAATGACATTCAAGACACAGGAACACAACTGGTAATCACGATTCCGCAAACGAAAACTAATATAAAACGTGTTTTTACTGTCATTAATGAAATAGAAGGAATTAATTTTCTTGAAATATACCGGAAATATCTTGCTCTACGACCTAAAAATTTTGAAGAAAGTTTTTTATTTCTCGGGTACCGAAATGGTAAATGCATCCAACAAAGAGTAGGAATTCACACTGTAGGTTCAATGCCCAAAAAAATTGCAGAATATTTGAAACTTGAAAATCCTGAAAAGTATACCGGTCACTGTTTCAGACGGACCTCGGCGACTCTTCTTGCAAATGCAGGTGTAGACTCATCTGTATTAAAACGGCATGGTGGTTGGAAAAGTTCTGCGGTAGCAGAAAAATATGTTGAAGATGCACTTGAAGGAAAAACCAAAATTGCAAGAATGATTCAAGGAGGTGAGAATTTTGTACAAGTGTTGCAACAAACTAAGAACACAGAAATAAATAACATTATTTCTGATGGGAATGTTCCTTGCACATCAGGAATAAATATTAGTAATAATACAAATTGTACTATAACGGTGAATTTTAACAAATAGATTGAACTTTCTTATATAAATAATAAATAGGTGTAAATGTTTTGTTCATTACTTACTTTTATTACTTAGTTAGCTCTTAATATATTTTTATTGTACTAAATTATAGTGTTTATTTAATTAAATTAATATAAACTAACTTTTAAGAAATACATGCAGGCTCGTAGGTCCAAATAAAATAAAAATTACTAATTTTAGTTAAATAAAATTTTTCAAAAATTGTAACAGGAAATCTATTCTATAGTTGTGTAATATTTTACATTTACTAAAGTTGGTAGAAAATAATATCTACTATTACAAGTAGAAGCATTCAAACAGTATTAATTGGTATCGCTAGATATAGGTCCAAGTAAAATAAAATCTACCAATTTTAGTTAAATAAAATATTTAAAGAATTGTAACAGGGAATATATTCTATGGTTGTGTAATATTTTACAATTACTAAAGTTGGTAGAAAAAAATTCTATTACAAGTAGAAGCACCCAAACAGTTTTAATTGGTATCACTAAATATAGACCATATAAAATAAAAATTACTAATTTTAGTTAAGCAAAACCTTTAAAACAATGTAATTAAATGCCTATATTATAGTTACATAACATTTTTCATTTACTAAAGTTGGTTAAAGAGTATAATTTATGCTACATGCTACCTACCTATATAAAGCAGTGAACGATTCTCTAATAAATACTTGTCGGGTGGCGGAACGCATTTTTATAGTAGGCCATGACTTTTTATTTTCTTTGAATTATGACAGTTACCAACTTTTATTATAACCCTTAAAAAACCTATATAGTTATCATATTCTTAGTGCTGATGAATATGGCAAAAATAGTGTACTCTGCTTGTACATTTTGTACAGAGTTTAAAGATATTAGTAATTGTCATCGTCAGTTAACCTACTTAGTTGATTTACTTCGTAATTGCACTTTAGACGCGGATGATAAAATGTTGTTTCGAAAAATTCAGGAGGCTCTTTTGGACCTTTCTATTAAATTTCGGTTCCTTCCTAACAAGAAGAAAAATCAAATAGTTTCAAAATATTATATATGTTATATGAAACATTTGCATTTGCTAGACAATGAATTCCATCCAAGATATTCACCATTAAGAAGAGAAGAATTTCTCAAAGAATTTGAAGAGCATTTGAAAATTGTGGTAATAAATAATAATTGATTTATTTCATTTAAAAAAGTGTTTTTGATGTATTAAATAATTGCTAAATATGTGTATTTAAATATTTTATTTCTTATAATTTTAAGTGACAACTTGTCAAAAATCGAAAGTAAAAAGTCGTAGTTTCCAAAAACAAAGCATGGTTGCTAGGCAACACATTACAGTATCTGATACTGTAATGTTCCATTTACCGGCCGCATATGAGTACAGGGTAAGTAGATTTACTGGACAGGATGAAATAAAAATAATTTAATAAATAGCAAAAGAATAGTACTTGGCAAGTAGTAATCATAATATGACATAAATATGTATAGACTAGTGAGTATTGGGGACTGCAGCAAATGAAAGAATACTCCTTAAAGTTATTCCAAGCTTTCGGAAATCTTTATTTCATTTCCATCATCAGGGAAATTTATACAAAATGAAATTAGGAAAATTGTTGCGATCAATAATCAAAAATCAAAATGTTTACTTACAACTTTCTCGAGATTGTTCATAAAGATGTTCGTATAAAATAAGATACATGAAAGAAGAAAATCTGTCGAAATCCAAAGTCAATTGTAAATAAAGCTAACGTCTGAAGGTACCATTAAAACCATTGTATAGGGACGAAGAAACACACAATTTAAAATGAAAAAAATCGAAATTAACTGGTTACATTTTAAAATAATATCAAATCAAATCAAAATATGCTTTATTGTCATAAAGTAATATTTTTATCGACAAAGCCTTTTTTTTAAATTAAATTAACAATAAAAGATAATAATATAGTAAAACTTAAAATATCGGAATAAAAAAATGCAAATATGTAATTATGACAGAGTATCACCAAAATATTCACCTAGAGCATAATAAGCTTTTCCCAATAATAAATTTTTAACATTTTTGAAACATTTTAAAATTTGACATTTTCTTAATAAAATCTGGAAGATAATTAAAAAATTTTTTAGAATCATAAATTATGGGATTTTTTTACAGGACTTGAAGAAGGAATAGGTAAATATATATCAAAGGTGAATTAAGACTATTCCTATGCTTTTTATGAATCAGACAAACTGTTTCCAATATAAAAATTGAAGTTAGTGTTAAAATTTTTTGTGAGATAAATAGAGTTTTACAAGAATCTCTAGATCTAGCTTTGCACAAATATCTGATAGCTCTTTTTTGTAAAATAAAAATTGAATTAAGAAGACATTGGCTTGAATTTCCCAAGAAACAAATTCCATACTCAAAAGAGATTCTATTAAAGCAAAATAAACATTTCGAAGAACCGCCATATTCATTTCATGAGAAAGTACCCTCAGGGCATAACATCCTGAAACTAACTTTCCACATAACTTTTTGATATGTTCAATAAAAGAAAGATTTTGAGTAGGTAATACAGATTCCTGAAATTTTTTATAAATTTGAGATTATTAATTATGAGATTGTCAAAAACTATATTATTAAGTGAACATTTAAAAGTTAATATATTTGTTTTAGTTATATTAAATGGGAGTAGATTAGAGTAACACCACTTTTTAACATTTAATGAATCTTCATTAATTATTTTAATTAATTCAATACAATATTTACTATGCCAAAGTATTGTTGTATCATCGGCAAATATGGTACATTTACCATTTATAAAAATTGACGCAAGGTCTTAATTATATGTATTAAAATATTATATAATTCAAATTTTATGGATTTTTTAATCTATAGCCATAATATTGTTCTGCCTAGGCAGTACGATATAGGTAACGCCATCTTCAATCTTTTACTTCAGATTGCTCTAAACTTCAAATATTACAGGGTGTTTCGATTTTCCAATGCTTGCTTGCCATGCCTGCGCTGTACTGACGAGAAGCAAAGAGTTCGAAGCCAGTCTACAGATAGCAGCAGTGTAGCATCCTATCATTGGAAATAAAGATTAATTCCTTTCTTTTCCGGTAGTTTCTGCAATCTGAGTTTGTATTTTAGTACTAACAGTGTAAGTCAAAATACGCCAAATTTTGCTATTTAATTCAGCGCTCGTTGCGCAGAAAATAGTTGTTTTAGCATAATTTGGTTAATCCTTATTGTATAAGGTCTCAGCAAGTGGCTAGAGAACAAAGTTCTCACATATACAGGGTCGTTGGTATGTATGGAAACGGTCTATTATTTCCTAAAGCACAACAGGTTTTTTATAGTCTATTAGATCTTTAAAGAATTAAGTATAGAGGATGAGTCAGAAAGCCGTAGAAAAATAAAGTTACTTTTTTTTTAATGGAACACCCTCTATCTTAGAATATTTTTGGATTATACGTAAAATTACAATTATTTTTTATTAAGTGCATTATAAGTCTAAACCAAATAGTATCCGAGATATCGACTTTTGAAAAATGACATTTTTGAATTTTGACAGCGTTTAGCTTTCTAACGGTACGTCTTAGAACTCTTAGAGTAAAACGGCGTACATGTCCCAATCTTGGTTTTTACCTATCTTTCTAAACCGGATGCAGTTCAAAAGCCGGAAATATAGTACTTTCGGTTTAACAAAAGAAAAATAAATTTAGGTGTTCTATTAAAAAAAAGTAACTTTATTTCTCTATGGTTTTCTGACTCATACTGTATACTTATCTTTTTTAATTCTAATAGACTTTACAAAACCATAAAACTTTTGACTTGATTATTTTTTGTTAGCTGTTTTACTTTAAGAAATAATCCACCGTTTCCATACATAGCAACGACCCTGTATACATGTTTATAGTTCATATTAAAAATAATTTAATTTAATGCTTGTACACTGAGAAAATTCATGCTATTAGATTTTCGAATAAAATTAACTTTAATAGCAGTAATACGATATGTCAATACACACTATTAGTTGACCTAATTGCTGCTAAAGATCTCGTCTAATAGAGCGTTATGCAGATAATTTTGCTGTCATTATCATAATTTATACTGTAACTATTAGATACTTTAATAGGAATAATATGCTATCACAATAGAAATTCTTTTATTGGATAATCATATTATCCCTATAACTATACCTTATTGTAGGTATTAGAAAAAATATTAATAAAATAATATATAATGCCCATTAGATTGCTGTATAACTCTTATCTAAATTCGGAATAGCCAGAGAGCCGTTTGATTCTTTGAAACCTCCGACCATTGCCGAAAGCGTATGTTTCTCTTCGACCTACCCCGAGAAGCAGGTACTCAAGACGATTTGACGCGATTCAATGCAGTCCGCAGCGATTCTTAGCACCATTTAAATTTCGCTAATCGCGAATCTAGTGTGTGGTTAAAGCTTGTATGTTATATCTTGTTATCATAGGAAGAATCCTCAAAAAATAGCAGGTAGGTATTACAACATTTATTCTGTTACGTAGAATTAATGTATCATATTTTCGCTATACCTAATGATCATCATAACTAATAATTGGGATATTCCTTGCCTTTCCTTTACCGGTATGCCGCCATGTTTAACCTTTAAACAGTTGTAACCGAAGCGATGCCCAAAAATTTTAAAATGAAATTAATTATCTGTGGGATTGGTTACCTATAATATATCATTTAAAGAAAACATTTGCTGATTATTTTTGTGAGATTATCTATGGAGTTACTAAACTTCTATTTCCGTTCCTTTAAATTGGGAAATACTTTTCTGTAAATTTTTAAGAGGCCCTTAAAAAAATGTTTTGATTTCTGAAATTTCCTGCAAGCAAAGGAATATTTATTTATTTACGTATTCATTTACCTACTTTTATAGGAATCCCATATTGGCAGAGTATAAGTTTAAACTGATAGAATGGGGTTTGGAGGCATTCATTGAAAAATTTGAAGGTAAGAAATACTTTGTAATCAAGTGAGAGAGTTCACGTTCACGACACAAAACCCAGCCTAGACAGAATTTATATTTTTAGTTGCCTATAAACATTGAAGTGCATTGGCAGACCTTAAGAAATCGTGGCCTAAGACGACATAAAAGGTGCCTCAATAAATACTACCTTAAAATTGATCAAGATTATAAACAAAAGTGTTATTTTTTCACCAGCTTTGTCACTTATATGTCAAAGTAACACTCGGCAAACTATGAAATTCATATACAGAACTTATAATTTTGATCAATTTCATCCTGGTATTCCGTTGACTGCTTTGTCATAAGCGTCTAATACGCCATCCATCGTGAAACTACTATTGTTTTGTTTGAAATATTTTATGTTAAGTTATATATTTTGGTTAAAGCTTGTGTTCTCTTTTTTTTTTTCTTTAATTTCTTTTACTACGTTGTTAACATAATAAATAGGTTTTAACTTTAAGAAGTGTTTTTTTTACCTTAAACAACGACAATAAAATATTAAGGCAATGAAAAAAGCAAATAAGGGCAATAAGAAAAGCAAATAGGGACTATAAAGTGCATTAATAAGGGCAATAAGAAAAGCAAATAAGGACAATAAAGTACATTAATAAGGGCAATCCAGTATAATAATAAAGACTATAAGAAACTTGAATGGTGGTTATTCTTTTTATGAATACTCACAATAAAAATATTGTATAGCCGCAATTAGAAATCTGTATAAAGGTATTGGGACACTTGTGTTATGGCTAGTTGTTTACAATATAGCCGTTATTAGAAGTCTGCATAAAGGCAACAAAACACTTTTATAATGTCTATTTGTTATTCTTAATACCCTATTCGGAAATCTAATAGCCTTTATTAGACAAATGTATACTGATTAATAAAAAACAATATAAAAAATTCTATTAGAAAATCTGATAGTAGCTATTAGATGGTTTCTATTAGACAGAACTTATAACCACTATTAGACACTTGTATTGGAGCCTATTTTATGCAGAAATCTGAGTAAAGGCTATGCAATTTCTATTAGTGGTTATTAGAAAATTCTCTCAGTGTAGAGGTATGTTTTGTAACATTCTCTAATTTATATTTTGACTTCAAACGAATATTCTAAGTACCTACTCGTATAGCGCTAGATAAAATATATATTTTTGTATCGGGTGCTTATGTTTTAAGCATTAAGTTTAACTAATAAATAATAATGGAATACAACGCCACACGTGTACATTTTAAAAACCCAATTAGGTCCACTTTGAATTTAAAATCTTTTAAAAACAACAATAAATATTAAACCGACCCTTTTTTACCCAACGGATGGATTTTTTACCTGCATGTGAAGGCGGGAAAATTTACTACATCCAAAAACAAAACCTGAAAAGTTGTAAAGCGATTATCTGTAGGCGAGACAGGCTGTCTGGTGCGACCTGAAAACGAACAAATCTAAATAAAATAAATCAACTTTTGACACTTTAAAATGGGTTTTGTATGTTTAGTAAGTATATTATTTTGTGGTAGTGCCGGTTTTAAGGTTTGTTTACGTCTTAGGCCCTTTTGTTAGCTTGCGGGTTCAAATTTGGTGTTTTTCTAGGAAATAATATTGGGAGGCTATAGTAAGACAATAAAACTCTTTATTGTTACCTTTTTAGCTTAAAACGAAAATTATTATTACTGTATTTAAAACCGCATTTTTTTCAACTTATTTTAAAAAAACTTATAAAGTCTGTGCGTTTTAAGAAGTCCGCTAAGCCATAAAACCTCTTGAGCATTATGTCGGTGGCTCTCAAACAATAAATTATATTGAAGGTAATTTTGGATGTTGATGAATTACATTTTCTAAATAAAATAATTTAAAGTAAATAAAAAATTAGTTTAGGTAAAGAAAAATAATAATTTTTTAGCTTTTGTAGTATTCAGACAAATTAGTTTTACGAATTCTTTTTTATAAAGTTTTGGTTCTAAAAATAACCGATTTTGTAGTCTTGCGACAGAACGTACCTACTTGTAGATAGGTACTACTAAAAGTAGTCTTCCTCTGCATTTGAAATTTCACCCATGCTTTCAGACTCATCAGAATCAACATCATCGTCATCATCATCATCATTCATAATATTCTTCTTTGCCCGCTTGGCTAAGCGCCTCCTCCCATAAATTTATAACGCTAGGCTTACCGATATTTTTACAGGCATGTTTGTCAAAATAGTTCTTGCTAATACCCCATACCAATTCAATTGCGTTGTAATGACAATGGTAGGGCGGCAATCTCAAAACTTGATGTCCATATTTGAGGGCTAATTCGTCAACAACATACTTTTTTTAAATGACTGCTCTTTACACTTGCTTAAAAGTTCACTTTTTAAATATAAATTTTCATGGTTTATGTTTTTCTTTGACAACCACTCTTTTATTTCTTCCTTTTTCCAGCTGCTTGTAGGGAATTTCTCTTCGAGTCTCGTATGGTAAGAGGCATTGTCTAAAACAATTAAGAAAGGTTTTTCTAAACTTTTTAAAAGTTTTTCCTCGAACCAATGCTCAAAATTTCAGCATCCATATTGCCGTGATAATCATCAGTTTTTTTTGTTGATGAAAATATCAAACTGGCATTTAAAACAAAACCTTCTTCATTACCAGCATGTAATATAATATACCTTTTTCCATTACTTGCACGGGTACTTGAATAACAATGCTTTGAGTCATCCTGCCAAGACGTTTTTGTTGAAGTTCCGTTTGCAAATACCCATGTTTCGTCAAGAAAAACAACTTGTCTTGACAATTCCGATTTTTTGTTGTTTAAATAATCCCTTAAAAATTGCCATCTTTTCGGAACAACATTGGACAGCTCGCAAAGCAGTTTTCTGTTGAAAGTGAAAAGCACAACTACTTATTTAAAATAAAGTAGAACATACCATCCCGCACTTCAGCAAATTTTAATTATTTCTTGGAAAATAGTAATTATTATGAAGATTTAATTATAATAATCCCAAAATAATGTCATTATCGGAAAAGTATATACCTGACAAAATCTTTAACATATTTAACCATCCCGCACTTGAGCAAATTTTAATTGGTTCTTGGAAAATAGCGATTAATATATAGATTTAACTATAATAATAGCAAAATAATTTAATTATCTATTTAATTATTATTTATGCTCAACGCGTAATTCTAAGATAATTTTGTTTTGAAACCTCTGATTTCGCCCAGTAATAGAATACAGTAAACCAGTGGGATATTCAGTGTGATCAAGTATAGCGAAGGTGCGAAGATATTGTCACTTAACCGACTTACTGTTTTAAAAGCGATAACATCCCTTGGTGATTTAATCCGATATCGGACTTCTTAAAACGCACAGACTTTAGTCTATTTATTAATGCGAGAGAGTAATAAATCATTACCCGCTAAACAATTTTTAGTTCCAGACATGTTTCATAAACATACATTTAAACCTTGAAACGTATCACTAAACTGCAGATAAATGTTTGAGAAATGTTTATGTAACTGAAAATGTCCTACCTCAGAAATGTTTCATTGAAAATACCAAGGAAACATTTCGCAATGTTTCAAACATATCACATTGAAACATTAAAAAAAAATGTTTACGAAATGTTGCAAGTTAATTTGTATGCGATGTTCCAAAATTACACTTCGAGAATGTTACCAAACGTTGCAAGTGAACCCCTAAATAATTCACAAAATTAAATGTAAATCACAAAATTTATTTTCAAAACATGGGAATATTTACAATAAAGTTTAAATACAAAATACAGCCGCATCAAAACTTGATCTAACACAATAATACCTATAACTAGATTTTAGAACCTTATTAATATTAAAATCTTATGAGGATTCCTGCAAAAACATTTAAAAAAATAAATAAAAAGGACTAACATAAAACACCTTTAAGGTTAACAATATAACAAAATATTAAAACTTTACTCAAGTGAACTTTGATCTAAAGGTAGTTAAAAATCCACTTCATATTATAAACCATAACAAAATACCCTGTATATGTACCTACCTAGTAGTTTTTACTTTTAAGTTATTATCCACTTAATTATATCAATACTGTTAACAGTCTACTTGAACTTCTTTGTTTTAGAATATTTAGTTATTTTCCGTTCCTTCCAAAGTTTCATCCGAGGTTTCATCCTAAAAGTAAATGATCAAAATTGTCTTAAAAACAAATCCTACAATTAATTAATTATTTACTTATTTATTCCGTCAGTAGGTACGCTGCAGAAATAAAAAACTTCTAAATGCTACAAAATTTGCAAATAATGTAATCGACTGATGATGCAAATTGGAAAACGTTGGATTTTTAGGTTAGATTGTTGACACTAAAATAATATATAATATCTAGGTACCCACTTACCAATGTATTATCACCATTATCACAATTATTTTTGTTTGGAGTAGTAAACACCTTTACTGATTGTGGTAATTATACCGTTTTCTTTTTTTTGGATCGAATCAAATTTAGGATAAAAAGCACTCTGACCACAGAACTCAAAAATTTAACTCTGACTCAGCATCACTACATTGGTGGGTGTGTCTATTGACCCACTGTTGTGGACCGTGGTGGTTTACTACTATATTTTCATTACCTGGCAGTTTTATCGGGATTCTGGTTAATTTGTATAGCATTTGGTCAGTTATTTTGATTTTATGTCCCCTAAAAATATGTTTAAGGCCACTAGGTCCCGAAATTATTGGTTTAATTTACTGGTTATGAAGTTCTTCCGTCAGAGGAAAATGTCAAAACAACCACGGTAGAGTGGCTGTAAATACAATTAAATTTTCGGTTCTATTTACAATACACTATACGCACAAAATAAATAAATGCTTTTCCTACAACATTTTTGGTACTAATATAAAGTACTTGATGTTGCGGAAAAATATTTTTGCCGTGACAAAAACACCAAAGAACGCAATAACTAAACCATTGAAATGACAGATCAAAATATAAAAGAAAACGATTCTGGAACATTTCTGACATACATAAATGATATGTTTCATTTTTGCGATACTTCGGCGAACATGAAATATTTCAAGAATGTTCCATGTTTAGCGGGTATTGAACTATAAAGCCCAGTGGTCTTCGCCGTATTCCATAGGCGTAGTAGTAATTATTATTATTTCAATTAACATTCGGAGTTGCAAAAATAGTTGAATTAACTTACACCCAAAATACACGTTTCAAAAAACACCCAAATTTTTTAATTATACACTAATTTGCAATACTGTGACTGAGACTGCCGGCTGAAGAGGAAAGTAGCGCGCCTTAGAATGCGACAAGACATTGCCACTCTCTTTGTTTAAATTATAACTGGTGCATTACGTCCTCTTTTCTGCTCGGTAAGCGACTGATTATAATAACCATTTGCCAAACCTGTATGTGCCTTTTTCGATGCTTTCGGTGTTTGTTAAACTTATATTTTAAGGCTGTGGTTCTGGGAAACTATTATCAAAACCTCCTCTACGACGAGTAGCTCTCACCTCGCCGCGACCGCTTAGACAAGGTTAAATGTGTTCGAATATGACTGGAGTCGGACAGTCAAACAGAGAAACACAAAAAAAAATTATATAATCACAATTGGGTATAACCAACGATGTGTGCAGCGTTGCGCCTTTTGTCTCATCGCAGTTTGAGTCCAGCTTCTAAGTAGATGCCGCAGTAAATACCCCCTCACCCCCCCCCCTTTCCTGTTGATTGCTTGAGACAGACGATAGACCTTCTTATGAATGACTGTCTACGTCCATATTGGGTTAAGTCGATGGGTATAACTTTTTAATAGAAAATCTCAAAACTTCATTTATTGATTAATGATAATGACATGATTTATTTAAAATTAAAAAGCAAATTTCTAATTCTCAGTGAGTTTTCAAGGTTTTTAATTCTTGGAGAATTTCGTCTTCAGTTAGTTCAATGTGGGTATGGATTTTGTGGTAAATTACTCTATAATTTTCAATAGGCGTAAAGGAATGCTTTCAGCGGATCTAGCAACCTATTATTAAAAAAAATAAAAAAACAGCAGTTTTTTGTAAATTAAACCAATAATTATATTGTCTAGTTGAACATAGAAAATCCCGTGTAAATTTTGAGGTGACTAAATATTGGCTTCCCTGTACATTTTAGAGAAAAATTGTATTATAATTTTGTGGCCAATATAATAAACCTAGGGATCGGCAAGACAAGAAATCTTGTCTTGACAAGCACTTTGTTGAATTGTCTTGAAATTTTTTCAAGAAATAAAAAAAATCATGTCTTGACCATTTCTTGAGAGTTGATGTCTTGTCTTGACTCAAGAAATCTTGAAATTTCTTGATATCTTAACAAAAGGGGAATCCCCGCAGACCTGCGTGTCAACCGTTAATAAATCAACCGGATCAAAGATTTCTTTGACAATTGTTTTAGATTTTGTGCCAGCCCAAGGAAAGCATTCCGGTGAATGTGAATCTTCTTTGTGATGTTTAAAGGTCTTACGATCTACTTAACCTAATCCAGGGTGTAACCACTAATAATGCAACCTCTAATTTTACAATGATGAGCTCATTAGGAAAACTACTTCCTAATTTTGACTACAAAAATAAACATTTTGCATGCTTTGCTCACATTATGACTTTGGCTGCCCAAGATTTTATCAAAATATACAATCAAATCCAGCTTTAGTTGCTGATACTAGTGATACAGTCGATAGTGAAACCGAATATGAAAATGAAACGGGCGATAATGAGAGCAACAGCTCTCTTGTAAGCAAAATCAGATGCATAGTAAAGAAAATTAAAAATTCAGAGCAAATGCAACTAAAACTTAAGAGTTTGTGTGAGGTAGTAAATTGCAAAATGACGTTTCCAGGATACCTCATCGCGTATATTCTTGATGCTATTGTTGAGTTCTGGTAGCATTCAAAATAAACGGCTAGCATATTAAATATTATTTCATTGGAAATTCTCATTGTTTTAAGCTTAATTGCAATACCAAAACAACGACAAAGAATGGCGTCGGATAAATAAGCCTTAGTGACAACTACAGGTGTTTTGTTTAATTTTTGAATTTCCAGGCCTACTTACCCAAAACGCAAGGCAAAAAGTTGTTTCCCAAAATATTCTTGTATATCTTGGGATAGGATTAAGATATCGAGTTGCGGTTTTCACTATATTCCTTATTTTTTTATCCTCTTTCCATCTAAATGTAAAAAATATCTCATTACATTTGAAATTTCCTAGGAAAATGGGGACATTTTCGACTTCTTGAAATAGGGCCCCTAGCGGCGACAAAATCATTTAATTTTGTTACTTTTACTATGAATTTTATTAAACAGGAAAGGCTCTTTTAAATCATGCCAAAATCACTGAAATCGGTTAAAAAACAAAAAAGTTGTACGACATTTGTTAATTGCATGTTTGAACCTTCCCCCACCCCTTATTTAAAGAGTAATAACAAAAAGTCCCAAACTAAATTGTTTCGTAATCTCATCAAGATTTTAAATATTGTGTTTTTAGGATCCCTTTAGTGTGTCTTTTGGAAATAAGCACAGAATTATGTTTTCGAGTGTTCGTTGCGCCCCCTAACGGACGACTACCAAACTTAAAAATTATTTCCAGCAATTTCTTATGGCCTATTTTGTACAAAAAATTTTTACCTAAAAGCTCTGGGACTAATAGTTCCTGAGATATAGCCGGCGTCCTTTCTTATTTGGACACCCGGTACCTACGAAATTAACATACTAACAGAAGTATAATTATTATGAACTAACTTTGTTATTATTATTATTACTTTACAAAAAGTACCACTTAAGTCGAAGTTTTGCTGTAAACGCGTAACGTTCAAAAATTAATATAAAATATTTTTTTACACCCCTAGTTTATTTTCCATTATTTAAAGTTATTTTTGTTGATTAACAGACCTTGCAGCATTTTAATTAATATAAATTATTAAATCCGGTCCTGAATCAACAGTAACGTACACCTAAAAGAAAAGTAAATGGAAGTGACACATATCATGAAAACCTAATCTCTTAAAGCCGTATTACAGTCGGCAAGTCTATCGGCAAGTCGCAATTCTCTTGCTTATAAGCATGCGCAGTTGAAAACAGCTGATCGGATTTGGCAATTCTATTGCTATTGCCAAAAGATCGGTCAGGATCGATTTTTGTTGCAAGTGCGTTTGCAATTCTGGTGTTTTTCTAGTGACTTTCTTGGTTAGAGGTTAGAAAGTTTATTAACATTTCGCATAAAGTTCTAGAGGTTGGTGTTGGTACTCATATTCCCCCTATAAACCTTTATCTATGCTCATATTGCAATTTTAAAAACATGGACTTGCACCACGACTTGCACGATGTATTACAGTCCTGCAATTGAATTGCAGCAATAGAGTTGCAAGGTCAAAGTATTGCTGCAATTCGTTGCCGACTGTAATACGGCTTTTAGCTGAAAAATACTATTCCACAAGTACACCATGCTGCACATATACTAGGTACAGTAATTAAAATTTAATTTAGTGTAATTTAATAGTAACTGTAATAAAATTAGTGATTCAACAGTTAATTATAATGTGAAATTATCATGAGACTTAGGTGGTACTTATGTGGTATGTAACTGTGTAGCCTATAAAATCATAACGGATTTTTAATTTTGTTTTCAAGCTCACATCCAGTTTACATATAAAACTCATCGGTTCTTATAATACTTTCATACAATAATTACAAATAATAATATGGTTACGTTGATGAAAAGTATTTAGAGCAAGTTTGCAACTACAGAATGTTAATCCTGTACAGGGTGTTTTAAAGCGACCTGTAGATACTTTAAGAGGCAGTTACTGCCCCTATTTTATGAAGAAAATTTCATATAAAAAATACACCTCAATGAATAAAATTTTGCACAAAACAAGGCCTGTACATATTTTGTTTATTTATTTCTTGAAAAGTGCTTTGCTATATTAACCTCACTTGAATAATGCCGTTCCAATGGTTCAACAATATAAGTAAATCAAGTAAAACAAAATAGACCACGCCATATGACGTCATATTATCACATAATGCTCACCTAACCTAACCTGTATTGTTATGTGACGCTCACACTCACAACAATAAAAGGTGGGCACCTTAGATGATAGATGTTGGCTCACCCATCGTATCAAATATTTTATAAAATATCTTTTATAAAAGATATAAGTCAAATATCTTTTATAATTTAATACCGGCCTAAGTATTGAAAGGGTATTAAAGAGAGTGTTCGACATTTCTAGCTCTGTTATGTTTAGAATGGGTACCTACATATCTCGCAATGAGTTCTACCGGTAAATCAGACATAAATCAAAAGCGTAGACTGCGGGCCAAATGATTGACTAGGTACAAGTTTTATGGGAATAATGTTTGTCGTTTCCTCTACTTATTATTTGGGACATTAGAAGTCTTTATCAATTTTTGATGATTTAAAATCATGGATAATTTAGACGAAATCAATTATTTGAAGTTGGAATTTTTGCCACATGACTATGAAAGATCAGTGATAAAATTGATTATACATGAATACATATAAAGATTATTTAAATTTTTGTTTGGAAACCCAATCAGTTACTTACTGCACGTCTTTAAGAAAAGTTATTAAAATTCCAATTAACAGCGATATGAGAAAAAAAAATCATTCCTATGTAAAAGAAAATTGAATCGGTTAAAGCTGCTAATATCAGTTATTAGTAAAAAAATTTACACGGTGGATGCATCGAGTACTTGCTTTATTAAGCTTGAATACCCGGTGATAATTTTCTAATAAGTAGTTTTGATTGTATGATAAACTTATTTATTTATACTATTTTTTATAAGTTGGTTTTAATAAATCTTATGACAATAGTTGGAAAATTCTATACCGATTATCAATTTAAATTATGCAAGTAATCTTTAAAAAATAGTGAATTTACGTGCTTTAATTTACGAGTAGTTTGATTGAGATTAAATAACGAGATGGCAGTAAAGAATTCTGCAGGTGCTGATGGTATTTCCTTCGCACTGCTCGCTGAAGTCTCCTGTCAGTTGGCGCCTATCATGAGCTATTTAATAAGTGAGTCATTCACAGAAGGTATATTCCCTTCCAAATTAAAACAGTCAATTGTTATTTCAATATACAGGATGCCAATTTGAAAACGAACACCATGTATGGTCCAGAAAATCGAAATTTTTTGGAATTTTTGTTACCTGAACTCTGAACTAGACTCCCCGACAATAAATTCCGGACAAAGGTAATTTTAGTTAGGTTCATAGTCATGTAATTGTTCTAATTGTTTTCCGATTTTGGTGAAATTTTAGCGAAGTGTAAACTTTTGTGCCTTGGAATGTTAGCCTCCATTTTAATTCCCAAAAAATACTGATGGCTTGATCATTATACAGGGAGAAGCAAAATATACTTTTTTACCGTCAATTTCTAATCGCCCTGTGGAATAATTGAGCCACAAAATTTGGCTTCATCATATTTTCGCTTGAAATGTGATTTTTATTAACACAATGTTTTTTGGTACAAGTCATTATCTGCTTCTAAAGAAAAGATAAAAATATTTAAAGATAGTGTTGCAGTTTTTCTATTTAGTGACAATTCAGAACATTTCATTATCTTATCTAGTGAGCCTTTGATTGCATGAGCATTTTTACCAAAGTGTCACTATACTGCCATTGCAGAATACACTCTTTAAAGTTTTTCGTTTAAAAAAATGAGACCAGAAGATGTTGCACGAGCTGTTGCATTAAATGACGATGGCTGTAATATATGGTACATTGCGGAATTCTTAGGCAAATCAAAAAGTACTGTACAAGATGCGATCAGTCGGTTTCACGAGACTAGTGAGTACATACGACGTGAGGGATCAAGGAGACCGCGTGTTACCAATCAACGTGATAATAATTTCATAAACTTAATTGCATTACGAGATCGTAGCGTACCATCTACCGTTATTAGCCGTAGACTTTAAGATGTACGTGGTACCATAGCCTCTGCACGAACCATCCAGCGTAGGTTACAAGAAGGGGGTTTAATGTCCAGATCACCAGTTGCATGTCACGCACGGTTACATTTTGCACATGACCAGAGAAATTGTGGAGCGGAAATGTTGGCGCATGTATTATTTATGGATGAATCGGGGTTTTGTCTGCGCTCACCTGACGGACGTGAACGTGTCTGGAGTAGACCGGGTGAACGATTTGCACAATGTTGCATATCTCCTAGGAAGCCTTTTGGAGGCGGTAGTGTCATGGTGTGGGCTGGGGTATACTATATGCCCGTACAGGCCTAGTATTGATTGAAAATGGTTCATTAACTGCTGACCGTTATATTCATCAATGTTTAGCCGATCACGTGGTACCCTTCGCCCACTTTGTTGGACAAAACTTTATTTTAATGCAAGACAACGCCAGGCCCCACGTTGCACGGGTTGTAATAGAGTATTTGGACGAGGTGAATATTCAGCGGTTGGAGTGGCCTCAGCGTAGTCCAGATTTAAATGTTATTGAACATGTTCGGAATCGATACCCGGAAACATTGCCAGATCTACGAAGAGCCCTTCTTAAAGCACAGGAAAATAGTCCCCAAGAAGCAATTCAAAACTGCATTGAAAGCATGCCACGCCGCATCGCAACACGCACTATTAATTTTTCGATAATTATTTAGGCTCACTAGATAAGATAATGAAATGTTCTAAATTGTTAATAAAATAAAAAATCTTTTCTTAAGAAGCAGCAATGGCGTCAACCAAAAACATTGTGTTAATAAAAGATCACACTTCAAACGTAAACATAATGAAGCGAAATCTTACGGCTCAATTATTCCACAGGGCGATTCAGGGTGAAAAAGTATATTTTGTTTCTCCCTGTATAATGTTCAAGCCATCAGTATTTTTTGGGAACTCAAATTGAGGCTAACATTCCAAGACACAGGTCTACACTAAAATTTCACCAGAATCGAAAAACAATTAGAACAATTAAAGACTATAGTCGAGTTCGGTTAATCCTCGCAGATTAGATGAAATAGACGGCAAATTTAAAACAGCTGATCCGCAAATCACTCCGAGGAGTCCGAGGTGCCGGTATTTAAAGAACGGGCTCCCGTATTTGACAGCCAAGATAACCTCAATTTTTGACTTTTTCTTTTCCTAAATAAAAATTTACACTAAATTAATAATCCCTATGGTTCAAATCGACTACGATATGATTATGAAAGATCATGATGCCGAACAAATAAATCAGTTCGAGAAAGTGTAGCATTTGTCAATCAGCTGATTGTATCCTCGATTTCCTCGCTCAAAAACCTCCGATGAAAAAGATGACGCTCCGAGTCATCTGCCCCGCTTTAAACGAACGCAGTTCTTTGTCGGCCGTCAGCACTGATACGATTAAACGAACGACATTTTGACAATCCGACGGATCGGAGCCCTCACAGAGGATTAACCGAACTCGCCTTATGTACCTGACTAAAATTATCTTTGTCCGGAATTTATTGTCGGGGGGTGTATTAGAAAATGTCCCACTGCCAGTAAGAGGAGCAATGTGGCTCATGTACGATTGAGCCCCACCTCACTCTAGCATGATAGCACGTCAATTTCTGGATGCAACTTATGAAGTGTATGAAAAGTGGATCGGTCGCGCAGGTTTACAGACTTGGCCACACAAATCACCGGATTTAAATCCCTTGGATTTTTTCCTTTGGGGACATTTAAAGTGCCTCGTTTATGAAGCTCCAGTCAACACTGAAGAAGAACAGTTCTTCATTCATGAATCATATTAGTTACTAATCCAACGAATACAAGGTTCATGTGATCAGATAAGACATACGCCGGGAATATTTCAACGTGTTCGGCAATAGATGTTAAGACGAGGTAAAGCTTGCATGGAACTTGAAGGAGGACATTTTCGGCAACTATTGTTTCACGTTATTTATTGTTGAATGTTTTCTAACTATATAAAATAGCGTCCGTTTGTTTGAGTGTGGTTTTAATAAAGCGTTTTTCTTGTTTGTTTCTTTTTTAATTTCCAGCGTTACCGCTGTGCACGCCACTGGCAAAATGAGACAAACAAAGATTCATTTGAACTCATTAGTTAGTTTGCGTCTTCTTGTAACTTTTTTGAATTTATGTTAAATATTTCAACACCCTGTAAAAAACAATTTTTTATTATGCTGCAATAAGTAATTTTATGTTTTTCCCAAAAACGAAGCGAGATACGAAAAAAATGCTAAAAATAAAAAATTTGTAGTTTAAGATGCTTAATGCGAAAAAAATACAAAAAAAATATTGCAAAGAAATCAGTGGCGCACATTTTTTCTGTCAAAAATCTTAGTTAACCTGCCTTCCGGGACGCCACTGGACTTAAAAATTTTAATCTAGTTAGGCTACATTAGCCCCTTATTATCCTAAATAACACTACCAAATTTCAACAAAATCGGCTGAAGGATTATTAAGATATTTAAGAGAAAACATTTTTTCTTAAAAGTTTGACGCTGCATCTTGAAAACGAAGAATTACCGGACCAATGTTTATATAACCTTTTCGTCTTATAATTACTCAAAGAATCACCCTTTGAAGTTTGGACACGTACTTTAATAACACCGTGTATATTCTAGTTTGTTGATAATGACTTACACAATTGATTTACAATTGCCACCTGCAGTAAAAAAAAAACTTTTTTAGTGAAAGCAAAATATTTTAAAGGAGTCTCTAAGACTCCAAGTAACCGGCTGTGTAACACAAAATTAACGTCACCGGTAACAGGTTAATTTGATGAAAGCTGTCTCTTGAACGATTTTCATATTCTTTCCCCTACCCTGTATCCTATTTGGGTTGAAGCCTGTTGAAGTGCACCTGAAATGGCTATCGTTCATGCACTAACTTTAATCGAGAATAAAATTTTCTGAGAAACAAATAATAAATAAGTTTCCCATTTAACATGGTCATTAATATACTGTAAGTATAATAATCAACTTACTGAACCGACTAAGATTTCTACGCCTATGTTAAACGCCGCGAAGTAAAGCGAGATACGCACTCCCATAACAGTAGGAATAGAACATAATAGAACTAGAAAAATAGGGGAGAGCAGCAAGTAAAAAGTTGTTGAACTATAGAAAGCATAACAAACAATGTCTGAATTACACCTTAATCTCTTTCAAGTGGACTCAGGTGTATTCTTCAACACCTATTCGCACAAAGAAAAAATTTCGTTGCGAATAAGGGAAAAAGTGATTTTTGTTGCAATGTACAGGATCGGGTTTAAAGAATACGTTGCAGTGGAAGTAAATACGATGGATATAAATATTTGGTGTACTTATATACAGGGTGTTTCCTAACTACGGTACGAAACTTCAGAGGGTGATACGTAAGGTCGTTTTAAGAAAAAACGTTCCTATGAACATATGTCCGGAGTCTCTGAGATACAGGGCGTTTAAGTTTAAAAAAAAAACGGTTATAAATATCTTTAAGCCAATTTGGTTGAAATTTGGTTCAGTTATTTGAAGGAATAAGGCGCTTATTTAGCCCAAACTAGATTGAAATTATTAGGTTCAGTGGGGTCTCAGTGAGCACCACAGCCAATCATTATTGAGAAGAAAAAGTACGCCACTGCCTTTTTGTAAGTTTTTTTACTTGCTCAGATTAAGCAATTACAAATACAACTTTTTGGTGTCTTGTGTTTTTTTCATATCTGGCTTCGTTTGCGAGAAACCAACATAAAAATCACTTATAACTCATTCTAAAAACTATCCATGACAACATAAAATAGCAACCAAAAATAAAAAATAAACAATTTGGACCTTACAGTAAATGAGAAAAATGTCCACCTTTTGATAAAATGCACGACTGCAATCGATTTGTCATTGATTGTCTGACACGTTCAAAAATACGTGGAGTATTCCTTATGACATTGCAGTTGTCAATTATCCGATTCCTCAAGTCATTCACATCTAGCACAGGAGTTTTATAAACAAGAGCCTTTAGATGACCCCATAAATAGAAATCTAGAGGATTAATATCAGGACTGCGAGCTGGCCAATTTTGAGGTCCTGCACGTCCAGTCCAGCGATCAGGGTAGATGATGTCGAGATGCTGACGAGCAAAAACACTAAAATGAGCTGGAGCCCCGTCGTGCATAAACCACATGTTGACTCTTACATGTAGGGGTACTTTAGTACAATTAGGTAGTCACTAATAATTCCTACCCAGACGCTAAGCGAAAATTGTTGCTGAAAATGGCTTTCTCTAATAACTTGGGGATTTTCGTCGGCCCAAAAATGGTCATTGTGAAAGTACATAATAGCATCCCGTGAAAAATTTGCCTCATCCGTAACTAAAATATTTGGTAAAAAATTATGATTGTGTGCCATCCTATGAATCAACCACCTGCAAAACATTAATCTTGGGTGAAAATCCCGAGGCAGTAGAGCTTGGACCCGCTGTATGTGATATGGGTACAGGAGGTTTCTTTTTAGAACTTTCCAAACGGTTTTTGGGCTGACTTCAAGCTGCAGTGCAATCTTCCTGGTACTATTTGAAGGATCTTCTTCTATCGCATCAAGTATAGCTTCTTCTAGTTCAGATGTTCTTACAGTTTCTGGTCTTCCACCACCTGTATTTTTATTAAAACACACAGTTTTACATAATCTTGCATGTAGCGTTCTAAATGTTTTAGCACATGGGATTAGATCTGTTAGGATATCTGTCCTGGTAAATTCTCCGTGCTTCTTCCGCATTTCCATTTGCTAATCCAGAAATAAAGTGCATGCCAGCTATTTCAGAGCTTGTAAAATTGTTCATGATGGAATCACTGCTAATTGACAACTCTGAATTTTATTGATAATATGACAATACTATTACTGTCAGCTGCTCTCCAAAGCAGATAGGTAGGTACTTCATTTGGCCTTGGCAATAATTTGTTATAAATAGTAGCCAAAAATGTGATAATAGAAGTAAACCTATTGAAACCAGTTGTGCACTTTATCAGAAGGTGGACATTTTGCTCATTTACTGTAAGGTCGAAATTGTTTATTTTTTATTTTTGGTTATTATTTTATGTTATCCATGGATACCTTTTAGAATGAGTTAAAGTGATTTTTATTCTTTTTCTCGCAAACCGAGCCAGATATGAAAAAAACACAAGAGACCAAAAAGTTGTATTTGTAGTTGCTTAATCTGAACAAATAAAAAATCTAAAAAAAATGCAGTGGCGTACTTTTTCTTCTCAATAATTATTGGCTTTGGTGCCCACTGAGACGCCACTGGACCTAATAATTTCAATCTAGTTAATGCTAAATAAGCACCTTAATACTTCAAACAACTGAACCAATTTTCAACCAAATCGGTTTAAGGATATTTCTGACCGTTTCTCTTTTTAAACTTCAACGCCCTGTATCTCAGAAACGAAGCAACTCCGGGCATATGATCTTAGGAACTTTTTTCTTACAACGACCTTACGTATTACCCCCTGAAGTTTCGTACCGTAGTTAGGAAACACCCTGTATACATAACCTTAAGACAGAGGCGTAAGTGACTTAATAAAAATGATATCTTTTAGTATGTATAGTTACTTAAAACAACTAGTACCTACTTAGTAATTAAGATATTTTTTATATTATCCTAAAATAACTATACCTTCGTTACTTTTGAAAAGTATCTGGTATCTCGTTACTTCTTAGGAGTAACTATACACTTAAAAAGGTTCAAAAAACTTTAAAAGTAACTAAGATACGTTCAAAGTAACTGAGATACTTTAAAAGTAACTAATGAACCAAAAATGCACACGTGCCGTTTTCTTAGTTCGTTATAAAAGTTTCTTTTTTATTTAGCTTTGTTACTTTATTGTATGTTTATTTAATAGGTTTAGTTTAACAGTTTCTTTTTTATTTAAAATTTGTATTAACCTATTTTCCCTGTACACCATATTTACCGTATTATTTTTACATGCATTGAACCCACTTCACCTTATTTTAAAATTATTTCTAACTGTACTCGACCACTGGTCAGTTCAAGTCCATTCCTGTTAATTCAACTGTTTTCTGCAAATCTGATCCATACAACCGTATAAACTGTTCGGGGGTATCAGATTTCTACCCTTAAGTCTCGGAATATATTCGATTTCCCCCTTTTCGCATGCAACACGGCTATTTTTGGCAAAGGGGACTAAGACTAGTCAAAGGGATAATAGTAGGAAAAAGGGAATAATAGAAAACAACGTAAAGAGTGGACAAAGGGCAGCGAGGGCTTTCAGCACAAAGAAAAACGTGTGAAATTGGCTTTGCGGTGACACTAATAGATCCGGTTTCTTAAGGGATTTTTTTAATTACGCCATTTATGTTATAGAAAAGTAATTTATCAACTGAAAATTGAGCAGGTTTGCTTGAATGCTTGAGTATCATTGCATGGTTTTATTATAGACAGATATTTTTAAACCAAAGGATTAATCAAAAGTCGCACAACAAAAGCACCTATTAAACGTGAATTAGTAAAAGTTGGTACCGTAGAATGGGGATATTTTGAGCATCGGGGATACATTGATCAAAACTTCGCGGTATTTTTAATGTAGAATATCTACGAAAATATTTGCAAGCGACGCATGACCTTGGTGCGGGTGCCATCTTGTACGTTCAGAATAGCACATGGGTGAAACTAATATGGGGAACTTCGCAACAAGAAAACCCTTACAAAACCTAGTGGGCCACCAGTCCACCAGAGGGCTCTTCGAACGGTCACTATCTTGTCAAATCAGACTTGCAGATTAATCTGTCGACTATCTCTCTCTCTCATAATATTACTGATAAAAAGAGACAGACCTTGTTAAAAACGCAATATATATTACGCCAACAAACTAAAGGGCTTTACTATCCGTTTTTTTGGATAAAGGAAGAAGAAGAAGAAGAGAAGTTCTGTCAATTTTGTAAAATTTGAACAACGAACGAATTGTTGTTGAGAACTTGATTTTTTTTTAATTTTTATATCATAATAATTACCGTTTTAATTCTTTACAGACCGTTTTACGAGTTTTGAAGAATTTTAGGATTGTTACGCGACCTTATATCACAGGTATGTAACCTAAATGTAAAATTTACGCCTTGAAGGTTAGGTTTGCTGAATTTTTAAATTAATTTTCTAATATTTTTAGCATACTCTTCAAAAGGGTCTACCAACCATAGTTTATAGAAGAGGTACATATCCACAGCCCAAGCGAATGCCAATAGAACTGTATGATAAGTCATGCCGAAGGAGTTTTAATGTTCAGCCTCGTAAGTTTTTCATTTTGTTCTTTGACATTTAATTAAGTGTTATATTTAAGTGTATGCTTCTTATTTGCCTCTATCAGTATCTATGATGGCCTGTGTCGCCCATTCAATAACCAATATCAAGTTTTACTGTAAATATCCCGGTTGCAAAAGTGCATTTAGATCTTCATCTGACACTAATTGTGTCAATAGCCATTTTTCTATACATTTCCCCTTAGACTAAGAGTGTGGAAGAATAAATGTAATATAAATCCTGACATCGAGTGCAAAAACTTCAGGATTTGTGAAAATAATTTCAATGTTTGTCAATTTTAGAACTCGGTTTGAAAAAGGCTTAATTGGAATGCTGTTCTCAAACTGTCCCTGAGCTTTTACCACCTGATGTTTTAGTATCACTTCCACATTCTCTGTAGAACTATGGTAGTTCAATTTTTTTTTACTGGCAGTCTAAAACATTCTGTTTGGTCCTCTAAATGTATCCCTTCTACTTTTGACACATGTACAAATTCCACTTTATATTATCGAATTTTTTTTCACTGCTTTCAGTTTCTCAGTACTTAATTAAAAAATTATGTTTTGTTCAGTATGTTAGTCATTTTGGTAATAATCATTAACATTTTTTTCTGTTGCATGGACACCTTATCAAGCCCAAATACTGTGACAATTTAACTCTGGCTGCAACATTTGACCTACACCTGGCTAAGACATCATGCATCTGGCTACGAGATTGCTATTTTGTATTAATAGTCAGTAGAGTAACTAGAAGACCTGGGCTTGATATGAAGCAAACATTTTTTTTGGGACAACGCGCAAATGTCAAGAATTCACCTATTTGCCTCGAGCAAACCCTGGTTCATTAAACACTTGGAACCATTTTAGTCACGTCGCTGTTATTAGTTACATTTTTGGTTTATTTTTGACAGAATGTGCCTATAAAGTATTTTATCTACGACTATTTAATAATAGAAGCATAATGTGTTTGTTAGTACATATATAATGTGGTTCATATTACCATAGTTACTCATATTCCACAGCCGTGGAATATGAGATTTCATATTCCACGGTCCCAACAAAACAAAGTTACCTGAATTACGATAAAAACGCACCAGATCTAGTTTAAGCAGGCGTGAATGGTATTAATACCATAGCAACCGATTGACAAGTAAACGAATCATTTTTTTCCTCAGTCATTTAAGTTTCGCTGTGACATTTTGTTGTTGATTTCAAAGTAAAATATCATGATTTCGGATGACGAAAACGAAATCCAAAGTACCCCTCCAGAAATTCGGGCTGCAATTGTATTTTGTTTAATTATGGTTAACATCGTTGAATTGTATTTTTTAGTTAAGAAATACCATTAATAATAATCCTATTGTAATAAAATGTGTTGCTCTGAATCCATTTTCTAACTTCTTGAATACTGAATAGTCGTAGATAAAGTATAGTATTTGACTCGCGTATAATGGCTATATTACACTCGAATCCTTAAAACACTCGCCTTCGGCTCGTGTTTTAAAATCTCGTGTAATATAGCCTTCATTATACGCTCGTTAAATAATGTACTATCTATTGTTTCGATACCAATTTTTGTCAGAATTTGTTCACATTATGTTTTATGGTAAAGTTTAAATAAATTTTGAGTTTTTCTTCATAAGCTTTGTTTGTTATTTACATCGGCATTCATAAATAACAACAATATTTGGTTTTTAATGACTTTTATTGACTTTTTGGTATAATTTGATATAAAATACATATATTCATTAAATTCTGAAATTTAGTGAATACATGGTATTTTAGAGTGAATTAACTCAAAAAGCGATAAAACGTCTTTAAAAATCTCAAATATTGTTGGAACAGTAAACCAGTAATTTGAAAACGAGTTATTTAAACTACCCGCCACCCGCAATAAATTTCCTACCGTAGCGCTCGGGGTGGACTGGTGGCCAACTTGAATCTTTGTTTCTCTGGTTTTCTACGTAGTTCGCATTTCTAACCTCTTATCTGTTTTGTGCAGAATAGTTAGTACAGCTGATGGGCTCTTAGAGGCTGGACGTGTGTCGACTATTTTTCGCCGTGTTTTACGACATTGTTTTAATACAAATATTGTAATTTGCAAAACTTCAACACCACAAAAGTGCTAATAATATATCACGTGTCTGGATGTACATGGTTTAATTAGGTAGGTATTTGTGTTTATTACTAAAATTATAAAATTACAAATTTCCTAGAACTCGATTTTTGAGAGCACTTTAATGGTTATAGTTCAACTTTGATCACCTTGCAGGCTAACATTGATCACATGATCAATGTTGCCCCCTTGATCAATGTTGCCCATTTTGTTTTTTTTTTGTCGTGTAGGACTTTTGCATTTGCAGAAATAATAGCTTTTATTATTTATTATTGCTCTATATTTTTTCCAGAAGATGCCACGTCATCATAAACGTTTATTAGGAAGCCGTTCCTATGTAAACTACACCCCGGAAAAATTGGAAGAAGCTTTACAAAAAGTTGTAGATAGCACAATGAAAATTAGAGAAGCGTCTAGGACCTACAAAATACCTTTCGGCACATTATATAATAAATATAAAGGCCTACATGGAAAACCTCCTGGTCGCTCCACAGTTTTTAGTAGTAATGAGGAAGTCGCAATATTAGAAAGTGCGGCTAAATGTTCTGACTGGGGCTTTCCCCTTAATATCTTAGACATCAGAATGTTTGCAAAATATTATTTAGACCGTCGGGGCAAAACCATTGCAATGTTCAAAAATAATTTGCCAGGAGTAGACTGGGCCTATAGCCTTCTTCAAAGGCATAAGGATTCTTTTGGTCAAAGGATAGCCACCAATATTAAGAAATCTCGGGCATCCGTATCAAAAGAGACCATTGGCGAATTCTTTGATAACTTAGAAACGGCATTGGAAGGTTTACCAAACACTAACATCTTTAACTATGACGAATCAAACGTCAGCGATGATCCAGGCAAGATGCGGGGCATCTACAGGAGGGGTGTGAAGTACCCTGAAAAAATTATGAATCATTCGAAGAGTGCAACGACAATAATGGTGTGTGGTTCAGCCGACGGCACCTTATTACCTCCGTACGTAATATATAAAAGCCTACACTTGTATGATACGTGGAAGGAGGGTGGTCCACAAGGACCTCCATGTTGTAATAAGCCATGCTGCAACTTGGGTTCCAGATTTAATAGAACGGCTAGTGGCTGGCTTGATGGGATAACATTTAGAGACTGGTTTTCCAATTGTTTTTTACCCCACGCAAAACGTTTGCCAGGAGAAAATGATGTCTTAAATATGTGTGCGGAAAACAATATTCGATTTATTTGTTTAGTGCCGAATTCCACACATCTATGCCAACCCCTTGATGTGGGTTTTTTCCGTGCCATGAAACAGGCCTGGCGGTCAGTATTAACTGAGTGGAAAAGCCAAAATCCTCGGTTTGGCACGGTTCCCAAAGCCAGTTTCCCTACACTGTTGAAGAAATGCCTAGAAAGAATGGATGCAGTTCCTCCAAAAGCTGGAAGTGAGGTTTCCAATGAGACGAGCGCAATTAAACGCAACTTAATCAGCGCTTTTAGATCAGCAGGGATTTTCCCCCTCGACCGTTCTCAAGTATTTAAAAGATTTCCTCAGGAGGATATCGAAGAAGAAAATGTACGTGAGGACGTCGAAAGTGCTTTAGTTGCACTATTAAAAGAAAAACGATTTGGTGACGCGACTTCAGAAAAACCTACAAGAAAAAAAAGACTCGATATTTTGCCTGGACGTAGTGTTACAACCTCGTCCACTCCTCAACCTTGTTCTTTAGGGTCATCAATACAGGCCTCCGCCTCTACGTCAGTAGCAAATATGATAGATCCTTTAGATTCCGAGACACCTGGAAGAAAACTGGAGGAAGACCGCGAAATCCGTGTTAATGTGGGACAGTACATTCTAGCTAAGTTTTTTACAAAAAGGGGGAAAAAAACCTATAAATATGTATGTAAAGTCATAGAATTGGCTCCTCAGATAGTGGTAATGGGGATGAAATCCATTTGTAGAAGCAAAACACAGTTTAAACTTATGGTTGATGATATCAGTGAAATCAATCAAGATGATATCCTTGAACTTTTGCCTAATCCCTTAATGGAACGTGACGAAGACGGCAACAGTTTATATACTTTTGAAAGTGAAATCAAAATAGTTGAGGTTTAGATGTTGTTAATTTATTCTAAAGTATTTTCTGATAATGTGGTTTGTAGTTTAAGAGCTAATGTTAAGTTTTTCACAGTTCAAAGACTAATTATAAAGTGTGTTTTCTATTTCAAATAAAAGATTTTTAAAAAGAAGTATTAATTTTGCCCTTATTTATCTTTAAATCAGCGAATAAAAATGGCTTAAGGTTGCCAGATAGGCTTGCCTAATTTTTTAAAAACATTTTTAATCTCTTACGTGGGGATACTTTAATATTTCATCCAAAACCAAGGCTGATCAAAGTATCCCCAAAATAGGTATAACATTGATCAAGTGTTTTTTATTTTTTTTTTTACAAAATACTGGTTTAAAAGACATCAAAATTTCAGGATCGGTAGAGAAGTGTATTCCGATATTAGTATATTTTCATTTTTAAATTTGGTTCTAAAAGAAAAATGCTATTCAACATTATATTGAAAATTTGATCAATGTATCCCCAATCTACGGTACCTAATTATTATGCCCAAATCAATGATAATTTAGTTGATCTAGCCAAGTTTATAGTTCACCTAGATATTTTATTCTTTCTATTTCAAATGAAACACCTGGTTTGCATTTTTGAATTCCTAGTTAGATTCTAGATACACTTCGCGTAATATAGGGCATATTTTCACGCAATGCTTCTAATATATTGAGATTTCACGGCACGCCCTAGAAGTTGTCTGCATCGTCCTGAAAAATAGTACTTTCTGGTCGGCTATGAAAAGTTTCACAAAATAATATAACAGTAAGCCGAAAACCCCATCTTTCTATCTTTTATAATAAAGGAGCTGGTATATGAAATGAAAACACGCGAATACTGGACACTCTGTACATTACCATTTTTGCTAAAAGGAAAAAAACTAAAACTAAGGAAGCGTCCTTTGTTTCTTTAGCTTTTAGATTTTTCTTAGAATTTGCTCCTATTTACATTGGTTTTCTTGTTCTTGAATTTATACTAACCCTTTGCAAACCAAAAATTTAAAAATGTTCCCGGCCGCATATTTGTAAGCAGAAGACGCGTCCGCCAAACGCGCCGAACGACGCGAGCCGAAGTAGAGTGGTATATATAGCAGACGAGTCCGCTACAGTTCGCCTAATACGTCTGCTATTTACCATCTAATCCACCTTTTTGCTTCCAATTCGCCTTTTTCAAGTTCACCGGGGAATATTATTATTAATTGTTTGCCCCTTTTATAGACTTATATTGGTTAAACAGCGCTAACACGGCATCTAATCCACCTTTTTGGTTCAATTCGCGTTACCTGCAATGTTTGGGGCCGAAATTTCCCACTATATACCACTCTACTTCGGCTCGCGTCGTTCGGCGCGTTTGGCGGACGCGTCTTCTGCTTACAAATATGCTCCCCGGCCCGTCGCACAGTGATAGAAATCGCAAATCTAGGATTCCAAAAGTCCAATTTTTGGTTGTAGCAAATTAGCAAAACAATCATAGTAGGCTCTTTATAAATGTGTAAGAAACAAAAGAAGTTAACATTTAAATCCTTATTGCCACAAACAAGTTTGTACTTGTTTTCTAAACAGAACTGTTTTTATTTTACGCGTGAACACAATATTTTATTTAATTTACGCGAAGTGTAGAAAGCTGGTAGAGGTGAATCCAATAAACTTATTATTAAAAAAATCAGGATGCATATTTATGGAGGTAAGTACTTTACTTATAAAATATATTTGTTGTTTTAAAAGTTAAAATTAACTCACAGTGAATATCAAAAGTAATCGGTAACAAATCAAAATAAAAATGACGATTTTTGTAAGAATTGGAGGATAACTTCTTTGCGACTCTGTACGACTCGGATCCATTTATACTGACATTTTCTACAATCTTTATACCTTTGAAATATCCATTAAGTTTTTCGTCTACTTGCGTTTGTATTGTATCCGGAAATTTGCTCCAGGTCATGAACATCTTAAAGACTACCCTGAGTCAAATACAAGAAGAAATTTTCTTATGGTTTTCATGACTAAAATAAAATATCTAGGAATGATAATGATAATAATAATGTCTTTATTTATTTAGATATGAGAAGTACAAGTTGGAAAGTGGGTGGGGGTATCCAACTATAGCTGCTCATATACAACCACCCTGTAGAACGTGATTACTAATTATACTGGCTACATAGATCATACATACTATTATACAAATCAAAAGAGAACAAGAAGAAGAAATAGTGGAAAGAGAAGGTTCACAGAAATTGTTTAAAAGTTTAAAGATATAAAGGTATAAACAGATTTTTTTAAGAGAGATTAATAAATACAATTTTCGAAGAACTATAGGTACTAATTATGGGTAACGGTAGAGATAATAATGAGTACCTACATTGAAAAAAAGCGATTAGATAATAATTATTAAAATAAATGGTATTAAAACCCAGTGCTACTTTCAGCGCGACCGGCGCTTCGCCAGCAAAAACTCCTTTACACACATACAGAATAAAGATGAGCTGGGGGCAGCTCTAATGCGCTAAAAAAATGCTGAGTGTATCTGGGCACACTATACAAGTCTCTATGGCGCGTAAAATGTATGCAGACCAGAACGTCTAATAAGTTTATCTAGTAAATATTTGGAAACTTTGTTGATCCCAATCTTGTAGACCAGATGTAATATATGCAATTCAAATCTCTCCTTAAGTAAAAGCCACATTAATTCAATCAACGAGGGAGTGATATGGTCAAATTTACGAACACAAAAGCTAAATTTTAAACAAGCATTCTGCAGTTTCTGCAAAATATCCTTATCCCTTTGAAGTAAGACAGGCTAGTAAACAGTATCGCAGTCACCAAGGTGAGACAAAACAAGGGAGTCTGTGAGATGAAGTTTAGTAGCTGTATCAAAAATGTCCCTATGCATATATGAGGGACTGATTAACCAAGCTGATCTTATTTGCTGACGACACTGCAATTACTTCAGTTTGAGATCAACCGCGGCTGGTAGTGGCTAGATTGTAGAGGCACATACGAGTTTTAGAAAAGTGGCTTTTGAGGTAGAGCATATGCCTGAATCCTGCCAAAATGGCCATTCCCTTAAAAAACTTGAGATTACGCTCTTCGGCATTCGGATAAACTGGGTCCAAGAAGTCAAGTACTTGAGACTTGTTTTTGATATGAGACTAAACTGGAGAAGGAACTCCGAAATAAGATTAAAAAATGCTGACAATTAGTTTCGTTCTATATAATGCTTGTTAAATAAAAAAACAAAATAGGTTATTGAACTAAAGTTAATTTATACAATCACCGCCGAATTCCACCTACATGTTTCCTAAGGATTGGCTGTCTCCAGCAATAGTGGAGAGGCACTGACGATGGAATCCTCGACAAATCAAGCGTTTGTTTAAGCTGAGAGAAGAATAAGTCCAAAAAGACGCTCATGCCCCCTTTTTAAACGATCCAGGGCTTCGTTCAACTCCATTTCCTTATTTGAAGTTTGGCCAATAAAGGTCCCAATGACTAATAGAAGTTAAAGGCAATGCCTGACTTGGAAGAGAGAGAGAAAAGTTTCAATTTGCCCTACGTTTTCTGTATTAAGGATGAAACATGGTCAGAATATCTCAGCTCAGAATCGATCAACAATCCCAGATTCCTACATTTATTGACAGGTGCTATGTCGCTACCCTTTACAGAGATTTTTAAGAGTGGATTTTCCAATATTGAAGATTTAGACGTACTAAACAACATCAGCGGTGTTTTTTCTTTCGTTTAAAACTAAGTTATCAGATTTGGAAACATCGGCAATAATTCTAAGATCATGATTTATTTTATGAACAGAAGTAGCAACATTCGAGGGAGAAAAAGAAAAATAAATTTGTGTATCGTCCGCATATTGAGGAGACTCGCAAAACTTAAGAAATTTACAGAAGTCGTAGGTGTAAATGGAAAAAATCAACGGGCCCAGAATACTACTTTGAGCCATACCTTTTCCAACATTATGGACAGGAGAAGGATTGTTGTTGATTATCACTCGTGATCTGTTTGAGAAATAATTGTCGAAGGATTTTAAAGTCAGTTTACCCATACAAAAGTACTTAAGTTTAACCTGTAGTATAGTATGATTTATTGTCAAAAGCCTTACTATAAGCAAGCAGTATAAGGGAGCTAGATTGATCTTTATCCCAAGCCCGGAAGATATCATCGGTTATGGTCAATAGGGTTGTGGTGGTGCTGTGGTACATTCGGAAAGCTGACTGAGTTGGCGGAAGAATATCATAAGTATCTAAAAATAGAGTTAAATGAACATCAGACCTGCAATTAAATATTACTAATGGTAATTTTTAATAGGTTTAGATCCTATATTACATCTTAAGTACATTTTATTAGGGTTTTTGGTAGGTACTACTGGTCAAATGAAAGCTACAAAATGAGCAATGTAAATTATTACACAGGCAAAAGAATGATCGCAGTAGAAAAGAAAAAACAATTTTAGTCTGTCTTTAACTGATTTCTTTTCCATGAGCGTGCAAGATTCTTCGGCATGTATAGATTTAAATAGGCCTGAATTTTTAAATTTGTTCAGAATTAGTACAATTATCGACATTAAATTCAAGTTTCGTCTTCAAATATATATTTTAATATTAAATTTTTGAAGCTTATAATTATGTACAGCAGTACATGTACTTCAAATTTTAGAAAGCAATTTTATCAAAACTAAAACTGTCATAAAAATACGAAAATAATAAATTATTTAAATATTTTAAAAAATAAAATCGTTTAAAATTCCCGCCGAAAGTCGCCGTAGTCCATCTAGTGGCGTGGAGGTGTGTTTCCAATATCAAACTTCAAATAAAATCTGAACAGTTTTCTTTCAAATGTCACAGTCAAAACTTGTACCCAGCTACATAGCAAGTTATTTCACAGTTTCATTAGTACGGGAGAGTCCATTCTATTCCCCCTATAAACCTTTATCTATGAATCGGCCGTCACCACAGGGTGGTTTGGCTGGCGCGGCTGGAGCAGCGCGCTTCAGATCATATTCGAATTTCGTAGTGGAAGCGCTTATCTATGATTTATAATGAACGCCAATAACATTAGTTGCATGCTGTTGTTGGAGGAAGAAGACGAAGAGGAGATGTTAGCCAAAATTCCTCCATTTCGACAAACGTCATATTAACACTTGAATTTCTACTATACGTACCATATTTAAATCAAAGCTGCAGCATACCAAGTAAACAAATCAATTTGATTAAGACGTCAAAGTATCAAAACATTTTAAAATTGTATCATTAGTTGTTATATCCGAAAAAAATATCAAAATTAGAAAAAAGTCAGTGACGTGCATTTTTTTGTCAATAATCCGTTAAGTGTTTCCCGGGACGCCACTGGACTTAATAAATTTAATCTAGTTAGGGCTAATTAAGCCTCTTATGATTATGAATACCAAATTGCTATTAAATCGGGAAAAGAATATTTACAAAAACAATAAAAAAAACGATTTTTTTTTAAAAACTTTAACACCCTGTACATCAAAAACGGGGCAACTCCGGACACATATTCAGGTTAGTTCAGGTTAGTACTTCTGAAACACCCTGTATACGTTCACATACAACGGTCAAAAACACAAATATGTATATCAAAATATTGATAACAAACAATAACACCAAACGATACAATGCAATAATGCGAAAATCACCGGTAAACTAAATTCGCCCAGGGCCTTTTAGTTTTATTGCCCCTTGACCAATCGAAATAGAGTTACGGTTGTCATTAAGTACTGATCAATGTTTCCTTCGTATGCATAATCTTGGATTTGAATATGGTATAGGGTAGACTGGGGCAAGTGTAAAAATGGGGTAAGTGGAAAATCAGAGAGCCAATCAGGCAATATTGAAAGTTTACTTGTCTGTGTGGTTTGAGGCAACTAACTATACATTAGCGCTGTTGCATTATCTACTCCCGGCGAGTTACCAGGTGTTTTTTTCTTTCTGAGTAGTCATTTGTAACATAACCACCGAATCGGTCCGTTGAATAGTGTGTGATATCTCCATAAAAAATTGGTCAAATGTAAAAACTTATAATATACTTTTAGTTTTATTGCATTTTCTTATGTTTAGTCAATTGTTGTAGCTTTAAAATCCTATATACCGACCAAATCTGAAAGCGGTTTTTACTCACGAACAGGTTTGCACTTCCCCCATAAAAAACATAATGTGGGGTATGTGTGAAAATTGTAATGGGGAAAGTGTAAAGGTTAGTTTACACTTGCCCCATTTTCCTGGGAATGCTAAAGTTCGTTGGCACTGACACTTAAAGCTTTTATTCTTTACAGAGAGTTGGCGTCATGGTACGAAATTATAAAAGAAAGTTCGATAGGGCTGCCTATGGGGAGGAGCAATTAAATGCTGCAGTAAATGCCGTCAATCAAGGTCAATTAACCTTGTCGATGGCTAGTACCGAATTCAGAATCCCATACATTACAATCTACTGTAGAATAACTGGATACCGTGGCGAAAAAAGCAAGACACAGGGCCGACCTCCAATACTTTCTTGGCAAGATGAGTGCCAACTGGCCGAAAATATAAAAACAATGGAGAAGTGGGGATATGGATTAACTTCGAGAGAGCTTCAAGAAAAAGTCCGGGACTTTGTAACTTTAAATAATATTCCCAATCCTTTTAAGAACAATGGCCAGGCACAGACTGGCTAATTCAGTTTAAACAACGTCACTCTTTGAGTATGAAAAAACCACAAAGCTTAGAGTACTGCAGAAAGAAATCTACGGACCCATTCATAATAGATCAATATTTTGTTTTATTGGAAAAGGCTATATTGGAGTTGGGTCTTCAGGATCGTCCTGAATGTATTTACAATTTAGATGACACTTCACTGTGTACAGATCCTTCTCCTCTGAAAATTGTTGGCGCGAAAGGCAAACCCTCTTCAAGAATTATTGCTGGATCGGGCAGAGAAAATATAACAGTCCTGGCAGGAGCAAGTGCTAGTGGTAGAAAATTGCCACCATTGATAATATTTAAAGGCAATAATGCATGGATTTCCTGGATTTCAGAAAGAAATGAAGACCTCTTCAAAGACACCGTATATGCAGCCAGCGCCAATGGATGGATGACCTCCGAAATATTTAGAAATTATTTTCTAAAGACTTTTATTTCTTTAGTTCGTGATCAAGCACCAATTATTGTTATATATGATGGGCATGTCTCGTATGTGGATTGCTTATTAATTCAAGCCGCAAGAGAAGAAAATATTCATATACTTAAACTGCCAGCCCATACAAGTCATTTACTTCAACCTCTCGATTTGAGTGTGTTTAGATCCTTTAAGGCAATATGGGAGAGGGAAGTAATAACATGGCAAAGACGTCATCAGGGACAATGACTACCAAAAAGGGAATTCGCCACATTGCTAGTGAAAACCTGGGCTGAAGTAGATTCCGGAATCATAAAAACAGAATTCAGAAAGGGTGGTATTGTTCCATTTAATAGACATGTTAATCCTAAAGAAAAGTATGACATCAATGCCCTAAAAAGATGGGAGGAACACTTGAAAAATCAAAGATCTGTAACAGATTTACAACCGAGGCCAGAACGCATTGATATTGAAAGGAATGAACATGATGCTGTAGCGCCGAATGTAACAGAAAAAAACCGCTACTTTCGAACAGTCAATGTTAAAAACAGTAAAGCCTTCTACATATGGCGCTTCATTTAAAAGGAAACTAGCATCTAATGCAGAATTACTGACGGCTCTTTCATCAGCATCTAGTGCCACCAATCTCAAAGTAATTGTCAGCTCTGATCAAAATGAAGAAAATATACTAAATAATCATCAGGATCCTATACCTGAAGCTGTAGTACCAGCTACAACCGAAAATCGGCAAGAAAAGAAGGCAAGTTTTGATGATTTACTACTTGATTCGCTCCGACAGAGTCCTTCTTCTAATCCAAGGAAACGAAAGCGCTTAATTCAAGGTGGCCAAACCATTGCAGGTACTATCGCAAGTAGTCAGTCAAAACTCTCTACAAGTTCATCTACTATATCTAAACCAGCTATGAAAATTGACCGAAAGAGTAAACAAAGTCGGCCAAGTCCGTATCAATTTGAATCCAGCTCTAGTGAATCAGAGAGTAAAAGTATACCTTTTATGGAATCGGATCAAAGTTTCACTTTTTATGATTTGTTTGGCTAACTATTTCCCAACAATAAAAATTTCATAACTTCCCAGATTTTTATTTTTTTTTAAGTCTGTAAAAAGAAAAATTGGCATGGGAGATATAAACTTCATTTACACTTTCCCTTTTTGGGGTAAGTGTAAAATTTCGGTACAAAAAAAAATAATCATTCAAATCTCAAGATCTCATAAATAATTCATGAGTGCCCTATGCAGTATGAAAAGTAAACATATTAAATTATTACTTTCTTACAAAGACACTTTTATAAATATTGTATATTTAAAGTAGAAAGGAAATAAACTTGTACTATTAAAAAGGGCTTCGCACTTGCCCCAGTCTACCTACCCTAATTATAAGCTTTGTAATGTAATGCTGAAAAATAAACAGAATGGTTTTGTACACTTTACCGTTCGTCCCTACACTTGCTGCCACTTTTTTTCATGCATTTTCTTTCATTACAACATTTTTGTAATTTTCGTTCTCATAGTTGTGTAAAGAGGGGGTACTTTTGCACCTTCTCTATCAAACACTCGTCAGCAATTGCCGAAAACGGTGGCATTCTGCTGAGCGATCGCGGCTGGACTGGTCTCTAGCAGTCGGAACACAGCCGCTGCAATTGACGGCGAACGCTGTGTCGCTGAGCTGCGGCAGTGAAACCGTGTACATACAAATCGCTGTATTCGCAGTAAACCAGTATCAAGCTACCAATCGCGAACGCCAGCCGCGGCCGCTGACTGCTCCAGCGAAACCATACCTTAGAGGCGCGTTAGAGTTTATAACCTTTATTTTACTATTTTTTATATTATGATCAATAAAACTTATATCAGCTACCTAAATATTACATTCAAATCTATGAGTTTTCGCAGATCTCAAATCCCACAATAGTCACAAGCGTTGCACTCTGCTTCGGCATTTTCAATGTCGTCCCCGGTTACATCTTTGTAAAGGACTGTAAATTTTTATTTAAATACATTTCATTAATTTGTGAGAATAATAATCACAATTTTGAAAAAAAAAATAATACAGTTTATGTAGAATTTTATAAGGAACACAAAAATGGCAAAAGAAATAGGGGTTGCTATTTGAAATTTCAGGGGTAGGTGCCTTGGGGGTCAGGGGGTTAAAAGTAAAACGACAACAAATGCCTTAAAAAATTTCCCCCTTGATATATCAATTGACGTGTTTCGCCAAATTTTTATACTATCATTGGTAGAGGCAATATTAAATGCTGTTCGTTTTCAAATTGTCACCCTGTATATACATACCTACCTTGGGTGTTTGTTTCTCAGTGAATCTAGTCAAAGTGTGCAGAGTCAGTATTTTTTTAATTAAATATGGACAATTTTCAACAATTGCCTAAACGCCCTAGAGTCGGTCCATGTACAGTAAATGAATAAAAATGAATTCTTAAGTGTTACGATTCTATTAAAAGTAAGAATGCGGATTTGAGTGTTGACAATGCAGTGCAATTTACAGCAGATATGCTTACCGTTGGGATCACAACAATATATAAACTTTTAACAGAAGAAAAAAGTGTTGGCGTCAAACCTCCAAAAACTTCTCCAGGACGACCAAAACTTAAGCTGGATGACATTTTAATGCAGAGAAAATGGCGAAAAGTTCATAGTATTCCTTAAAAAAAAAGGAATTTCCACGCTGGACAAAATCTTGTCCTCAATCCGAGAAGATCAGGACTACCCATTTATGTGTAGAAATACGCTTGGGAAATTATTAAAAATAATGGGTTTTCGTTGGAAAAAAACATAATAGGCAATCGATTCTAACAGACAGAAGCGATATCGTCTGTTGGATAAAAAATTACTTAAGAACCATTCGAAATGCCGGAGAAGGAAACAAAAAATATTTTACCTAGACGAAACATCGCTAAATGAAGGCCACACTGTGACTAAATTTTGGCCGGAAGAAAATATTAAAAGTTCAAGACAAGCTTTTTTGGAAGGATTGACCACAAGATTAAGACCGCCATCTGGAAGAGAACATCGACTTATCATACCCATATTGGAAGTTCTGGAGGCTTCGTTAAAGGTGGTCTACTGATGTTTCATTCTAAAAATACAGGAGACTATCACGAAGATATGAATGCCGATGAGTTTGAAGAATGGTTCGAGAAAGTAGTCGATGAAATGGCAAAGTTACGAGGAACATCTGTGCTCAGACTTCCTCCTAATTCATCATCATCAATCAGCCTATCCGTGTCTACTGCTGGACGTAGGCCTCCCGTAAAGTCTTCCACTCATTCCTATCCTGCGCTGCTTGAATCCAGTTAGTTCGAATGCGCTTTATGTCATCGGTCCACCTAGTTGGGGGTCTACCTCTATTTCGGTATGTCTCCTGCCGGGGTCTCCATTCAAGAATCTTCCTTGTCCACCTCTCATCTGTTGTCCTGGCAGGATGTCCTGCCCAGTTCCACTTAAAAGTTGCTATCCTTTCAACCGCATCTGATACACCAGTCCTTTGCCTTATTACCTCGTTTGGTATCCTATCTCTAAGTGAGATGCCCAACATTGATCTTTCTCCTAATTACTGCGAATTAAACCCGATCGAACTTATATGGGCTCAAATAAAGGCAGATGTTGCCAGAAAAGACACGACTTATGAAATGATGGATTTAAAAAGACTTTTTAGATATAATAATCGAAGAAATGGTTGAATCGCTTATTATGAACGATGTTACTAAAAATTCATTTTCCGAATCGGACTATAATTAAGCCATAGCGACAAAGTATTATTCGATTTCTATAAAAGCTTATATGCATATATCTTGTTTCTGTAATTATATTATGTAAAGTAGGACCACCCATTGTCATTTATTAGTTAATACGATTTTTTAAATGTTTTCATATTTCATATAATATCATACAATTTTAGGAGAATAAGCATGTTTAAGGTTTCTAATTTAAAACTTTTTTAATATATGCTTCTGACTAAGGGATTTTCCCAATAATAATGGTAAATCCTCAAATATAACAATAGCTTGCGATAAATTCAGAACGGACCTACAGTATTTGTAGAATTATATCGTTGATATTTAGACTGCAATAAAACCCTCATTATCCCTTTGACCATAAAATAAATAAGGAAATCCCAAATTTTAAAACCTTTTCGAGTAGAGCCGGATCAGGTAAATTCAATTTATACCTATGCCTGATGCATATATAAATACAAACTGATTTTTAATAATTTTAGTCTTTAGTGGTTTTCCGGCGAGTAATTTTTATTTGGGCTTATTAGTGGTATAATGTGGCGTCCTTGGAATTGTGCTGATAGGGGGGCATCTTCAAGTGTCATTTTTAAAAGAAAGCATTTATCTACCGATGCCAAATTAATAATTAAAAATGTGTATCAATCTTTGTTGAGTAGAAATTTTAATTCGATGGATGCTTTAGCAGAGACGTCTACTTTGACAAAAACTCCTTTATCTTCGGTAAGAGACATAGTACTTAAACCTGTTAATCCTAGAAAAAATCGGAGTGATTTTGACAAATGTTCAACCCTTAATTATAATTAAACAGGAAAGAAAAATCCAAAATTCTTCACAAATATTTAATATTTCGCTCTACGCGTTTCGGTTTCTTAAAGAATGATTGTTTAAATAAAATAAATAAATGGAACCTCTCTTTGTGCAATCTAGATGTCGCTCTGGTTCGGCGTATTTTGTTTTATTTTTTAAGCGTTTTGTTTTTAAATGTTTTTTGGGTTTATCCCGTTGATCAATTTTATATAGTTAGTAAACCTGTGCTCGCCATTGTGAGCTTGTTTGTGTCCTTAATGTAAAGTTTTTGTTTATATTATGTAAGTAACACCAAATTATTTTGAATTATAATTGAGATTATTATATAAATAAACTTTTTAGATAGCTCTTGAAAATGGTTTAAGAAACCGAAACGCGTAGAGCGAAATATTAAATATTTGTGAAGAATTTTGGATTTTTCTTTCCTGTTTAATATGAGCAATCTTCACCCCGGAGATATCTATGATTCACCTTAATTATAAGTTTAGGCTTAGATGAAGATAGTGATAGTGATACAGAGTTAAATTTTGAATAAATTGTCAATAGTTTTTAAGAATTTAATTAATTTTTATTGTACTTGTTATCCTAATAGTTAGTTATACTTTGAAATTATATTATTTTCAATTCTCATTAATTGTTATCATTATTTTACATTTATTATAGGCACCTAAAACTAAAAACACCTGTCTATTTATTTTAAATTATAAAAATAAATCATGTGGTGTAGGTACATTTTCAAGCCGACCCTGATCCCATTTATTCAGCTTTGAAGAGGTTGAGGCATATACAATAGGATTTAATCAGGTAGATTATTTATGGCAGTAAGAGTCAACGGTATAATTCTGCAAATATTATACCTAAAGAATGCTCATTATTTGGATCCTTTAATGTAAACACAATAGATTTTAAGAGATGGTGTTTAAATTGTTCTTGATACGCCGGTATTCGTTTTACATATTTAATGAGCATTTATTACTTCACGTCATTTAAAGACAGACTATACACTCTAAATATCAAAGAAAAGATCTATACGTAGAGGATTAAAAACAAAAGCAAAAAAAAGAAGACGTAAAAAAATACCTTAAAACAGAATGCATTGCAATGGAAGTGTTCTCCTAGAGTGGTAAAATAAATAAGGACAGAGAGTTGTTGTACGCTGATAAGTAAGCATTTACTGTGTGCGGGTAAAATAGTAAAATTTCAAGAACAGTTAAAAGTAGAAATGCAAATAATGAGGGATTTTACGAGAAATAGGCTGCAGTTTCCGAATTTTCAAAAATTTTCGTTAATTTAAATGAATAATTTAAGGTTCAGTGACTGTCTTCCTCTTTTAAAGTTAATCAGTCATGGTACGAAGTTTGGCTCAAGACAGGTAATACAATATATTTCGGCAAGTTACATATCTGGCGTTACAGAATAGAAAATTTTGAGTCTGCTGTAAGTTAGACCATAGAGCAATAAGTTACAGAACAACACCATCATTAAGTAAATAAAAATAAGATTTTTTTAGCATGTAAATCAATAAGTGCACAAATGGTTTCATCTATCACACATTGAAATTAATTGTAATAAAAGCCATATACGGAAAGTAGTAATTAAACCGGGAATTAATATACTGCAAAAAAACCGGGACCAACCGACAACCCAGTTAAAAAAAGCATTCAAAACCGAAAGGCTATAAATAAATCAACTCCCAAGGCTGGCAACAAAAAGTGATAAAGCGAAATGCAAACACCTCGCTGCTACCGGGCATTGCAGTGGGCATGATACACGTAATATCTCCGCAACAGCCTCGTTCGTGTGGTGAATTAAATTAAAAATCTTGACCAATGGCTGAGATTCCCGCCAAAAATATCGAGGTCAAGCAGTCAGTGGGCAGTGGCAGGAGACTGCAGGAAAGAGAGGTTTGGCACGGGTACATTCTATATACTATACTCATAAAAACGATAAAATGTAAAAATATCCTGTTTTTGCTTAAACGGAAAGCAATAATAATTTATTAATCTAGACTAGACTAGAGGATCAATTTTATTCTTAAACAAAATACTTACTGCATGGAGATCGTAGTATGAACAGAGGTGGCGTAAGATTTGAAAACATTCTGTACAATTCTGTCTATAAACGATCTTGGATTAGATTGGTAATAATCCTGGTCAGGGGGCGTCATTTTAAAGGGATATTTCACACCCCTCAACGATTTAAATCGCCAAACTGCATGCAGGCTTTAAAAAAAACTACAATTTTTTAAGGACAAATTAAAATTGCTATTTCAATATATTTTTTTTATTGACGGTTTTAAATTTATTTACAATTTCATTTTAATTCAGGAATTTAAAATAATTTAGATACAAATCGTATCTTTCTGTGATCGTTCACCAACTGCCATTTTTCTGGCGTGTTTTGACGCTACAGAAGTCATTATTCCAGTATTGTTAACCGTTGCAAGGCAATAAAATATATTGCGGTACGGCCTAGGCCGTGAATACAATATTCCCGTATAGAATTCCATTTATTCACATCATGCATACAGTCAGCACGGTGGCTCTTTGCCGACGCGTCATTACCTCCATGTAACTAAAGCCATAGGAATCCAATCAAAATTACGAGATTCGAAAAGTCAAAACAAAGTCTAAGACGTCAAAATTTTCGTGGCTAGCCTTCAGACTTAATACAGTGAGACCTCGATAATTCGGGCCTTTAGTAGACCGGATTATTCGGTAATTCAAAATTTCAATTGCATTGTGTACTTTATCCGGATTTGACAGTAGTCGGTGATCCGGACCTGCGTTTTTATGAAACCGATCGTGAGGGATTTCTCCTGTCTTGAATTCGGCCAGACCTGATATCGGGGGTTCCCATAAACAGTGTGTGTGCGCCTTCGTTTCGACTGTGGATTAATTGCTTAGCTATTTGTTGTTGCATAGTACGTACATACGTGATAGTTTATGTTCTAAATAAGTATATAATCATTTTTTATACATACACATATTAAAATGCCTCCTAAAAGAAAACATAGTACGTTGTCAATAAACAAAAATCCGATATAATAGAAAGACTAGTGGTGAAAGTGGAAAACTGTTGGCAAATGAATACAGGGTAGGAACATCAACAATTTCCGATATAGAAAAGAAAAGAAGCAAAATCAAAAGGTATGATATATTTTAATGACCATTTGTGACTTTTACTAAATACATACGTGTTAGATAGATTTATTGGAAAATGTGATTCCGGTCCCAGTGCTAGAAAAACATTACGAAAAGCCGAATATCCAGAAATGGAAACTCGTTTGTATGCATGGTTTTGTGCATAACGATCTGGGCACATTCAAATTTCTTATGAAATTTTATCTGCGAAAGCAAAACAGTTTTATACCGAAACCTATGCAAATGATAATTTTAGAGCTAGCAGGGGTTGGATTTCTTATTTCAGAAAAAGACATGGTCTGCGTGCTTTAAAAGTCTGTGGCAAGAAACTATCCAATGATCAAAGTGTCATCGATCCCTTCATAACTGAATTTGCAGAGAACATAAAGGAGTTAAACCTCGCACCTACTCAAATATACAATGCAGACGAATCTGCTCTGTATTGGAAAATGTTGCCTGCAAAAATTCTGGTTCGTTCTCAGGAAAAGACTGCACCAGGTCGAAGAATAAGCAAAGAACGCACATACATTTCTAACATGTTGCAATGCTGATGGCTCTCAAAAATTAAAACTCTTAGTTATAGAAAAGGCAAAAAATCCAAGGGCATTTAAAAATGTGAACTTACCTGTCGAATATAAATCATCTGTCAATGCATGGATGACTACACAACTATTTTTAAACTGTTTTCATTGCTCATTTATTCGTCATGTTAAAAGTCATTGGAGAAGTCTCCATTTGCCTGAAAAAGCCCTGTTAATCGTCGATAACGCCTCAAGCCATGGAACTGTAGAAGAGCTGACTAGTGAGGATGGACAATTTACAACATTATTCCTTCCACCAAATTGTACAGCACTTTTGCAACCTTTGGATCAAAACGCCATCAGACTGACAAAATTATTTTATCGGAAAAGTCTTTTAGCCCATATTTTATCTAATGACGAAGAGAACGTTGTTAAGTTATTAAAAACCATTAACTTGAAGGACGCTGTACGCCTACTATGCAATGCTTGGGAAAAAGTAGAAATACGTAATTGGCTTGAAAATGATGAAGATTTGTTACCACTTGAAGACACAGATGTTATAGACGAACACCATGATAGTGACAATGAAGGTCCAGAGTTAAACATTACAAACCAGACTGTTAAGAATGATGAGATGAGAAAAGTTTCAATTTCTGCAAAAAGTGGGCAAAAGAAAATGATATCCCACTACATGATGTTCTTGTACTTCAAAGACTACAAGAAACGGCTTTTATAATAAACCAGAAAAGGGTTAAGCAAACAAAAATAAAATTACAAATTACTCCACAAAATTATATAAAATTTACTAAGCATGCTTGCTTGTATTTTATATATTTTTTTGTTTATGTACTATTTTCTAGTTGTTTTTATTAAATGTTTTACTTACAATAAACAAACTGTGCCACTTCAGTAATCCGAATTATTTACTAATCCGGATCACCGCGTTAGGGCTGACAATAAGTTTATTTTCGACAATAGTACAGCTCGAAACGGGAGTCTCTGGCTACGACGCGACGCCGACGTACGGGTGACGGAAGCACAATATGGACGTACTACACCGATATGTTTTAAATGCAATAAAAATAGGAGACTATATTTCGGCATGACAGAAGAAAGCGCTTTATGATTGATTCAGTGATAATGTTTATTCAGTTTTGTAGTGGTAGTAATGTCAAAGACGCACGAGTAAAAGTTTTGTGACACGGTGCTCACGTATTTATAAAAACGGAATAACTTTTTCCTGTTGTATCACTACTTCACTGACACGCAGAAATATCGATCAGCTGTTCCTGCAAGTGGCACGCGACCAATTAAATTAACAAGAGCCACATATTCCCTTTTATTAATATCAAAATTAATAAGATAAGAATAATGTTGAAATTATATTTAAATACTCTTAATTTCTTAAATATGTTAATATTTATTTTCAATAAATACATTTAATTCCAGGGTTTCCTTGTTAACAAATAATAAATTATAATTAAGTAACCGTATGAGGCAACATCGTAAACTACTGAACGTTTTTTGTTCGCATTCTTTTGGTAGCTACAGATAAATGTGTCCACCTATATGTAGCACATGTTCAAAAAAAACAAATTTATTATATTAAAAAAACAATTATTATTTGGCAATTTTTTAAGAATAAAATTGCTAAATAATATTTTTAAAATATCCAATTTTTAAGAAAGCGCAAAGAAAATAACATATATGGTTGATGCAAAACAAAAACCGACGCACTTTATCAATCAGGTGATAATTGTAAGTCCGTAAGAAAACACCAGGAAATTAAATTTAGGCAAAAAGTACTAAAACTTTATGCGATATTAAATTTACTACAAACTTAAAGTATTCTTCTTTAATACGAGCCTACTTATAGCAAATATTTGGTGTAGTTAAGCTTGTTAAAATTAATATAATTCGAATTTAATTGCCCGATAGTTGGCAACACGACTGCAAACGGTGCGGTGGCGCCAGCTTGTTTGTTGGCTTTGTTTAACGTTTCATGGAAAACTAACCTTAATTGTTTTGTGGTTCTGTGTTGCTGTGCCGTCTAGCTTTTAACAAAAACTCTAGATATTTTCATAAGTAGCATTAAAAAACTGTTCTTTTAAGAGCAACAAAAGTGCACATACATATCTCTGTCGATTACGTTGTTTACTGTTTGTGAAAAATGCCGAAGCATTTAAATAGCCGATGCACAGAGCTCATAGCTTTTCTAGTAAGCTATTTTCAGAAAGAACTTAACAACAATGGCCCATTGTTACCGTTGACAGTAGTTAGAGAAGTAAATTTAAAGAGTGTGTTAAGGACTATCTATTTTATATCTACTTTACTAAGCAGCTGCCCTAAATTTGAATATGTCTACTGTAAGCGCAGTTTCAACAAACAGTTTGTCAAAATAAATTATTTGGACTCACCTAAAAGGAAACGTTCTTATTTAAAGAGAGTTGTAAATGTATTAAAATTGGATATAAGTTCTATCCGTGACACTGTTTATGGAATGTACGAAACAAGTAAGTTGTATTATTCAAAAACTATACTTTTACGTTGGTTATGCTTAAGCTGTAACTTTTTTTAATATATCATGTAACTTTTACAACTTTAAGTAAGGAATTAAAAGACAGACAACTGTTTGATGGTTGTCTTAACTCTTTAAGAAGCCTCTTAAAGGAAATAGGCTTCAGATGGAAAAAAGATGAACCGAGGCGAGGGCTTATGGAACTTTTCCATGTAGCTTTGAAACGATTGGTATTTTTGAAAGAACATATTAAAAAAAAAGAAGCATCCTTGTACCAATTCGTTTTCTTGGATAAAACATGGATTTTTCAGAATGATACCATTGGTCGATCTTGGCAAGATGAAAATAAAAGAAGTGTTATATCTACTAAAGTTGATGGTAAAAGGTATTATGCAGTAAATAAATATATAAAGTATGGAAAATGTTTGTATATTTATCTTGTTCTTATAAAAGAAACTGTGTAATTCCCTCACTCGTATATTTTGGTTACAAGCCCGCACTGTCGATAACTGACGTCACTCGAAGGGTATGACGTGCATGGATTTTTGTTTTGCGTCAACAATAGGTAGGTATTAATGTATATTTGATTCATTAATTGACTATTCCTTCGACTGAGATGACGCCATGAATAAGTTATTATATAGAAGTTAACTCCTCATCACTATCCGATCATATTTTTAAAATATTTAAATAAGGGGTCAAAATTGCCCCTACTTAAATTATTTTGTGAAATATGTACACACAACAACAAGTCAGTATACTCATAGGTTCTGGCCAATATCATTATTTCCCGGGAATGTTGATCGGTCGTGGACATTGTTGAAAATAATTCTTAGTTTAATTTTTTCTATCTTTGTCTGGCCACTGATGACGTTAACCATAAATTATGGTATTATGTTGATACTAAACACAACAACTATCCTGAAACTCGGACTCTTGGTCATTGTGAGGTCGCCACTAGTTTCGTCTATTTGGGCGCCTTAATAGAGAATACCGGAGGCTGTGAGGGCGAGATAAGACGCCGCATTCAACTTGCTAGATGCAGGTGCAATGACAAAGATGAATATAATGTGGCGTGACAACGACATCACAAAACAAGCAAAAACTAACCTGTTCAGCACATTGGCCTTTTCGATATTCTTGTATAATAAATACTAATAATAATAATAACAAAAGACTTTATTAAGAACTTAAGAGAATAGATACAAATAATGCAAGAAGAAAAAAATAATAAAGTGATAAGTAAATAAATCAACCGTATATCCTTAAAGGGTGGAGTGTAGCTGAGCAACCTCAGATTCTCAACATTAACCCTGGCTAAGCAATACTCACATTACATAACAATTTAATAACGTATACATATACACGTTCTTCCTACTATTTTACATTTGCAAATATTCCTTTCACCCTACAGTCTGCAATGATTACACCAATAAACCTTGGTTGCATAAATCGTTAATCATTAATGAGTAACACCACCAACCGAATGGTAAAGAGGAACTAACTATTACAGACACTGAGATAAGAGTAACGAGTAACTGTAGCTATCCTAAGATGCAGAGGCTATAATATAATTATTGTCCCCTTATTCAGCATTTATCTGTTAATTCAGTAAAACACCTTTAAGTTTCTTACGAAAGATGGAAGCTGAGGGACAAGCAAAGAGCTCAAAGAAATTATTATTATCATTAATGAGTAACACCACCAACCGAATGGTAAAGAGGAACTAACTATTACAGACACTGAGATAAGAGTAACGAGTAACTGTAGCTATCCTAAGATGCAGAGGCTATAATATAATTATTGTCCCCTTATTCAGCATTTATCTGTTAATTCAGTAAAACACCTTTAAGTTTCTTACGAAAGATGGAAGCTGAGGGACAAGCAAAGAGCTCAAAGAAATTATTAAAATGCGACACAGCGTTATAGGTGAACCAACTTGGATCTCAAGAACAATGGAGTAGAAGTTTTTAGCAGCTTGTAAATAAATATCAGTGAGAGGTATTGGTACAACTGGAATAGATTTAACCAGTTTAATTAATTCATTTTTTTAGATATGGGATTACATTTTTTGCAACATGACGGTGTTGACAATATATAAGATTCGCGTAGCTTTTTACGTACTTTAAAAATTAGAATATGTTTGTTTACGCACAATATATATGACCTTTTGCTTAAATTAGATAAATGATCAGTATGCCTAAGTTTAGTATCAGACAATACTCCCAAGTTTCTGGATCTATCGATAAACTTTAGATTTTCATTATTTAACAGGAGGCAAAGAAAATTTTCCAAAAAATCCGAGCATCCCACTGGTGAGAAAAGCAAAACCTGTATTTTCGTAGCATTTATTTTTAAACTATGTGCCCTATACTGTAATCATAGATTCTCCGTAAATCAGAATTGATATCTGCCTCAATCTCACTACAAAAGACCGGATCAAAGGAGTGAACAAGTTGTGTATCGTCAGCATAGAAATAAGTCAGGGAGAATTTAGTCACCTGACCCATATCAAATGTATATAATAAGAATAGGAGCGGCCCGAGAATGGAGCCTTGGGACGCCCCAGAGGTCACTTCCGCGACACCAGATGTTTCCGATGATACTTTAACGAACTGTCGTCTACCATCGAGATACCGCCGGAAAAATTAAAGAGCGTGTTCTTCATGACAAAAATAATGTGGTTTTGAAAGTGTGATCTACATTGTCAAATGCGTTAGAGAAGTCCAACAATATCAGAGTCGTAGTCAGCCCATTATCCAACCCCCCAATGATGAGATCGTTAATATGCAATAAAGCGCTTGTCGTGCTATATCCACGTAGAAGTTCACATTGCCTTGGAGGCAACAATCCGCAATTTTTAACATATAAAAGTAATTGCTGATAGGCGGCCCTCTCCAGTTATCTGCGTAAAAGTGGCAAAAGGCTGATTGGCCGCAAGTCGTCCACTGGGGATGGATTACTACTCACTTTGGGAACAGGAGAGACGATGGCCACTTTGCAATGCCTCTGAAACATGGGCCATCAGAGAAATGGATCGTTGCCAGATTGATGCCATTGAGATGTGGACGTGGAGACGCATGCTGAGGATTCCTTGCACCGCACATAGAACAAATCTTTCAATTGTACAAGAAATACGCCTACCGAAGCGCTTGTCTTGTATCGTCTATCCTCGGATTCTTACGTTTTTCGGTCACATGAATCGGAGTGAGCACATGGAGAGGCTTATCGTGCAGGGTAAACCTTAAGGAAGTAGATGACGCGAGCGATCAAAAAACAGTTAGGTTGATGTGACCACGGACCTCTTAGATATTAGTTTTCCACAAGCAGCCCACATGTTCGCTAATCGAGATAGATGGCGAGATGTGAGAGCCATCCGGAATGTTGAACCTCATTAAGATGGGCCACAACACATCTGCCAAGATGCTATGACTGGGACGAAGAAAGAAATCGAGAGCCGGAGAAGCGACAATATGACGTTTGGCGAAATCATTATAGTGAGAGGTAACCCGGCTAACTGTCATAGGTTTAAGCCGGCCGTGTTTCAGCTGTTAGTCCGGTAGTCGATGAGTTATCGTTATCGAGTTTAGTTGTCGTTTTTATTGAAAGAAGTGTATTGTTTAACTGTTTATTTTTGTGAGTGCTGTGCTATTATAAAACTATGCCTGGTAATACCTGTGCGTTTCGAGGGTGTCCCTCAAAAGAAGGTCAAGGAATAAGCATGTTTTCATTTCTAAAGGATCCTGAACAGTAAGTATATTTGCACCGTTATGATACAATTGTTTATATTTGTTTTGTTGTATTTATTTGCTGTATTTTATTACGTGAAAGCTATATGGAAAAGACCTATTTATTATGTTATTCAAATGAAGTTAATATTAAATGTATAAAAACAAGTGGCTTTTTAAGGAAAGGCAACGGAAAAGAAAATATGTCAAACTAATTTAAAAGAACATTTTTTATTTTCTTAACAGTGTTTTCTTGGAAAATAATCCTGATAGCACAAGTACTTATTCTCATTTAGTAGTTTTTATTGAATAACATCATATTTCTACGCGTAGACCAGGAAATAAGCAAAGCGTAAGTAGTAATAGATATTATAAAAAAATCATAAGGCTTTCCGAAATTTACAACTTATTTGGTTTAAATAAAATAAAATATCATATTATCTATACCTACCGTTTAATGTACTATCAGTGAGTAACGCCCATTCAATAAAATATTTCAAAAATATTTTTATTTTATTTCATTTTTTTTTTTGATTTTGCGAAATTTGCTGGAAAGCCAATTACATGAAACAATGAAGATATTCATGAGGAAAAGTACTTCTGACTAGATACCCACATTCTTTATTTCAGTGTAAAGCATTTTCTTCATCGTTAAAGTGCTTCTTTTAGTGTAATAACCCGGCCAACTGTCAAAATTTCAAGGTGAAGGACATATAAATTGGTTCCCATTTAATCAATGCTAAACTCGGGATTTTGTCGCTTCTCGTTGTTTGCTCTTCTCAGTCAAGAGTGTGAAATTACGTCATTGACCGATCATTTTCGATATTATCCGATTTAAAAGGATATGATATTTGATAATAACCGGCCAATGATATAAACATCCAAATAAATGTCAATAGAGACCGGACTGTCGCTTTTCTTCCTTTAGCAGTAACATACAGGGTCTCAATTTGAAAACTTTTAATGCAAATATCTCATAGTTAAGGGATCAGTCACCCCCACACCACCACTTTAGCTGCACAAAAAAAATGGATAGAAAAGAAAATTTGTAATTTGAATAAAACATTTATTTGTAGTTTATAAAAATATTATGTTATTTCATTAAATGCTCAAAATGCATTCCATTTTGTTGTAAACAACAGTACAACTATTTTCTAAGTCCGTTCTGACATTTTGAAACACATATCTGGGAATAGCTCTGCATTCTGTAATAATATGTTGCCGAATATCGTCTATTAAATTAGGTTTCGATTTAAAACCACAGTTTTCAAATGACCCCAAAGAAAAAATCTAGCGGTGTTAGATCGACAGATCTCGGCGGCCATTCCATTGGACCTCTCCGTCCAATCCAATGATCTGGAAAAGCGTCATTAAGAACTTGCCGGTCAGGTAGAACATAATGGGGTGGTGCTTCATATTGTTGAAAATGTAGCAAATTTTCATCTAAGTTCCTATTTCCGGCAATATCCAGCTGATTTTCTAGTTCTTTAACAATACGAAGCTGAATGGTGGTTTACAGCATTTCTAAGTAGGTGCCGCCATTTAGATTGCCATTAATAAAAAATGGCCCAACAATACTATCACCTAATATTCCCTCCCAGACATGCCCTTCTCTGTAAATATGTAGGTTTTCATCGCTCCAATACCTACAGTTATGTTTACTCACAGACCCATTTAAATAAAAAGTGCATTCGTCGCTAAAACAAATATTTTTTAATAATTGTGGACTAACACGCTGTAATTCTGTCATTTCCTCACAGAATTGAATTCTTCGGTCGGGATCGTCCTCACGCAACACCTGGAGAATTTGCATTTTATACGGAAGAAAATGATTCAATTTAAGTACCTGACAAATAGTTTCATAACAAATATCTGTAACCGCTTTAGCTTGGCGTAGGGACATTGCAGGGCTCCTGGTTTTTATAGGGCGCCCATGGTGTGACTGACCCCTTGACTAAAGTATGATGGTTCTAGTTTCCCCTACTCAAATAACATTTACACCAAATCGCGTTGTTCTGCCTTTTGTAGTATTCGAGATATTTGCAATCAAGTTTTCAAATTGACACCCTGAACACAAATCAATGCAAATTCAAGCTCTCTTTCACAATAAATGATATCCCCTGACCTAACTTAAAATGAATTAATTTTCACTACAATTTGCTCTATTTTGATTATATAGAATTGTAGTTTATTAATTGTGAGTCAGCTCAAGAAATAACGTTTCAAACAACTGTTAGCAATCCACGGAAATGAAAATATGTTACGCTAAAACTCTTTCGCCCGAAGGTACGAATAAGCAGGCGTAACTTCTTTAGAGTTTCATAATAAAAATGCATAAAAAACTATTCAAGTTATGCACAGCCTACTGCCTACTTAACGCTCACCTAGTTTCTAACGTGATTTCTATGAGCGAAAAGTGAAAGGATTTGTGCGATGAGAAAAAATCTGGACACACCTATATTTTAACGAATAATTTTGCACTTGCAATGAGGGAGCCAAGAAAATACAGAAAAGGGACCAAGACAAGAGCTTGATTGGCGACTTATTTATGTGTGGTGTTGTACCTCTTTTAGCTGTTAAAATTTTAGAGTGTTTCATTACATTTATATTTTTATACTGTGTTTCCTATTGTCTGACAGCAAGTAATCCTTATTATAAATGCAAATATTGATTTGCACTGTGAACTTATTATTTTCAGACTGAAAGTAAATATTTTATTACAATACAGGTGGATTTAACATTGTTTATATTGACAAACCCGTAATATTTATTTAATAATTTTCAATATAACATCCTGGGGAGTCCCGGGTGGTAGCACTGAACATTTCCAAGGCATTTGACCGAGTATGGCATGAGGGGCTCCTAACTAAAGTGAGAGCATACGGAATGCCGGTTCAGTTCTGTTCATGGCTGTCAAGCTTTTTTAAAGGCCGTTCTATGCGAGTGGCGATGGACGAATTTCTTTCAGACACATTTAACATCAACGCCGGAGTCCCTCAAGGTTCTATATTGTCGCCCACCCTCTTTTCACTATACATTACCGATATTTTGGAAAAAACTAAAAGTTCTATATATAGCTTCGCTGATGATAGCATACTTGTTTTATCATTTACTTTGGATGCTCGGACATCGGCTGCTAATGCACATCTCTATAGGCAGCAAGAGGTCGCACATCTCAACAAAGACCTGGAAGAAATTCTGTCTTGGGATGACAGTAATCAAGTAGAATTTGATGCTAAACAAACCCAGGCGGAAGTTTCTTCTAAAAAAGCTTAAGTCGAAGAACCGGATATAGTCATGGCGGGACACTCGATTCCCTTGGCTTCATTAATTCATTTATTGGGCGTCAATTTGGATAGTCATATGTCTTAATATAGTCACGTTGCAGCCATTGCTAAGGCAGCCTAGCAGAAGCTTAGAGTACTTTTCCGAACTAAGAACCTCTATACACCCCAACAACTTTTGATGCTCTATAAAGCCCAAATTCGACCATGGTTATTCGCATATTTGGGGCTCTGCTCCTAAACATACCCTGAGATTGCTAGATCATTCAAAGAAGAACCATTCCCTTGATCGGTGACCATGATCTGACAAACAAGCCCACCCGTACGTTGTTCAGCTTAGTGTCACTCGAACGACACTGTTTAAAAATTCCTTCATCTGTAGAACGTCATGACTCTGGAACGACCTCCTTGAGGCTATGTTCCCCAACGAGTATAATCTCCAAAGATTCAAGACCAACGCGAATCGTTCCCTGCGCACTCGCACCGCTCTTAGAGTGCCATAAAGGAATAATCCTGCAGTGCTGTGCCCTATCATAAAAAAGAATGAAGCACTCTGTATATTATTATTTTACTATCTAATGCAGAATTTAAATACACATATTTTTTTTTGTTTCACAAGTGTAATTCTGGACCGTTTTAAAGATATTTACCAAAAACCATAAATATGCCCATTTCGTTAGTAAAGTATTACAAAGAAGAAAAAGATCTAGGTACTCAGCAGTGGCGCACGCAGGGGGGGGGGGTTTGCAGACCACTTCATTAGGTACCCGAACACTCGCCCGATTCGATGAGTGCCCACCAGTGAAAAGACCAAGACATGAGGATTCGGATTCTCCTGATCCAGCAGTAAGTTTCACAATTCACGACAAAACGTAGAAAAATCATTAAAAAAAATCATTAAAATTAGCAAAATCATTGAAAATGCTTTCCATTTTATTCAAGCCATCTGTTTGTTCTTGCTTGATAGGACCTTTCAACATCTCGGAGCATTGCGGGTGTAATTTTTGCAAACGTGTTGATTATCCTTTGTCACATATGCTGCTCAGTTGTTGGACGTTCCGTATAAACAAGGTCTTTTACATACCCCCCTTAGAAAAGAAATCGAGTTTGGTTAAATCAGGCGACCTTGCAGGCCATCTAACTAGTCTACCCCTTCCAATTCAGCGATTTCCGTAAGTGTTATTCAATCTGACCTGTCACGAGAAATTGGCTAAAGCTGCATCCTGTTGTAACCACATATTTTGTGCCTGCATATTTGGTGGTAAATTTAAAAGCAAAATAGGTAAATCGTTTGTTAAAATTTCGAAATATATTTGACATAGGATGGCCGTTAAATAAGTAAGGGCCTACCATATGTTCTCCAACAATTCCTCCCCAAACATTTATTGACCAACGATGTTGGTAGTCCATTTGTCGTATGATTTTTGGATTTTTGGTACCGTAATAGTAAAAATTATGCATGTTGACGCATCCATTGTTGTGGATTGTGGCCTCATCGGAAAATAAGACGTTCATAAAAAATAATGAATTTTCTTGAAGGCGAAATCGAACTCAACTCTACACTGAAAGTAATTTTTACTCAGAGCCTGATGCAGTTGAACGTGGTATGCTTAAAAATTATGTATTTTTAAAATTATTCCAACTTCTTCTCCCACACGTGCGACTAATGTTTGGATTCTCTGTAACTGTAAACAAAACTGCTAATTGACTTTCCTCATTTGTAACCGTTTTTATCATTTCTTCTTTATTGTAGCTCCCTGTTTCAAGAAAACGCTCAAGCTTATTGGTTCTGGATGGCGCCTTTCGAGAAACTAAGTCGCATACGTTCTACTTGCTAGAAAACAAATTTATCACTGTTCCCCAATCATGTCAATGACTTCCTTTAAAAAATTAATTCTTAAAATATAATATTATCCGATAAAGTGTACTTGTGTCTTTCGTAAGGGTAATGTCACAATCTATTTCTTAAATAAACATGGTTTTGTTTCCATGGCTGCCTAGATCTTTTTTGTAATACTTTACTAATTAATTGGGCATATTTATGGTTTTTGGTAAATATTCTGAAAAAACAATATTTGATCTTAAAAAATCTTAAAAAAGACTAGTTTGAAAGTTGTCATTTTTGGAACCAAATTTTGGGCACCCTTTATAAAATAAGAGAAAACTATTTTATGTCACAGTATCGTTAGACCTCTTGCATTCGAGTTCACACTATATAACTCGGACAAAACAGTTCTGGGCCTATTTTAAATAATTTTTTCAAGGCGTGCAAAACAATTCAGCAAGCAAATCAAATAAAATTTTGAGAAATAAGAAAGAACACCAAAAAGAACAAAAATATGCAAAAAAATACAGGGTTTACATTAAAAAAAAAAAATATTGTCTTCATACTTTTTTGGGCCATTCTGTATATGCGAAAATATTTTCCCGAAATAAACTCATATTATACAGGGTGATTCAAAAGTACTTCGACAAACTTCGGGAGGTAATTGCCGGCAATATTTCAAGATGAAAAGTTCTTATAAACAGTGGTCCCTGGCGACTTCGTTACGGAGATACAGGGTGTTGAAATGTTAGAAGGAATGGTAATAATTTTTAAATAACTCCTTAACGAGTAATTTTTTTTTTATGAAATTTGGTGAATTAAATAAGCATCTCAGGACACTTATTTTCAAAGTAAAACACATTCGTAAATTTAACCAGTGGCGTCGGTACAAAATGTGGCTATCATATTTTTTGTGAAAACTATGCCTAACCTAACCACACCACTGACTTATTTGATTTTAACTTTTTTTTTATGAATCCCCCATTCAATTACAACAAAAAAGTTCACGTGTGTTATTTTGCTACGAGGGCCAGTTTAATGTCAAATGATTATTTTATTTGACTATACACAAATATTAAAAAATATGTTTTAAATTCAAAGATTTATTATGTAAGGGGTAAGGTATAACATTTAATTTAATTATAATTAAATAAGTGCGTTGCAAAAATTAAATGATTTTTAAATAAATTGTTCAAAATGTCCACCTTCAGCCAAGATGCAGGCATCTAATCTCCTTTGCATGGAATCTCGTACGCGTGCTAAGATATCTGGTCTGTTTCTTATTGCCTCAAAACCATCGATTATTCGGTTTCTTAGCACTTCTGCATTTTCGACTGGCGTCTTGTAAACGATTGACTTCAAATGTCCCCACAAATAAAAATCAAGAGGATTTAAATCTGGGAACCTTGGTGGCCACGGTTGATTTCCTTCCTTAACTCCCCTACCTATCCATCGATTTGGATAAATTTGATTAAGATGGGTCCTGGCCACTATGCTGAAATGGGCGGGAGCTCCGTCATGCATAAACCATATACGTCTTCGAGTTTCTAAGGGCACATCATCCAGTAAGGGAGGAAGTTCATTTTCCAAAAAATGTCGGTACGTCTCGCCATTAGGCCGAAGTGGAAGAAAAAAGGTCCTATTAAGTAATCGCCAACTATTCCCCCCCACACGTTTAATGAAAATTGGTATTGAAAATTTCGTTCACTAACGGCGTGGGGATTTTCCAAAGACCAGATATGGTTATTGTGAAAGTTTGTAATCGCACTCTGAGAAAAATTTGCCTCGTCCGTAAAAAGTACATAATTTAAAAATTGGGGATTTTCAGCAAATTTTTCCAAAAACCACTGACACAAATTAATGCGCTGAGGAAAGTCCCTGGGTAAAAGAGCTTGTACCCTTTGAATATGGTACGGATACAACTGCTCATCGTGCAGAATTCTCCAAACTGTGGCTTGGGTGGAATTGAGAGCATCAGCAATTATTCGAGTGCTTGTATCTGGATTTTCCACTACAGCATTTAAAACAGCTTCTTCTAATTCTGGAGTTCGGGCTGTTCGCGGTCTTCCAGGAATGTCACGTGACCTCGCAAAACTCCCTGTTTCAGCTAAACGTCGGTGAAGATTTGAAAATGTTTCAGCAGCAGGCAGTACTCTGTTAGGATATCGCTCTTGATAGATTCGTCTAGCTGCTCGTGCATTTCCATCGGCAAGGCCATATACAAAATGCATGTCAGCTAAATGCGCATTATTTCTTAAGTAATCCATACCTTTTAAACAATACTATTAATATTCAATGAAAATGACAAAACTGAGAAATAAACCACATAAGCAACTAACTGTCAAATATGTTTTAATTCACGACAAATGCATTTCCAAAGCCGCCTTATCAAAATACAAAATATCAAAAAAGTAATTCCAAAGCCGCCTTGTCAAAATAGAAAATATTAGAAAATAACATACTATTCATACTAATAAATAAATATGCATGTCACTGAGAACATGTTATACTTAAATAGGCATCCTCAGATGCCTTCCTTTGGCATATACCTACATATTTGTTTATTGTAAGTATGTATAGATCTTAGTTAATATACTTAAATTAATATTTGAGTGTTTGATCAATTATTTAAAACATATTTTTTAATATTTGTGTATAGTCAAATAAAATAATCATTTGACATTAAACTGGCCCTCGTAGCAAAATAACACACGTGAACTTTTTTGTTGTAATTGAATAAGGGATTCATAAAAAAAAAGTTAAAATCAAATAAGTCAGTGGTGTGGTTAGGTTAGGCATAGTTTCCACAAAAAATATGATAGCCACATTTTGTACCGACGCCACTGGTTAAATTTACGAATGTGTTTTACTTTGAAAATAAGTGTCCTGAGATGCTTATTTAATTCACCAAATTTCATAAAAAAAAAATTACTCGTTAAGGAGTTATTTAAAAATTATTACCATTCCTTCTAACATTTCAACACCCTGTATCTCCGTAACGAAGTCGCCAGGGACCACTGTTTATAAGAACTTTTCATCTTGAAATATTGCCGGCAATTACCTCCCGAAGTTTGTCGATGTACTTTTGAATCACCCTGTATACAGTGTAGGTTTGCGTTCGAACAAAATTCTTAACTTAATTGGTATAGAAGCTATGAATGCCTGACCAACTATTGCAGGACCCTGTATATGTTAATTGGTGCACAAAATGCAAAAAAATGTAGTTTTCGTTATATCATCCTTAGCTATTCTACAACAATAATTTGCCACTACAGGATATAAATAATTTTTATAGTAATCAAATTCTTTTAAAGGATTTTAACCTACGACCTACATTTTCTTTTTCGTAAAGCCTTTACAACTTCACAAAGCCGTTTAAATCCAGTAAATACGATCTATGTGTGACTTCTTTTAAATTTTAAAGATCCTTGCACGTGCATTTTGGTACCTACACTAAAATTAATATTTACGTTAGATTGAACTTTATCTCGAGATGTTTGCGTTGCTTTAGATCTCCTGCAGCTGCAGGAATATCGCGTGTCTTTGATTTTTTCGTATAGTAAATATAAATTCCACAAATGTGCTGCGGTGTAAGCAGGATAGAGAAATATTAATTATTATAGTAAAAAAGGTAATTTTAATTTTTAGACCGCAAAGATAAACGGTGTTATGAAAGTGGTGTCAAATACGTTGGTACGGCCTAGTATAATTCTACAGTCAAAATTGTTAAAATGTTGTCAGAAGCGTGACATTCGAGGGCATAGAACCATGAAACCTTCATATTTGTAAATAAAAAAGGGTTCTAATCTTGGTTCATCCCGCTGGGCTACACAGTTTATGAAAGATATGGATTTGAGTATTACGCTGCATAACAGAGAGATAAAAATTATACGCACGTACACTAGAAGGCCATGAAACAAAAACTTTCCTTGCAATGGCAGCGTGGAATCCTGAAGATGGTTTTCTTTAACAATTATGTAAACTTTTGTTAAATTAGTGATATAAAACGGTTTTAAAATTTAGGAAGAGGCGTAACATTGGCGACATATCAGATTGGAGATGTAATCGGTTAGGTATTCAATGTTTCTCGGGGAATATCATTTAAAATTTCACATACCAAATAATTCACACATAAAATAAAAGTCTTGTTTCAAAGAAATAATGACTTTTAGAAATATTTATTTGCTTAGAACACTTGAGATGTTAAATAAAGAGAACTTCTTTGCTTTAAAGAAACAGTGAGAAAGAAAAAAATCGTCATTAATTTAGACCTAAGTATTTAATCTGAATATTCGAATAAACAAGAAACAAATGCCTAAATAATCATAATTTGGTTTTTACAAATTTTAATTATTATACAGGGTGTTTTAAAATGTAAGTTAAGGGGGTGATTTAAAAAAAAAATCGGGTTTTTATGATTTTTTTAAATATCCTTTTTCCCAATTTTACTGGAATCTGGCACCTTTATTCATAATGATAAGGGGCTTAATTAGCCCTAACTAGATTTAATTTATTGAGTCCAGTGGCGTCCCGGGGAGCACCTTAACGATTATTATTGACAACAAAATGTACTCCACTGACTTTTTCCTAATTTTCTAATAATCTTTTTCGGATTTACCAACTAATTATACAACTTATTTGTTTCGATATCGAGAGAAAAAATAAAAATAAGAACCATGTACAAAAAAAATATCTATGTGTTTCAAAGTTAATTAAAATATGAGGTAAAGGTAAGTTTTGATGTCTAATTTACCTATTTTGTCAATCACAAATTAAAAATGAATAACTTTATTACCGCTAAAATGGCTTAGATGCGTTTCAATTATGGCCTAGCAAATGGAAATTCTAAAGAAGCTCGGCGAATTTATCAGGAACGTTATCCGAACAGAGTACTGCCATGTGGCAAAACATTTAGACAGCTCCATGTAAGATTGAGTGAGACTGGTAGTTTTAAACGTAGTACAGAACTTTCTGACAGACCTGCAACAGTAACCACGCGTGAGTTAGAAGAGACTATACTTCTAGAGATCTTTGAGTATATTCTGAAGGGGCAGCTTTGTGAATACTTTGAGACCAATCATATATTCTCCACAAGCCAGTTCGGTTTCAGGGCCGGACATTCTACCACGGATGCTGTACTGGAGCTCCTGGAGTACATAGTTGACGCCTTTGAGGAGGGAAGGCATGTAAGTGCCACTTTCTGTGACCTGTCAAAGGCGTTTGACTGTGTATCCCATGACATCTTGCTAGCGAAACTTGAATTCTATGGCCTAGACCAGAGGAGTCTCAATCTATTGGGCACCTATTTAAAGAACAAAAAACAGAAGGCTTTATATAATGGAAGTTCTTCAAATGCTTGGGCGGACGTTAAGCATGGTGTGCCGCAGGGGTCAGTCCTTGGGCCACTGCTCTTTCTAATCTATATTAATGATATAAATAAAGCTTGCCCACATTCTAAACTTCTACTTTTTGCTGATGACACCTCACTGGTTGAGACGGATAGAGATGCTGAGGTACTGAGTGACAGGGTGGCGTCTAGTGTGAGAGACCTTACGGACTGGTTTAAATGTAATAAACTAACCCTGAATATTGACAAGACTGTGAGTATGTGTTTTAGCTTGCGTGAAATAGAGCGAGAGGGGTCCCAGGGGGTGAAGTTCCTTGGGGTGTTTATGGATCCAACATTAACTTTTGAGGCTCATATAGACTACTTGGCGCAACGCCTACTAAAGAGCATCTTTTTGTTAAAGAGCCTGGCACGAATACTTCCAGGAACTTCATTGCTGCAGACTTTCCATGCAATATTCCAGACAGTGGGTGTGTATGCTGTTCTGGCATGGGGTCATCCTGGCCAAGCAAAGCGTATATTTGCACTCCAGAGGAGAGCGGTGCGTATTGTGGCGGGACTTGGATACAGGGATGATGTACGACGAACATTTAGTGATCTGGGTATATTAACCTTGCCATGTAGGTATATTTATGAGTGCCTCCTATTCTGTTACAAAAATCAACAACGATATACGCCAAATAATTTTTTCCATAGTTATCCAACAAGACGGGACGACATCAGGCCCGTGTATCTGCGCATGCAGAGGACTAGGTTATCTCTGAATTATTATGCACCGTCTTTGTTTAATCGACTGCCAATATGGTATAGAGATATGCCCGAAAAAGGGTTTAAGATCGCAATTAAAAAACTATTACTTGAAAAAGCCTTCTATAGCATCGACGAATTTTTACAGTGGAATTTCATTGAAGTTTAGGTCTTGGAATGAGAAAAATTTAATTATTTTAATGTGTATCTTAAAGTGAGATTTGTATTTTGTTTGTTTGATATGTTAGTAATCTGTAAGGTTTGTTAGTATATAACATTTTTAATCTGTTTAGTTTTAGTTAGAGATTAGCTTCTATATATCTGTGACATTGTATGACGTGAGTAAAAATTTTTGTGATTTACTAGCTCGAAATATATTTGATTTGATTTGATTTGATTTGATTATGGTAAGAGAGCTGTCAGTTGACGAAAGTATGATTCTTTTTAAGAACAGATCAAGCCTAAAACAATATAATCCCATAGAACCCATAAAGAGGGACAATAAATTGTGGATTGTTGCTGATCAAAATGGGTATGTCAAACAGTTTAGAGTTTTTCAGGGAAAAGATGAGATCTTGTGTAGTATTGGGACTTACTGAAAAATATTGGAATCAAAATAGGAAGACCTACTTCTATAACTATTTTAGCACAGTTGACCTTCTGGAAAGATTAAAAGCTGAAAAAACTTTAGGTTGTGGTACAATTAGAAGCAACAGAGTTAGAGTTCCAAAGGACATGTTGAAGGATAAGAAGATGAAAAGGGGTTATATAGATTTTAGAGTATTAAATATGGATATCACCATTTTTAAAAATAGTCTGACAATAGAATGGTGTATTTATTGTTCAACATTCATGGAACGCAGTCAACAACTGTACAAAGACTTTAAAAAGATGGATCTGTAAAAAACATAACATGTCCAGAAATAGTTCCTGATTACAACCGCAACATGGGAGGTGTCGATACGGCAGACAGATTACGGCAAGCCTACTGTGTCGATATGAGGTCGAAAAAATAGTGGCATAGGCTGTTTTCTGGTATATTAGATATGGTTTTTGTAAACAACTACATTGTTTTTAAGAAATTTAATCCTGAAGAGAAAATTTCACTTTTAGAATTTAGAAGAAATGTCACCTCAGGCCTCATGAACAGAGTAACTCATTTTAGCAGAAGAGCAAAGAGATCATTACCTACTACTTACAGCAGTTCAAGAAAAAGCCCATTTCCCTCTACATTCATGCAGGTGAAGAGACGAAAATATAACTATAGCGTGTCAAATGATGTCAGACTAGGAAGCAGAGGCGCACACTGGCCAGTTTTTACCAAGAAAAGAGGAAGATGTGAACAACGTTCATCAATGTGTTTTGAGTCCAGACCTCATTCCAAATGCAGTTTATGTGGAGTTTTTCTTTGCGTCAATGAGAGAAAAATTGCTTCGTTTAACCTGTTATAACCCGTTTACCAAAAAAATGTTTTTCATTTTTGTTATTATCATTACTTTTATTAATATACGCATATCTTTAGTCCCAACGAGACTCTCCGCTCACGCGTTCCCCTTTCCACCCTTATATTTATTAAAAATTAAAATAAAATTTATGTGGGTATAATCGACCCCTATTTTAAAGGAAAAAGCAAAGGAAATTCAAAAAAAGAAAATTGGGACACAAAGGGTTAAGACATTATTTTTATGTGTGTTGCATTAGGCAGGGGTATCAATATATTCTGACGAAAGACCTTGTAACTGTACAACAAGGTGAACATACAGAATTTTGACCCGTATTTATTATTCAGTGGTTTTAAAGATTTAAGTGAATTTGTTATATTATCAAGTAATCCCTTTTTCTTACATTTTTGATCTATTTAGTTGTTTTTAGGTACATATTCCCAGATGGTGACAAAGAACTTTTTTAAAAAGTTATCGCCCTAAAAATGTGTTCTCTGAATGTGAGTCTTATCTAAATAAACCAAATCAAAAATATTTTGATCCGCTATCGCTATGTTGATCCTTTATGCATTTGTATATATATCGGTATATACTTGTTAAAGCAAATATTTGCATTTTCTTCTTGGATTATAGGATGCCTTGTCACTAGATAAGAGACAAACTTAATATATACTGAGTGTTCTTTTTTATTTATGATAACCTATGATCTATCTTGAAATAATGCGAAGTAATAAATCAATTAAATCCGTCTTCTCCATGGACGTGTAAGATTGTTTGGCATATACAGTAGGGTGGGCCGAAAATCAAGGAAAAAATTTTTTTTTGGAAATATAAATTGCGGTAGTGAAAAAAAGTTGTCTTAGATGAAATAAAAAGCAGAGAAAAAAATTGGATGATATTGACGAATATCTAGCCGCGCCCCTGGGGGTTGAAAGGTTTTTTTTTTTTAATTTTACTTTTTTCATTACGGACAGTAAAAAAACGTTTCGCTCTTTTGGCAAAAAAAAATTTGCCCTAAATATTACAGTTTAACCGCGACCCTATTACTTTAAAATTATTTATTCAGTATAAATAAGTAACATATACCTATTTTATTTTAGCTGTGCGATGTGCAGCTCTTCGCCTAGTTAAATATTCAATTTTTAATGACAGTTTTTTTAGTAGGATTTTTATTTGAATATTTAAACAGCCCAGAACTCACCACGGGGAGTTGGCCGCACCTCGAGTTTCACCCTCGCACCCTTCCCTTCTTATATGCATTAGTTGAGATTTGCGCTGTAGTATTGCCCTTTATTTTCGAAACTTGGCAAGTCTGCTCTAGCTAGAAGCTTTGCCTTTATAAATTCGTCGCGAGATTGAGCGCCGCAGACTGTAGAAGAAGCCTCCGTTATTAACTTTACAGCCCTTTCAACTGCCTGGGTATGACAGGGGATTTTTTTTTAGTCGGAACTTCTTCGCGAATCATCAGCTGAAGATCATCGTTTGCAATATGCATCGTTAATGGAGGTTCTGTTATATTTTGAGTCCAGTCAATAAGATTCATGTAATCAACAGCGTCAAAGTTTATCTTTGGTATTCTAAAAATTCTAATGCCACTTTTTGCTTTATTTAGTCTTGCCTTTAAAATTCTTTTCTCGGCAAGTTCTCTGATATGTGGCCGTTCATCTGCCAACATGGCTATCATCTATATATTTTCTGCATCACTGCATGGGCAAAGTACGCGTTACCTGTTATAACCTTATTAATAATTGCCTGAATATTGTCAGGAAAATGTCTAGAGGCCCGTATTGTGTCCCATAAGTGTCGTGCACCATATTGAACGGCTTTGATTTAATCTTAAACCACATAAGGTACATAAACTTTTAAGATGAATTTAACTATCAGAAGAAATGTATTCCGTTGGTTCCTCAGTGGAAATATACAGTCGTAGTATTCGGTTCGCAGTAGTTAACCGTTAACCATCTTGTGTGACTTATTTTCCCAGGATTTCGGGAGGCAAGATTTTCTGAACAAGAACCACAATTTATTGATTGCGAAATTAAATCTAAATATTGTTGGTCTGTACTAAGATCTTTTTCGTCTATTTTCGTTTCCCTGCAACATTTGCAAATTAGGGGACTGAAACATTTGCAAGAACAAATATCAAATAATTTTTGCGCATCGGACTAGAATTTTTCCAGCTTTGCTGATAAAAAAAAAGGTGTATCACGGTTTTTAATAGGTTTAATGATTTTTCTGTACTTGCCATAACATGCTAAAATCATTTCTACTATACGTTTATTAGTTAGGGTTGAAAGTGATGCACGTTGCCATATAATTTCAAGTTTTTGTGCCACAATGGTTGCAATTTCATTACTAAGAGGTTCCTTGCTTCCGTCACCTTTCAGTTCAAGACGAACATTTCGAAAACATTTAACAATCTGTTTATATGTGGGAAGAAAAAGCACATAGTCTGAACCAAGATCCTCTGCATTGCCAAACAAACAAAGTCTATTACAAGCACGAGTATTTAAAGTTTTTCTAGGCATAATCACATAAATCACTATGTTTTTAGATAAGATTTAATAAAAAATAAACGACTAAATATTGCTCGGAAAATACGTCCAAACCAAATGAGCTTAGGTATTAAACTAATCCGCGCGTCGCACGTGCTCAGCGCTCAGTGGCGGGAAGCGCAGCGATAAAGCAAAATAAGATACAGGGGCGCGGCTAAACATTAATATTAAATGCGCAAAATTTTTATACGTAATGAGAGAATAATAATAAATATTTTTATGACTACCCCTCCCTTAAAATATATATGTACAAAATCATCTCCTTTTACCCCCCGCGGGGCGCGGCTGAACGTTAATAGAAAAATCCTATTTTTTGTGTGCGTAATTTAGTAATTATAAGACAACTTTTTTTTACTACCGCTTTTAGAAACTCGAAAAAAAATTTTTTCGGCCCACCCTAATATACAGTGTGTCCGCTTAAGTTCTGTACTTATGAAAAACTTTTTTAATATCACTTTTTCGAAAAAAGTTCCTCTTTATAAAAAGTTCTGCTCACTGAAAAAATAATATTAGACTATTCAAACCTGAGATAGTATGTACAGGATGATCAAAAAGTAAAAAAATCAAAATTGACCTACGAGAAAAATACCCTTAATTTTAATTTTAGAGCAAAATGGAATAAGAAAATGTTGATTGGCATTAAAAATTATATCTGTTTCTACTCTTAGTAGACTATTATTGAAAATAAACTTAAAAATTTAAATCTTAATTCTTAATGGCATGTCCATTATCTTGCCGCCATTTCCCACCTGAATTTGAATTTTAACTGTCAGCTATGTTATTTGTCTGAAATATCAGTTTGAATATTTAATTAGATAAGTATGCCTTGAATTTTTAAATTTGTGCAGAATTAGTACAAGTATCGACATTAAATTCGAGTTTTGTCTTCAAATATATATTTTAATATTAAGTTTTTTAAGCTTAAAATTATGTACAGCCGTATCATTTACCTGGAATTTTAGAAAGCAATTTTATCAAAACTAATTAGAGTCTAGGTACTTATTCCGTTTCTGCTCTAGTCATATTATTCCTTTTTTTTAAATCTAATCCTGGTTACCTGTTTGCTAATTATGTGGTTATTATGCCTTTATGGCTGCCTCTATTGGAATAATACACCTACTTGTATCTTTACATACCTACCTAGGGTGTTTGTTTCTCATTGAAACTAGTCAGAGTGTGAAGTGTCAGTGTTTTCAATATGTAAACTTTTAAAAGAAGAAAAAATGTTGGCGTCAAACCTTCAGAAACTTCTTCAGGGCGACTAAATTTTGGCAGGATAAAAATATTAAAAGTTCAAGGCAAGCTTTTTTGGAAGAATTGTCCACAGGATTAAGACCGCCATCTGGAAAGGATATCGACTTATCATAACCCATATTGGAAGAGAGAGACCATCACGAAGATATGAATTCCGATGTCTTTGAAAAATGGTTCGAGCAAATGCTGGATCTTATACCAAAAGATGCAATAATTGTATTGAATAATGCAAGTTATCACTCTAGGCTGAAAAATTAGCGACAAGTGCGTGGCGTAAAAGTGAAATAACAGATTGGCTAAGTTTAAGACAAATAAAATTTCCATTAGATTCCTTAAAAAAAGAAGTATTGGTAGCTATGGGTAAAATCAGTGCGGAAAAGTGGAAAAAGTGTATCGATCATATGATAGAAGAAGACGCCAAAATGTGGCAGGTTGACATAATAATCGAAGAAATGGTTGAACCGCTTATTATAAGCGATGTTAATAAAAGTTCATCTTCCGAATCGGACTATGAGACTATGATTAAGTCATAACGACAAGGTATTATTCGACTCTTTGAAAATGCTTTGTTTGTAAGATTCTATATTATATCTTATTTTTGTAATTATATTATGTAATCATTATCATTACCATCAAACTATCGTCCAGTGTCACTTTTGTCTGCAATTTCTAAAGTAGTGGAGACCTGTGCTAATAATAGACTAACCACTTACTTAAACCAATTAAACTTTTGGTTTGATGCCCAGAATGGTTTCAGAAAAGGAAGCAGCACCACCACAGCAACAACAGACTTAATCACTAGAGTAATTGAAAAGATAGATAAAGGCTTCGCATGTATATTCATTTCTTTAGACCTACGTAAGGCTTTCGATACAGTAAACCATAAACTTTTGTTACACCTATTACAGAAAATTGGAGTTAGAGGTACACCTTTGAGATGGTTTGGGTCACTGGTCGAACACAATTCACTTTTACTAACAATCACAATAGCACACTATTAGACATGAACTGTGGTGTCACACAATTACCAGTCAAAGGCCAACTGCAACTGTATGCCGATGATATTACTATGATATACTATAGCAAGAACGCCAATGAAGGTCAGCAAGAAATACAAAGTGATCTTCTCCATATAAAGAGTTGGCTTGATTTTCATAAACTAACTCTAAACACAGAAAAATCAAGCTTTATGGTAATCTCAAAAGATGCTCAGTGGAACCACCTTTCTGTATCAGTGGGTCAGGATCGATTGGCAAGAACAGATTGCACAAAGTATCTGGGGCTATACATAGATGACAGGCTAAGTTGGGAAAGACACATAACATATGTCTGCAAGAAAATAGCTCCGGCGATTGGAGTCTTGGGAAGGGCTGCTAACTACCTCAACTTACCACAACGAAAATCAATTTACTATGATCTTATACATAGCCGCCTCACATATTTAACACTGATTAGGAGCAGAACTTCCCACATCAAGAGACACCCACTTTTGGTACTGCATAACAAAGCACTTAAAAAGTTGTTCAAACTTCTACGCCTTTATCCGACAGATCAGCTGTTCCTTCCAAACAAAATCATGGATATTCAATCTATATACACTTTTCAAGTCTGTACATATATTCACCACTGTCAAACTGGGACCACACATACAATCTTACAGCTGACCACATCAAGGGAAGTTCATGATTATAATATTCGGTTTGGAAATAATATAAGAACAGCCGGCATGAAAACATCGTCTGGGCAAAGAAGTATTTTAATGGAAGGGGTACAGCTGTATAACAAGATACCCGACCAAATAAAGGGCCTGAACCCTCTCGCATTTAGAAGACAACTAAGAAGCCTTATATTTGCGAACTTCTTCTGATCTCGTTTTTTTGTTTTCTGAGTATTTCAGGTTTCATTTCCTATTTCTTGTTTCTCTTATTATTATTATTGTTTATTGTATAAGATAATATAAATTTGCATAACCCGCATAGCGAAAGCTTTGGGTTTATAACATCGGGTAAAAAAAAATTCTTTCTGTACTTTGTTAAATATGAAATAAATGGATTATTATTATTATTATTAGATTTCTTTTTAACCGCTTTTTCTGTATCCCTAATTTCTGTTTTGATAAGTATTCCCCTATATTAAAAATGAACACGAATTTACCCTTTTGATTGCTTTGTTAAAATTATATATTCTTTGACATATACACCGTTAAAATTTGTTATTTTTTTTTGTAGAGCCCTGAAAATGCTTTAAAAAAAGGTAATTAGGATAATATGTTTTCTGTCTTCTGATAAAATTGGCCCAAAATCCCAAACTATCTACATTCCACTTATTTATTATATTATATTTATAATTATTAATGGGACACCCTACGTAAACCGCACACGTTTCATCTAATGACTAAAACATATGCACAAATTAAATGCAAACGATGTTTAAATTTAAAAGCCGAAAATAGCTAACCACAATTTGCAATGTATAATTTTTGCAATTTTACAATAATAAGATTCTCAAGGTCCTTAAAATTAAATTTTAGGACCCGTTGACCTTAACGTTCTTTCTAAATGACATGTGTAAGTTTTAGCAAATACCCTTAACTTAACGTAAATAAATATTCTCACGTCACAGTCACGTCTCTATTGAACACACACTTTAAAGTTTATTAAGATAGGTTGTTGTTCTGTTCGAGATTTTTCGATGGCTTCCTTTCGGTTTCCAGCCAATTTTTAATAATGTCGACTATAACTTTTAGTTCTCAGTAAATACTAAAAATGTTGGCTATAATTCTTAACCATAAGAAAAAAATGAAATATTGTATTATAATGAGACATTTTAAACAAGTTTAATAGTATATTACGTACCGAGGTGGAAAGTGTTTCATTACTGTCGAGATAGTCGGTAGAAATCTCGAGACGGTAATGAAACTTTACACCGAGGTTTGTATACTATTTTATTTACAACCACTTCCTCCACTTCTTATTATTTTTAATTAAAATTATTAAACTTATTATTAAAAGCGAAATCTCATTTTTACTTTTTATTTAAAAATTAGACAGACATTAGAATTTCAAATAACCGCAGGTGGTAAAATAACAATACACATCAAGATGGCAAATATCATTTTTTTAATATGCTTTCCATGTCACTAAACAACCTATTATTTTTTGAAGACGTATGTAGTGTCAAAAATTTCGCAAAACATCGAAAAAAATGCTATCAGGTGAGGAATTTGAGTTTGCTGCTACTCCACCAGAAATTCGAGAAGCAGCAAACATAGTAGAAAAAGATCTTCTGCCAACTAAAACTACCCAAGATATGACAAGCCATATAACAGTTTTAAAGAATGGTGTACGAAAAACAACGTTTAAAATCCTGGTTCTGAATCAGCGCTACTAGTTTATTTTAGCGAAAATGCCAAGACAAAGAATCAATGCTTTGGTCATTATATTCAAAGCTAAAGCATACTTTATCAATTAGGGATACAGTAGACATATCTAAACACGCAAAGTTATTGCCATTTTTAAAAAAGCAAAACAAAGGATACAAGTCGAAAAAATCGAACACACTGTCTATGGAAAATATTGAAACCTTTTTGGGACAAGCAACCATGGGCTTCTTATTCAAAAGGTATTTTAGGCCAAAAAGTTGACAATTTCTATACTAACTTGTTATTTTATACATTTGTAGGTCGCATTGGTTATTGGTATTTTAGGTGCCTACCGATCAGATGAGTTATACAAAATGAAAACAGCAGACGTTCACTTTTCAGAAGAAAAGATCGCGATTGATTAACGCAATAGCAAAACGTACCAGCTACGATAACTTATGATAACTAATAAGAAATAGATTGCACCACTTAAGAAGTACATAACCTTTCGGAAAAATATACAGGATGGAAAGCTTTTCATGCCAATCAGAGATGGAAAAATTACTAAATAATATGTTGGGCACAACACTTTAAGTCAGTTTAAAAAAAAATTGCAGCTTTTCTGAGGCTGAATATTGAAAGTTTTACTGGCCACTGTTTCAGAAAAACAGCGGTTACTTTGCTCGCAAATAACGGTGGCGACCAGTGGCGGCTCGTGGGTGTATAAGGGGGGCAGGCCATAAAATAGCGCCGCAGGCGAAAATTTTTTGCGATTTCAAGGTTATTGGCTTAAAATGAATAGTTAGGAATTCAACCAGCAATATAATTACTTTGAAATACTAGGTTTCACGAGAAAAATATTCAATTTGCAAGGTCAGGGTCAACTTCTCTCAGTGCATCCGCTATTGTGTCTCTATTTTGCTCTACTCTCGTAAGCGCCACAGAATTCTTAATATTATGTTCTTTGGAACTTTCGTGTGATTTTACCGCCCGTGAAAATTTTTTTAAATCAGAATACCCACCCCCTGAACTCCAATTGTTTTTTACGCTGCCTAAAAAAATACAAGGCCAACAGTATAAGCTTTCCTTATAAATACTTCCGCACAGCCACTTATAGGTTTCGTACCAAGTTACCTGAAAAGCTCTTGAATATTGCTTACCCTGTCTCTTATCGTTAAATATTGCCGACATTTTTGGTGTCGGACAACTACATAATATCTGTCTTTTTTCCGTTTCGTTTCTCCTTAAAAATAGGTATGAGAGAATAATATCATGAACAGGATTTATATTTTTTTAAAACAATAAAATTTAGCGTTTAATAATTAATAACATAATAAGGAAATCTTAAAATTTACCGGATCTTGAAAATATAACCTTAATTTCACTTTAAGTCTTTTATAAACAATTTATCGTCGTAAGACAGTCGACTAAATCTATATTTTATCAAGTATTCGACGATATCATTGCAATTTCGAACATTTATTTCATCATTATTAGCATTACAGCTTCTACTATATTCGCCAATTTCAGTTACCTCCATTTTTATAATAATATAGAGATAAAATTAATAAATAAACAATAAAATAATAATAACTTACATAAAAGTATGATTTGTCCACACACAAATAAACAAATAGTTCGGTATACTGTGCCGGCACACACAACGGAGCTTCCCGCGAAATATTATTTGTGGGCGTTTCTGCCTCCTGGCTATCAGTTTTTCACGTGACAAAATCAACTCGCGTCGTGGTGACGCTCGGTTCTTGCATTAAAAGAAGTGGACAATTATGTGTTATCCGTGCTGAAAAATTAAACCGTCGGAAGCTTGCCTCCGTTGATAATAGTCTAGGCGCATATTCGCTGATGCGGGCAGACACCACCTAATAGTACTAAAGCTGAGCGGCAATAACAAAAATATTATATTATAAAGAAAGTGTTTTTCTAGAAGTAGCTAATTCAGAATTTTTGATACACTGAGAATATAAGAATATGAAAGTATCATTTTCAAAAATGAATAAAGGTATCTTTAAAAAAATAAAATGTTATTTCGTAAGTTTTTGTTGGGGAGGTACTGCCTCCTCTGCCTCCCCTGACGAGCCGCCACTGGTGGCGACCTCATGCAAATTAAGCGGTTAGGAGGCTGGAAATCTAGCACAGTAGCTGAGAAATACGTAGATAGCTCCGATCATTCTGTGCAGGGATTTTCTGTGAAAAAAAAGGAAATAAATATTAAATGTTTCGAACATATAAATACTTACTTTCTTATGAATTTCTAAATCTCCAGATTAGACTCTGCTAAACATGAATACTACATTTCAGGGTAGGTAATTATTAAGCCAACTGTATTTCCAATGATATCTTACGCGTAGGGGGAAATCTACAAAAGCAAAATGTCGTTGCCAATAGGATATAACCCCAAGCCCGTCTCGTCTTAAAGAAGCTAATAAAATTATACTTGTTCCCTTAATAAGCAGTTTCTAAGAAATCACATCTACATAAATTTCAAATAATATTATTTTGCTTATGATCCTTTATAACACATACGAACAAAACAGTGCTGCTGCAGTGTCTTACGTTATCTCTTTGATCAAATCAAATAGTCCTAAAGATCGTCTTATATTTTAAAATAAAGAAAATGAGCAAAATCCTCTTTTCATAATTAAAAATCCTACCGTTAGGGGTTTTAACTTGTTCTGTATACCAGTTCAACACTACAGCACACCACTATTTACTAGTGGACAATGCTTGAAAATTGACAATTAAATATCAAGTGGATTGTTCCATACTGGGTGTATGAAGCAATATTGTTATTATCGACATTACAAAACAAGGTAAAATATTATAAAGTGTAATATTAATACGTTTTCCAAATTTATTTATGTTAATGGGAATCTAAATTACAAAATAGTATATGAATATGCAGCCGTTGCTGAATACCGCAGTTGCCAAGCTTATCTTCAGGAACAAGGCAGCGGACATCGCTGAGAAGCCGAAGCGGATCACAGGGCATTACGTTAGATAGGGAGGATATAAAATATGGCGTCCTTTCATGAATCTTATAAAGATATCCGTAACACCGAACGATACGGAGTTATGCGCCTCGAAGAGAAACGACCCAAGGCAACTTATGAAGAAAGGAGTAGGTGCATAATCCTTATAGCTACACCGCCATATATCACAGACTAAGTCCTGCAAGGAAAACAGGATAGATATTTAGAAGTTACGGGCTCTTCGCGCACACTGTTTATTTAACTCAATAACCGTTTATCATGGTGATCAGCGTTTCGCGGGCTGCCAACTAGGACTTCTAATCTGGCCCTAGCGTTGCTGCCACCGCACGTTACCTCGTAATCACCCGGGCTTTATCCCAGGTAATAAAATCAGCTGCTACTTTGCTCGCAAATAACGGTGGCGACCTCACGCAAATTAGCCGGTTAGGAGGCTGGAAATCTAGCACCGTAGCTGAGGGGTACATAGATATAGTCCGTTCATTAAGTGATTTCTCATATCGGATTAAGGATGCATAAATTAAATATTACCTGGCGTCTGTAAATTCCAGTAACTCTCAATAAGTTATCTATTATATTAATTAAATGCTTAATGTACAGGTAGTGACTGAGACTGGGGATTTCTTTGTATTTTGTTTGTCGATTTGTCTTCTAAGAAAATAGAACAATTCATTTTAATTCTAAAAAATCATTCATTCATTCATCACTCACGAGTTTCTAAAAAAATACCAACCAATAGTTCCACCAAAGATGAAATGAGGAACTGGCTAAACACCCGGAAAATAAAAAACGACCATATATTTTTAAAAGCAGATTCTGATTTGTTATCCGAAATTAAAGTACACACTGCTGGTAAGGATAAGTCTTACATAGTGGACTCCCTCGCGGGGAAATACGGTCACGAGGTCTTACGTCTGCCCCCATACCATTGTGAATTTAATGATATTGAATTAGTGTGGGGAATTTGCAAAAACTACTATGACAAGCATGCATGTCAAACGACGAACGAAGAAAGCATTTTAAATTTATGGAATTAAGCTTTAAAACAAATTGGACCAGAGACTTGGTCAAAATGTATTGACCACGTGGAAAAATTGATTTAAGATACTTTTGACTCGGAACAGGTCATTGATGAAATAAGGCCAATTAATATAATTTCTGATAGTGACAGTGACAACAGTGCTGCTGACAGTGATATTGACGATTAAATGTACATTTTATGTAATAAAATTTCTAATTATTATTATTATTTTTATTATTATTATTATTTACATAGTTATGAAATAAAAAATAATTAAATAAATAATTGTAATGGAAATTTTAATTACGGCCCATATATCTAAAATTAGTAGAAATTGTTTGAGGACCGCTGTCTATTTTATTCTAGACTAATTTTGACCATAATCGGTTAAAGACAAATGCGCATTCACTCACTAAACGCACTTTAGTTTGGTCGCTACTCAAGCTAATAGGGCAAAATTGATTTTAAAGCCAAGTTCAAATTTTACTAACACTACCTACTTTAACTTCAAATAATCATTAATTAAACCTCTTAAAAAAAGAAATGCAACAATGTTTGAACATATCAGTGGCTGTCTGCAATAATGCCAATATAATAATTAATTTAAATAAGTAAAACATGAACCATGTTAATTTTAAAATAAACATTTATTGTCGTTAAATTTGTGTAATGAGCGTGAGTGTATTACAGTGTCTATGTTGGTGTGTTCGTATATTATTTCGAGATATCAATTTTTAATAAAATCACAAAAAACTAATACCACCGGGTGGAAAGGGTCAACTTTCTACCTTTCAAAGCTAGGTAAAATGTCATTATTACATACATGGTTGTAAATAAAATCTAATTAACCCTGCCTAAGGCGTTGTTGTCATGTTTCACGTGTTGCGAAAATTAATTTTCTTGTTTCTTCAAGTCAGTCTCATTTATTTATCAATAAGTGATACATCACTGTAAAGCTGACATCAGCAGGGTCGTAACTAGGTATAGGCAGAGTAGGCTCATGCCTATAGGCGCAAGCCACAACAGTCGCAGAAAGCATACATAAATAAAATTATTCTGAATAATAATAAATATAAAAATGTTTATTATAATAGATCTTTCTGGCCAAAATATAAAAACTTCTATTAGAATAGATGGCAGATGGCAGGTCAATATCAAGGCGTACAAGCTAGGATATTGCCAGAAAATCCTACTGTAAGATTTGTCCCATGCTCTGCACATAGTTTAAATTGTGGCATTACACAGTGCTTTAGTTAGTCCTGAAATAATAACCTATTTTGAAATTATTCAAAATGTATTTAATTTTTTTGCGCATTCCGCGGTACGCTGAAGTAAATTAAAAAATGTAATAAGTATTACTTTTTAAAAGGCTTTAGCAATCCAAGGTGGTTATCCAAAGCATTAGCGTTGAACTCATCACTTAATTTAAATTGGTTTTGGATCTTTTAGAAGAGATGACTGATATTTCAATATATTCTGGTGAAAAAAAATCTTAAAAATTTCGACTTTGTAATTCCTTTAGTTTTTTGGTCATCTTTATTAGATAAAATTAATAAAGTAAATCTCCTACTTTAGAAAAAGGAGTTAACATTAGATACAGCATGCAAACACATTAAAGGGTTTTGGAAGAAATCAAAGCAAATAGAGATGGTTATTTTGAAAAATCTGAAAAAAATGCTTTGCAGATTTGTCAAAATTGCAGTATTTCAACTAAATACACGGAAGTTCGAAAAAGAAAAATTAAAAAAAGAGCGGAGAGCTTGCTAATGATTTTTATTTAGACCCAAAAACAAAACAACTATTATTTCAAGTTATCGATTCAATAATAATGCAGTTAAGCAACAGATATAAAGGTTTACATGAGATTTGTAGTGATTTCCGTTTTCTCAATGGAGCAATTCTTTCCAAAATGAGTCTTTCTGATACTGAAAAATTCATTGAAGATTTGTGCGCTAAATATCCAAACGATTTCAATTGTAACGAACTTATTCAGGAAGCAGAAAGTTTTAAATTTCAAGCGCAAGAACTTTTTGATTTCCAGTGTCAATCTACATTGGAAATGTACCAAAACCTACATAAGTTTGAGCTACTGGCAGAGTATACAGTATTACAAATTTTTCTTACAATTCCAGTCACCAAAGCTTCTTGTGAAAGATCTTTTTCAAAATTAAAACCTATAAAAAATTATTTAAGATCGACCATGTCCCAAAAAAGATTATCTAATACTGCCATATTATCCATAGAAAGGCTAACTGCAGAATCCATTTCTTTTGATAACTATATATCAGATTTCGCAACACAAAAAGCCAGAAAATATTGTTTTTAAAATTATCTTCCTAATCAAATATTTAAGTAGAGCGTAGAGTCTATTTGTAAGTATTTTATTTATACCTATACTCCGGTACCAGAATAATTAGCAGTGACTCATTTTTACCGGGGTGTGCAAGATGTAAGGGCAACGCCAATTCCAGAGGCGTGTCATTTTAAACAATAATAATTCAAAACATATATGAATTTTTTGTTTATTATTATAATATATTTACATTTACTATAACAAATATAATATTATAAATTAAACTGAAAAATAAAATAAGCTTTTATATTTGGTGACCTAATGAAGTAATTAGAGAAACTAAATTACGCAGGTATAAAATCCAAAAAGGATAATAAACCGACGGTATATGTTATTTTCATAATGTTTTTATTATACTACATAATAATAGAAACATATAATAGTGGATTAAGAGCAAAACCTAAACCTAAATTATAAATGTTTTTAAATTTCCTAACTATTGTTACATAATGAACACTAATTGATAATAATTTGACAAATTATATTCTACGCCGACATTAAAATTGTTATAATGACAATACGTTACAATTTTAAATTCATTATTACCATTACAGCGATTATTCACTATCTGACGATGAAAACATTTCATTACTGTCGCTACTGCTGTCATCTGCAGGATTTATAATAATAGGTTCTACCATGTCTTCCACGCGTACATCTAAGTCCCACATTTTTTTTTCTACGCCCTCTACATGTAATACGCGCTTATGCCAATCTGCTACTTGTACATTCGCTATTGCCATTTTTAACAGTTCTTTAACATCTTTTCATTTAAAAGTTTTATTTTTACGCGCCACTTCGCCATTTATATGTGCTCATATAAGCTCGATTGGATTTAGTTCACAATGGTAAGTTGTTGTATTTCTTCTAGATACTTTCTACGCCACAATACGATTTCTTCCTTTTCCACCAAAAGACTTTTGAGATTTCGTTTTAAGAATCGAAAATTCAATTCTTGTAGTGTACGCATTAGAACTCTTCGTGAAATTTTTTGCATATTTTCATCCCTTTGAATTTCGCCAGAAATTTTTTTTAAATTCGGAAGTTCATTTCCAAAAAAAAAATGCATGCACTTTCCGACGAATGGCTAACTTTGTTTGCTGATCAATAAAAATCTTTTTCCGTCCTCTGGTTTTCTTCTGATCGGACACCCTAATATTCCTATTGTCCTTGATAGTACTATAAACAGTACGGCCAGATGTCTTAGTCAATGTGGCACAAAGTTCTGCTGCATCAGTGAATGATATTCCACTGGGTGTACTTAGAATTAATTCCCTTACACATTTTTTACAATTGTACCAGGTTTTAAATGACGTCGTTTTGTAACTTGTTGGTTACTATCACTCGAAGAACTTGCCTGCATTATATTATTTGCTGTTTTAAATAACCACCAAAATAACACCAAGATAATAAAACTGAATTGGTAATATCCTCTTGATTGAAACTTGTCTACGACACTGAACGTTGGTTAGAGGCGATAAGAAAGCGTGCGAGCGCCTTTAGACATGGGTTTTTCCTACCTGCTTTACAAAATTAAGTAAAACAGGTACCGTAGGATGAAAAGGATCTTAATGACATGCCGATTTTGGTACATTTTATGAGAAGTTAAATGAAATATTTTAAAACCTGGCAACATGTAACGACTTATTAATGCACATCTTCCCAAGCGGTTTTGAATGCTTTTATTTCAGTTAAAAGTGTCTGAATCGATGTTATTTTCTCCGCACACCGTCAATGGTGATAAGAACAGTTTTGCCAATTATTTTGTGATCGTACTATATACATTTCCAATATTTCCAACATTTCCATTTACTCATTTTTTTTTTTAGTTTTACAATACATATATAATTTCTCTTATTATGAAGTAAGGTTAATAATTAACTGATAAAAAAAAACTTTTTTGTACAACTGTCAAAAAAAGTTGACATTTTTTCATCGCTATCGATACGTAAACCTTTTGTTTTTTTAACAGTGAAAAAAAGACTTTTTTTCACGGTGAAAAAAAGACTTTTTTTAACTGGAAAAATGATTTACAAAAAAAACGATAAAACATTACTTTTTAAAAAATGTATTGAATTTTTTTGTACAAATTTACTAATTAATTACCAACTACCAAAAAATCTCATTTGTTACAATAATAATTGATGGTGAAGTTCGAACAATTGCTTCCAATATTAATTCCCGAAGCTAGTCCACCTTGCTGCTGATCAGAAACGCTAGATATTCCTTGAAAAGTTGAGTCCACAATTGTATCAGTTAAATTGATTTGTTTGGAAGTAGAGGAACAATTTAATTTATTAGAAATATCAATTTTATTACTCAAACTATCTTCTATATATCCTTCTGCTATGGCGGCAGATTTCCAACCACCGTGGCGTTTTATAGATGTCATGTTATTGTTATTGTCATTGGCTAAGAGAGTTGCAGAACTCCTCCTAAAACAGTGACCTGTGTAGCTCTTATGCAATTCTTTTCCCAGCCATTTTGCAATCAAGCTAGGAATTTCCCCTATTTTATTTATTCCCACATGTTGGTCAACACATTTTCCTCTTGAATATTTTAAAAATAATCTCTTTTTGTGTGTATGGGACGGCCTTAGTACTCTATACTTGCGATATATCTCAATATAATCAGAATTTGAAACGGTAAACATTCTTGGGCAATAGGTCTTTGTATCCGGTATTTTAACAATCAATATAGACCCGGTATCTTCAATGTCATCAATAGTTACCTTCAATAATTCTTCAGGGCGACAAGCACCGCTGATTCCCAAAATTAACGCAACCTACAATTAAAAAAATATTGAAATTACTGAAATAATACAAAATTTTGATCATCTGTACCTTATAAAGTAAATTTGTTTCATCATCAGCTTCTTGAATGAATTTATTAATATCGTCTCTCGATAAAACTTTAGATTTCTTCCCTCGGTATCCGACGTTTTTGTTCTTAATAAAAGGCACCAATTTTGAAAACTTCTTTATATCAATATTTTCTTTAACATTCAATGTACTCTTCAACATTGAGTAGACACTCCATAAAGTAGAAGGTTTTACAGTTTTTGATTTCTCCTCAAAATAGCATATAAGTACCTTTTCAGACACTTTTTGTATATTTTTCTTGCCGCACCATTCACGGAATTGGTTATAATTTTTCTCGTATATAAATTTTGATTTCGCCGGTAACATGTTAGCTATAGCCGAATTTGCTATATCGGCTATATCTGAAGGAATCTCGCTATCACTATCGTAATCTACATCCATTTTAAGTACTTATACTATTTATTTAAAAAATTGCAATAAATATGAACAGCTATCAACGTATGACAACAAAACAAGCAACGTGCCAACAAACCATTTCTATAGTAACGACAGGGCTGTTAACTTGATTATGTGAAATTATATGGTAAAATTTTTATTATAATATACAATTTTACCGATTAATTCAAACTTTCAGTTGTACAAAAAATGTTGTTTGTATTTCGTTTGTGAAATTCGTGTTTTAATGGCACATTCGAGAGAATTTTTCGCCTCGACCTGCGGTCTCGGCAAAAAATTGACTCTCTCATATGCCATTAAAAAAACACTCACTTCACGCACTTAATACAAAAATAACTATTAAACCAAAAAATATTAATAAACTTACAACTTATTTAATAAAAACTAAAAAAAGTTATACATAATATACATTTCGCGTGTTCTTTAAAAAATGTTAACGTATCCCCCCTTCCTACTGTAGCGCATTTCTCTAGGATGCGCAAAAAAGGAACCTTGCATATTGTAGAATATCACCTAGTTACGGCCCTGGACACCAGTAGCTACTTCTTAAGTACAAAATGCAATATGACGTCCATAAGAAAAAATGAACCTGATTATGGTACAAAATAACTGAAACGTTGTGTTAAAGATCAAATTGCAGAACTGAAATTTACATACAAAGTTGCTTTAGGAATGTTCTTACAAATTGCCAAACCAGTGAAAAATAAAAAAGCTACAGCATATTTTCGAAAATGAATTTTTCTTTTTAATATCTCAAAAACGAAAAAAGATAGAATCGCGTACTAAGCGACTTTAAGTTGCAAATATATTCGTCTAAAACTTTTTCTATTTAACCGTTTCTTCTATAGTTTTCAAGATCCCCATACATGTATGCCCAATTTGGGCCACTGTATGCACTAAAATGTCTATACAATGAAAGTTTGCCAAATCTCTGTTTCTCTTTAACGTTAAACCAATTGATGCGATAACTATTCTTACAATCTAAGTTTTGGCGCCAATTTTATTCTTCGAATTCGTTGGACTTTCGATTTTAAATACTTTAAAGTAATTTTGGTGACTATAAGAGCAATAAAGCCAACTTTTTATCGCTGTCAAATGGGTTTCCATTAGAAATAAAGTCCTCGTTTGAGATATCAGGTATATACCTACTATAGATGATATATTCAGCGGTTTTAGTGACTATATGTTTTTTTAGTCATAAATATTGTGCCCAATGAATTTGAAGCCACTTAAATGGTGACATGTTTAGGTTTAATCTGAAAACAAAAAGAATATGCCCAAAAGATACCTAACTACTTTTGTAAACAGGTTGTTTTGTTTTAAAAATAAAAGTCATCACCTGAAATAAAAGCGGTGGTTAATAAATTAGTTATTTAAGTTTCTGCATGTTAAAAATAAATATACTTAGTTTGATTTATTGTAGTGCACACATCACATAAATATGGTATTAAATCATATACTTTTAAAAGTGTGACATCATAAATAAATATTAATTGTTAATTTGCAAGCCATCTGATAAAACTTTAAACAAATTGCAAATATAATGAATGTCTGAAGTCCAAACATATGGCATATTTATACAGGGTGTTACTTATTAAAAGGTCGTAATTCTGATGGCGCATTCTGGAACCAAATTCAAGTAGAAGAGTTTATATAAACATGCGTCCTAAAAAGTCTGGTTTTCAAGATACAGTATCAAAGTTTAAAAAAAATCGTTTTTTTAATAAAATTTTGGTAAAATTGGGCAGTGTTGCTCGCAGTGATAAGATGCTAAGTTAGCACTGACTAGATGATAATAATAAGCTTGAGTGGCCTCCCGGGGGCGCAGTCTCACGAATAATATTGACAAGAAAATGTACGCCACTGACTCGTTTAAAAATTTTATATTGCTTTCAGGTTAAGCAGCTAAAAACACAACCTTTTTAACTTTTGATATTTTTTTGCATCTTACTTCGTTTTCAATAAAAAAAAAACATAAAAGCCACTTATTGCATGTCGAAAAAATTTGTTTCAACTAATTTTTACTCATAATTATTTCTTCTATGCTAGGGGGTGATATCTCTAATGAAGCGAAAAGCGACGTAATTCGAGTTTAACAGTTGTTACAAGAAATGGTTGAAGGTTCGGTCGGAGTAGTTAAATCAAGAGTTTAAACAATCCTAAAAACCCACAATTTTAAGCCATACAAATTCAACCTATAGTCTATTCACTGAACGCACGGAATAATCACGGGTAGACAAGGCGGTGTCGGACAGCCCGGTTTACATTGCACAAATATTAAAGAACTGATAATGCAAAAATCATCAGTGGCGTAGGAAAACGCGCCACAAATATATCATTATTACTTGTGTTAAATAATAAACAATATTTGAATAAAAGTTATATATTTATTTATTCGCTTACAATATCTGATGAATCAGAATCGTCACCTAAATTAATAATTATTGGTTCAACCGCTCTCTCCATTAGATGGTCGGTTCTCCACATTTTTTCTTCCTCCTTTTGAACATGTTAAATTGCCTTTTTCCAATTTTCAAAGTTACATTTTGGACCGCATTATGAAAAAGCCCCTTCACATCTGCAATTTTAAATGTTGTATTTTTGTTTGGCTACTTCATTTTTTTTAATTTGCAGATTAACTCGATAGGGTTAAATTCGCAGTGGCAAGGAGGCAAGCGTAAAATACTACGATTAGTGGATTTGGCCAATTCGTCAATGACATATTTGTCAGAGTTAATAATTCTGCCTTGACCATATCTTCCTCAAATGCAATAAAGTGCCTTCTTAGCCACGGATTTCGCGTAAGTACCTATGTCTCCAGCTAATAATTTCATCTTTTTCCTTCAATATGCTATTTCTCTGCCTCCCTGCTAAACTAAAATAAATAGTATCACTAAATGCTATTTCTTTATAAATAAAAAGTTAGTGACCAGTAAAGACCTGATTTTACGCATTTTGGCATATACAGGGTGTTATGGAAATGACTTATTATATTTTAAGGGGCCACTCCTGAGGTGGCCTAGAGTTACACTTGATAGTTTTTTTTTCTAAAATCGGAAGTATTTTGAATTTTGTAAAATACCTTAAAACCGGACTATGTGCGCCTTCCATGATAGTTCAATGCCCCTGAACACATGTGTTTTTGACAAGACAAACTGCTGGAATGGTAATTGTTTAGTTTAGTGCAATTAATGTTGAATTTTGTGCTAAAATTTCGTATATAGACTAATTGAGGGTAGCTGATCACAATTTTCCTTTTGCGTTTTTACGGCAAATGCACTGGTTTTGAGAAAAAAAAATGTTAAAGTTTTTCACTTACAGGTTAGGGTATTCTTTTGTAAGGATGTCTTTAAGAAATAATAAATTTGTAACGATTAAAACAAATTTATTAATTAGGTAATTTAAGGAAAACATAAAGCGATAAAATTAAATCAAAGGTGTACCGATAACCGACCATATGAACTCTAAAGTTCTTAGTCAACTACTTTTCTTTTCAACTTGCTTTCTTCAGCACCTCGACCAAATCTAACAAAAACAAACCGTCAGCGTATTTTGTCTGGAGCCGATCCGAGGTTTGTTTATTTCGATATCTTTGGGTGTCGCGTTTCACTTTCCTTTCAATTTCCTAGATTTTATGGTTTTCCCTTCAAAATATGTGATAAAACTTTCACCAAACTATCTGTTCATAAAATAAGAACAACATTTTAGCAAAAAAACAATGGAAAAGGCACAAATTTAATTAAATTCGTTGTTAATACGCCGACAAAGTAGAAGCGTCTCTTTTCAGATTCATTGCACTCACGTTGCCAGATTGTTCTTCTTTTTCTTGTAATTATTAATGGCTTCCATCCAGGAGAATGATATGCTAGCTCGAGCCAATAGGATTCATTCAATTAATAAAAATGAATTGAAAAGTATAGGCAATTTATAATACACTAACAATCTGACAACATGGGTGCAGTGAACCTGCAAACAGGCTCCTTGTACCGTGCAGTTTGCTTCTGCTTTTTTGGCCAACTGTCAGTGAGCTGTCTCCCGTCTTTTTCCAGATAACGTAGAGTTTTCTGTTCGCTTACAAGTTATCCCGTTTTTCAGAGTTTCCTTGTGGCATATTTCGTTTATTTCAACTCGGAAGTGTATACTATGACTCCGACAAGTAATATTTTATTGGAAATAGCAACATTTTAGGATTACATGCAAAATAACATTCCGGTGAGTTAGAAAAACTTTAACATTTTTTTTCTCAAAACCAGTGCATTTGCCGCCTAAACGCAAAAGGAAAATTGTGATCAGCTACCCTTAATTAGCCTATATACGAAATTTTAGCGAAAAATTCAACATTTGCACTGTAGTAAACAATTACCCAAATCAGCTGTTTGGGTCATTGGCGCGTAGGTGTTTTGGACCTAAATTTTTGAAGGCATTTTTCTCGAATTTCTAGCTTCGAGCGCCATTTATAGCAATTTTTCCCCAATTCGTCTCGACCTATATATTTACGGGTTAAAAAATAATAAGTCATTTCCATAACACCCTGTATATGCATTTTTGGGTGGGTATTTCTGGCCACTCTGTAAACTGTAAATAATTTAGCTATTGAACCTGTCTTAGTTCCGAAATTAAAATTTTGTCCTAAAACTTCAGTAGATGCAGAAAGATCGTTTTATGCGTTTCTTTGGTGGAGATTGTCCAAGTAATTGTCCCTCGTCCATAGTGAAGGTTACTTATTTAATATATCGATTTTATACAAAGCACTCAGAAAAAAGAAGCAACAAAATATTTTTAAAAAGCACTAAACACAATATCTTTAAAGCACTAAACAAATAAGGAAAATTATATTACGGTACGCCACAGAATTTGCAATATAAATAAAACACTTGTTCCGAAAATTATGGTTGCCGTGTAAAAAGGACCGCTAATCCTATGAAAAGCGACCAATCAGAATGAATCGCTTAAATATCCGGTAATTGACCCTAATTTTATTACTCCGTACGTTCAGTGTACAGACTATAGTACAAAACTGACATCCCGGTGATGCACAGCGGCGTATAGAGCTTCTGTAATTGGTATTTACAAAATATCCACAGGGAAAATAATTTTGAGAGAACCGTTATATAGTACGATGAAGCTCATTTTACTAGTGCTTATATATTTAATCGGCACAATACGATGTTTTGGTCTCAGGAAAACCAGCATCAGCATGTAATATTTCCACTCGAACGTCAAGGCAGGTTCGGCTTTAACATACATTTACCATAACTAACCTGAACTAACCATTAGGGAATTAATCCAGTGCGCCATCAACCTTGTTTGACGGTTATGGGTTACTTCATTTTTCCCCATTTGAAGAACAATATTTTTAAGACACCAGTTGAAAACTTAGAACGGTTACAAGAAAAGATTATCCAAATATGTGCTAACATTTTTCCAGAGATGCTGGTCAATGCTTTCGAAAATATGAAGAGATGTGTGAATTTATGCTTGGAGCATATTTTAGCAATTTCAATAATTCTTGTTTTTTTTTCTCTATACAGGGTGTCTAACGGTCGATGGTAGGTTAGACGTTTACCGAAAACGGGACATAGAAAATTACTGAAATTTTGGCAACTTAGGTAATTGGCTTTGCTCTATCGATCTAAAATATTTTCAACAACGCATCGTTGCCGCTTATACAAAAAAATAGCAACATATTTGATATTTTAAATGGAACACCCTGTATATAATTGCATTTTCCGCTTTACTATTGACTTCTAATTATTTTGATATAATACGTTCCTATACCTATCTTTAGCGGTTTTCAAGAAATTAATTAATTTCCATATTTTTTGTTCAAAACATAGCTCTAATTAAATGTAAATTACTGCGGTATTTGGATTCGTAGACAGCTGAAATTTTGGATGTAGTTTACCTTGTCCTGTGTATTAGTTATGCATAAAGAAATTTGTTCTGTGTTATACAGGGTCGTTCAAAATTCGTCATTTTACCGCTTGATACACAAATGGTGAGAAGTGCATTTTTTCAAATAGGACACCCTGTATATTATTATATACCTGCAAGAAAATTAATGTCCCTTCCAAATGATATATCATGGTCCTATACCCAAATAGTTTAGATGTCGAAATAAAAGCTAGTTTTTGTAAAAATCGGATTATTTTGGCATATTTGTCTTAGATAGCCATGAAATCCCAAGATGGAACATATCTTTATGAAAATTTGATCAATAGTAACAAATTTGCTAGTTTTTAACTTTTAGTAAAGAAAGCGACCTAAAAAGTTTTAAAATGGAGGGAAATAATTATTCAAATGAAATTTTGATATTGTTTATTCTTCATGGACAATGTAACCAAATTATAGCAAGAACATGCAGAAGGTTCAACGAAATGTTTCCCGATCAACAACCAATCAACGAGAGAAAGTTTGTAGGATTACAAAATAATTTTGTTAATTATGGGTCAAAACTGAAAACAAAACTAATTTCAGTAGGGACAAATAACATGAATACAGTCAAATAGCAAATAACAATACAAGACAAAAGCATATCATAAAAGGGTTCAAGATTTTTTTAATAAATGTTCAAAATGACGACCGTTGACTTCCAAACATTTTTCAATCCGTATACTCGGAGATTCAGTTGTGGCCTTCCTTATTTCACTGGCATCAAGCTGTTCAATGTACGTGATCACTCGTTGGCGAAGGTCTTGTTTGCTCTGTACTGGTGTCCTGTATACTTTTCTTTTCAAATCACCCCACAAGTAGAAATCAAGTGGCGTGAGATCGGGCGATCTAGCAGGCCAATCCCACGGTCCCAAATGTCTTAGCCAACGATCGTCGAAGATTTGAAACAACTCTCCTGTTACTGTCCCAGTGGCATGGGCTGGTGCCCCGTCCAGTTGAAACCAACAGGTACGATACTCTTCTAATGATAAATTGTCCAGAAACTCGTTCACAACTGATTTTAGAATTTGAAGGTATCTTTCGGAATTTAGAGATTCCTCGTAAATGTGATACTCTATTTTGTCATCTTTTAGGAGGCAAAAAACGTTAAAACTGAACCTTTCCTGAAATCCCATTTCCTTAACAACATGTGGATTTTGGTCAGCCCAGAAATGCTCGTTCCTTCTATTGAAAATGCCCTCCCTGGAAAATTTAGCTTCATCCGTCCAAATTATTTTCTTTAGAAAGTTAGGATCTTCTTGGATGCGGATCAGCATTGCTTCACAAAATTGTACTCTACGTTGGTAATCTTCCAGTTTCAGGGCTTGAACTTTTGTGAACTTGTATGGGTGCATGTCATGATTATCAAGGATCCTTTGAACAGAGGGACGAGTTATGCCTAAATCTTCTTCTGCACTTCTAGTGGAAGCTTGAGGAAAAGCGTGAAAATGGGCTAAGACATTTATGATGTTGTCTTCATCAGAAGTTACAGGCCTCGGTAAATGTCTTTCCGATTTCAGTTTTGACCCATAATTAACAAAATTATTTTGTAATCGTACAAACTTTCTCTCGTTGATTGGTTGTTGATCGGGAAACATTTCGTTGAACCTTCTGCATGTTCTTGCTATAATTTGGTTACATTGTCCATGAAGAATAAACAATTTCATCAAAATTTCATTTGAATAGTTATTTACCTCCATTTTAATTTTTTCTAGGTCGCTTTCTTTACTAAAAGTTAAAAACTAGCAAGTTTTTTATTATTGATGCACTAACTGTCAAATTTTCACAAAGATATGTTCCATCTTGGGATTTCATGGCTATCTAAGACAAATATGCCAAAATAATCCGATTTTTACAAAAACTTGCTTTTATTTCGACATCTTAACTATTTAGGTATAGGAACATGATATATCATTTGGAAGGGACATTAATTTTCTTGCAGGATATTTAATAATATACAGGGTGTTCTATTTGAAAAAATGCACTTTTCACCATTTTTGTATCGAGCGGTAAAATGACGAATTTTGAACGACCCTGTATAACACAGAACAAATTTCTTTATGCATAACTAATACACAGGACAAGGTAAACTACATCCAAAATTTCAGCTGTCTACAAATCCAAATACCGCAGTAATAAACATTTAATTAGAGCTATGTTTTGAACAAAAAATATGGAAATTAATTAATTTCTCGAAAACCGCTAGAGATAGGTATAGGAACGTATTATACTAAAATAATTAGAAATCAATAATGAAGCGGAAAATGCAATTATATATAGGGTGTTCCATTTAAAATATCAAATATGTTGCTACTTTTTTGTATAAGCGGCAACGCTGCATTGTTGAAAATATTTTAGATCGATAGAGCAAAGCTAGTTACCCAAGTTGCCAAATTTTCAGTAATTTTCTTTGCCCCGTTTTCTGTAAACGTCTAACCTACCATCGACCGTGAGACACCCTGTATTCTTACTTTGTTAATATTGTAAACAACAAACACAAATTTAATAAATATGAATTGGACTGAATTTTAACCTAAATTTGGTTAGATAATATCGTCCTCTTATAATTGTCTAAACCAAGCCATACGTTTTTCAGTCCAAGCCCTCTTGGATGAAAATAATTTTTGCTCGCACGGTACAAATATCATTGCAATACATTTTTATACAGTGTGTATCAGCCAAATAGAATAAATTCGATAATAAATACATGGGGGCGGGTACGAAAAAACGCTCGGATACGTCGAATGCTATTTGTAGTTGCGCATTTTTTTGAATAAAAACTTTTTATTTAGGGTGTGTCATGTACCATTGGCCAATACTAACTTTCTTATTTTAAATACAACACCCTGTATATTATTCAACTTTTGGATTCTTCAGAAAATTTTAGACATATTTTATGTACAGGGTCTTTGATTATATTTACGTGAACTCTAGAGCCTTTATTATTACAAATGGAAAAAAATCTTATATACAAAAGTTCTAGGGTTTTTCTTCTATTATCTTTTGAAGTTATCGGAAAAAACAAAGTCGCATCGGAAAATGAAAAAATATAGGCAACTTCAAGTTTTTTAAATGGTATGGTATGTATATTATGCGCTAAAATGAAAGATCTTTTCTCCGTGATTCTAAATATATGTTGATGACATTTGGGTGAGCCATTTTTGACCTATCTTAGCTTAAAATATAAATAAATTGAAAAGAAGGATGATAAACTTGTCAAGCAAACCATGGAAACAATTGTTAAGTTTTAAGAAGTAGTCCATGGTCTGTGATTATGTACTTTAAAGGGAAATGAAAGTCTGTCTTTACCACCAAAATTTTTTTTTTTTTATATTAACTACACTACACCCTAGATTTGGGTATCGAGGGCATATATATGGGAGGGATTCTCCATATGAGTTAGATGTTCAATATAAGTTTGAAAATTGAGTCGGACTAGTTTCGACCTTAGAAAAGATCATCATCAGCAACTCTATATAATTATAATGTAAACAAGGTAAAACACAGTAGTGGATGGTTCAATGAATGTGTATGCCTGCCCATGGACTTGACTGGGAACGTCCCTTTGGCTACACAAATGGTTAAGAATAAGGGGTTAATTGATACACTTGTTGAGTATCGAGTGTAGAGGTTTTATATTTATTTGACGTAAGCCAATAACTGTAAACAGTAGGTGAAATAGGTCTTAAACAAGTTTGTTTTTACTCTTGACACATGCTAGTAGAGAAATGATTTTATTTATTTTCATTACATATATTATTGAGAGAAAAGGATTATGATTTTGAATTTGTGGTGGTATTCTTTGTGGAATAGACTTTTTAATTAAGATGGGTTAATTTTTAATTTTTAATGTAACATTTTTAGATGTAAGATAGTACTAAAGGTTTGTTTTATGTTAAATTTAGGTTTTAGTTCGTTTTTTTATTTTATCCTTATTTCTCAGTCACTCAACAAAGGTTAAAGGTTATACGCCCATTTTTTTAGGAAATTCTAATAGAAAAATCCCATTACTTGAGAACCGTAAGGTAATTTTAATTTTAATTAATTAATTTAATTAATCTCTAATCAGGGTCTCTAATTAGGGTCAAAATAGCAGGTGTATATCTACCGGCCGAGTTTACCTATGAAGATTAAGGCAGAATAATTTTAGCAGGCCGAGTTTACCTGTGGTATTATTACATGTTCTCTAAAGCGGCCGAGTTTACTATCGCCCATTTAAGATTTTTAATTTAGAAAGTTCCCCAACACACGCTCCTGGCTAAGGGATTTTACAAATAACAATAGTAATTCCTCAAATATAACAATAGCTTGCGATAAATTTCGGGTGGACCTACCTAAGGAATGCTCATTATTTGGATCCTTTTATGTAAACAAAATAGATTTTAAGGGATGGTATTTAAATTGTTGTTGATACCCCGGTATACGTTTTGCATATTTAATGAGCCTTTATTACCTCGCGCCATTTAAAGATAAGCTATAGTTGGAGTTGTAAACTTAGATAGGGCGTTGCAGTGTGTTACTTATTAACGAAAAAAACGTATTTTCCGTATATTTCCAATTTTTCTGGGTAGTAAATTTTTCAGAAAGTATTAAATTTGTGACTATGACTGGTCTGAGGTCAACTAATGTGATTCATCATTACTTGCAAATTAATTACGTTATCAAGTCAAGTTTCACTCTGACGTTTAGCAGCTTACATCTTTTTTTGTTTACCAGGGGCTTTTTGCTATGCGCTCGAATGATGACATTCAAAAATCCGTTGGCGCCTTGGCAGAACAGGTATTAAGAGTAATCAACTTAATATTTCATATGAATATATTTTGCACACCTGAGCCTCTAAGCCTACGAAAACCGGACCTATAGGCCTACAATTATAAGACCAGGCCGGTGGTGAGCTTTGACGTTCGTTTTAAGCCTAAATTTTGTCCTGATTTTTATAATTCACAATCTGTCGTAACCTTGGGTGGTCAAAAAGTGTTTGAGGAAAAATTGGGAGAAGAGAATACTTTTAGTGTTCTTAATGAGTTCTATAGGTAATAGGCACTGCCCTGATTAATCTGGTGCAACAATGTTCAAATTAAATTGCCGTGAAATCAGAAGTAAAGTCTGTTCAGAGATATAAGAAAGTGACTAACTGATCCCCATAAGGAAACACGGGCCAGCTGTAAAATTGAAATATGGCCGAACAGGTCCGTATTTTGCTTAGAATTTAATCATGGTTTGTAATAAAAATAAGTAAGACATTAGATAATATTTTATTTATGTTTAAATGTGAAATTACAAGTTATTTTATCATTAAAAATTATATTTGAAGAAGTAGTCCATACTTACAGTGAAGTAGGTAATATAGATAAAAACAAAACTTCTGTCTTCCTCCACAAATGATGATATGATGATGATATCATTTGTAGAGGAAGACAGAAGGTTTGTTTTTATCTATTAAAAATTATATTTATGATTACAAAAATATACAAATTATTCGGTACTTATAATAATTATTCACTTAATCGCTATCATCATCTGTTCTAATTATTATTTGTGCTATATTGTTTATATGGATATAGGATTTTTCCACTTTTTCAACATGTGTAACAGAATTTTCCCAACTTTGTGAACGGATGTTAAAAACTTCAGTTTCTATATAAGGTCACTAGAGTTAATAGGGTAGTTAGTAGGGCAAATATTGTTAGGACGAATGGCAGATTTCAGTTGGTGCCAAACATGTTCGATGGGATTAAATATACAATGGTATGGTGGAAGCCTTAAAACTGTATGCCCTAGATTTGTTGCATAATTATCACAGAAGTATTCCTTTTGTAGTTTTAAACTTTGTAAAACCTCAATCAATTGCCTTTTGGTGTAATCTTCCTGAAAATGAATGTCATTATCATACATGTAGTTTTGGATTGTTGCTTTTGTGTCATTTGAGGCGGGAGTCTTGGTCAACTTCCTACTATGGTAGCTTGCATTGCAATTACGCTATTCGGAGGTATATTTGGAATTAGCTTGTATTTAAACCAATCTTTAAATAAAACAGCGGTGGGGTCCTCATGATAATCCAGAGAAGAATATTTAATGTTTTTTGCAGACAGAGAAAGTCCATTTGGAATCCATCCGTCTTTAGATCCAGCACGCAAAATCGTAATTCGTTTACCTCTTTTTGATGGTGCGCTTGTTTTACACTTGCCGATTGAGTCAATCCAACTCTTTTCCGGGGTATCGCATGTGTCGAACCAGGTTTCATCCAAGTAAATAATCGGCCTTCGCTGATCTCTGTAAATCCTAGTTTTTTGTAGATATTCGGATCGCCATTCCTGAATTCTACTGGATTCCATTAAAACTTGTCTTTTGTTAATTTTTCTAAATCTAAAACCCATGTGCTGGATACACTTCCATAACGTTGTTCTGCCACATTTAACGCCAGTTTCATCTTTTTCAAACCTCTCAAATAAATTATCTAATGTAGGCAAGCTTTGTTCCTCGTATAACTTGTAAATTTTACGCCGTATTATATCTTGATCACTTCCATCTACCTTCGAGAAAATGCCAGTATCGGTTCTTTTTTTCCTCGCTAAAATGGGATTGTTCACAATTTTCCATACAGTTGATGTTGGAATTTTTGTTAATGTGGCCGTTTCCTTAGTTTCCACAGAAAAGTGTTTTCTGCTTTTCGACGGGGTTATCTCCTGAGATTTATTGGGCTCGCACATATTTTCCATGACTCTCACACGATTAAGCAAACGCTGTATTACACACGAAGTAAGAATAATTACTAAGCTTAAAACTAACTAGAGTAGCTATATGTATATACAGTCTTTAGAACAAAATTTGTTTTATGGGATTAACCCTCTCATTTTGAATTAGTTAAAAATCGGTTTTAAATCACCAAACTATTACTTTAATAATGAAATTAACTCTTCCGGATTTGCAGTTTACTTCAAGACATTTTTAAGTACGGACCATAATTTACCTGCATTTATTCATTCATTCATTGTTTGTTTATGGCCACCCTTGGGTAATCCCATACAAAGGCAAAGTGTAACTTTCTTATATCTCTGGACAGACTTTACCTAACTAAATAGTGACAATTTCTGTTTAACGCTTCTATAAACTCCCAATTTAAATTTTTATTACAAGGATATACAAACTATTCAACAATTTCCCATCCTTGACAGTTCCGGTAATCTATTTGTTTTGGTAAAAGATCGACAGTAAAACGTAGCAAAAGCAATGCATATTTTAAGCAGCTTTTCTAATGAATTGATAAGACTTTTACTTAAATGCATCCTTGGTCAGTCTTAACCGTATAGTAGGCTTGCAAATCTCAAAACTTATTCCCATCTCCTAGATATTCTACGAATCCCTGTCAACATCCAACCATTACGTCACAATAATAATAGAGCACAATAGACCGCGTACTTTACGAGTAAACGACTTCTTTGTATGAAAATAAAAACGCTTATAAATAAAAAGGGCAGTAATTACCTTGTTTCGCAAGCAAAGGGCATAACAGGGACATTTTTCTAGGCAAAGGGTCAACTTTATTTCTTGTCGGTTCTCTAGGCTATTGTCTTTAAATGGTGTAGAAATAATTGTATTATTAACGGATTCATTTGCATATTTCATGCAGATATTTTCCGTCGAGTTACTTTTACTGTTGCACTTATACAGGGCGCCCCGAAATTAAGGGACAATACTTTACCGCCATATTCTCCGGCTAAAAATAATAGAATTTTTTCATATGGACATAAGTGCAGAAATGCTTGTTATGAGAAATGGGGAACCCTAAAATCCTTTTTTTTTTAATATTTTCGAACCCGTTCATAATTAAATTTTGAAATTAGGTATGGTTATAAACTTTTTAGAATTTCAAAAATTTAGTCATAGGCGTCACATACCGGGGTGGTTAAGGCTTAAAATAATCCCATCTTTTTTTATTATTTTCTTAATAATTATAAAATTTCAAAGTATTCTGCGTAAAAAAAGGTACCCTTAGTTCACCTTGATAGGACTTACAGTTCTTGAGTAAAATCGTTTTAAAGAAAATCACGTCCACATAGGAGATAATTAATAAGAATAATAAAATTAAAGTGAAATTATTTGTGAATAGAATGCTGTTATAACTGTTGTAATATTAGACATAATGAATAAGAAAATGCAAAATTCTTCAAACCACGAGCTTACCGATTTCCATTTCGTATACGGATATTGTAATGGACGTTAATTTGCTGCGGTACAGGAATATCGCAGACGTTTTCCGCAACGGAGACTTCCTGGGCAAAGAATTTGAGAGGGTTCATAGAAATTTAATGGAGAATGGTTCGTTTAAACGCCTTCGTGGGCAAGGACGACTTAGGGGGAACTATGATTTGGAAAATGCACTTCAACAAATAGTAGATAATCCTCAAGTTGGACTCAGACCATTGGCTACAGACAGGCGCGGATCTAGGATTTTGTCCAGGGGGGGGCAAAATGGAAAAGCGCCGAAGGCGCTAAAAAAATAGCGCCGCAGGCGAAAATTTTTTGGGTGCCACGCCCTTTTTTGAATCATGGTGCTTGGTTCTCAAGTGGGAAAATAAAAAATACAACACAAAATCCTCAAGAAAATCACAAAAGCAACCCCGTGCGTTTAGGAGTGGGGGAGTTAATTTTTGCGATTTTACCTATCTTCTAGAGAATTCGTTGTAAACAAACAATTTCATAAAATTTTAATTTGTTATTTATGTAATAATGCATTTGATTTGAATAATGCTGTCTAAAAAAAAAAAAGAAATACAAACAATTTAATTTGAAGTAATTAAGTATGCACTTAAATACAGAATTCCAATCTTGTCCTAGGGCCAGCTTTTGCAAATCTTGAAATTACTTTCTCAACATCAATGGGAACATGCCTATGGATGTGCATTAGGGCAAGACCGAGGAGGCGGTTTTCAGTCATGGTTGCTCTTAAATATGTTTTAAGGCGCCGCAACGACGAGAATGACCTCTCAGCAGATGCATTTGTCACCGGAAGGGTTGCAAGGATTAGTACAAATTCATGTATTATAGGAAATACATCCTTATCGCAACAAGCCAATATATCCAGAGCTCTTATGGGAAGCTCTTTTCTGAAGCTCTGTTCTTGAATCCATTTCTCTCTCCACAACAACAATTCATCTTTTAGCAGAAAAGAAGCAGCGCCCTTGTCAACTTCAAGAAGCAATCCAAAGCGGTCGAGGAGGGACTTTATACTTATGTCATTTTCACCAGCAGAATTTTTGACAATATTTTCTGGAATGAAAACTGATAGCTGAAAGATGTCCAAGGTTTCGGCTGAGAATCTTTCTCGCAGATCTATGAGAACAAAGTCTAGCAATGGTGCATAGATTGATACTCTGTAGTATTCCTCCGCTGAATTCATTTGATGGTTGGCACGATAAATTTGGCGTCCACCATGGCGAGGGATCCGAGGAATATTCAGCTCGACACCCAGTTGATCGGCTATATTTTCTGCACGCTGCCAGATCAGATACCCTATACCCTCTTGGGAATTTGCGTTTGCGACAGTTTGCGTAGCTCTGGTCTGGGACCGCATCAATAAGTAATTAAAATTAACTTGCGGAACTGCGGAAGGATACCAATATTCTAGTGGTTAGCGCGTAGACTTTCAAGAGTTTAAAGTACAGAGTACAGAAGGTTTAAAAGTAGACTTTCAAGTCGTGAACCCAGGTGCAAAGCTGGTGAAGGGAATTTTTTGTTTGTTTCTTAAAGTTTATGCAAAAAAAGGAAAAAGTCAAAAGGTGGATTTATTGCAAAAAGGTTAAAAGGTAGATCTATTCTGTAACAGGTTAGAGCTTGTTATTGGTTATTGCTTGTATACATCGTGTTACCTATGTGCTTTGGTCGGTCTCAGGGGGGGGCAATTGCCCCCATTGCCCCCCCCCTGTATCCGCGCCTGGCTACAGAAGTCAACATTCCAAAATCAAAATTAAAATGCCCAATAATTTACCCAGCAGGATATATTTGGCCTTTCTTCAAAATCAGCTAGAAGGACTGTTGGACGAAGTACCCTTAAGATCCAGGTTGGGAATGTATTTCCAACACGACGGTGCCCCTGCCCATTTTGGACGGCCTGCTCGTAACTGGTTAGATGAGAATTGTCCTGAAAGGTGGATAGGCAGAGGTGGACCAGTATCCTGGCCAGCGAGATCGCCGGACTTAAATCCACTCGATTATTATTTTTGAGGTCATATGTGCAACATAGTTTATGCAACGGAGGTGGATATCCATGAGGATCTGCTTTAGCGAATTTTTCAAGCTGAAAATGAAATAAGAATTCTTCGGGCATCTCACAACATTCGCCATAGAGCTGGACTTTGTATCAGAGAAAATGAGAGTCTATTTGAACACCTTCTCAAGGAGTAGTTCTTGGTTTAAATTTAAATTTTATTCTTCAAAAAATTTTTGTTTAACAACCCTATTTCATGTCGCAATATTACCCTCTAAATAAGTTGTCATATTTATTTCGTTTTCAATTAATTTAGTTTCGTAAGAGCTGACTGCGTATATTTTAAAAGCATTTACTTTCATTAATTTTGTAGTTTTTAGTAAATTTTTTATATGAAAGCTTTAAGAATAATTTTATTAATTAATTCCTTTATAGACGTGTTTTTTTTTTAAAGATTTTTCTCAAAATCTGTAAGTTCTATCAAGGTGAACTAAGGGTACCTTTTTTACGTAGAATACTTCAAAATTCCATAATTATTAACAAAATAATAAAGAAAAGGACTGGTTGAAAAAATGGGTTTATTTTAACCCTTAACCACCCCGGTATGTGACGCCTATGACTCAATTTGTGAAATTCTGAATTGAATAACTGATTTATCGTTCAAAGTTTATATTATAACCATATCTAATTTCAAAATTTAATTATGAACTGATTCGAAAATGTCAAAAAAAAAACGATTTCAGGGTTCTCCACTCGAGGGGGAGTAGCTCCCTTAACGGATTATTCCACATTTGCCACGTGCCGTTTTTGTATACCATGTATTGGTTCTCATAATTTTTAATTTGAAGAAGATAATAAACATTACCGAAAGCTTGGCTAAGAAGAAAATTGTTTCACATGTTCTTTTATTTAAGTTTGACATTTGTATAAATAATAAATCTAATTTAATTTGACAACATATTTAAGCTTATTTATGCACTCAGAAATATCAATTTCATTATTTACAAGTTTATCTACAGTGCCTTTAATTATAAAATCAATATTATTATTGTGTTTGGATCTCTTTTTTTGGAGTTATATTAAAATTTACTTGATCAATAATGAATGCATAATACTGACTATCATTTTTTAAATGGTACACTAGTTCACAGATGTTGGGACTATATTTCCCAACAGCACGATTGAGACGATTATGCCAACCTTCCAAAGGGGCGGCGGAACTTTCGGCCCCATATTGGGTAAGGTACCTGCTAGAAATTTTAGGACAAGTAATCTTGCAAGAAATTTCGGCCCCAAACATTGCAGGTAATGCGAATTGAACCAAAAAGGCGGATTAGATGCCGTGTTAGCGCTGTTTAACCAATATAAGTCTATAAAAGGGGCAAACAATTAATAATAATATTCCCCGGTGAACTTGAAAAAGGCGAATTGGAACCAAAAAGGTGGATTAGATGCCGTGTTAGCGCTGTTTAACCAATATAAGTCTATAAAACCGCATTAGCCGAGTTGCAGGTCAAAAATTGAGTTAGTTCAGGTAAGTTGCATTTTCATTTTATAAATGATTCAAAACACAAAAGATCATAAAAAAATTAAAATGTTATAACGTTAGACCATTGGGGCCGAAAATGCCTGTAATAAAAACATGACCCTTCCATCCCGGGGCCGAAAGTTCCTGTCAAAATCGGGCTGCTACCTGGCCGGGGCCTACGCCCTTCCAAAGCATTGGTGGTACGATGCCTTTCATTAAAACACGACCACATATCACCGATAATGTCATTTGCTAACCATTGGTTTACAAAATAATCGTTGACTTCTTCTATACTTCTTAACTGTGAGGACGTCTCCATAATGTATAGCCATCCATCGTCGACTGCAGTAGGAGGCAGATGGGCTAATGCGGCCCATTTCCTTATGTGTTCTTTTACGTCGATGTTTTCTACGTACTCCTTTGACAATCTTAATGATTAAACTTTCCTCCAAAGACACTGATTAAAGTGGAAGTTACAACCTTTCAATCTGGCACCAGGAAATACTTCACGAAAGGCTTTAAGTACTGGAATTTCAAAATTAATTTTGAAGTAAATCGGATTCCATTCAGGAAATGCTGTTTTAATTAATCTAAATAGTCGTTTGTATGTGCACTCTTTCTTATTCGGCTGTAAAGAATAGAAAATAGGCACTATGGACGTGGCTTCGTGTGTACTGCCTAAGTCCGCATAAATTGTATAAAGTTGAGAAAATTGCTTACAACAACTTTTGAAAGTTCCATCTCCAAAAAACGTGGTGCTTTGAACAATACTGCTTATTCCTTTTTTGCTAGCAAATCCAAGAATCCTGTCAATATCCGTTAAATCATGGGATTGACCCAGGTAGCCTCACTGCCGTACTAGACGAAAGGACGAGTGGCGAATCTGCACTGACGTGTTAGGGTATCTAATTACCGTGGCAAAACGCTACTAAAACAGGTAAATTTCCTTTTCGTGGCAAAACAGAACGTGGCGAACCAGGAAATTACCCCCTTAACAACATTTCTGCACTTATGGCCATATGAAAAAATTCTATTATTTTTAGTCGGAGAATATGGTGGGATAGGATTGCCCCTTAATTTCGGGACACCCTGTATAGATACTTGCATAAATATTGTTATCGTATTTTTCTGCTTGCTCCGGCGAGCTATATGGACTATGGTATCTTGGCCGCCAATTTTATAGTAATAAAATTAAAAACTATACTCTACTCTGTAGCTTTATTCAGTTACTACAACCAAGAACTTAAAAAACTTGTTGCTAGTTTCTTTTGGTTGCGTCACTGTCACTTAATTTTCTTTTTACCTTTTTTCCAAAAAATCCGGGAAACACGGTATTTAAAATTTAAATTGATATTTAATAAATTCGGGGGTAAGTGCACAAGTGCATCAAAATTACCGATAATTTTTGAATGAAATGTGTTTTTTTATAATTGCAAGAGTTTGTATTCATATTTTCGCGAAAAAGCCCGACTCCGCAGGAGAAGGGCATTTTCGTAAAATATGAAAGCAAACGATTGCAATTTGTAAAAAAAACACATTGAATAAAAAAATTATCTGAGTATAAGTATTTATACTCCTAGGCGTATAAATACATTATAGTACTATACATTTTTTTTTTCGTTTTATTTAATTAAAATTTATTTTAATTTATCAGTTTTAATAAACGAACATTTACACAATACACAACGATTATTGTTATTCACAGTGGTATTTATTATTTATTGGTTATGATTATAGTAAAAGTACAATTGTGAAGATTTGCATCATTTAAGAATCCTCCACTTCTTACAATATCAGTACCGCTCATAACAATTTTTCCTTAAAATCGGCAGGACGCAAATTAACGTAGTTTCTATATTTGCTTAAATATTCATCCCCCAGGACGTTGAAAGTTCTACTCTTATTAGTTTTAGTGTTGGGAATTTTTATTAGCAGCAAAGAACCCATATCTACAAGATCATCAACTGTCGTATTCACTAATTCGTCGCAACGAGATGTCCTAGATATTCCAAATATCAAAACTACCTAAAAAATTAAGGGTTGGTTAGCACAATAGTAGAGGATTAATACACTTTCATTGTCACCCCCCACTCCTCTGACGTCACATGACCTTGAACGCAGGTGTTCAATGATGTCACATGACCTTGACCTTGAACGCAGGTGTTGGTATCACCTTGACCTTGACCTTGAACGCAGGTGTTGGTATCACCTTGACCTTGAAAATTTACGTCATATGACCTTGACCTTGAACGCAGGTGTTGGTATCACCTTGACCTTGAAAATGTACCTTGAAGTTTTATGACCTTGATGTTGCATGACCTTGAGCGTGCATTGTTTGTGGTATTATTCCCCCTCCATTACCTCGAAAATTTATCCTATAAAAAGGTCCCTTTCCTACAGAGCCGCATAGTCACACAGGCATTGATAACTGTTGCCTTGAAAGTTGAATAGAAATATTGTGTTTGTGGTGTGTTTTGTGAAAGTTATTAAAGGTATTTTATTACATATTTCAATAATGAGTATTTCACAGCAGACTTTGGCTGAAATTAATAATATGATAAACAAGGATGTTGAATTTCTCGAGCACCGAAAAATTTCAACACTAACAGTGGGAAAAATTTATATCATAAAACAGATAATATTTGTTTCAACACGTTTTGGTAAAAGTATTGTTGTTACTTTATATGATAAAACACATAATGTAACATTTGAAAGTTTCTTACCCAAGCGTGTTGCTGAAACATTATCAGAGGCAACTGTTGACATAATGAATAAATCATGTGATAAATTTACCCTAACATATTTGGGGCAAAGCTCACATGTATTTTCTGGGGGTAATACTAGAGCATTATTAAATTTTGGGTGTTTAGAATAAACAATGTTGTGTAAAGAATATTTTAATATATAGTTTATCGTATTTTTAATTTTAATTGATAATCTAAGAAAAGTGTAATAGGTACCTAGTATCAGAAAACACAATCACAATCTCATTATTCTATTGTAGATGTGTGACAATGTTGCTGAAAAACAAGATACGTATATAAGTTGGTTAGCATGCAAATTAAGACGTATGGCTCAAGATATACTGCAGTTTTCAATGTTTGATGGTTCCTGTTTGGATTCAACTGGCTGTCAGTACAGAAAGTATGTGCGTGATGCAATCAATTTTATGGCTGGTGCGCATCTATGTGGACAATATCTCTACGGATCCATAAACCTGAGTGAATTTTGTGCTGAAATGATTGATAATGATCTTGCCAAGTTTGTCATTCATATACCAGATCTAGCAAGTGATTTGGTAACAAAATTTAATTTGGTTGATTATGTGGATCCCGACGATATTACTTATATCGTAAAAGATGGTGTAGTCATCCGCAGCGATGGTGCAAATGGTTGTGAAATAATGGACAAAGTAGAAGATCAAGAAAAGTAAAATTACTTATTCGAACAACTTTTGTTTGTAAAAACATGTTCTGAACTGTATTTCCATAAACCAGTATAATATATAATATATATAAATGTATGTATATATTATTATAAATAATGGTCATGTTTAAAAATAAATGTTATGGTTTAATATATATAAATAAAACCGATAGGAAATAAATTGTTTGTAGTAAAAGCATTGTTTTATTTTTCCCAACATAACAAACCCTATATAAGCGTTTGTAAGATGAAAACCTTATGAAGTTATATAAGTAGAAGGTAAAATAGCAAATTAGTTTAGTTTAAGTTAAGGATGAGTCGAAGTAACAGCACAGTTGATAAGTTTGGACGTAAGAAAACCAATGAAAAATGTCGGTTTTTACGTGGACCACCTGGAAATGGATTCAGGCTTACTCTCGATGATCAGTATGATATGCAAGGAAAATCCCTAGAGAATGTTGCATCACCTAAAAAACCAAATGATGCTGCTACTCAAGAATATGTTCTCACTCAACGTGATCTCCTGCGTATACAACTAACTGCTGTAATTGTTAAGAAATTATCAGATCTGCGCATACAAGTTGCTGACGAAATTAGTAAGAATGTTATACAATTTTTTGAGCGAAAAATCATAGGATTGAATACAGATATTTCTCGGAGATTCGCTGTATTGAATGAAGAAATAAATCACTTAAAGGAGAAAGTACAGAAAACTAAAGAAAAAGTTGATAGAAATTTTCATCCAGAATTTACATTCGGAAAGTAGACAGAAGGTTTTATCATGATAAATAGAAGGAAAAAGTAACAAAATACTTTGGTAATTGTATTGTTATAGCAATCACCTAAGTTTAGTTCTTAAGGTCTTTATTGTAATGCTTTTATGATAATAAACCGATTTGATTGTTTATTTACCTTATTATTTAAACCAATCTGGGAAGGGAAATATTAAAATAAAAGATACATGTGCTAATTTTACAATAAGTGTTATCTATTTTCTGGAAAAATATTTTATAAACTACATTAAGTACTTAAACAATATCAGACTTATCTATCCAAGAATTAAATTGATTAGGGAAACCCAACCATTTTACAAACAATTGATCGATGTGATTTTTCTGACGTTTTCTAAGAATTTTTTCAACAAGATATACGTTTGGGTTGGTTGTCTTTTGTAGTTCAGCTTCGTAGAAACAACCTTTAATCGGTTCACCTTCTAATGATTCCAGTATGTAAGTAGGTGGATTTGTGATGTTGCTTTTTACTATTTTGAAGAGTTCTGTTGACCATGAAGGTGTATACCCCTTTTCGAATATGGATTTGTATTTACTGATGCGAACTATATCACCCAGATGGAATTTATATTTCTTCGGTCTAACCTTTAAATAATCGTATGCCCTAATTTCGGTATCTTCTAACACATTTTTGGGCTTCATGCCGATGGTGCGATGCATTGTGTTATTATAGACGCTTGTTACTGATGGTAATAGTTCCACCCACCGGTAGGAACCTCTAGTCGAAAATTGTTTGTATAATGCACTCTTCAAAGTTCTTATAACACGTTCAACAATTGCCGCCTTTTTCGTGCTAAATGTAGAATAATGATTTATATTAAATTTTTTCATAAGGGCTTGAAAGCGACTATTATAGAATTCTTTTCCCTGATCACTTTGTAAATTGTCTGGTGTATACGATGCCTCTTCAATTATACTCTTCATTGCATTGGTCACTTCAGCACCGGTCTTGTTTTTGATTGCTCTGGTGTACACAAATTTGGAGTAACAATTGATGCATACAAGGATGTAGCGATAACCATCGTTTTCATCAGCATATTGTTGCATTTCCGCTAAATCTATTTGCCATAAATCCTTGTATCCTTTAATGATCGTCCGCCTTCTAATAAAGTTTTTTCTAGCAGTCCGGTGCAGTTCATTAACAATTTCAATTTTTCCCCTGCTTGCTTCCATATTTTGTAGCGAAGCGAACACGTCTCATTAGACACTGAGCAAAGGAAACAAGGTACATAATTTAATATATTATTTGTTCTTCACGAAGTTCCTCAACAATTGACATAATCTCATTGTCATGCCCAGTATTACCAGCTAATTTTGAACTCCACAGCAATCTTAAGCGATCAACCAACTCCTTTGGTTTATTCCAATAAATGTATTGAGGTGATTTGGAAGAAAGTAGTTTCTTGTTGGGTATTTTTATTTTTTCAGCGATGTTATTTTTTACAACAGCACCACCTGATTTAGTGCCCGCCGGCATCAGTAGTGGTTTTATAATATGCAAATATTTCATTAATCTGGTTTCTCGTAGACCCATATTTTTGTCATAATTTTCATATGCTGCACTAGTTAGTTCTAAAATATCCGTGTATTTCTGTAGCACACCATCATCGATTTTATCGTGTTGTGTTAGAAATGGTGGATTTCTTAAAAAAAGCAAATCGTAAAGTTGAGGCGTTCCATCAAATACACCAACATTTTTCCCGTTTTTATATAAAGAAATTTTGCCATTTGGAAAACGCACTTCTAGGTTACCAATATATCTTTTAAGGTGATTCGGTTTTTTTTTACCAAAATGTACACCATAAATGGTATCGTATTGAGATGGCTTATTTTTTAAGCCATTTAAGTACGCTTGAATCTTGTCGAGCGGTGGTGAACTTGTATAACTTGAAGGGGAAGGTGTCTCAAACAATGTAACATTGGTATCACGTTTCGGTGTTGTATCGATGTGAGCTTTTCGGCTTATCCGCGGTGTAGACGATTGAAATGATGATATGTGATCGGATATTTCCTCAGGCTCCTCCATTGTGCTAGTACTACGACTATATTGCTTTCCTTGGGTTTTGGGTTGCTGCTGCTGCTGGCGTTGCTTTACTACATTAGATATAGATGTTAGTGGTTTAGTGATTGGTTCGTAAAATTTATCCAAGTCGAGCGCACTTTGTGTCTTCGCCGCCTTGAATTGCTTAAATTTTTTTCGAACAGCATTGGTCGTTTCCACTAGTTTTCGTTTTAAGTCAATTTCTTCATTCATGGTGTTGACAAACTACCGAACAGCAATGAAATGAATGCATTCATCACTGTTAAACAAATATATAGCTATCAAGTCCCTTGCGATATCTTCCCGAATTTACATCACTATCTTTATCGATAACCAAGAATCCATATTTATTATCCCAACATTTCGAGCACATTTCCTGAAATTGTGTAAAATTCAGGTCGGGTGATACATGATCGGAAAAAACGTGTCTCATATTCATTTCATCTTGTTTAAACATAATAATAAAGTTGGCATTATCTCGCACAAGCTGTTTAGGAACTCGTGAATATGTTTGAGCCAAATAAAAGGCATCCACATTTTTGTGACGTCCCATACAAAAATAAGATCTTATGACATCCTGTTTTTCGCACATAACATCATCAAATATAAATATCGAATTAGGCTTTGCGTCCGATGGTTCCACAATATTGCAAGCATCACTGAATGCATAGTAACCAAGGCCCTTGATGGGTGTAAGAATTTTCCTCAAATATTCGTATTTTGGTTGATGTAGGGACTTGGAGTAGATATAAACATTTTCAAAACGAAGACCCAAGGGGTGAGTAAGTAGTGAAATCATAACATTGGTTTTGCCACAATTCGAAGGTCCAATTATTATTCCACGAATGGATGATGGAAGCAAAGGACCGTGTTTCCTTAACAATTTCTGTTCATGTCCACACCCAACTTTTTCATCGAGATTATCGATGGGGAATTTTTGTTTCAAATGTACTATCCGCATATTGATAAAATCAATACTTTATAGCAAACTTTTCACTTAAATGGTCATTCAGATGCTGATCACCGGACGAAGTAGATCGTCTCGTTTACAGACTAAGACTGGAAGAGGCTTTGTTAACTCCTTAATTAATAACCTGCCGGTGGAGCTGCATATCCCAGGTTATCAATATTGTGGTCCCGGAACAAAAGTGATTAAACGTGTGAAAAGAGGTGATCAAGGAATTAATCCTTTAGACGTGGCGTGTAAGAAGCACGATTTAGCTTACTTACGTAATAGAGACAATTTAAGTGAGCGGCACCAAGCAGATTACGAGTTGGAACAAAGTGCTTGGAAACGAGTGAAATCTGCAGACGCTAGCGTTGGTGAAAAGAGTGCTGCGTGGTTGGTAACAAACATTATGAAAACAAAGCAACGTTTTGGTATGGGTGTGTCATCAAGCAAAAGGAAGGGTCGTAGATCAAAAATTACCAAGAGGAAGCGGCGAGCTGGTAAGCGACGTGCTGGAAAGCGGGTGCGTGTGCAGAAAGTAGCTTTTGGTTCTGCTGTTCGACGTCCGATTCGAGCAGAATTGCTAAGAGGTGGTGGAAAGAAAATGAATATTCTAAATGCATCGAAAATAGCCGTTACAGCAGCCCGCAAATCAGTAAAAGAAGCAGGTGGTAAACGAAAAGTTCGCACACCTAGGATTATTCCTATTCCTAAAACTGGTGGAGTATTACCATTAATACCAATATTTGCTGGTCTGTCAGCCTTAGGCTCGTTAGCAGGTGGCGTCGCCGGCATTGTTCGCACCATCAAAGAAGTGAAGAAGGCAAATGCAGAAAAAACAGGCGCCACTTTAAAACTAAGAGGAAATGGATTATATCTGAAACCATATCGTTCAGGTATGGGATTGTTTATGAACCATAGGAATATGTCAAAAAACTAATTGAATCCCTACCCCATAGACCGCTATCAAATGTCGATCTGGAAAAGTATGTGTTAAAACTAAAGATACCTCACTTTAGGGGAGTTTATATGCGAGATGCATTACCTGCACGTGGTCCTCGACGGTATGAAGCAGCCATTGTTAATTTGGATAGCGCATCGGGGGTAGGGACGCATTGGGTGGCATATCGAAAAGTCAACTTTGAAGTAACATACTATGATAGCTTTGGTGATTTGCCACCACCTACCGAATTGGTGAGATATCTGCAAACAGGTTCGAACGCGTCGAAAAACATTTACTATACATACGATCGTCAGCAAGAATTCGATTCAGTTTGGTGTGGCCATCTGTGTTTGAAGTTTCTCTCCGATATAAAATAATAATAATAATTATGTCTTTGACGTCACAAGTTGAACGCGATAACTACACAAAGATCTTGCACTCACTTAAAGTGTTTAAACAAGTGGGTGGATTGTTGAGAATGACTGCCGAAGAATTAGAAAACGTGCCGAAGGAAGTAATGATTTCGATGGCGCCAAATGAAATTGCTCTAGTTTGGGATAAGCTGTCAAATGAACTGAAAAGTGACGAGGATATGATGAAATATCAGTTTTGCTATGAACATTACAATAGCGACAGTGACGATTCCAACAAGGATGTGGGTGATGGGCCATTGCCTCGAAAATTATTTTGTTGTTACTGCAAAATCAGTGATGTGAATATAACAGCTGAAAATTCGATTAACACGACATCAGATGAGAAGAAAAAAAAAAGCGCTAGTGTATTAAACCCATTGAACTGCTGCAAATGATAATAAAAACAATCACAAATAGCTACTTAACGTCAGTCATGTCGCATACATTCACGCTAACAGGATCCTCGAGCGTGTTAAGCGCCGACTTTTATCCACCCATTGAACTGAGTACAACAAGTAAATATGGTCTTGCACTTGTGGGATTTTACACATATAATTCAATTTTTAACATTGATGAAAACAACAACTCATTTGGTTACATAATTGATGAAAACAACAGCTCATCTGGTAAAATAAGGAATGATGAAAAAATATCACATCTACTGACCATTCCACCAGGAGCATATGAAATTGATGAAATTGGTCAAGCTATGTTGACAGCCCTAAAAGAGTCAACCCGCGACGATAGTGATGAAATATTTTCGTTAACAGCCAACAATAATACATTACAATGTGAGATGAAATCGAAGTATGACATTGATTTGGGTGGTGACAAAAGTATTGCCAAAATGTTGGGGTTTGACGCTAAAGTGTTAAAAAAAAATGAAAAGCATCAGTCAGTGTACAATGTGGATATTATGAAAGTACGCATTATACGGGTTGATTGTAATATAATCTCTGGTGCATTCCTGAACTCGTCGAAATGCCACATCCTATTTGAATTTGATATTGACGTTGAAGCAGGGTATAAAATTACGAAAGAGCCGCAGAATATTATTTATATGCCGATTATACCGGAAGGACGTCAGTTCATAGACAACATCAGTCTGCGAATCTTGGATGACGACGGAGATCTGATTGACTTTCGAGGCGAGAAGATAATTATTAAATTGGAATTAAAGAAAATAGCATAAGGATGGGTTTCTGCTTTAACACTCAACTACGTTTGTTGCATACTGTGAAAGATTCAGTTAAACATAATAAAAGTAAACAAAGTAGGCAAACCAGGCTCATTCGTAATCCAGTCATAAGATCGAAAAGACCTCATCGGCAGCAGCAGCAGCAGCAGCAGCAGCTTTCTCGTGAAGATTACAGTTTTTTACGATCAATTGGTTTGAAAATACGAAAATCTAGAAAATGACGGCTACTAGTGAAAAGATCGAGGTTTTCACCGAACCTATCTTCGAGAACTCCATAATAAGTTTACAGGAACATACTTATAAACCATATGGTTCCCCAACATTTAAGAACTCTGATGAAATTCGTATTCCCGTACACTTTCAAGACATAATCTTGGATGTTTCCGAAAGTTACATATACATCGAAGGTACTTTCAAACCTAAAGATGCAACAAAGAAATGTTACTTATCGAATAATGCTATAGCCTTCCTTTTCGACGAAATTCGCTATGAAATGGGTGGTGGTGAACAAGTCGCAATTGTCCGAAAACCAGGAATTACTACAACACTGAAAACGATGGCATCCTTCGGCGCCTTACAAAATAATTCTCTAATGGTTTGTGGATGGGGTCTAAATGAAAATAATTAAGCTCTTGTTGATGCCACAAGTCACGTATTCTCCGGAAAGCTCCCCCTAAAGTATCTAATGGGTTTTGCAGAGGACTATACGAAAGGAATTTTTAATGTTAAGCAAGAGCTTATTTTAATTATCGCTCGCAATTTTACCAATTGTTATGTTGGTGAAGTGGAAGCAGACATTAATATTGATAAAATCGAATGGAGAGTTCGTCATATTATTCCCGACGATCGTCAAAAGCTAAAGATAATGTCTCGCATGAATAAAGGTGTAAATAGCGCCAATATTCCAATGGCATATCGTAAATGGGATCTTTACGAACTACCTGCTTTGCGACAAACATCATCAGATGTGTGGGCTTTAAGGACTAGCACAAGTCTTGAAAAACCGAGATATTTGATTATTGGTTTTCAGAATAGTAACAATTGCGACAATAAGGCCAAAGATGCCACCCAGTTTACTACAGCCAATATAAGTGACATACGAGTATACCTTAATTCCACCGTCTATCCATATGAAAGATGGAATTTAGAGTTTGGGAAAAAATTATATGCGACAGCTTACTATACCTATGAGAACTTCCAGAGTAGCTACTACGGTCGAGAAATGGTGGACCCAATGTTAAATTACGTCGAATATCCTGACAACCCCATTTTCATCGTGGATTGCAGTCATCAACCAGAAGCTATCAAATCATCCACAGTTGATGTCAAAATCGAGTTTGAAACACGAAACAGTAAATTTCCCAAAGACACTAAAGTTTATGCATTGGTTATTCACGACTCATTTTTAAGTTACAATATCATGAATGGTTCAGTTAGTAACAAATCCATATTTTAATCTAAGTTCTGTAGTTTATCTTTCTTTGTAATAAAATAACCTTAGATATTTAGTATCTTAACAGTTTTATTTTGTAATACCGTTTAAGGAAGGCACTGTATTACATAGAAAATAAATTTAGAAATAAATATTTTAATATTATCTACCGTGTTTCTGTTATTGTAAAAGCTACTACTGTTGGTTTAATTTTTGTAACCGAGGATCGAGGGTATATTTTAATATGTTACAAGACATGAATTCTTCAATGATAAGAATATATAGAAGTGTATGAGACAGAGAGAGAGAGGGAGGTAGAGGTGGGGGCAAAATAAAGTATATATAATGACCGATTTTGACATGGAAACTCATACTGTCCCGAAATATCATCAAGTTCAGATGCAGGATATTCAACCGATGAAGACCGAACAGTTGAACCAAATGTTCAACATAGAGCGGTACGTAGGGGAGGTAGGTTCAGAGCTAGATTTTGCATAGTTCAATCCTATGTAAAATGGGGCCTTCACGTCAATTTATGTATGAATTGCTACATAACTAGATTTGGAGGTTTGAATGATGTTAATTTCATTCAAACTCATTTTACATTAGGATATAATAGGGCGATGCAAAATCACTCGAGATGTAGTGATTGTCGTGAAAGATTGTTTACGGTCTTTCACCAACAATCTTGCATTATTTGCAATAGAATGTAAGTTCTATTACAAATAAAGCTACTACTACCTACCGCCCGAACCCTGACCCACCCTAACCCCCTTCCTCAGGTCCTCTTCGGAGGGCCACATAAAGACTTGAGCGTAGTTAGTTGTTTAATGTCACATACCCAGGGTGGCACAATACTTTTCGAGAAATAATTTTTCGATTGTGCTACCATGGGTAGAGACATGCGGGACCGGTAGAAGTCGGTTCAGCGGACTCAACGACTCCGTAGAAGGACTACGATAATTCCCACTTTCTCTCTCCTATGCGACCACCCGAATAATTACACCTCACAGGTCCTTTTTGAAGGGAAAATTAAGACTTGAGCGTAGTGGATCACTTGATTGTGCTACGGTATTATTATTATTATTATTATTATTGAAGGCATACCACCGTAAGCATATTATTAAAATTTTACTATGGTAAGGTGACTGTTAATAAAACACTTTGGACATTTTGTATTATTTATTTAGGTAAACAATTATGTATATAGTCATACAATATTCTAGCATTTGTTACGCTACAAGAACAAATATTTAAACTATGATTGGAGCAATACGTAGTATCCATTGTTAATTTTGGTATATTAATAGAATCAGTAGTGAATTCTAAATTAACAATAGAAGGAGTTTTAAGGTTCATATCGAAAAAAGTGTTTATTAAAAAATCCTTCTTAACTTGTCCCTTGACATAAATAGTGTCGACATCGTGCAGAGCGTCGTAGAGAATCGAGAAAAGTTGGTCGAGATCCGTTTCACCATAAGTATAGCAAAGTCCATGTCGGTTTCCATATAAGTACAACGCCTGCTTCTGACATTCATACGATAGTTCTTGAAACGGTATTGTTGGTTTAAAGAAGTAACTTTTCATCTCCCTTCCATCATAAATAGCCAACTCTTTAGGTTGAAATTGTGGAACGCAGAATCCTTGAATGTCGACTACAACAAACTTCATCTCATCAAAGCTGGGATCAAACTAAATTATTTTTTTAATTCAAGACACATTTTTGAAGGATATAGTAAAATTTACACCCCACCCCTAAAATATGGCTATAAATACGTATGCGCATAGCAGAATGTATCACTCTTCATCCAGCCATGGACGCAACTGGACTGATGTTGACCTCGACCAGGAAGAGGAAAATCGAAGAGTATTGGGCAGCCTCAAAGAAGAAATTTGAAGGGAAACCGATCGCTGTCGTTAAGCCGACAGTACAAGCAGCACCACCACCACCACCTGTCGTGGTGGTGATTGACGACGACGACGACGACGACGAGGAAGAAAGGGTTGGAGCGCCCGAACCACCAGCACCTCGTCGGCGTTGGCGTCGGATAATTGCACCGCGATCTGTCCAGATCGCCAGAGGGGAACAGCCGAATTAGCTGGTTTCCCTAAACCTACAAAAAACGGTCCTTTTCAGGACCACACTTATACTTTGAGCGTAGTTAGTTAGTTAGGCAGAAGTCCCATTTTTGGGATGATACAATACCAACATGTGGTATTTGTTATCATCGCATAATAGAAAAACTTCAAGGGATTTTCTGCAGTACATAATTCATCGCATTTCTCTCAAATTAGTTAAAAATAAAAATCTTGTGTTTGATTGTGTTACTGTTGGTAGAGACCGAGTAATGTTTATTATAAACGGCTATAAGGCAGATCATTCAAATATTATCCCCCACTACAATGTTAGCATATAAATACTAGTTCAGCTTCACAATTAATTCATATACATCTTGGACATGGCCCAAGAAAGACCTGCAAGCCGTGGCTCGTCGCTGTTTAGCGATGAGACAGAATATGTTCCTAGACCCCAAGAAGGACCTGCAAGCCGTGGCTCGTCGCTGTTTAGCGATGAGACTGAAATTGTTCCTCGACCCAACAGACCACCACCATCGAGGCGAGTTGAAAATGTTGAGGCCACTGGACCTGCGGACTCCACATCGAATGCGGGATCGGTAGAAGTCAGCGATGACTTTAGCGGACCAGCCGATTCCACATCTTGGTGGGATTTTGAAGATGATATGGACGCCGGTCCTGCGGACTCAACCACTCCGTAGAAGTCCTATTCTCTTTACTATGCGACCGCCCGAACCCTGACCCACCCTAACCCCCTTCCCCAGGTCCTCTTCGGAGGGCCACATAAAGACTTGAGCGTAGTTAGTTGTTAAATGTCAATTTTTATCCCAACGTTTTACGGCAAAATTTTTTTAAGGCAATAATGATCTTTCGTCATACCTACGAAATTTAAAGTTCTTACAATTTTTTACTGAAAAACCAGTTATTTAGCTCAAAAGATTCCATTTCTCTCGACAAATTGTTAATTTTTGTAAAATAAAAAATATTTAAATTTTCAACTTTTAAGAATTTTTTTCGAATACATGCCAACATTTGGGAAAAAAATGTTATACTACAAAAACACTCATTTACCTCTAAAGATTCCATTTTAATCAAAAAATCGTTAATTTTTGTAAAATAAAAAATATTTAAATTTTCAACTTTTAAGAATTTTTTTCGAATACATGCCAACATTTGGGAAAAAAATGTTATACTACAAAAACACTCATTTACCTCTAAAGATTCCATTTTAATCAAAAAATCGTTAATTTTGCAAAATATAAAATATGTAAATTTTCAACTTTTAAGAATTTTTTTCGAATACATGCAAACATTTGGGAAAAAAATGTTATACTACAAAAACACTCATTTACCTCTAAAGATCCCATTTTAATCAAGAAATCGTTAATTTTTGTAAAATATAAAATATGCAAATTTTCAACCTTTAAGAATTTTTTTCGGCCACTTGGCGATATTTTATGAGGAAATGTCATTATAAAATATTTCTTGGCATATTTTTCTACATAAAATTGCTGAAAAAAAAATTTAAAATCTCCAAAAATCAATAGGGGGTTATGAAAAAGATAGGTGAAATAACGAAAACTGCACTTTAAAGCTTCACAGTGCCTCAATGGTAAGTCGTAGAGAAAAACTTTTCGAGTAAATGTTTGTTGAAATTTTTTAAGGAAAATTATCGTGGAAACAGATTTAAAATCGGATGAAGGATAAAGAAGTTTGTTCAATTTTTTCAAGGTCAGAGATAGTTCTAGCTCGCTTATGCGTAATTGAAATGTGCAAAACACACTGGGAGATGGTAGGCAAGGTTCGGTTTACACGTTTTTTTTTTTTTTTTTTTTTTTTTTTTTTTTATAAGTGCCCACCCGCCCCCCACCCTCCCACCGTAGACGGGCGTCTAAATCGTTTGCGGGGGGTCCCGTCAAGATCGGACCACGGATAGCTGAGATAAAACGATTTTTCACCGGCGAACTTTTTTATTTATGGTTTTTTACTTTAATAAAAAATTTGTAAATATTCTCCACATAATTTAGACCATCTCTTATACGAAGCTTTTTTTTATGGGACTGACAATAAGGAAGTTCTGATACTTGACACTAAAAATGCTATTTTTTTATAAATTGTTGTAAAACTTGCTTCATATTGTTAATTTTTAAAATTAAAAAATTCCATAATTTAGCTCACGAGTAGACGAATCTTTTATGTCAGATACAACTTTTATGTAGGATGGGCGAAAAGCCTAAAAATTAAACATTTCTAAAAAATAGCCAGGTGGGGCACCCCATGCATTTCACATTTCAATTGCTTATATAACAAAAAATAGCGGTATTAAGAAATTTTAAAAAATACCATAATTAAGTTCGAAACCGGCCGCATCTTATTTATTATGCAACTTTTGATGTAAAAAGTATGGAAATACCTCAAAAAGTCAAAAAATAGAAAAATCTAAATAACTCGCTTAATATACATAATTTAAAAAAAATGACAATGGGGTTTTTAAAATTTAAGAAAATGCAATTTTAAAAAATGGGAGCTTATAGTTTACATCTAGTCACACATTTTCACTTCAATACTTTTTTCTCTAAAATTATTGCAAATGCCTAAAAAAAAATAATTAATAACAAATAAAAAAAATTTTTCAACTAAATGCAATTTAAAAAACGGGGATCTATGGTTTAAACGAAGGCAAACATTTTAGCTCTATTGCATTTCTGCGTCAAATTACAGCAAATGCCTAAAAAAAATTAATTAATAACAAATATGAAGGTGGTACTACCAAAAAAATTTTTTTTTCAAATAATTGCAATTTAAAAAACGGGGATCTATGGTTTAAACGAAGGCAAACATTTTAGCTCTTTTGCATTTCTGCGTAAAATTACGGCAAATGCCTAAAAAAAATTAATTAATAACAAAAATAATGGAGGTACCACCAAAAAAAAAATTTTTCAACTAAATGCAATTTAAAAAACGGGGATCTATGGTCTAAACGAAGACAAACATTTTAGCTCTTTTGCATCTCTGCGTAAAATTACAGCAAATGCCTTAAAAAATTAATTAATAACAAATATAATGGAGGTACGGCCAAAAAAATTTTTCAACTAAATGCAATTTAAAAAACGGGGATCTATGGCTTAAATGAAGGCAAACATTTTAGCTCTTTTGCATTTCTGCGTAAAATTACAGCAAATGCCTAAAAAAATTAATTAATAACAAATATAATGGAGGTACCACCAAAAAAATTTTTCAACTAAATGCAATTTAAAAAACGGGGATCTATGGTTTAAACGAAGACAAACATTTTAGCTCTTTTGCATTTCTGTGTAAAATTACAGCAAATGCCTTAAAAAATTAATTAATAACAAATATAATGGCGGTACCGCCAAAAAAAATTTTTCAACTAAATGCAATTTAAAAAACGGGGATCTATGGTTTGAACGAAGGCAAACATTTTAGCTCCTTTGCATTTCTGCGTAAAATTACAGCAAATGCTTAAAAAAAATTAATAAATAACAAATATTATGGAGGTACCACCAAAAAATTTTTTCACTAAATACAATTTAAAAACCGGGGATCTATGGTTTAAGCGAAGGCAAACATTTTAGCTCTTTTGCATTTCTGCGTAAAATTACAGCAAATGCCTTAAAAAATTATTTAAATACGAAACGGGTAGTACCAAGAAATTTTATTTTAAGTTGTGATTTATTGTAAACACTAAGTCAAATATTTTAAGTTCAATACTAGCTAGCCAATCTAAGAGAAAAAGTGTGCAGATTAGGTACTGACGAATGATTAAAAGAAAAACAAAGTAAACAATAATATAATATTTATTAGTAGCAATTTCTATAATTATATAACAGTTTTACATTCGATGCTGCACAATGCCATGGATGCATCGTTTTGTGGAAAAAACACTCTGGAATCTTCTTAAATTTACTTAATTTCGGTTCCAGCTTACAGGGAATATCTGTAATGATTTCTTCGCTTATAAACCTCTTTAGGAAATTTGCCTTCATACTTCCTTTTACGTATATCCTGGGTGATTGGTATAATTCCAACACATGTTTAAATATATTGTTAATTTCACAGAGTTCTACGTTTCCAGACTCCCACTTCAGTCCATGATACTTTTCGGCCCATTTGACATGTTTTAGCTCCGCAAGGGACAACATATTTTTCGCAAAAGGAGCTTTAAATAGATAACTTGAGATACGAAACCCATCGTAAATTGCTAACTCTTTTGGAAAGTATCCAAAAGAAGAACAATGGTAGCCTTGGATATCAAGAAAAATGTCTGAAGGATATTCTCCCATCGTGGCTTGCAATCGACTGATGTAGTTAGCGAAGGAAATATAGTTTTAGACAAATCTATTCGATTTAATAATTTCTTGAATTCGCTAAAGTAAAATTTCTTATAACTTCGTTTGCTTAAAAAATTACTTAAATATTAAGATTTAAACTTTTTTATATATAGCCTACGGGTTTATTGATTCTCATAAACCTAACTAATTCAAAATGTTGTAAATAAAACAAAATTTAATTGACTAGGATGATATTTATTTAAATATATTTTTATAAAATATATACATATATATTACATTACTATACAATTCTTAAACCTAAATCTATATACATTTACTATAACAAAACTTACTCTAAATTAACACTAAAATTATATGCCTATACAATTCTTAAACCTAAATCTATATACATCTAATATTACAAAACTTACTCTAACTTAACACTAAAATTGTCTAATAACAATAGTTTTTTTTTTAATTGTCCCACATCACACCTAGCTAAATCTAACTTTTTTTTTAGTTCCGTAATCTGTCTCTCGTAAATTTCCACATCACTTTCTCGCGCCCTTAATTGTCCCAAAAGTTTACCCCGCACATTATAGGCGTCTCTTAGGACATTCCTTTGGCTGCTAGAAAACTCATCTAGCCAACCTGGTTGAGACGCCACAAACGTTGATGATGATGTGGACGCACTAGATGCACTAATTGGTCGCTCTATATTTTTTTTTCGACCTTTTCGTCCTTTCCGGCACAGCTCCGGTGATAGTGGTGGTGGCGATGGTGTCCTCATGATTGGGCCATCCACGACAACTACCACCGGAGCCAAGTGGTTTGGAATCGCTGCTGCTGCTGGTGGTGGTGGTGAAGACGGCATCTCGAATCCACCGGGAAAAGGTACGGGGAGGCGCCTAAATGTGAATTTCTTCTTTTTCGGCACATCCTTTGCCACAGACGAATAAAATTCACCCTTGCTTTTGGATCCACCAGTCGTCAGTAATCTTTTTAATTTTGAATGTGTCGGCTGGGCTTCCTTAATCACAACATTACTGAGAACATTGACTTTTTTGTTCTCAGCTGCTTGCCGCTTCTCTATGTCCCTCAACAACTGGCCACATGCATCATCCATAATCTGCTCCATTCCATCGTCTGCTATACTCAAGTCGTTCCCGGGGGCTGCGGGCTCGTCCACAAAGGCGTTTGCGGTAATCAGATGTAAATCATCTTCGACGCCCAGAAGATCTTGGGTTGAAACACTCATTAAATCAGAAATATCACTCATGTTTGAACACATTACGTACACAGGAATAATTGTCGTCACTAAAAGTTTCAGACTGAAGAGCTCCACACAAGATGCTCGCTTTTATGCCTATTCCCCCCACTATAAGTTCACCCCACCTCGAGTCTCGCCGTCCTTCACTTCGTTCTTGCCACCACTCTTCTTAGTGCCCTTGACTACAGGCACTTTTCAAGGTTGCGCGTTCTCTTGAAATTTTAAAACTAGCTTTATCAAGGTCAAGGTGTATCTTGCCATCCTTGAGGTAGTGCATTTTCTTTTAAAATTCTACATAACACTAATCCAGTACGTTGATAAATATTAAAATTAACAGTTTATATATGAATTTTCCAATTATTTTAACAAGTTTAAAATCGGTATGACATAAAATTACTTAAAAACTAAAGATATGATTGAATAACTTTCAACAAGTTTACCAAATTTTCTTCTGGGTCTGCACTATAAAAGTCTAAATCCTTATGTCCCCAAGGCAAAGTTTTTGTCGTTGATGGTATTATATAGCGTTTGTCGTCGTGGTGAGATAATGCTACCTTGTTTAATATTTCCGTGTAAACGTCGTGTTTATAACTACGAAACGTTTTCATTTTGCGAAATATTAAACCACCACGCTCTACTACATTTTGATAATCTTCAAGGTGAAGTTGTTTCTCAATAACTGCTTTTTTGACACCTTTTGCTTTCTTCACTTCATTATGAAGCGAGCTGATGTAATAAGCTTTAGCGCCGGTGCCGTAAAAACACATTATCGGATCACCTGGAAATTCATCTTTCATCCGACCTACTACTGATTGACTTTTCCGGATATTAAAAATATTCCCTTCTACATAATTAGAGGTGTCGAACTTATCAGGGTTCTCTGCAATTGTTCGATAAAAGTCGTCGGTAAAAACTTTTAAAATAAGAGAATCGGTGTCAGTGTACAATAAGGAAACGTTACTACCAAATTTTGCTTTAATGAAATTATAAAAAAAGTCGTAAATCACTGTCTTTGACATATCCAATATGGAAAATCCGATATAAATTGGTTTATTGTATATAATTTTTAGTTTATCCATATGTATTGCAACAAAATCTTCGGTAAATATTGTTGAACTTTTGTAATTCGGACGCGATATTAAAGCCCTTGCCCCTACTTTACCCCGCATGTTTTCCCACTGTGTGATTAACTTTATATCGTTGCGATTTTCGACATTTTCCATAGTCTTGCCAAAAATGGCGTTAATAATTAATTTAAATGTATCCTTACCGAATTTTGATGTTGCCTTATTCCGCAAATCTGCATTGAAATCAATGTATGTCTTTAGCCACTTAGATTGACTAAATTTTAAAATTCTATGAGTTTGCATTACCATTAAGCCACTAGAAATCGCCTGCTTTAGGGTTCGATAATGCACAATATATTTTTTTTTATCATTTAAATTTGGTATTAACTTTGACAATTTGGCTGTTTCTGTTGGTGGTATTATATTCTCAACCAGAAATGGAAGGTCAGAATGTGCATCGTGCAAATCCAGTGGATAATGCACATCGACTTCCAACACGTAGCCTTCTGGGCTGTTGTCGTCAATATCCATAATATTCAAATCTAAAATTTCGCGTTGTGATAACCATCTAAATCCACCAAATGGTAATGCTTGTGACATACTATGACCATACAAATTTGTGGCATCCAGATAAGTAATGAATGAAGAAGGTTTTGATGCATCATAATTCGGTAAATAAATATTATTGGCAATATGTTTCCTTTCCGAACACTGACTTATACCACCACGAATTCCTTTCTTAAAAAAGTGAATCATGTCAATATCAGTAAGTAGTTCCAACTCTACCTTGGTCATGCGCAACATACAATCAAATGAAAAACTGGGAAGAGTGTAGTACTGCACTGGGTCTAATTTATAAATGTTTAAAAACATATCGCGAAATTGTTCAAAAACATCGGTTAATAATAACACATCTGATTTTAAATATAAATCTGAATATTCCCCTAAATTCTTACAATCAAATAAACGCCAAACTTCCTTAGCTTTTTCATAGCTTTCATCACTAATGTGTTCCTCTGATAGATTATCGTAAAACTGATTTTTAGTTGGTAAATTTGGATAGTTCATCTTTTCCAAAGAATCCATGAAACTGTATGGAAAAATACCTTTGCCACGCATTAAACTAAACTTCTTATCATCGGGATAATGCTTGCGCATTTCCTTTAAACTACTTAAGTCTAAACCTTTACCCAAAGTATCTAGTGATGCTGATAAAAATTTGAAACTATCAATAAATCTTAATTTTAAATATTTTTTTTTTATTGTCATGGTCTTTGAGTCTACATAATCATGAACGTAAATACTTTTGGTAAATGAAATGTACTTTTCTTTGCTTTGAGCTATCACATCAATTTTATCACCATGACGACACAATTCTTTGATAAACATGTGACTATCATAACCACTCAAATTATGAAATACAATTGGTATAAATGTAGGTACTTTATAATTTAAATTACAAATCGAATGAGCAGCACCAGGTCTTTTGTTTCCCGTTATGTGACAATGATCCTTTACCTTATCATTATTGTTAATCGGACCTTCACAGATGTTGCACTCTGTGGCATTATCGAAATCTTTTATTTCATCAGATGTTAAACGGTTCATTGGTCTAATATCTTTTAAATACGTATTGTATAAATTTCTTAGATCTGTCTCAATGCGGGATACAAATACTTGGGCTGCATCATCTCCGCGATATAACTCAAATTTTGAAATAGAATCATCAAAGGAGCACTTTATTAGGTATGCAAAAGAAAACGGCTCATGTTTAACGTTTGTCGTACTGTAAGAATGTTCGGGGTTTGGTTCAGTTGAATCTAATGGTTTAAGCACTGATTCAAAGTCTGCATATACAACGAATGGTACACGCATTTGTTTTTCGATATTTTCAAATTTTAAAATGTTTTCCGCTACACTTTTCCCAAATTTATCCACTTTTAAATTAACTGATGGTATAACTGAGTATTTAAGTTTACAATCATTTTCTTGATGTAATGTCAAAGCGAATGATGATTTAAAATATATAAGGCACCCATCACAAAAATAAAGCTTATCACAACTTGATGATATCTGACTTGAACATAATCTTGATAAGTCTTTTATCCAGCAGTAATGACTTTTCATACAATTTGTATCGCAAATGTGTGCATCATCATCATCATTATCTCTGACATTACAATCCTTGGTTACTAACAACAAATTTACATGTATACCCAGCTTTTTACCAGAATATCTTAATGGGCCCACAACTTCATATTTTAATTTATTATGTTCAAATACCGTTTGTAAACCATACACGTTTACTGAAATATTATTCATTTCTTCAAATTTAGAAATATCACGCAATTTAATTGGAAAATTCATACCTGTAAAATTTAGCACTCTAGAGTGATGGGGGTATGACGTCATTTGTGATGACATGTTACTGGCAGGGAACAATGCTGACGTGACGGCCCAAGCGAAGCAGCACTCATCTTGATTGTAAACATTAACAACAGCATTCTTCAGATCAATGAATTTCGGTAACTTGATATATGATGATCCCCCAAATGGTTTATATTCATTGATGTTTAGCTCCAAGTACAAAATTTTTTCTAATGCCCAACCTGTAAGATAAAATATATATTTAATAATTAAATATGCTTTCAATTATTGACCTATAACATACCTGAATCCTTTTCCTGAAATTCCGTTGATTGAACCTTCATTGCCTCAACAAATGATCGGTACACTTCTTCCAAGTCACTTGCAACAGTAACAATTTCATTACACGTGTTAAAAGATTTTTCACTGTAAGAATCCTGTGCGGGAAGAATGTACAATCCCACCACAACCATGTTTATTTTTAGTGCACCACGAACTGCTACTACTTCACTTATTAAACTAAGCACTTGAGCTTTAATTTCTTCAAAAAATATGGTGAAGTCTATATGGAAATTTTCACTGCTTACTCGATATGTTGCAATCCTCTTCTTAAAAGCCGTTTGCACAATTTGAACACCTTGTGACAATGGCAAACAGGAATTATTTCGATGTTGGAGCGTTCTTTGATGAGCACCCAATTGATTATGTGGAACAGCTATATTACAAGTTACACATGTTCGCATCTGGGGTGTTGGTGTAGCCACATCGACTCTCCGTCGCTTTGCAGACTCTGCGTTAACAAATCGAAACATGCAAGACTCTCTTCTGTGTCGTAACATACTGTAACTACGACTAAATGTCTCACTACAATCTTCACACACATACTCCATGTCCGTTTAACTAGTTATTTTGAAAAAGTCTTGCTGAATATTCTGTTCAATACTAAAATGTGACACCTCCTACCCACATATATACCTAGCGGCCAAGGTCACACCATTAAAAATTAACATTGACAACAGGTCTTTCAAGGTCATGCAACATCAAGGTCATAAAACTTCAAGGTATATTTTCAAGGTCAAGGTGATACCAACACCTGCGTTCAAGGTCAAGGTCATATGACGTAAATTTTCAAGGTCAAGGTGATACCAACACCTGCGTTCAAGGTCAAGGTCAAGGTGATACCAACACCTGCGTTCAAGGTCAAGGTCATGTGACATCATTGAACACCTGCGTTCAAGGTCATGTGACGTCAGAGGAGTGGGGGGTGACAATGAAAGTGTATTAATCCTCTACTCACAATGTAAAACAAACATAATGTAATTTTATTACCTTCATCGCCAAATACTTTTCATCTAGGGCGTCAGACAAAAATTTGCTGAACTGTTCCATTGACAAGAATCTCAATTTATTTGGCTTATAACTTTCTCCTTTCTTTTTTAAAAGAGCACGCAAATTGTTGTATTTTTCAATGCTCACATTATGCTTCAAATTTAACACGGACCTTATCATTGAATAATGAGCCCACAAACTAGAACTCTTCATTTTCAGTGCCATTTCGTTAAAATATGCCAATAAAACGTCCTCAGAGTATTGCATTACTTTTTTTTTCCAGTGCACCATTTGTTGAACTTGACAAAGGCAGCTTTACATACTGCACCAGATTTCGTCGGCAGCAAGTTTTGAATAGCTATTCTAGCTGCCTCTACTACCTCAGGAGGATCATCAGGCACTTCTAAACTCATTTTCTGTAGATTTATTCGGTCTCAACTGACGCGACACTGAATTTAAAATATTTGTTTTGATAGATGCCAAACAAGTATGTATCAATTTATTTCGGTGATTTGTGTATGTATCCATGATAACGATACCAAAAAGGGAATATACAGTGAAATAAGTTAAAATTCAATCTTGTTATCTTCATTAAAAAATTCGTTTCCTTTTATTGTTTTATCTCGAATAATATGATGCACGTTTGAAGAAAAAATAGTATATGATATTCGGAGAATGAGATACTTTATTCTCCTAATATCATAATGTACTATTTTACGTAAGAAAGAAGTTAGGTAAGGTTAGAATTTTATGGCATGTTTCACCTTCTAGAGATTAAAGAAGGCAACACAAAAATAAAAAGAAACTGTTGGTTCACATTTTTATTATTTATTTATATTTAAGCTTTCAGACTCGTCCTAAAAAGTATTGCTTTTACTCCTAATAAAACAATATACTATTATGAGCATATTTTTCTGTTTTCGCTGTTATCAAAAAATTAAGAACGCCCGGTCATGAAAACTCGTAGACTCATAGGTTTAATGTCCAGTCCGGTACTTGTTTCAGGGACTTTCCAATCTGAAGATAATTATATAATAATTAATATTTACATTTTGGTTATACACAAGTTATTTATTGGGGGTTTCCGGGGTTTGCAGGTATATTGTTAGGGGTTATTTATTGTCATTGATTAATGCCTTATTATTACCTGCTTAACAAACTGTATTTATATCGGGTTGTAATACGTACTTCTGTTTTAGTTTGTCGAAAGATTTCAGTATTTTCAATGTAAAACTAGTGATTCCAAGTTTGTGTTCAAAATTTTTAAAGTGGGGAAAACGTCTTCGTGGATTAAAAACTTTTCAGAGTTATAGTTTAGTGGAGAAAAAGTCTTCTGTAAAGCTTGTGCAAAAATTATTGTTTGTGAAAAGAAGTTCCAAAGCGATCAACATTTAAAAACACCGCTGCATAAATTAAAGTTAAAAAAAATGAAAGAGTGTAAAAACCGCATTTCAAAATTTTGGAGAAAAATCGAAATCTGAAAAGGAAATTTTTCAAGAAGACGTATGCAAGGCTTTGGTCGCAACAAACATACCCTTAAAAAAAAATTGAAAATCCGCAATTTAGAGGACTTTTGCAAAAATATTGTCAACAAATCATTCCTGACAAACCCAAGCTTAGAAAGAAAACTGTCCATTCAGTATACGAAACCGTTTTAAAAGAAATTAGAGCTTCACTGGGTGATACACATTTTTACATTATTGTTGATGAAAGCAAAGATGCTTGTGGCAGATATATCGCACATCTTATGATTGGAGCGCTTCAAGAAGATAAAGCAACAAACCCATATTTAATAGCTTCTAAGCAGCTAGACAAAACTAATAATGTGACCGTAACCCGATTTATTCCGCAGTCCCTTTTTCTTACCAAATGATGAGCAGTTTTTAGTGTAGCAGTACCGTATATGGTAAGAGTAGGCCAAAACTCAAGAATCTTTTACCCCAATATGATACATGTGACTTGTCTTTTACATCTCTTTCACTCCTACAATAAAATGTCCATTTGACATTTGCATTTTTATCACTTTGACATCGATAAAAAAGGTGCATCCTTCTTTATCGCGATAAAACCCTCTCCAGCTAAAAATTAAATGGTAAAAATCCCTCCAGCTCAAAATCGAATAGCTTTTTTTTTCATTGCTCGGCAACCTGACATATTGTTACAAATTAATTTGATGCTGTCAAACATTTTTTTAGTGAAGTATTATTTTTTTTAGTATCTACTCATGCCAAAATGTGTGAATTTCTCTAGCTAAAAATCACTCGATCTTTTTTTT